>OZ005650.1:96692063-97324563 GCA_963930645.1 Salticus scenicus
TTAAAAATAATTAGAATGATAATTTAACAAAAAAGTGATTCTTGCACAGAGATTTTCTAAAATTTTTGCAAGATATTTTCTTTTTCGTAGATGACTATTTCTTGAACTCTATAAATTTAGAATAATAAATAAGTCTTTGCAAAAAATACCATAAGTAAAAAAAAAGAAGACAAAGAAAGAAAAAAATAAAATCTCACGGCAATTGATTTGAGCCGAAATAATAGCACATCTCTTCATCATGTGCAAATGTAGATACAAGTGCAGCTTTGATGCGGTGGTATTCGTCTGGTTCGACAAGTAAAGCTTTCAGTATTTCTGTTATGGTAGCATTTTTCGCAAAATGTTAAAAGACTTATCCAAAATGCGAAAACGAAATAACATGTTTTCGCTTTTTTGCTAAAGCATCTTACTAAACACAAATTGAAAAAAAAAAAAAATCTTCAGCGAAAATATTACAACGAATCTTTCATGGAAAAAAAATCGCAACATTGATGAAGAAAAATCCATTGGTTCATGCATATAAAGAAAATCAAAAGCTGAATTATGCATAAGAATCGCATACAGGAAATCAATTTGTAAATAAACATGAGGCATTTGTAAAGTGGTCTAATATGAAAGAAAGAAAAATTATAAATTGTAAGCCAAAAAGCTTTGAATAGTAATAAACAAATTTCACTTATATTACTTTTTTTCTTTTTTGTAAGTTATGTTTTTATTTTCAGATACAGTATAAGGTATAAGCTTAATGTAGTTTTACATGCTATAGTGATAATTATATCTCCAGAAAAAGAATGTAAGTCGTATCTACGATGTTCCCATTGCTTTAAAAAAGTTTACAATATAAAGTAATAATCTAAAAAGTTTAATATTTATCACGTCTGCCAATAAATGTGTTAAAATATATGCTTATACCATATTCGAATTGATCCGATTACAGTGGTAAGTACAATTATTAATTACTTTTTTGTTTTCCATTTAAAAAAAAAAAAAAAAATTACCTTCTGTGCATAACTCTTTAGACCTCATTAAAAACTTTTAAGTTTAATTTACAAATGAAAATTAAACATATCGAGGCATTTAGAATAATGTGTAAACTGATATTCATCTTTTTCTACTGTTTCTGGCATTTTAGCATTTTGCTGAAGCTTTTTTTCTGATTTTAGCTATTTTGCTAAAGAAAATTTTTACTCAGCTTAAACCCTGGAAGCTTTGTGTTATTGTTTTGATCAAAAAGAACTTCTGAGAGCTTTTATTTTTAAATTTTTTCATAAGTGTTGTTTGCTATTTTATTTTTTTATTATTATTTCTTTGGAACATCTATCTTTTAGAGCATATTGTCTAAAATATTTAAAACATTGTGCATGGCATCAAATTTTAAAAATCTAGGAACTCCTTTAAACAGAATCATGTTTTACTTGTTATAAATGATATACATAACATACATCCTATAATGTTAATAGTTTAATATGAATTATAATAGATATTATACAGAAAATACTTCTAATATAAAATTATTAAAGAATTTTTATTTTCATTACATTTAGAGTTAATAAATTCTTATTGAAAATCTGTTGATTGTTAAGTGATAGTATAAATTGTAGGATCAAAATTAAAAATGAGTTACAATCTCACAAAATACACTTTCACTTAACCAATATTCTTTTCTGAATACTGTAAAAAGAAAAAAGAGAGAGAAAAAAAAAAGTAATTTGATTTGTTTAAATCATTTTTGTGGATCGCTGAATAACAAACCTAAATAAATTGTTTTATTCCCAACAGAAAATTATAATCAATCCTTTTAACAGCCATCAACAAAGTTACTACAGCTTTTCCAACTGGATGCTAACTCATCAGCATACATACTCTTCATTTAGATAATTTCAACTCATAACAAAAACTGCATTTCCATATTTTATAAATTCATTTATATTGTACACCACAAAGAACACTTGTGGTGTTGAAAAAAGTGAAGGGTCGTGTATTTTATTTAGAAGAAAGTAACTTAAATATTGTAAAAGTATGAAACCAATATTACACAAAGTTTTTCAAAGAATAGACTTATGTGTAATAAGCTAAAAATAAAAATATAATTTTATTGAAATGTGGATGTATGCAAGTGAAAATAATTATCCTTACATACTAATTAAACAATAAAAATTGCAAATGAAATATGACATGTTTTGTAAAACAATACAATTTACACATTTTCAGAGTACTTTGGAGTTTCAATGAAAAACCTAGTCTAATCTATTTTCTGTCTTATTATACATATATGTGAAAATGTAACAAAAACAAATAGAAAGATTATATCTCATATATGTGTTTAAAACGTTTCTATATTGCTCTAGAATATCTGGCGACTGAACTTTTTAGTCCAGTACCATAGTTTTTATTTACATTGTGAATATGTAAACAAACGCTATTGCACAGGATCATAATATTTTACTGTATTAATTACTGACATACATCTTACGATTTTTCGCAACAGACTACACTGCCGATTCAAAAAGTAACTTTATTGAACTTGTAGTATTTTAAGTTTTAAACACAATAATTTAAAATGAAAATCAACGAGAATTGTAGCAGGTGTGAGTAGGTCAACATATAACATTTTTTTTTTTTTTAATTAAAGCTCAAATAAGTATATATTAAATACATCCTCGTTAAACAACAACAACAATAAAATCTGAAAGGTTTTTTTACCATATGCGATTATTTATCTTTATTTAATTGATTTTAAAAATACGTATCCATTGTTTACAACACTACACTGATCGGCATATTTTACTCTTGAAAATTAATCGAAGCTAGTACAAAATCAATAGAATCCCCATGAATTGCAAAAAAGTGCCTATTAATAACTATTATTTATGGTTAATATGAATCAAATTTTTAAATATTTACTAGAAAATGATTCTTAATTTAATAACTCAAAGCATATGCATCAAAAGGTTTTTAAATAGACATCCGACACAATAACTTAGGCTTTTGTCCACCAGAGGGCGTATTCGAGCGCTGGAGTTGCGATGCACAGAACAGAATTTAATTTAGTACGACAGGACTCATTTAAAGGCATGTAGTGTATGCTTCATTCCTTAGCATCGGTTATTATATTCATTTCTTAAAATTTCTTTTGTGTATCTTAAACATAAGAGGCCCTTAGAGACTTTTAAATTTTTGTTGTCATTTTGGCGATGAATTAAAATGGTTATCGTCATTACTTAAGTAAAGATCTTGACGATAAACGTCTGGACTACTTCGGAACTAAATTTCAAATTTCGCAAGGGAGCTCTGTACTGAAGCTGTACCATTTCTTTAGCACGATTTTTCTCAATTTTATTCTAATTATTTGAAAAAAAAAAAAAAAAAAAAGTTTGCACGTTCATTTTTTTTCCCGACATAAAAAGAAATATATTTACCTACTTATTTATTTGTTTTATTTTTATTTTATTTTATTTTATTTTATTTTTAATAATTTTAAAGTTAAAATAGGGTTTTTATTTAATATCTTTTGAACTAATTATCCGATTGAACTAAAAAATACGGTGTTAGCTAGATTTTGTCCTGATTATTAAGTGTGCTATTTAGGGATAAAATCAAATAATCCGGACTAAAACACCGAACAGATACAATCACAAACGTTCAGCTTTATATATTTAAAATAATAATAATAATAATAATAATGTTTGCATATTATTTAAAGGGATAAAGAAAAATTAGTAACAACACTGTCTGAAAGAAATAGTACGACCTATCGTACTAATAACACCTAAAATTAAGTAAAAAATATAATTAAAAATAATTTTTAAATAATTCGTTTACATTTTAAGGGGTCAAGGGTTTGTAAAAATTATCAAAAACGATGCAACTAAAAACATCCAGATAGATATTATACAATGTATGAAGCTATATAATACTTTTAAAATAATATCTCTCTTATATAGTTCCTCAAACACTATATAAAAGGTTTTTTCAAAAATTTAAACTTTAAATTTAGTTTTTTGGGGTTCCAAATTTTAGGAATAATATAGTTGCTTACAATGCTCCATGCGAATCCGTTTCCACACAAACTTTTTAAAAATTTGTGTGAATGTTAGTTAGTGTATTTGTCACGAAATTCGGTATTCATTTTTAAATCAAGAAATTATTACCTTTATTACAAACATTCAAATTCAAAAATTCGTGAAAAATTCAAATTTTACACCTTTTTTTTTTTTTTTTGTAACTGATTCTGTAATTGAAATATAAAAAATTAAATATCCAGATATGCTCATTTACATACATAAAACGCATAGTAAAAAAAAAAAAAAATAAAAATAAAAAGGGAGATTTAAATTAATTTAAAATTACCATAGAGCATTTTTAAATTAGACATTATTTTCTTTTCTTTCTTTCTTCTTCTTTTTTTTTTTTTCTTCTTAATTAAAGGCCTAATGGAGGCCTTTCCATTTCTAAAATTACTTTTTACTGTTTAAAATATGCTGTATGGATAATAATAATAATAATAATAACAGATTTCATGACATTATATGACTTAAGATAAGAAACAATCGAATTAAACAATAAATAAATAAATAAATAATAATTTCAACGTCTCTTATCCTTTCAAAATAACAATATTTGCTTGTTTTAAAAAATAATTGTGCGATTAAAACTTTCTTAAAATTATTTCTATTTTATAGAAAAACGGATAAAAATTATTATAGGCTGAAATTCTAAAATAGCATTTCTGGCAATAATAAAGAAAAAAAAAAAAAATGAATAAAAACCGTAATTTAATTTTTCTTGCTATCCTTTATTTAAATATCCCAATAAATTATTTCCTAAATACATAATCAAATTCTGCATATTATACAGTATCTCTGCATAATAAATTTGTAAAAATGAACGATTACTGCACTTTCAATTTCAGTAGCATAATTACCACAGCAACACAAAACAGCCTACTTGTAATATTGTATTATATAAGCGCAATATTTTATTGAAAAACCACACATAAGGTTATAACATCCCATTTGTGGTCAGCTATGTTTTGCCAACACACCATTTCTCTACAATCATCTTCTCCGGCAGTAAATCTATACATTTACTCCTAATAGGCGATATTGTCCAGTTTCACTAATGCAGACAGGTAATCGGAAATTATTCTGGAACGATGCATCTGCAAATTGTTTAAATTTGATTCACAAATCACTCGATTGAACCCCGATGGCATAATGGCTAGAGTGATTTTGCACGGAAAGGGCACGAAACCTATTAGGTTGAATTCAAATAGGTAATGATAAGGCTGTGATGACTGACAGAATAGATTAGAGGAGAAGCATTTCTATGGATAGAGAAAAGCGGGAACGTAAATTGTTTTAATGAGCTTTAAACGAGTGTACGGAAGGATTTTCCATCTGTTCGCCATTAAATTTCCATTTCTATTTTGCATATCTGTTGGAAAATGTTTAAGCATTTAACATACTAATTTTTAATGCATTTACATTATTTATCATCTCTTTTTACATGTGTGTGATATATTTTATTGATTTTTTATGTTTTGTTTTTATGACCATTTTAATTATCGATATTGAATTTGTTCTTTTTTTAACACCAACTAAACTTCTATGAATTTTTTTTTTTTTCTTTCACATAATGCCCTTGTAATGATATGATCTACAATTGGATTTTTTTAAACGTCCATTGCTACTACACTATCTAACAATAAATATTTGGACACTTTCGAACTTTGGTAGTGTAAAGAATATGTTATAACTCACACATTTCTGTAAAAGTTATGTACTGAAGAAGAAAAGAGGACCAGTAAAAAATTAAACAAATATCAAAATGTTTTGGATCACCCTGTAAAAAAGAATGCTTTAAATACGTTTTGGCTGTGTCATGTGATTAAGAGGATGCTTCTCATTATCTGTATAAATTTGTATGAGTTCACCTGTGTTCATGGAAATGTAACTTTTTATTTTTTTTTTAATTGCCCCCCCCCCCCCCCCAAAAAAAAAAAAAAATCCACTTTTAATATTATAACACGTAGGGTATTTAGGGTATTAGACCCAGTGCAAAGCCACTTTTAAGAAATTTGGCACGCTACATTAGGCACAGCATAATGCAAAAATATTAAGTATTTTGAAAAATATGAGCATTTTTACTAAATAATTTTTAACTACGCATGTGCTAGCTTTCAAAGAATTTCAATTGCATAATTTAATTGCCAAAGGTATTGAGCAAATTATATGAAAACTCCAAACAAATATCGTGTAAATTCAAAAAGTTATGAGAGAAAGAATGAACAGAATTTCAACTCTTCTTTAAAATATATATATATTTTATCAATATTTATTTACAATTAGCAAACACTGTACTACCATTGGGCATTGACTGAATCATAATAAAAATGTATGTAAAATCCCTTATAGTTTAGCTTTTATTTTGAGAGAACTGAAATTTTATCTCTCAAAATAAAATTATTTTATCTCTCATATAACTTTTTGAATTTACACGATATTTGTTTGGGGTTTTCAAGTAAGTTGCTCAATACTTTTGGTTATTAAATTATGCAAATGAAACCTTTTAAATGATATCGCATGCGTAGTTAAAAATTGTTTAGTAAAAATGTTCATATTTCGTAACATATTTAACATTTTTAGATTTTGATTGCAGTATGCTGTGTGTAATGTAGTATAATTTTCTAAAAATGTGTTTGCACTGGGTCTAATACCCTACGTATTTAAATTAAAAAAGTGGAATAATTTTCGCCAATTTTTAAAAAAATCTGTTATATTTCCATGCATATATGTGGTAGCCTCATACAATTTATATACATATATATATACAGATAATGAAAAAAATACTCCTAATTACATGCTACAGCCAAAACGTATTAAAAGCATTACTTTTTATGGGGGGGGGGGGGGGGGGGGTCCAAAGCATTTTGTATTTTGCTTAATTTTTTGCTGTTCCCTTTTTCCTCTTCAGGACACAATTTTTGCTGAAATTTATGAGATATAATATGTTCTTTACACTACCAAAGTTTCAAGATGATTCCTAAAGAACTTTTTTAGTTATTTAACAAAACGTCTAAATTCAAAGGTGTCCAAATACTTATTGATAGATAGTGTATACTGCTATTTTTGCGTTATACTCTCTAAATTGTTGGTTGTAGGATTTAAGGCCGATTGACTCCTGATGTGTCCTAGGCCTAGAGGGGGAATGCCCTCCGCGGGGGACTTTCTAAGGGGTCCTAGCCCGTATTTACGCGAGTTTCGGAGGAAACCACGGAAAACTCCGAACGGCTAGGTCGATGAGCGCGACCTGGGATCGAACCCGGCACCTCCCATCTACCAGCTTTGAGCGCAGGACCGCTCGGCCGCTGGTGGGCCCCATATATACTCTCTAAAATATTTTGCTGGAAGAAAGAAAAAAAACCTCTGTTTTTTTTTTCTTTCTTCCAGCAAAAGTTCATAAATTCTAAATATCAATAACGTCTGTTGATTTCAGTCTTTTTAATTTCCTTTTGAGTGTAGTGAAAATGCAGTTTAATTATTTTACATTACATCTATATTTATCTATTTTCTCGGTTTTCTATTCAAACATGTTACATTATTAAAACCCTTTTTTTTTTTTTTTTTTTTTTTTTTTTATTATTATTATTATGGAAGAAAAATAATGCAAGCTTTGCACTTAAATTAGCAGCTAGAGCTAAAATAAGATAAAATAAAATAGGAATAAACATTGTAATATAGAAATTTGTTTATAGGATACAGAGTAAAGTTAAGTTTTTGCAGTTGTTATAAAAACAGGTTTTTGAAATTTAAGGTATATGTTAGAAATTAACAAAGTACTATAAAATAGTTCGAAAAATGTTCAAGAATCACTTTTTTTCGGACTACATTGCTGTGTAAAGGATTTGCTGCTTTTTTCACCCCCACCCCTCCTCTAGGTTTGAATATTGTTGCTGCATTCATAAAACACTTAAAATGTTAAAATTAAATTCAAAAATTTATGTGAAATTATTTAAAAATATTTTACCCAGACGATTTTTTAAAACTTATCCGACTCCTTTTGGGTAGTCCTGTATATTAATTCTAAATTGTGTAGCTATTACTTCACGTTTTTAAATTTTACTTAAGACAATTGTAAATGTACTTCTTGTAATTTCTAACTATAGCTCTAAAACCAAATTCTTTTGTGTTGCCTTGTACACGAAAGATAAATGCTTTTTATATTACATTCCATATGAAACATGCTTTGGGCATACAAAAAAATGTTTTAATTGAATTATTTCCCGTGCAATCTAAATATGTTAATAAACGTAATGTACGTAAATTCTTTTGTACACGAACCTGTACGCGAACTTGTTGTACGATTTCAACAAAAACTTTTAAGTAATGTCGCCATAAGTTAAAAGATTTAGAATATTGAATTTGGACATTTTGCTAATTTCTTTCGTTTTTTTTTTTTTTTTTTTTTTTGTGTGTGTGTGTGTGTGTGTGTGTGTGTGTGTGTGTGTGTGAGCCTTGCTAAATACAGCCTCACAGTCCCACAAATTAACCACAAAAAGCTGGTTTTCGGGTTCAAAGAACTTCAAAAATGTAATTATAGCAAAAACTCAGTTTCAAAAATTTGACACCAAACATTTATTTCTCTACTTTTTATAAGAGAAAAATCATAAATCAAAAAGTTATTTCTAAAATCTTTTGTTGTTAAATATAAGATGTTATATAATTTTTTATGTATTTATTTTATTTTATTATTATTATTCTTTTACGAAAAATGTCGATAATGTCTATTTAGTGACTAAAATAAAACTGATGATACAAGAAAATAAACAGTAGAGAATTTTTATTTATTTATTTATTTGTTCATATTTATTGAAAATGAGGCAGAGTTTAATTTAATACGGCTAAAGTCTACTGTTCTGCACTGTAATAGGTAATAAAATAGATAATAAAAACTGGTGCAATTAAATGTTTTTTAGCAGCTATATCATTTTCAAATTTAAATTAATCAATCCGTATGACCTTTGGTGCTCTTCTCATAAAATTTTTAACTATTCTTCAATTTTTACTTAAGTTTTTACAACAATATCCATATTTTTACTCTCCCCCCCATTTTTTTTTTTTTTTTTTCTTTTTTTTTCTAGATGGTTAAATGTTAAATTTTTTACGAATTTTAAATGCTCTTATAACTAACATACAAACTTACTTTTATAAGTGATGCAGAAATTACTTTCAAGTATATAAAGGGTAATCTTTCAACTCTTCACTATTTTAGAGGAAATTAGTAGTGGCTGAACATACTTTCAATGCCTACAGTACTATCGGGTGGTAAAATTATGATTTGCCTAACAAAAATTCCGTTTACCTAACAAACGCTTTAAGTGCATACAGGTGGTGAACAAAATATTAGAAACATTTTGCATTTTACACGTTTTGACGATTATCTTCAAAAATATATCAACCCGCATCATCCTAAAACTTCAGGGATATAGAGCTACATCTCATATTTTTCAAGTTTTCTTACTAAGACAAAAAAAAAAAAAAAAAAAAAAAAAAAAAAGATCCAGACATATACACACAGAAAAGAAAGAAAAAAAACGTACTGTTTAGGATTACCGTGTAAATGAATTGTATCTGTATCGCATGATTACAATGCTTCTTTTGATTCTCTGTATTCATTTGTATGAGAATTGAGCGTTTATTCAAGGAAAGATAAAGTTTCTTTAACATCGACAATTTTTCATATTTTTTAATAACATGTATAAAAGTGAGAATCGATTAAAAGTTTAACTGAGTTAATCGTAATCAATTAATCGGTTGATTAATGGAATTTTTAATTTGTTTTAATTTTCTTTGGATAATTTTCTTTGAAAGTTAAATACATAAATAATGCTTGTTTAACTTTTGATTTTTGATTTAAAATATCAAATACCACTTTTCAAACTTTATGTTTTGTTTGCAGTTATTAATTACCGCTATGTATAAAACATTTAAAAAAAAAAAAATTGAGTAATTGAACAAACTAAAAAAAGCCAGAAAAACTCTTTAAAAGAGGGTTCTTTATTAACCAAAACAACAACAATAATAATAATATAAAAATGACGCACGTTAAATTTTAAATAATTTATATGTATGTGAAAAAAACTTTCAAACATTTCACACATTTAGAAAAAGAATGAAAGCACATTTAGAAAAAGAATATTTAATTAAAAAAGAGTAACAAAATTCAAGAATGAAAGCTTATGCATTTTAAAGCAGTACTTCATCAGGGGCGTTAACTGAATAGTATATGCAAATAATTGGTAAACTTCTGTATATTTTTATGTCTAAAGTCAAACATTTTACAGATATCAATGCCCCATTCCCCTAAACGAGAAATAACTAATAAAATATGAAAGTAAGATAAATTTAAACAGAGATAAGATGAAAGGTAAAGAGAAACTAAAAAAAAAAAAAAAAAACTATATTGCATCAAAGAAAAAAAAATAATAAATAAATAAATAAATAAATAAATAAATAAATAAAATTATAGTACATGATAAGAGCTAAGTTTAACTACTTAGTAATGGAAAACAGAAGTTGAAGTATTTTTATAATTCATAATTTAAAAAAAAAAAATGTTAATTAATGAAGGTTTATAAAGATAATAATTTTTATTTGTATTACTAATTAGTGTAATAATAATCCAAATTACAATTAACGATATTAATAACTGGTTTATAGTTAAATTTATACATATATATATATATCAAGCAAATAGCTTTCGTAATGTTGTAGAAGAAGCGCTATTAAAACTGGAAAAGATTCAGATTAATTAGTATTAAAGGTGCAAAAAAAATAAGATAATCTGATTTATTTATCTTATACTATTAAGTGAGCAATATTTGTATATATATTTCACTGTTCTCGAAAACAGTAGCTCGGACAGTCACGAGATTTAACACAAAGGTGCCCCCCGAAGGATCATTGTGCACATCGAAGTCAGAATTTCGAATTTTTGTTTAGTTTTCTTTTAATTAATAAAAATATGAAAATAATAAGCTAATAATAGCAAAAAATTAGCCATTTAAATTTAATCCATAATTTAATTGTTGCCAAAATATATATATATATATATATACGAGTTTATTTATTTATTTATTTTTTTTTTTTTTCAACAGGAAAATAAATACATTTATCTAAACATGAACAATACTACACACTACTGATTGCAGATCTTCCAAATTTGGCATATAGGTACCTGGGACCCTGCAGGTGTGGACCTCATCGAGATTTTTTCAAATTTCGAATTTGAATTTTTTAAATTAATGTTTGTTCGATTTTAAACATTGGCTTTTATGTTTCATTTTTCATGAATTTATTCTTCGATTGTAATCGTCTGCGTATCTTAGCAACGGCTATATTATGCAATTTATTTTTTATTTAATACATTTATTTGAGGGCGAATCTTTTTTCTCTTTTTAATTTATTATATTTATTGAAAATAAAATGGCAATGCAGTAGAAAAAATTAAATATATTAAATTTAAAATTTAAAAACGTATTTATAACAGTTATGTTTATGTATAATTTTTGTAGTATAACAACAATTATTTTTCATTTGTTAATTTAATTTCTTTAAAAGTTTTTTTTTTTCTAATTTATAGTATTTGTCAGGAAATAATGGTAGTATATAGTAGAAAGGATTAAACTGATTGGAATTTATTTGTTTTTTATGTATTTAATTCATTCTAAAAGAAAATCTACTTTTTATTTTATTTCATTATATTGGTCGGAATCAAATTGTAATACAGTGTAAATAGCATGAGCAATAAAATACTTGGTTCAAAAACTAAAATATTTAATAGACGCTGAGATACAGTTATCTTTAAAATCGTAGTTCTTAAATAATGGCAGACCCACCTATCGTCAATAAATACCCATATTGAAATACATAGGAAAGAGATTTCTGCAGGCAGTGGGGACCTGCTTCCGATACAGTGCGGGCAGAGAAAGAGCTGCCGTAGTCAGCGAGTACCCGATGCGAGGTCTAGAGCGATTCCAATGTAATTATTTTAGTTTTTATTTACAATGTGATGTGACATATAAATAATGATCCAATTCTTTTGGAGATTCATTTAAATATAGTGGCCAGCGAAGCGGGCGTAGCCTGCTAGTTATTTATTATTTTAAGAATATACAGAATTATCTTTATTTATTTTTATTTTACTTTATTTTACAGCAACAAAATGATGAATTTATCATCTTTATATTACAATAAATAACCTTAAAAAATTAACTATAATAAATTTTTAGTAAGTTTAAATTTATCTTAAATTTTTTCAGCATATTGAAAATGTCTCTAAGCGACATTTTTCATTTGTACATACGCCAATTTATATGAAATAATACAGTTACTTCATAGAATGCTAAATGAAACAAAAATCCTAGATTATTTATTTGATTCCCATAAGCTCCTGCTAAACATAATGTGTTAACAAATAGCTCTGAATTACACCAAATAGCTGACTTTTATGGGATGCAAGATGAAGTTAAGATTCCATTCCTTTATCTGGAGAAATGATGATTTGTATAAGTCATTTGTCAAGTTTACGTTCTTTGTTAATAGAAATTTCTTTGATTCATTTCTTTCTTATAAAAAGACATACTGATTAATATTTTTGATTCTTGTCTCTTAAGCATTTGATTTCTTACTTAAATAGGGCTTCATCACATTATTATAATAGTATTTAATAGCTTTTATTTTATTTTATTTTTTTTATTTATTCATTTATTTATTTTACCAATAAGACGAGCAAACTGTACAGTGTAAAGAAAAAAAAAACTGTTAAAAGTACAGTAAAAATCTGGCAGCTGGGGTGCCAGTATTTCTCCGTCAAATATATAGGACAAAACTGTACTTTTAACAAAAAACCTGATTGAATTACAGGATTCCTGTGTAAAATATATGTCAGTGATACAATTTTACGGTTTTAAACTGTATATTTGACGGAGAAATACTGGCACCCTAGCTGCCAGATTTTTCCTGTACTTTTAACAGTTTTTTTTTTTTTTTTTTTTTTTCAGTGTATTTTTTTAAACGACTTAATATTTTCCACTATCCATAACTTTATGGGCTTGAAGTAACTAGTACTTGAGCAGGATTTTTGTTAAAGAGCAAAAACCTGTAAATTTATTGTTTTTTTTTTTTTTTTTTTTTTTTTTTTTTTTTTTGTGTGTGTGTGTGTGTGTGTGTGTATTAGTACAATGTATGTACCCCACAATGTGACAAATACTGACATTTTTTAACAAATTATTTTTAACTTTTTAGCTTATTATGTGTACAGTCCATATGTCAAACTTGGTGGCAATTCACTCACGTATTTTAACTGAATATTTGTTATTGAAGAAATGCCATTATGCTTGAAGAAATTCTATTCAAAGGAACGTATACATTTCTGAATTTCCGAAAGCTATTATAATGTTGTTTGCTTTACTTAGATGTAATAGGAGTATAGGAGTAACATGTTTCATATTGTCTCCAGCTTTCGTCTAAAAAAAAAAAAAAAAAAAAAAAAATTACAACTACAAAATGGATTTTTTTTAGGCTGTTTTGTTGTTTTAAACAGCATTTCTTATTAGAATTAAAAGAACAGTTTTGTTATGAAAACGAAAAAAATATTATTGATACATTTACAAAGTTTCTTTGTATTTCTTATATATTAACAAAATATTTTGTTTAGCTTTACTATAAATATTGTATATTTGTAATTAAAAAACAATTTTTTGTATGAAAAACAATATATTTTTGTTAAATTGCAAGAAAATTGTTTTGTTAATCTAAACAGAGTTCCTATTGGGACATATTTAAACAGAAATTTTTGTTGTGTATACCAAATTTTATTAATACAATCAAACTTCTCTATAAATGCTTGACTTGACAGCTTACGAGGTCTATCCAGATGGCCAAACAGTTTAAAGATTAAAAATATACCCATGTTCAGATAATACAATCCCGAAACTTCAAAGTTATTTGACTCGACTCCAAAATTCCAGGATCAGTTGGAATATATAAGTTTCTCTAATATCACTAATACTTATCTCTAAAAAAATTTATCAGTAATGAAATTATTAATCTTAACTGACGTAATGTAAAAAAAAAAAAAAAAAAAAAAAAAAGAAAAAAAAAAAAAGAAAGAAAGAAAGAAAGAAAAAAGCGTTTATGAATGAAAGCAATCGCACTTAAAAACATAATTAAAGTTCCAGAATAAGAGGTTCCAGAGTAATAAGCAGTCCAGAATAAATAAGAAGTTCTAAAGATATGACAAGACAAAAAAGCTGACTTGAACCTCTTTTTAATGTTTCATACATAAGTTCTTAAAAAATTATACAGACACGACATTATTTCATTATTTAAAACATGAAAATCTGACATTGACAGATTTTAATTTAGTGCCAGAGGCCTAATGCTAAACTTGTTAATATCGACAAATTCTTCTTTAGTTAATTCGTGACGATCTAAATTCCATGATAAAGTTTTCATTAAATCAAACCAATGTGTTTCAGCTGCAGATACTGTAACAAATAACGTTGGAAGTCCAAACTGTCTTATAGCCGCAAAACAACGTTTTTCCTCTTTTTCCCAATGAGGGGGAGGTGTGCCTTGGGGGGCACTCATGTCAAAGGTGTGCCTTGGGGGGGGACTCATGTCAAAGTTGTACCTTGGGGGGGACTCATGTCAAAGTTGGGCCTTGGGGGGGACTCATGTCAAAGTTGGGCCTGGGGGGGGGACTCACGTCAAAGTTGGGCCTTGGGGGGACTTCATTCAATAAATCCCCATTCAATAAACCGACTGAAATAGGCCCTTAGCACTATTAAGAGTGACGTATAAAAATTCGACAACGCTGTACCGACTGAAATAGGGGTACCTTGGGGGGGACTCATGTCAAAGTTGTGCCTTGGGGGGGACTTCATTCAATAAATCCCCATTCAATAAACCGACTGAAATAGGCCCTTAGCACTATTAAGAGTGGCGTATAAAAATTCGACAACTGTACCGACTGAAATAGGCCTCTAGCACTGAAAAGAGTACATCCCTAGAATTCGTTTGAAGTATGCATTGACTGTTAATATAGTTACTATTTTAAATAATAATGAGATTTCAGGGTTTTTTTTTTATTTTTTAATAATTTGAGTTGTTAAGCCACGCTAAGTTTTAGCCTTTCTCTTCTCAATTTTAGTGTTTTTTTTTTTTTTTTTTTTTTTTTTTTTAATTCCAGTTGATCTTAATTCTATTCAGCTGTATGTATAATATTTTTAAAAAATTAAATAATTTAAAAACATTACATAATTATATACTTCATCTTCCATTGTATATGATTTTAAATAATTTCGCTAAGTTTCATTAGACTTATACAATTAAAAGAAAAGTAATTTTTTTTTTTTTAAATCTTAAAATTAACATGTATAATTTTTAAATTCATATATATTTATTCTAGCGAGTAAAAATTTAATGTTAGAAGTCTAATGCATAACTTACTCTCTCACTTAATTTTTAAATGTATGCATTTTCATAACTTGTTTTTGCTTGAAATATATATAATGTGTGTTTTTTAATTGACATTCTCTAAAGTAATATATAGATTAAAAGTTATAAATTCTATTTCTTACCTAATTATTTATGTTACTGATATTTTTATTTCATACAATAAAACGTTCTCTTATTAAATTTGCTATTTAAAAAAAAAAAAAAAAAAAAAAAAAAAAAAAAAAAAGAAAAACATTTTGAAAGAACCCCGAAGGTAAACACGTTAAGAGGAACTTCACCTTAGCATAAAAAGAGAAAGAATGAGACAAAAGAGAGAACAGACTGGAAAGATTAACCAATAGGAAGGCAGAATAAGGTTCAACAGGAAATAGACAAGAGTCATACTGTACATACAAAAATTATATAAGTGAATAACTTATGAAAAATTACTAATATAATAAAATAAATAAATAAAAAAGGAATTAAAAAAAATAAATTCAACAGACAGGTTGTTTAATTATTTAGTACAGAGAAAAATAGAGTTAGGAAAGAAATATTTAGAATTTATAAAAAACAAAAATTAAGTATTCACCATCTTCTATATTCGAAATTATTCCCTATTAATGAACTAGTTTTTCAAGTCTTCAGAGAAGAAAATTCAACCAATTTTTCCTTAAACCGTTATGCATGCCCTAATTTGATAAACAACTAAATTTGTGGATAAAAGATGAAATCTTGTTGAAAAGTCTTTTTGAAGTTACAGTCGGTAACAAAAGTGTCCGAACACTAGCAAAAATCCCTATGTAAAAAAATGTACTTTTCATACGGTTTTGTTAAATAAATCCTTGTCGAATCCTGCTCTTAGTCAGTGTAAAAACAGGATTCGATAAGGATTTATTTAACAAAACCGTATAAAGTGCACTTTTTTTACATAGGAATTTTTGCTAGTGTTCGGATACTTTTGTTGCCGTTTGTATATACTGACATGTTTTGGACACCACGAAACTTTCTTCTATATTTTCCTATACAGAATCATGTAGTACAAATTATTTATTAAAATTATTATTAAAATTATTTTCCATGATAAATGTAGACAATTTTCATCACAGAAAAGTATAACACTAAATATCCGAAGAAAATCAATTTTATGCGATTCAGAAAAAAACGCAGGAAATGCGTTTATTTACTTATGTTATTTTATTTGTTTATTTATTTTGTTAGAAATAGGAAAAAAAACAATAACTTTGTTTTAAATCACCTCAGATCTATGGTTCAACCATTCGTTTTAAAGGTATTGGCAAGATTTTTTTTTAAAGACACCATATTGAAAATTTTCACCCCTCCACCCTCCAGAAAGGAGGGGGGGGGGACGATTCTAATAGATATGCACATTTTTTTCCCCTTCTAGTTTACTATTGTTATCAATACTACTATTATCATATATCTACTATCATCAATAATTCTTATTATTTTCACAACCTTTCGTTAAAAATAATTCTCAATATGTACATTTATATAAAATTTCGTCCTATACTACCATGTTGAAATTTTTGAGAAAATGGAATGACAGCGCCATCTGTTGAACGATTGATATCTAAATGTAATCAGCATCAAGTTAGGTCAAAATCCATCTAAATACCAAGTTTGGATAAATTTTGTTCATTGGTTCGTGAGATACAGCGTCCACCAAATTTGAGATATATTTACACACAGATATTTTCTGAAAAAATCAGTTGGTGTTCAGGACATCTCAAAACATGTAAATCCATCAAAAACTACAGGACAAAAATTTTCCCAAATGCAATACTTTCTTAATATATATAGCAGAAAGTAATAATTTAAGTAATGTGTAAAATTAATGTTTGGTCTACATAACCCCCCACCCCTCCGAATGGGAAAAAAAAAAAAAAGGGATGAAGACGAATAAAGTAAGAAAGATAACGAGGAATTTCTAACGAAATTAAATAATAAAAATAATGAAATAAAATAATAATAATAATAATAATAATAATACATGTGACTAGAAAAATTTACAATTTTAGAAAAATGACAAACGACTTATAACCAATATTTCCGATGAATCAGTTTTGAATTAAAGTGAATAGTAATGAATTGGGGGCAAAAATCGACCAATAAAAATAAAAGTCGCGTGAATGAAAGATGTATAAATGGTGCTTTACTGCAATACATAAGAAGAAAGTTAAAATGTTTTGTGAAAGAATAACTTAATTTCTATTCCTCACTTGCATTAGTAATTATTTTTTGCTTTTTTATGACTTTTAATAATACATTTAAAGAAGTTTCTTTTTATTTATTTATTTATTTAGTATAGACCAGAAATCTCTTAACATTTGACATTGTTTTCAGGATATATATCTCTAAATTTCTGATTAAAATTTATAAAAGTAGCACAATATCAATATAAATAGAATGCGTTGTCCGCTTGTCTTAGATCAACGAACCAAAAAAGGGCAAACAATATTTATAGAAAATCTACAGCCGCAATAGCATTTCTTTCTAAGTAAAAATAAATAATAATGATAATAATAATAATAAAAGGAATTTTACATAAAGTTAAGTACTTGACTGTGATGTTTTGTTAGAGATATGCTTCATCTCTCCTGCATGGGAGAAATCACGTCAGACGAGAAAATGCTTGCTGGTCATATTTCGAAATCACTCTTTTCTGACACTCAGAGATTAAATAAGCTTTATCGAAATTTACAGAACATCCAATCTTTTCGAAAATGTTACCTCTACAAAATTGAATCTCATGGACTGTAGAAAAACTCATACTTTTCCCATTAAATCCCTATTTTTTCAGAAACTAATTTCCTTCAACAACTTTGGCACAATAACTTTTTCTGGATCTTTAAATTAAACTTTAGTTTTCTTTGATGGTATTAGCTTAAACTGAGATTTGTTATAATAATGCATATAATGTGATATTTAATACTTGATAAAATATATATCTATATTTACATACGCATAAACAGTTAAACTTTGTGTTATTCAAAATAATTTGATGGAGAGACCGGGGTAAAATGGACCGCTTTTGTAAATATTAAGTGCTTACTGACAAAGTAATGATTTTTGGCTATAGAAAATGTGTGTGCATATTACCTATATATTGGGTTCATATTGCACTCAGTCAAAAGTAATAATTATGTTTACTTTTTTTAATATATATATATATATATATATATATATATATATATTAATAGCAACTGACAAAGTGGACCATTTTACCCCAAGCCTGGGGTAATATGGAACACAGGTAAAGTTTAAAAAGTACATTAATGTAGTGTGTTTTTTAATAGTATAAAATGTAGAACATATTATATTTGTGTAGTTATGTCTTCGATTCATACAAATAATGAAATAATGTATATTAATGAACATTAAAATTAGAAAATGATACACCAAAATATTTTTGTGCCACTCACAGTCTGCTGTTTCCTTGTGAAGTTGTAAGACTCGTCATTACAATAGATTGAAAATTTACAAGAGATTTGTTATCAACACTCTCAAGAAAAATGTAGAGATCTTGATTAGGTTTTCGTTGCATGAATCAGACAAAAACAGATTCTTTATCCTTTATTTCTGTGATTAAACCAATAAAATGTAAAACTGTCTTTTTCGTCAAATATTTGACGAAAATTTACTTACTCTTATTTTACTAGTATTAAAATTAGCATCTTGTTGTAAAAATTATATCTTCATCACTGAAGTTTGCATCACTATAAATAGACATATTATGCACCTTTACTTATTTATAGTTGTCGCCTTGTGCAAGGAAGCTATCGGCAAGAGATGCATTTTGAAAGATACTACTTTTAAATGGGGATATTTCACTTAGTGTTTGAAATGTACTTCATTGTACAAACATCTATTATATAATTTTATACTATTCCTTCTCCATCCTTCGAAATTATCTGCTTTTATGATTATTGTTTGGGCCAAATCTAATACTTTATTTATTATCGTTTGCCAGTTTAGGTATTTTAGAATTTCTATGCCGATATGCACAGCGTGTAAGAGTTTTTTTTTTTTTTTTTTTTTTTTTTAATGCCTGATGCCAAACAAATAAGCTGAACAAATAGGTTTTTTTTATCATCCGCAACCCTTTATATTGGCTGCTCCATAGCTGTATATTTATTTTTTTACTTTCTCTTACCCGTAGGGTCGAAAAAGTATTGTTTTAGGGTAAATTTTTGAACGTGAGTTTTTGTTATAATTACATGTTCTGAGGTTCCCTGAATACGAAAATCATGTTTTTAGCAAATGGTCTGTGTGTTTGTTACCACCATATCTCAAGAACAAATAGTAGCAGAAATTCCAAACTCGGTATTCTAAATTTGTATCATATAGGGATGCTACAGTAAGCTTTTCGTTGAGTTGAAGCAAATGGTTCGTGTACAGGGACACTCAAAAGTATTCAAATACATTACGTCTATGGGAGAAATTGCAGGTAAGTAGAGTTTAACATCTATAGACCGCACTAAACCAAATGAAACGAATATATATTTTTTGTAATAGAGATAGTAAACTGGGAAAAAAAATTTTGTGTATGTAGGAGACTCGCCTCCCCCCCCCCCTCGAGGGGACTAAATTTTCATGATGGGTATCTTTCAAAAGAGCTCGCCAATACCTTTAAAACGAATGGTTGAACCATCGATCTGCCATAATTTAAAACAAAGTTATCATTTTTTTTTTACTTTTGACAAAAAAAAACTTAGAAAAAAAATCTTTTTTTTTTTTTTTTTTTTATTGAGAATAAAATGGACTTTTTTTGGATATTTGGTGTTATACTACTTCTCTAATATGGAAATCGTCTGCATTATCATAAAAGATAACTTTTTTAAATAATAATTTTAATAAATTATTTTTTAAAAATAGAATTATTTTTTAATAACCGAATTAAATTCTATATAAATGTACGTGCATTAATGAAACGGGGGGTTGAGGGGTGGTAGCCCCCCTCACACAGCACTAATTATCATATAAAACTCTTCCGAAGTCTAATTCGAATTGTTTAACACAGGTTTACGTAACAGTACTCGTTATCTTACCTCTTAATCTGCAACCTGTATTTATAGTATTAAATTTCAGGGTAAGAGAAAGTCGTGTGAGTGGCACACCAGTTTATTACTTTATGAACTATGAAACTGTTCTTATGTGACAATCGTAAACTTATTATATATATATAACATAGGTGTATTGTTACTTTTTAATTGCATTTTTTAACTCAGTTCGTTACAGTTGTATGATATTTGTAAAAATATAAGAATATAAAAGTAACTGAATGTTTATTAAAAATAAATAAGAAGAAACCTCGAAGTAAATTGCTTGCTTATTCGTCTTTGAATACATAAAAGATCTAATTAAGGTTAACTCTGAAATTTTTAAGTATAATTTACAGCTAACACTTCAAAAATGTAGATTTCGTAAATCAGTTTATTATGACAGAGAACTGTAGCATAATGGACCATGGTCCATTGTACCCCAGCTCCTGGTAGTCCATTTTACCCCATGTGGAACTCTGACAAAAAATGTTAAGGAAAAAAAAAATAATAATATCAAATCTTTTTTTTATATATATATATATTTTAGTTAGATTAAATATAATAATAGATGACCTTAGCTCTTCCTTGTGCTGAATAACCTCTTGCAGATCATAATTTTTGAGGGATGAAAAGAAAAAATGTTTAGCTAAAAATATTTACTTTTGGCCACCACAAACTAAATTTCTCGAATAAAATGACTAAATTATGAATTAGAAGTTTCAAGATAAGTTTCATCACTGCAGTGCTATTATCTATGTACCAAAATACGAGATATAAAAATAAATAATACAGGTGGTCCATTTTATCCCATGGTCCATTGTACTCCGGTCTCCCCAATATTCAAAATTCAAACACGTTAAGGGGTTTGTTTATACATCACTTTTAAAGTTCTGTCATAAGATTATTGATTTAAAAAGAAAAAAAAATCTTTTCATATTTTCCTTTTATTATTTTGTCATGATTTTCTGATACCATTGTGCCTCTAAGATTTCTCAAAAAATATAAAGCTCAAATTTTCTTAAATATATATATATATATATATATAACGCTTATTCAAAAATGTTCAAAATAAGAATTAAATTCTTTTTTTTTTTTTTTTTTTTTTTTTTTTTTTCATTTATTTCATTAGGGGAAAAAAAAAAAAAAAAAAAAAAACTTTAACGTTACGTATTTATATTTTTCACTTCTGTTTACCTCAAGAAAACTCAACCTAAATGTTGTTAAACAATTCTAAGTTTTTAATTAACATTTCCATCCCCCATCCTTCAACTTCCATTAAAACCCTTTCGTTGCAAATTTGAGCTATTTGCCCCATTTTGAACTCTCCCCCTAAGTGCCCTTTTAGAAGAGAAAATCCCATTATTAAACTGATTTTACAAACTAACAACGTCACGGCCGAATCTTCTTTCTACATCCAGATTAATAACGCCCTTTCTTTTTCATTCTGACGCTTTCACATACGTATGAAACACGCAGCTTATTAATAAAATCTCCTCCGCTTTCCATTAAAAAGCATCCAATTAAAGCCGGCGCCTCCCGTGAAATTAGCTACTCAACAAAATAACAACTTCGGTATAAACATTCTCTTTTCTTTAGCCATAAATAAAAATACCAAAAAAGGCGGGAGGAAACCTAATTTTTATTCTGTGTAATTTTATTCCTTTGTTTTCTTATTCTTTTTTCCCCCCTTCGGTTTTCTTTTGACATCAGCTTCCCTATTCCACCTTCAACTAAAACCCATTTGAAGCTTGGGAATTTAAAAGCCGTTATTGACAGGTAAGGGCTGTGATTGGTGCAGTTGTTAATGGAAGATGTGAGCGCGCATTTATTGCGTAAGTGGCTGTTCGCTCTAGCGAAATACTTCCTTACTAAGTTGAAAATAAAACGAACTACGTAAAAAGAAAAAAAAAAAAAAACTTTTTCTTACCTACGAAGTACGTAATATTTTTTCTTTATTTTACTTAGTCATTCAATAAATAAATAAATAAATGGATAAACAGAGAAAAAAAGAAAATGTTATAGAGTTTACTCTTCTTCGTAATATGCTGTTTGAAAATAGCTTTGTTTTCTTTTAAGTTCTTTTTATTTATTTTTACTTTCTTTCACTTTTTTTTTTCTTTTTTTTTTTTTTTTTTTTTTTTTAATATTTAAAAGATTTTATGCTTGTAGTTTTAAAATTTTCTCTTTTATTGTTTTTTTTTTCTGAATTCTGTTGTTTGATAAATGTATCTTAAGATATGATCATAATTTAATTATTTTATTCAAAGCTAATTTTAATTAGATATTGAAGTAACGAAAAAATATAAGCATCCTAACATTAATAAATTTAAAGAATTTTTTTTTTTCTGTTTTAACCAAATGTTTACAAATATTTGCGGAAATAATTATTTTCTACAATAATTTTTACTAGATTTAAAAGTAATAATAATAATAATTTTTATAAAGGAGTTATGAATTAAGAAACTTAAAAATTAGATAATTTAAACAATAAAAATTAGAACGATTGTTTTAATAACTTTAAAAATAAAATAGGTTATTTATAAATAATAAAAAATTATTTAAGATGAATATCGATTTCTCCCCCCCCCCCCTTTACATTTGTGAAAATATATTGTGTTACACATTATGAAATCTCAATTGCATAAGAAAATTTCAATCCTAAAAAATAAGGTATATATTTCAAAATTACTTACACGTCATCATATACTCCAAGAGGATTATTTTTATTCAATCACTGGGGGGATTTAAAAATTATATTAATAATAATAAAATTTATTAGCAATAATCAAACACGAAAAATATTTTGTATATGTAGGAGCATCACCCCCCCCCCTCCCCACATACACACACACACACTCAGGGGAATTCCCCCTTTTGGAGGTGTAAATTTTTAATGGGTATTTTTCAAAAGAACTTCTCAATTTTTTTTTAACGAATGATTGAACCATATAACTGTGATAATTTGAAACAAATAATCGATTTTTCCCCATATTTTAATCAAAAAAGAAAGAAAGAAAGAAAATGAAAAAGAGAAAGAAGAAAAGGGAAAAAGTAAAAGAAGAAAAGGGGAAAAAGAAGAAAGAAAAAGAAATAAAAGAACAAAAAGAAAAAGGAAAAGAAGAAGAAAGAAAACTAAGAGAAAAGAAAGAAAAAGAGGAAAAAGTAAGAAAAAAAGAGAAAATTGAAAAGAAAATGCATTTTTAAAAATGTTGTCTGTGAGGCACAAAATTGACTTTTTATCGACATTTAAGATTATACTTTTTTGTGAACAAAATAGTCAGCACGCATCATGGGAAAAAATTTTGAGATAGCGCATCTGGTATTTTATTTTTAATTTTTTGACCAATGAGTGAGAAAGTTACAAAAGTGAACCCACGGTGAATGCATGACACTGACTTTGTGTTGATCTAAAAATTACATGAATTTGCGCAGAAAACTATAGAAATTTTGTGGTGGTCATAACATACTAACATTTTTATTTAAAAAGAAAAGTTGATTAAACTAAATCGAAGTAACTGAACCAAGTATATAAACTAAAAATTCAATAAATGTAATTTTAATACAATATAATCCATTATTCCATAATTGAGGTACACGTTGATGATTGGAAATAAATACAAGAAATGTTGAAAAAGATGTAAACAAATGTGTATGTAATTACATACATTACTTCAAAAAACAATCAGTAAGAGCTGTATAAATGCAACGAAATAAATATTTATTTTCATCTAAGTATTCGAAGATTTTTTTTTTTTTTTTTTTTTTTTTTTTAATAATCACAGTACAGTCATTAATTATGTCTAAAAAATGTTAGAACATTATAGACTCCGAAATTCATATTTAATATTAACCTAGAAACTTTTTCATTTAAAGAACTCTCATTTTCAGTACGTGATATGTAGATGTATTAAACTCAATTGTTTCCGCGTTCTCGCCACACCCTGCGGGTTAAATGTAGATGAATCTGATGTATCTTTTTTCGCCTCTGTGAAACTGTTTAGTTTTTACGAATGTAAGTGCTTCTTCGAGTAAGAGCGAGCTTCGAGCTCGCTCCATAAAAATAATACTACAATAAATATTCAAGAAATCAATTATTGATTAATTTTTACATGAATACAATTCACCAAAGATTAATATAAAATGTTATAGATTTCATTACAGAATGAGTACTGAGTCCCAGAATAAAAAAACTGGAGAATGCAGACAATCACCAGTCAAGTAAGATAATATAAAAACAGATTTTCCAGTAAGAAGATTTACAGGTAAGCGAAATTTTACTTACCTAATGTCTATTTGACAAGTGATATAATATTGAAAAATAAATATCTCAAGGTAAAGTTTGAATAAGAGGTAAAAACTTACTCACGCATACTTAATAGGTGAATATTTTATTCAAAATAAACTAATAGATTATGAGTATGATTCGATAAACTGTTTTTTCAAAGAAACTATTCTTGCTGAAACAAACAAAAAAAAAAAAAACAGTTGACATTTATATACTTTACATTGAGAAATATCACAAAAAAAAAAAAAAACTGTTTATATTTGTTTATATTTCAAATAAACTATTCTTGGTGAAAAATAAATTACGAACACTGATAACTATCTTTAAAATAAAAAAAAAAATAACTGTCTACTTATATACCTATATATTAACGAATTGAAACAAACTGTTGTTTTTTCAAACAGACTATTTTGGAGAAATAAATTAAATAAACAAAATGAACTTATTTAAAGATACCAACATTGAAGCACTAAATGCAAATAATTACGACATATGGAAATTTAGAGTTGAAAGTTTGTTACAAAAAGATGATTTATTCATAGTTATAAGTGATGAGCCTCCAACGCCAATAACCGATACATGGAGGTCTAAGGATCGTAGAGCGCGTGCAATTATAAATTTATTAGTTGATGACTCTCAAATAGTAAACGTTAAGAACCTATCCACAGCTCGTGAATGCTGGGAAGCTCTTAAAAAAATACATGAGAGGTCATCGCTCTCAAGTAAACTATTTCTCCTTCGCAAGTTATATTCCATTAAATTAAGTGAAGGAGGTAATATGACAGAGCATATCACTAAAATATACCAAACGCGCGACAAGCTGATAGCAATTGGTGAACAAATAAGCGATCAGCATCTATCAGCATTAATGCTTTGTTCTCTGCCGCAATCTTATGATGTATTAATTACTTCTTTGGAAAGTAGAGATGAAGCAGACCTTTCTCCCGAGTTTATCCGATCCAAACTGATCGACGAATATTTAAAGAGAGAAGAAAATAAACACGAAAACAATATTTCAGCTTTGAAAATAACTAAAACAAAAAATGAAAACGTGAAATTCTGTAAGTTCTGTAAAAGAAATAATCACGATATCGACGAATGCTGGATTCTAAAGAGAAAAAATAACTCGAGATCCAAACAAAATAATAGATATAACAAAAACAGACAGCCCTTTAGAACTGCAATGTGCTCTCATGATAGAGATAACGCAGACAAAACACAGACTTCGGCAACTGATAAAAATAAATCAAATAAGGTATTTACATTATATATGGGTATGAAATCAGATAAGTGGTATATTGATTCAGGGTGTTCGACACATGTAAGTAACGATAAAAGTAAATTTTATGAATTCTATCCTAGCTCCTCCTGCGTGACGATCGCGAATGGGCAGGAAATAAAATCGTTTGGACATGGATCTGTAAAATTACATACCATAAATTCAAATAATACACAAAACACCATACTGTTAAAAAATGTCTTGTATGTACCGGATATTGAGACAAATCTCATATCTGTGAAAGGGGCAACAGAAAATGGGTGTATAGCAGTATTTAAAGATAGATCATGCAAAATAATGCATGAAGGCGAAACATGTATTGAAGGGTATATCAATAATAATTTATATGAATGTAAAATAAATTCAGATACAACACACACCATAAACATTGTGAAAACGTGCGAAAACAAAAACTGCATAGACAAATGGCATGTTAAATTGGGTCATAGAAATGTTAATCATATAAAACAGTTAGTAAACAAAAACATGGCAACAGGGATTAAACTAGATGATTGCAAACATGATAGTGTATGCGAAACTTGCATATTATCTAAGTTAACTGACAATCCTTATCCCAAAAAGGCTCAATTTAGGGCAACAAAAGTTTTAGAGTTGGTTCACAGCGATTTATGCGGGCCGATGAAAACCCCCACGGTCGGTGGAAAGTATTATTTTTTGACATTTATAGATGACTTGAGTCGATTTACCGTTATATACTTATTAAGAAGTAAGGACGAAGTTTTATCAAAATTAAAACAATACATAGCAATGACTACAAATAAATTCGGGAGAACTTTGCAGGCAATCCGCTCAGACAATGGAGGGGAATACACCGGAAAAGAATTTGATGAATATTTAGGAAAATTAGGAATAGACCATCAATTCACAGTCCCCTATTCGGCTCCTCAGAATGGCGTTTCTGAGCGTAAAAATCGAACTTTGGTTGAGATGGCACGTTGCTTATTAAAAGATGGAAATTTACCGAATTCTTTCTGGGGTGAGGCAATTAATACGGCTGTTTACTTACAGAATAGACTCCCGACTTCCGCGTGTGAATCAACACCCTACGAATTATGGACGGGTCGAAAACCTGACCTGTCAAAATTAAAACCTTTCGGTTGTCGTGCCTATGCTTATGTACAAAAGGTACACAGGGGAAAATTAGATGATACCGCCCAGCAAGGTATATTTGTAGGGTATGATAATAGGAGTAAAGGGTATAGAATTTGTACGAATGGTAAAAACATAATTATAAGTCGTACTGTAAAATTTGTAGAACATGAAAATAAAGAAATAATAAATAATGAAACATTAAAAAATAATGATGAAAGGCCTGATAACATAAAATTATCACCAAAACTGCAGATAATAGACTCGGAAGCAGAAAACACAGATGATAGCAGTTTGTCAGATAATTCACAAGACTTACCGCGAAGATCGCAAAGATCTAATAGGGGGGTACCACCTGATAGATTTACGTTCACAGTAAACAATAAAAGAATTGAAGAACCGAAATGTTGGGACGATATAATGAAAATGAAAAATCCCATAGAGAAAGAAAATTGGATTAAAGCCACGTTAGAGGAAATAAACTCACTTAATGAAAACGAAACATGGGAATTAGTAGAAGCCTCACCAGGAACTAAAGTAATTGGTAGTAAATGGGCATTTAAGGCAAAATTCAATAATCAGGGACTAGTGGAAAAATATAAAGCGAGGTTGGTAGCCAAGGGATTTTCCCAAAAATATGGCATTGATTATGATGAAACCTTTGCACCTGTTGCATCACACACAACCATAAGAAGTTTTCTAGCAATGTCCCTGTACAAAAATTTAAGTTTAAGACATGTTGACATTAAGACGGCTTTCTTACATGGGGAATTACAGGAGGATGTATATATGCAGCAACCAGAGGGTTATGCTGCACCAGGCGAAGAGCATAAGGTTTGTAAGTTGAAAAAGGCCATCTATGGGTTAAAGCAGGCCGCGAGGGCTTGGAATCAGAAATTAAATGATACATTATGCAAATTAGGTTTCAATCAAAGCCAGTACGATAAATGTCTTTATAAAAGAAAACAAAATAATTCAACAACGTATGTTCTAGTCTATGTTGACGATTTATTAATTGCGGGTGAAAATAAAATTATAAACATGTTAATAGACAAATTGAAAGAAGAATATCCGTTGACAGACTTAGGCGAAGCTAAGTATTATTTAGGTATAAATTTAGAAAGACCCAGTAAAGATACGATAACGCTCGACCAAACAAACAAAATAATGGAACTAATAACCAAATTTGGGCTTGAAAATGCGAAACCGACAGATACTCCCATGGAGCCAGGCTACATAAAGTTAGTCGATAACGAAAACCTTCTACCGCACAACACCCAATACCGACAAGCTATCGGAGCGCTACTCTACATAGCCACGGTATCGCGACCGGACATTAGCGCTGCAGTGGGGATTCTAAGCAGAAGGAATGAGTGTCCCAGATCAAAGGATTGGGAGGCGGTTAAGAGAGTCATACGCTATCTAAAAACAACAATAAACTTAAAATTAACATTTAGCAATAAAGAAGAACCTATCCTGAGGGCATATGCAGATTCAGATTGGGCAAATGATGCATCCGATAGAAGATCAATCGCAGGAAACCTGTTCATGGTCGGAAGAAATCCCATTCAATGGAGCTCAAAGAAACAAAATTGCATCGCTATGTCCTCCGCTGAAGCTGAATATGTGTCCGCAGCGAACGCTGCACAAGAAATAATATACATTAAGAATTTATTGCACGAACTAGATTTAAATCAAGAGGAACCAATAACTTTGTATGAGGATAATATGTCCTGCATTAAATTAGCAGAAAGTGACAAGTACCATCATAAAACGAAGCATATAGATATACGATATCATTTGCTTCGTGAAAACATTAAAGAGAAAAAAATCCAGATGGTTTATAAATCTACAGAAACTATGATTGCAGACATCCTCACAAAGGCTTTACCCAGAACTATCTTTGTTAAACATAGAAACAAACTATTGAACTAAATAAAAAAAAAGACTTTCAGAGTCTAAGTGGGGATGTTAGAACATTATAGACTCCGAAATTCATATTTAATATTAACCTAGAAACTTTTTCATTTAAAGAACTCTCATTTTCAGTACGTGATATGTAGATGTATTAAACTCAATTGTTTCCGCGTTCTCGCCACACCCTGCGGGTTAAATGTAGATGAATCTGATGTATCTTTTTTCGCCTCTGTGAAACTGTTTAGTTTTTACGAATGTAAGTGCTTCTTCGAGTAAGAGCGAGCTTCGAGCTCGCTCCATAAAAATAATACTACAATAAATATTCAAGAAATCAATTATTGATTAATTTTTACATGAATACAATTCACCAAAGATTAATATAAAATGTTATAGATTTCATTACAGAATGAGTACTGAGTCCCAGAATAAAAAAACTGGAGAATGCAGACAATCACCAGTCAAGTAAGATAATATAAAAACAGATTTTCCAGTAAGAAGATTTACAGGTAAGCGAAATTTTACTTACCTAATGTCTATTTGACAAGTGATATAATATTGAAAAATAAATATCTCAAGGTAAAGTTTGAATAAGAGGTAAAAACTTACTCACGCATACTTAATAGGTGAATATTTTATTCAAAATAAACTAATAAAAAATACATCGATTCATTTTAGATCCTTATTATGAAAGTACTTTAAAGTATTATAATAGTAAATGTATATTAAAGTGTTATTATAAAGATACGATACGGATAATATATTCAATAATAAAGATAAACATGTATATGCAAATTACAAATTTAAAGCTAAAATATATTCTTCTCAGCACATCCCCTTTGACTCCACACCATCCCATAAACAAAAAATGATTGATTTTCCAAATCACAACTTACAATTATTATATATATAATAAAATTATTTACAAAAGAAATAATAATAAAAAAAAAAAGCTAAGAAAAAGGAGAAGGGATATAATTTTACTTTTTAAATCGAAAATGTAGTACAAAACATTTTTACTTAAAGCTGAAAAGTAATTTTCTTTTAATATTTTAATGCTAATTAAATGTTTCAATATTTTAATACTAATTATATTTTTAATTTAATATATATATATATATATATATATATATATATTATTATTATTATTATTATTATTATTATTATTATTATTATTATTCATTTTCAATCTGAATATTTCTGTTTAAATTTACATTAATTTATATTTCAGTTATATACATAGTTTTTTTCAATTAAATATATAGTTTTTTTTTTTTTTTTTTTTTTTTTTTTTTGACTTCCCATTTATATGAGAAGATTATATTTGAGCTTTTATCGGGCATAAATTAATAAAATTTGATATCTTAGATGGCTATTAAAAAAAACTTAAGTTCATCCCAATTGAATGCATATAGGCCGACAGGTTAGTCACATGTTTCATGGTTTCCCACGTGGTTTTTTTCACATTTTCCATGCTATCTTAGTAGCTATATCTTAGCCTAAATGGAACGATTCCACTAAATGTGATATGTACTAAATTTTGGCAAATATCACACGACAGAATTCTGTTGCATTTCACCAAACAGGCTGCCTGTTAATGCTATGGAGCATTTTAAATGTTTTTTTTTTTCACCTACAGTTTATATGATTGATATCTAATGAGTGAAATTGCGCGAAAATTATTATATGAGATGTTTATTATGCTGAGAGAAGGGAAAAAAAAAAACAGTATTTTTACTTTGGTTTATATAAATTGAGAGGTGGCGCTAATTACTCATTTTCTACAAATATACAATCATTTTCTGCAACTTTAATCAATAGATGCCAAAATACAGCCTTATCTGATTTTCCATTGAATAAATTTTTAGATAATGCCACTAGTAAAAAAATCAAGAAAGACAGTAAAACGTTAAGCTTAATAGTCATAGCAAAAATACAAGAAATTATATAAAATTAGAATACATAAACAAAACACGTGGTACAATGCCATCTATGAGCAAAGTTTGGAACTAATTTTTTTATTTGCTTAAATCAAACTTTTCTTTATACGAAGTATTGTATTACAACCTGCACTCTCGTACAACGTTCATTTGATTTCACACGAAAGTTTAAAATGTGCCAGGAATTTCTGGCCTACCAGTTACATTTAACGTATCGTAAAAGACGCGATATTTCTTTAAAGGGCAATATTATTGACATTGAATAAATATTCAAAAATGCATTCTGAGATCTACGAGAAGATACTTACTTACTACGAATAAATTCCCCATTGACCGATACATTTTACTTACATAAAACTTCCTTATTCATTTTTACGGTATTACACTATCTACCAATAAAAATGTGGACCTTTCCGAATTTAGACATTCTGTCAAATATCTAAAAAAAAATATTGATGAATTATCTTGAAACTTTGAGGGGGGGGGGGGTAAAAAAGATGTTATCCTTCTTATATTTCAGCAAAAATTTTGTCCCGAAAAGAAAAAGGAGACTAATAAAAAAATAATAATAATAATAAATAAAAATATTCGAATCACCCTGTAAAAATTAATGCTTGAAATGCTTTTTGGCTGCAGCTTGCGATTATGAGGCTTATTATTATTATTATTATTATCTGAATACATTTTTATGAGGCTGCCACATATATTCATAGAAATAAAATGATTTCTTGAAAAAAAAAAAAAAAAGTACATTTTTTAAATTATAACACGTAGGGTATTAGACCCAGTACAAAACCATTTTTAGGATACTTGACATATTATATTAGACACAGCATACTGCAACCAGAATGCAAAAATATTAAATATCTTATATGAAATATGAGCATTTTTACTAAATAGTTTTTAACTATGTATGGCAGAAGCTTGAACGAAATTTCATTTGCATAATTTGATACGCAAAAATATTGAGCTACTTATATAAAAACCCAAAACAATTATCGTATAAATTTAAAAAGTTGTCGGAAATAGAATGAATTCATATTAATTTCCTCTCAAAATAAAAGCTAAACTGTCAGGGGTTTTGCTCACATTTTTATTTTTATTTAATCAATGGTAATACTATGTTCGCTAATTATAAATAAATATTGATAAAAACCCCTATCATCTTTTTATTTATTTATTTATTTTATTGTGAGGGGAATTGAAATTCAGTTGATTCTATCGCCACAACTTTTTCATTTCACGCTATATTTGTTTGGGTTTTCTCGAAAGTAGCTCAATACTTTGGGCTAATAAATTATGCAAATGAAATTTTTTTTTAATGCGTGCGCATGCGTAGTTAAAAGTTGCTTATTAAAAATTCTCATATTTTATAAGATATTTAACATTTTTGCATTCTTATTGCAGTATACTGTGTGTAATGTAGTATGTCAAGTAGCCTAAAAAGTGGCATTGCATTGGGTCTAATACCCTACGCGTTATAATTAAAAAAGTGGCTTTTTTTTTTCGACTTTTTAAAGAAATCCTTTTATTTATATGAATATATGTGGTAGCCTCATAAAAATTTATATAGTATAGATAACAAGAAGAAGTCTGATAATCACATGCTACAAATAAAATGCATTTCAAGCATTACTTTTTACAGGGTGATCCCGAACATTCTGATCATTTATTTATTTATTAGCTGTTCCTCTTTTTCTTTTCGATGCAAAACTTTTCCTGAAATATATGAGTTATAACGTATTCTTTATACTCCCAAAGTTTCAAGATAATTCATTAAGACAAAACGTCTAAATTCGAAAATGTCCAAATACTTATTGGTAGATAATGTATTTTTTCCTCTTACACATCTATGATTAGACTTTCCTCTCTCCCATCGCATTTAAGCGGATGAATCTCACACCAGTTGGACATAGGAGTACATTCATATGGAAACATTCTTTAAAAATAAATAATTTAGTATTGGCTTTAGTGTTAAGACCAATTAACAGCGTTAGGGTTCTGGGCCTTAGGAGGAAGGAAGATTCTTTCTAGGAATAGCCTGTATTTACCCAAATTTCGAAGAAAAGTACGGGAAAATCCGGATAGCTAGGTCGACGAGTGCGACCTTGGATCGAACCCGGCACCTCACTCTATCAACTTTGAGAGCAGAACCTCTTTAAAGGCGTTTGCGGTATCCTGTAACATTTAATGAAATACTAAACAATTAAAACATATACACGCGTGCTTACATAAATCAGTAAAATAGCCAAAATTAATTTTACAAAAATATTTTAAGTCGAATAAAATTTTAAGATTGAATCACATTTTTTTCATTTTACATAAACAGAAAGAAAAAAAATAACAATATTTAATCAGATTGAATCATTAATTCTTTCTGAAGTAGATTCGAATTATTATTTTATTTATACATGTTAAAATTACTCATCAGATTTAGAAAAAACTTACAACATGCTAAAATCATTTTGTTCCCGAAGACAAAGTATTTTGAATTAATTCACAATAGTGTATAAGACACAATAAAAATTCTGGTAATTTAACAAAAATTTCAAAAACTCCATTTTTACAGAATTAAAACGTTGGAAGCATTAGAAAAAAGCTTAATTACAATCATTAATTACCTTTTTACTTAATTGGTTATTTTTCCTTTTCAGCTATTTCCAGAAATTATTCTTATGTATATATACGCATATTTTCTCTTCTTAAATAGTAAGATTCTTTTCTTCATAAATTTGGTAAAAGAATTATGCACTTGTAGATATGGATTTTGTTGTAGTTAATTAATTTTCCAGTATTCATATTACGTAGAGTTTATTAATAATGACTTTGTAAGTTAATTTTTATGAAAAAAAAGAAAAGGAAAGAAGGGAAGATAGAAAAAACAACTGAAAATTACATAATGTTCCTCTAATGGTTTTTCTCTATTATCTATTTATAACCTTCTAAATATTTTTAATGAACATTCAATTATTTCTCAAAATATTTATAATTATTCAGTTTTATCTATTTACTTACTTATCTTATTTAGAATCAATACATACTTGTACATATTAGTTTTAAGTATATAAAAAAATTTTTAATTAAGATAAACATTTGCCTTAGAGGGATTTTTTGTTCAAAGCGCTCTCAGCCTCTTTGTCTCTATAATGTACGTAATATATATATATATATATATAATTTGAATAATTTAATTCCTTTACAACACTCAGCAAATTAAAGGTAGATGAAAATACCAACAATGAAATTTTAAATGAGATGTATTTTGTATAAAATTATTGTCACGATGATAATTTAATTCAATTACACTGAGTAGTAAACATGTTAAAGTACTTACGCAGAAGAGAAATGACACACATAACACTTAAGCCTAACGATGAGATAATTTGCAAAATCCATTAATCCAGTAGAAACATTCATCAAATAATATAAATGGAGATAAATTAACCAAATATATATATATATATATATATATATATATGTTTAAAAAAAATTTAAGTCCTTTAATTTTCGATTATTAATAAGCTGAATCTAAAATAGCACGTAAAAGACATCTTATTCCATTCATACTTGTAACTTTTGATAAATTTAAGAAACCATTCTCATTTAAATAATCAATTAATCACACCGAGAAAAAATTCTGTAACTGACATCTAGAATCTAAATTGTGGCTGTAGAAAAAAAAAATAGTTCCATGTCATCCTTATAAATTCTAGTTCCCATTGAAAGCGAGTTCTAGAAACCCCTATTAGAATTCTAGAGCGTTTTTCTATATTATCGAGGGCAAAGTTATTTAAAAATCTCCGCAAATAAATGAGAATACAAGAAGCGGGATTCAGCAACTACAATCTTGGTTTTTTACCCAATTCTAGAAAATCAAGTGAGAATTTCTCGCAATACAAAAGATTCAGAATATTGTTTCATCATCTAGAAATGCGTAGACTAGAAATTCTCAATCATTTCGTCTATTCAGTTTATTGGAGTGCCTCATGTGCACAGCTCGGAAATCTATGTTTCAAGTTTAGGGATTTAGAAAATAACCACTTATTCACTCTAAATGAAAGCAGTACATATATATATATATATATATATATATATATATATATTTCTCCTCAGTGCAAACTATATCATTTATAAGGGATTTAAAAATGTATTTATACATAAAAAAAAATACCCGTAGAGAAAAAAAAAAAATATATATATATATATATATATATAAATAATAAATATCGTAATAAGATTAAATCATAAAATTCAGCTATTAATAGAACTAAGACAATAACAGCACACTAAAATATAGAACTGAATTTAACACAGAGGAAAGAATTACACAAAAAGTTGCAATGTAGATTAAGAACCAATGAGTTAGGATAGTAACTTAAAATACTTACGCCTACCAGAATGATAATAAAAATGACCATTAAGCTTATGAGAGTGAAAACGATTAATAAATAATAAATCACAGAAATATTTGGATGTAAATGCTTAAACGTAGAAACATACTTATCAAGGGGTGCATGCTTCATAAAGCTTAAAGAGCCGCAACGATTTCGTACAACGATATTGCTAATCATAGCAATTAATATCGTTTCACACCCCGATCGATGCAGCAAAACCAAAAAGAATTAGAAATAATTGAAATATTAAATTAAAACAAAGATTAAAAAAAGATTAAATTTAATCTTAATGGAAACCAAAGTGAACACATGAATGAAGCAAAGCAACCACATGTATAACAATTAACTCTAACAGGAGAAAAGGATGATGCCAAAACTTAAATTGAAGTAAAATAAAATCTCGACAGATATCGATTAATCGAAGAAACTTCAGAGCATTTTCATTAAAGATAAATTACACAGAGTTAAAATTAAATGATAATGTTAAAATAGATTTTATATCTAATTAATTTTAAAACTAGTAGAGTTGAATTAAATCGTACCATATTCATTAATAATATATCATTAAAGTTAAAGACAGAAGAATAAAATCATAAGACAGAGTGCAAGCGCCATCTATCGGTGAGCTATAATAACATTAAGTCAGTAAAATTATTTCAGGAGAAGAATCCAATGCAATAAGGGAAATTAAGATGTAGTGACTGAAAGATTAAGGTAATTAGAAGTATTGACTGCAAGATTAAGATAATTTTTAGCGCCATTTAAGTAATTAGAAGAATTGAACTTTTGTGATTAACCCAAAACTAAATAATCTTGAAATCATAGTATTAAATGTTAAGTTTTAATCAGACACAATTACAAGCAATAATGCCAAAGAGTACACATATAAGGATAAGCATTATAGGGCAGTCATTAATAATTAAAATTATAATTTAAAAGATTTTTTTTTTTTTTCCAAATAATATAAGATCTTATTTTTGTTATGCATATAGATTGATTGTTCAAACTTAACAATGGAAGCCTCAAGTAGCCAGATGTACAAAATTAAATTTAAGGATAAAAGATTTCAATATATATATATATATATATATATATATCTGTTTATAATTAATAAGAGGGATAAAACTAAACATCCAAAAATGGTATATAAATAAAGGCCACAAGCTAACTACACCTGGCTAAAACTAAATCCAAATATGATATAACTGTTTATTCTCTTTTAATTTCTTTTTCCTCGAAGAATCTTTTTTTGTAAATGTTTAAGTTAATACTAATATAATTAATAATACATTTTGAAAAAATAAAGAAAAATAATAGAAAATATGATTATGATTAAAAAATAGGAATTAGAAAATATAACAAATTTGAAATTTTTCATGTAGCTGACAAGCTGTCCACTTTGAAAATATCTTACTTAAAAATATTACATACATACATTTTATCCTCGAAAACTATTTTTTAGCAATCAATATTTTTCGCAATTAACCTTTCTAATATATTTAAAATTTAATTTTTGTTGACATTTTTTACTCCGTCTTCCTGGATAAAATATTCAATTTTTTTTTTTTTTTTTTTTTTTTATAATAAAACATTTTAAAAATTCGTATTCAAACTACTATAATCATAAAATATCAATTAATTTAAAACATTATTTTAATTTAACGCATATTTAATTTTTTTCTTAAAAAGTATTATCTTCATAGTATATCAGAAAGGTAATTTAAAATTTTAAACAATACATACATTTATTATATTTTTTTGTTTATATCAGAAGCTAAAATTACTGTAAGTTTTTTTTTTTTTTTTTTTTTTTTCCTACTTAGTTATAGGTATTATTCTTCAGAAGAATCTTTTAAAAAGTTTATTAAAAGCCCATCCTTTTTTTTTTTTTTTTCAAATGTTTTATTTCTCTTTCCCTTTCTCCCTCCTCTCCCCTTTCTTCAGCCGCACCATCTCTCTCTCTCTCTTGAATTTCATGTACAAAGTTGCTTACTAGTAAACGCGATATATTTTATTCACAAGTAAATCAAAAAAGAAATTATCTCGTAATTTTCAAAAAAATGATATTGCAAATTATATTTCTCAAAATATATTGCACATTTTGAGAAAACTTTAACTCATTTTTAAGCAATATTTATCAATTGTATATTTGTAAATATCTATCTATATATTAATGGAAATCCTAATATTAAAATCTGTAATATAATTTTTAGTCTGATAAAATCTAAAATAAATAAATAAAATAAATTTCTTAGAAAAAAAAAAAAAAAAAACTATTTTTTTTTTTAGGAATGAATAATCAGCATTATTTAATTCAAATTTCTGTGACATGTCATGTTTTTCTACAGAAATTTAATTAACATTTCTTTAATTTCCGTAAAAAAAAAGTTTATAAGTATAAGGGGAAAGGTAAACATTAGAGCATGAAGAATAAATTTCTTTTTGTTTAGTTGCAAACATTGGAGAAAATTACTCTGCAAAGAAAGTGATGGGATAAAAATAAATAAATAAGAAAACGAATACTAACAATTCTATAGGATAAATTAAAAATAATGGTAACTCCGCATAAAGACTTGCGGTGTGTGTAGCGAACAATATTTTTCATTGACTAAAATTATATTTTAATCACAAACAGAATCTAAATCATTCAAAATATATTCAAACAAAGATTTTAGATCATGTTAAATTATTTTCAATTTAAATTCTTCGGGTAATTTTTTTAATTTCTAATAAGCATTTTTATCACTATAGTTATAAAAATTTTATTTAACATGAATAATAAAAAAATGATTTATTTCATTATCGTTCTAGCAAATATATAAAATAAAATTTATCATTATAAATATATTTGGATGACAAAAGATAAATCTTAAAAAAAAAAAAAAAGTACTTTAAAACGCTTTAGTTTTTTTTTTATTTAAATTACTATTAAAATGAATTAAAATATACTTAAACTTAAACAAAAATAAGTTATTTCGCGCATTCTAAGTTTCCAAATTCATCTGCTTTTTCCGAGTAAATTTCGAAAATTGTAATGAAAATTTTTTGAACTATTTATTAAAGATTTGTTTAATAAGAAGAATAAAAACTCATTTATTGCATGATCATTATATACATAAAACGAAATTTATCATTACAAGTACATTTGAATGATAAACTGGAGTTACCTTTATAAAAAAAAAATATTACCAGGAAGTATTTTAAATCACTTTATTTTATTTTATTTTTATTCAAACTTTATTAATTTAAATTTAAATTTAAAAAACAAATGTGATACTGTATTCATTTAATTTTACTTTAACTTATTTACAGATTATTTATTGTGTAAAATTCTACGTATTTTTAACTATGCAAATTAAGACATCATTTTTTATCTTAAAACTCCGTGTCATGTTTAATACGCATTTAAGATAAAGTATGTTATCAATTGTTTATAAATCTTTTTTTAAATTGCACATTTAACCAGAAGCTGAGTTTTAAAAAATCAAACAGAAAAATACAAAAAAGAATAATTATAAACACGGAAAAGAAAGAAACTCCAGTTATATTGATCATTTACTACAACGTGTATCGAGTAGATATTAAATGTTTGCAAAACTCACAATATGCTGGAGCGACACCAATATATATAAAGTTTAAATACATTCTTACCTTTCACACTTTAACACTTGAGATACTTAGGGGTTAATATCGAGATGCGGAACAGCCAATATAACCAATAAGAATATTCTGCAATCATGTCTCCATAGAGTTCATCATGGCATAACAACGTGGAGAGAGTATGGGCGTGTCCGCAATAAAATGGCGTTTTGGCGCGCAAGGAGGCGGGCCCATCTTCGATGGCGCTCTCTTGAGCAATTAGTCCGCCAAAAGCGGGCACCCATCGATCCATTGACACTTTGCCGGCCCCCTTGTAAAGTACCGGAAAAGATTGGGTATTAGCGGTAAATTAGGTGCCGCACACGCAGGCGATAAGGGAGTTCAAAGGGTCGCTACTGAAGTGTGGATTGTTTGGTTAGAGATGAGTATCATCTGATGTTTAGAAAAGCGCGCGCTCTTTTATTTTTAAAAGTAAAAAGAGTTTTATAAAGATGAAGTAAGCGCTACAGGTACGCATTAAAATTTTGATAATTGTCTAAATTCTCTCATTAAAAGTTATTAATATTTTTTTTTTCTATAAGGACAATTAAAATTTTATTTTATTATTATTTTTTTTATTAATTTAAGTTTATATATATATATATATATATATATATATATCATTATTATTAAACATTTTGTTTTTCTATGCGTCTTCCTTTATATTCTCTAAAGTTAATGTATATCATCCCACTTAATCTTTTTAGAAATGCAAATGTTTTAGAAGAATTTAACACTAAATAGCACATTATGAATGAATAAATTCATTATTATTATTATTATTATTACTCTCTCTCTCTCTCTCTCTTTTTTTTTTTTTTTTTACCGAATTATGACACAAAATCTACACAATTTTGATACTTAATTTTTTTCACTATTTCCTTAAAAAAAATCTTTGTGTTAATCTTTTATTTAAAATATTATTTATTTTTTTCTATGCATTTTCATTTAAGTTAATGTATATCATCCCACTAATTTTTTTAGAAATGCAAAAGTTTTATAAGAATTTAACACTTAATAGCACGTTATGAATGAATAAATTCACCATTATTATTATTATTATTATTATTATTAACCCCCACCCCCCCCATCTCTCTCTATCTCTCTCACTTTTTTTTTTTTTTTCACCGAATTACGACACAAAATCTACACAATTTTGATATATATATATTAAAAAATAATTTTACTATTTCCCTAAAAAAAAAACTTTGCGTTAATCTTTTATTTAAAATATTATAAGTTCAACTTTAAAGTTTTTTTTTTTTTTTTTTTTTTTTTTATGAATGGTGTATGTAATGCTATATATAAATATTCTGAAGTTGCTTTAACTTTCTTCGTACAATTATTATAAATTAAATACTTTTTTAGAACACTACTTAAAATGTTAAATACTAAACCTGCTATTAAACTAATCGGTAGCAAAGTAAAATTTGTACTGAAAGAAAAAAAAAATTGCTTTTATTATTACTATTATTATTAATATTATTACTGACATTATTTCGTCAGTGAAAAGTTTTGAAACATAGAATTGTTTTAATATAACACTAAATTCCTCTTGATATACCAATTTAATTTTTTTTTTTTTTTTTTCAGTTAAAATTGAATGCTTTTACTTTTGTGCAATAATATTGTAATACAAATTTCAATTGTTACGTTTTTAAATTATTAGTTCAAACTGACGAAACAGAGCGCAAAGGTAATTAATAAGGGTATTTAATGTGCTTATAAAACTGAAATCTATATGTTTATAAAAAAAAAAAAAAAAAAAAAAAAAAAAAATCCCAAAAATAATTTAAAGAAAATTTTCATATATTTCAATCAGTAATTATTGATAATGAAACTATTTTAGTAAAATTGTACAAATATTTACGATGTAGTTATAAAAAAACATTAAATTCATTAATTAACAGAATAATTTACCAACTTTTTAATCAATTTCCTTTAAAAAATAATGCATTAAAGACTGAATATTTTTTTTATAAAGATTTAAAAATAACATTAGAATGTTTAATGATAATGTTAAATAATAAACTAAATTTTACATTTAAAAAGTATATTTACATTTAGAGAAAACTTTGTACTGTTATTCTCGTAAAAATGAGCATGATGTTATTAAATAAAATAATAATACTGTAATCTGTAATTAAAAGCAACACTATAATTAAATAACAATACTGTAAATAAAAGTAGTGAAAACGATAAAGTCTTTTCTCCGTCACAAAGTTATCACTGCAAGAAAACAAGTTTTACAGTCAAAATAAGGAGAAAATCTGCTTTTATTTCACTGTAAAACGTGTTTTCTTGTGGTGAAAATTTTGCGATGGGGGAATAACCATTCGATTGAGAATTTTTAAATAATAAATTAGAATAGTTTATTAATTTGCACAAAAATTTAAGGAAATAATGACCGTTTTATAGATAATACTAACATGCAACCTTTTATCACTGGGGAAAAATATAAATAATTTCAGCGTTTTAAAAATCATAACCTTTTGCTATTTTTCTCTGAGATTTAAAAAGTATACAATATTATTAAATTTAATAATATTACTATAATTAAAAGTAATAGTATAGTTAAATAATAATGCTATAATTAAATATAATAATTGTAAATAAAAGTAGTGAACGTAGTAAAGTTTATTTTCGATCACAAAGATATCACTACAAGAAAACAAGTTTTACAAAACATGCTCTTTCATTGACTGTAAAGCAATTTCTTGAAATCAAAGTTCGGTGACGAAGAAATAAGCATTCGATTAAGATTTTTTTAAATAAGAATAATTTATGAATTTGTACAATAATTTAAGGGAATAAAAAATTATTTTAGAAATAATATTAATGTGCAATCTTTTATGATAGGAATAAAATTTAAAATACTTAAGTTCAAGGTTTAAAAAAAAAAAAAAAAAAAAAACAGTTTTCCTCTGCGAATTAAAAAATATATAAAATTATCAAATTAAATGGTAACACTATCATTAAAAGAATACTATAGTTAAATAATAATATTATAATTAATATTAATATTATAGTTTAATAATATTTGTACTGTGATCATATTTGTAAATAAAAGTAGCGGACGCAGTAAAGATTTTTCTCAGTCACAAAGCTATCATTGCAAGAAAACACGTTTTACAGTCAAAATAAAATGAGACCTCTTCCGCTTGACTGTAAAACATGTTTTCTTGCATTGAGAGTTTTACGACGGAGAAATAATTCGATAAAGATATAATTTATTATTATTTATTTTTAGATATTCGAATAATTTTTTAATTTGTACAATTATTTAAGGAAATAAGTATCATTTTATAGATAATATTAATATGCAGTTTTTTTATTATCTTTTATGATAAAAATAAAATTTAAAATACTGAATTTCAAGGTTTTAAAAATCATTAAAGTTTCTTTTTATTATTTTTCTCTGAGAATTAATATATATATATATATATATATATAATATTATTTGGTTAAATGATAATACTGTAATTAAAATTAATAGTAAAATTAAATTAAATAATAATTTGTACAATTAAAAATAACAGCATAATAATTGCAATAAAGTTCCTTCCCGATCACAAAGCTATCACTGCAAGAAAACAAGTTTTACAGTCAAAATAAACGAAAACCTGCTCTGTCACTTGACTGTGAAACGTGTCTTCTTACAATGGGAGTTTTGCAACTAAGAAATAATCCATCGATTGAGATTTCTTAAACAAACATAAATTAGAGGCATTAACGTATTCTCCGATTATTTAAGAAAATAAAAATTACGTTATAGATAATATTAATTATTATGCAATCTATTAGAATTTTTTTTTTTTTTTTTTTAACGAATAAAATTTTAAATGTTTGTTTAAGAAAATAAAAATTACGTTATAGATAATGTTAATTACTATGCAGTCTATTAGATTTTTTTTTTTTTTTTTTTTTTTTTTTTATGAATAAAATTTTAAATGTTTATTTAAAAATTATAAAATCATAGCGTTTTTTTTTCTTTCTTTCTTTTTAATAGTTAAAGATTCTGTGACAGAAATTTCATCGCTTAAGGAGTCGCACAAGTTTTAAAATGTCGCAGTCTTTACGAAACCTAGTATTTGTTTTAACTGATCATAGGAATCTTAGTTCTTTTTTAAATTAAACAAAACTTTGTATGTCAGATTTTATTACAGCTTTTGGACTCTCCAATCAAACGTTTAAAGATTCCGTTGAATCATTATAGCTGAAAATAATTTCTAATTGATTTCGCACTTTTAGCCAAATTCTGGATGCCTGACAAAATTTAATCACATCCTATGACGTAATTTAATTTTTAGCCAATCCTTTAGCTATTATTTAGGTTTACCAGATATAAAATTTAAAATGTGTTCAGCCAACTTGATTTTTGATGCCAAGGAGATTTGGCGAAATAAATTAATTAGCACTTGTTCTTCATGCTGTCGATATGTGGTTTTAAAAAAGATTCCTAAAATTGTTATCGAAATGGCTTCTTATCTATTTGGGATCTTTAAGTCGATTAAGAAAATAAACTTTTCAACTCTTCATAAAGCTGTCTATTTTATTGAATTCGCAATAAGTATTTTAGAAGACAATGCACTTCATTCTTAATGTGGTTATTTGAAATAAAAAAAATAATGGATTTTTCTTAAGAAAGATCTTTTCCTATTCTTAATAGAGCTGATTGAACCTGGTTTGCTATAACGTACACGGCCGCTTCTATATATATCTCCATCCCAGCTCTTTATCATACCCTACGTGTTATAATTAAAAAAATGGCTTTTTTTTTTTCGATTTGTTAAAGAAATCCTTTTATTTATATGAATGTATGTGATGCCTCATAAAAATTTATATAGTATAGATAGTAAGAAGTCTGATAATCACATGCTACAAATAAAATGCGGTGTAACCCCCGTTTCGCCGACAAGAAATTAATAATAATATTATAACTAATATTAATATTATAGTTTAATAATAATTGTACTATGATCATATTTGTAAATAAAAGTAGCGGACACAGTAAAGAATTTTCTCAGTCACAAAGCTATCATTGCAAGAAAACAAGTTTTACAGTCAAAATAAAATGAGACCTCTTCCGCTTGACTGTAAAACATGTTTTCTTGCATTGAGAGTTTTACGACGGAGAAATAAGCATTCCATAAAGATTTCTTAGATATTGATAAATTCGAATAATTTTTTAATTTGTGCAATTATTTAATGAAATAAATATCATTTTATAGATAATATTAATATGCAGTTTTTTATTATCTTTTATGATAAAAATAAAATTTAAAATACTGAATTTCAAGGTTTTAAAAATCATTAAAGTTTCTTTTTATTATTTTTCTCTGAGAATTAATATATATATATATATATATATATATATAATATTATTTGATTAAATGATAATACTGTAATTAAAATTAATACTAAAATTAAATTAAATAATAATATGTACAATTAAAAATAACAGCATAATAATTGCAATAAAGTTCCTTCCCGATCACAAAGCTATCACTGCAAGAAAACAAGTTTTACAGTCAAAATAAACGAAAACCTGCTCTGTCACTTGACTGTGAAACGTGTCTTCTTACAATGGGAGTTTTGCAACTAAGAAATAATCCATCGATTGAGATTTCTTAAACAAACATAAATTAGAGGCATTAACGTATTCTCCGATTATTTAAGAAAATAAAAATTACGTTATAGATAATATTAATTATTATGCAGTCTATTAGAATTTTTTTTTTTTTTTTTTTTTAACGAATAAAATTTTAAATGTTTGTTTAAGAAAATAAAAATTACGTTATAGATAATGTTAATTACTATGCAGTCTATTAGAGTTTTTTTTTTATGAATAAAATTTTAAATGTTTATTTAAAAATTATAAAATCATAGCGTTTTTTTTTTTTTTTTTTTTTTTTTTTTTCTTTCTTTCTTTTTAATAGTTAAAGATTCTGTGACAGAAATTTCATCGCTTAAGGAGTCGCACAAGTTTTTAAATATCGCAGTCTTTACGAAACCTAGTATTTGTTTTAACTGATCATAGGAATCTTAGTTCTTTTTTAAATTAAACAAAACTTTGTATGTCAGATTTTATTACAGCTTTTGGACTTCCGTAATATTGATACTTTAAATTAACTGTACGAAAACAATGTACCAAATTATTACTATTCCAAAAATTTTCAGTGTTATTTCACTATCTGTAAAATAGATTAATTTAGAATGTACATATTAGGCCATAGCTTACATTAAAATAGTCTGCACATTACATTCTATAGAATAAATTAAAATCGTTAATATTATATAATATTGTCATCATTTTTTATTAATAAATATTTAAAACTTAGCATATTTTTTGCAATTTTAAAATTTTAATGATATATTTAAATATTTTATACTAAGGAATTTCCGTATAATTAATTCATTCTACACAATATAGTTTCGAGAACATTTTAATGGAAACTATATGTCAATTTGTCAAATCTAAATTAAGTTATCTGAGTGTTTTATTTTATTTTATTTTATTTTATTTATTTTTTTTTTTTTTACTGTTTTTCGTGACTTTAATGTTTTTAACACGCTTTTATTAGCTTCACTTGTATGTATGTTTGTAACCGCTCTGGGAGCAAACAAAATATCTATATTGTAAAAAAAGACTCCCTACGTGAACGCTGTGGCTGTGAGGTAAAGCTCCGGGCTACGAACCTAAAGGTCTAACGTTCGAGTCCAGTCAGGGGAGATTTTTTAAAAATGTTTTTTGTTTAATTCTAAATTATTTAATTAAAGATTTAAGTGTATGTAAATATTATGGTGTGTCACTCACACGATTTTCTCTTTCCCTGCATTTTAATGCTAAGATAGATATTTTATGCTTTTTAGTTCACATTTCTATAATAGCGTGTTCTTTAATTTTTTAAAAGTATCATTTTATTTAATACACTGAATTCAGAAATGTTTATATTTTATTACTATCACGTAAGTTTTTTTTTTTTTTTTTTTTAAATTAATGATGAGGATTGGAAGAATCCATACAGGGATTATAACAGAATCGAAATTATTTATACATAAAATACATTAAAATATTATTTACACATTATCTTTCAATTATCTCTGTACTTCGAAGCTCCCTGTAGACCTTTTTACTGATACATGGCTTGAGGGTGCTTTTTATACTGCCTCCAACAATAACCTGTTCACAAGTTAACCTTCCATCTACTCTGATACCTCCATTTTATTTTTTTATCTTTTGATGAAATTGCGGTCTGTGCTCTTCACTCATATCACCCTGATTTTCCAGTAAATAACTAAGATGGGAATTGAAAAAGGGGAGCTTTAAGCTCATATCTATCAAAAAATCCCTTTTTCTGTCAAAACAGTACATGATTGAAATTTTGGATTTTTTTTTCTTTTAATCACCCTCCAAAAACACATCACCTTGAAGAAAAAAATTCCATCACAATCGTAGAACTGTGTAATTTGCTACACTTTTTACCGTAAACCATTAAGAATGTTAAGTTTATGATCTACTCGTAGAACAAGCCTTAAACATCATAGCAAATTTTGTGTAATCTTAATAAGAATTTAAAGAAAAAGAAATATGATTAATTAAAACAGACTCATTTTTCACTTGTACCAAGCATTTCAAAAGGTGTGTGTGCGACACCCCTTACGTGGATGAAATAGACGAATTAACAAACATAGGAAATTACAGGTTTTTAATAAAAATTGTTTTATAGAATTTGTAGCGAATATCTAAAAAATAGTTTTAGACAAAAAAGGGAAAAGAAAAAAGAAGAATTTGAAATTTAAGAAGTGTGTTATTTTTTTTTATTTTTTTTTATTTATTTCCAATTGGATATATTTTTTTTTTATCACATAGACATTTATAAAAATGTGAGGTTTTAAAAATATTTTATATTGCTTTCATATATGATTTAAATTTCAAAAAAGATTACTCACTTTAAATCTGCTAAAATAAACTTGTTTTATGAGATCTTTGTATGTGTATACATAAAATATAATATTAATTTGTTGTGAAGGAACACGAATAATTATTGAAAAAAGTACTTACAAAAAAAAAAAAAAAAAAAAAACCGGGGGGAGGGATACTTTAAAACAATTTAATTACTTATATTCTACGCCGTGTATATTCATAGTAAATTTGTTTAATGTTTACAATTTCCAAATTAAATTATTAAAATAATACAATTCAAAAGTAAAGTTTATAAGTAGATGAAATTCATAAAGTTTGTTTTAAAAAAAAGTTACTGAAAGCATAATTATTTTTCATTGCAATGTTCATTACACTATCACATAATGGATAATTTATCAATCTTTTTCATCAGCTTCCCATGTATTATACGTAATAATACGATTTTTATCAAGAGAGTTCTGCTATAAAGTTTTTACATATGCCTTTGTATCGCTCAAAATATTTTCTTTTACTGCTATATCATTTTTTTCAACTATGTACATGAAAATTTTTAGATAACGAAAGGTATAATGTTTGTTTTATTTTCGCAATTTACGAGTAATCCTACGCTAAAATTTAACTTGCTTACAACTTACTTTGATTTTGCAACATTATCAATAACAATAATAATATTGAAAATATTCATAGCTATTTCATTACTTTTATTTGTGTGAATATTATTATTAATTAATTAAAGTAATTAGTTTATGGTTATCGATAAAATTCAAATCAGAATAATTTTCATTTGTCTATTTTGTAAAGATTACCTGACAAACCTAATTCTTAAGTTAAATATATAATAAATAGGTAAGTAAAAATATGACTAAGAATAAATTTATCTGTTATTCCTTAAACACCTTATTTTTAACCATTTGTTAAAATCTAGTCTTCTAATCATTCAGCTTTAAATATAATTTGAGAAATATTACTTCATATATACTATAATTATAATTATGATATTCTGAAAATCACCATTTACAGATTAAAATTAAATAATAAGGTTTTCTTAATAAATATTATTACGTGAAATTTCAACATAACATTACCAATAATAATAGCAATAATAAACTTTAAACAATAAAGAAATATTGAGCTCTACACATACATAAAAATCCCTTTCCAACATTATTAGGAAAATCTTACATTAGAATTTTTTCTAGTGTGATATATATAAAATATTACATGTGTTCCTTAAACAAATTAGATGCACACCGACAAAATGACTTTTGAATATTTTAGATTTATTATTTATTTATTTATTTAATGTACGATAAACGCCTTTAGTGTTAGTTATATATAAATGTCTAAAATATTCAAAAAATGTAACGCAGCCTAAATTGTATATCAAACATTTATGCTACACGTGAATCAAAATGTATACATCAGTATATGCAAATATTCTTCGATTTATGATTAAAAAAATTATGAACATTTAATTACTCTTTTTCTCACGTTTTAGTAAACTTCACTTATAATTATCAAGTTAATTTGATTTAAAATAAAGTATAATCATTAAAATGCTTTCACACATTTACTGCCGTATATAACACAACAAATCTGAACTTTTTGCGTGTCATTATTTTAAAAAAATAATAATAAATATAAATATAAAAAATATTAATTCCACGCACATTACTTTTAACAGAAAAAGTTATGCAAAACAAATTCTGTCATATATAATGTGTTTTGTTCTGTTTAAAATAATTTAACATGAGCTGAAATATATTAATAAATTAACGTCAATAAACTGTGATACATAAGATATTTTTTGATTTCCTGTAAAAGAAATATAAAATCAACCCAAACCATTTTAAACAGAAAATATGTTAAAGCGTTTTATAATAAGCCGCATCAATTTTACATCAATTTGACTATATGATCATTAGAAAAAAGACAAAGATACAAACCGCTTTTCAACAATATTTTTGTACAACTATGGTTTTCAACAACCATAAAAGTGCTGAAAATGTTTGGCGTACTAATAAAAACATATTTATTTAGCTTATGATATGTTTAAAACTCCGTTTTTAAAGTTAAGCTAATGTTGTGACTGTTCCTAAAATAGGAAATTTCAGCCCATTCATTTATAATTTAGAATGAAATCCTTTTTTTTTTTTTTTTTTGAAATAAAATTTTAATGCACTTGCAAGTTTTATAGTTAAACAGAAATCAAACTATTTACCTGTTAATAGATTCCAATCATCTTCCATTCTTTACAAGCGCTTGAAAAACTTTTACTTTAAGTGCAAGTATGTCTTCCAATGATTTTGAAAAAATCTTATTCAAGACTCCTGTAATCTAGGCACATGAATGGTTCTATTCTTTAGGTGATGTCACTTTTGGATAAATTACATGCATATAGTTTATATAGCGGTAGTTCATTCAATATCATAAACATTTTACACATTTTTCTATTACATTGTTATTCCCACTCTACTTGCATAACTATGGCATCTACGTTTTTTTTTTTTTTTTTTAACTGCATATACACTATTTTATAAGAGGTATTTGTTTGTATAAACAGTTTCACATTTAAAAAAATAAAATAAAATAAATTCTACAAAACTATGCTAAAATTTGCTTCATTTTATTCTTTAAGTAAAAACTTTTTATTGGTTTAATCAGTCAACTGACTTAAGATTCCTCCCCCCCCCCACCAAATATATATATATAAATTATTACTCTTTTTTTTTTTTTTTTTTTCTTCCTCAGAAACCTATCTCTAAATCAATTTTTGGAAAATAGATATTTTGGAATAAAATACATCTAAAAATAAAAAATAAAAATCGTTATGAAAAGTGTTCTTGCAAACATTTTTCATTATCAGATAGAGATAAATCTTTTGAGATAGATTTTTATTTGGCAATTAGAATAAAAATATTTTCAAACAATTCTAGGTTCACAATTATTGAAAGAGGAAAAAAAAAACTAACAACATCTTTAATAATAATAATAATAATAATTACATTATTATTTGCTTTTAAATATATATTGCTTTTATATATTGCTTTATATATAATCTTTTTATATATTGCTTTTAAATTACATTATTATTTTTTACGTAATTTTTGCAATTGACGTTGCGTCTCCAAAATTCATAAAAGTTGAAAAATAATATTTTTGTGTTTATTACTTTATGTGAGATATTTTTATATTTTGTATACGCTTGCAAATAGTAATATACATTTATTCTCATGCTTACAGATGAAAACTGATATTATTTATTTATTTATTTTATTTATTTAGTTATTGATAGTGTTAGTAAGTATTTTAATTTTAGGTAATGTTACTTTTTATTGTTTTCAAACACAATAACAATGTAACAGTTAATAAAAACAATTTGAAAAAATAATTATTTTTTTATTAGGTTTTATTTATTGGTGAATTACTTTATTTACAGTGCCACTTATAGGTTACGAAAGGGTATGAATGGATTTACGAAAAGGTGTAAGACGGGACTTCCTTAGAGAATTTCGTGTAATCTTGCAATTATACCATGCAATTTGAAATATAAAGGAATTTATTTTATTTTATAAATTTGCATAATAAAATAGAAGAAAGTTATTTTTAGTTGTATTAAAATGGTATAATCAATGAATTATGAAATGTATTATTCTTACAAGAATAGTTCCTAATTTACATTTTAGTGACAGGGATGCGTATTTCTTTCAATCGAAGGGGATGGAGAAATTGCCCATGATTACGCCATTGTCCATGCTATGCCATGCCATTGCCCATGACTATGCCATTAATGACTAAATCATGGAAAAAAACATTGCTGTAGTCCTAATTAAGAGAAAATATCAATTAAAATTCGTATTTACTAGCAATGATATATTATTTCTTTCAAATAACGGTTAATTAACTTGCTGGTTTATGCATTATATATGCATTTTTTAAAATGAATGCATATCCTCCGTTGAATGTAGAATACATTTTAAGTGGTATTAGATATATATTAAAATCGTATAAATTGCAATATGTGTGCATATAACAATGTGTTTGTATTTATGCATGCAAAGTGGATTTTGTAAGTTTGTTTTTAGTATTTCATTATCAGATAAACATATTAGATTCGTAAAGTATTAAGTATGGGAAATAAAAAATATTTATATTATGATATATGAAATCTGCGTGTATATATATAATGCATGTGTGTGTGTGTGTATGTATGTGTGTGTATATGTGTGTGTGTATGTGTGTATGTAAGTGTGTGTGTATATGTATGTACGTATGTGTGTGTGTGCACGCGCACCCATGTGTATGTGTAAACATTTTCGCATGAAATTTTTTTAAACACATCAATGCAATAATGTTTTCCTAATAACCTGTCACATCATATATCACCAATATTATCGCTTTTATCGTGTCTTAAATAACCCCGTCAGTGACCAAGAGGTTCTTCTTCCAAAGCTAAGTAGATGGGGAGTGCCAAGTAGAGTCTAGTTCGAGTCGGGTTTTATCCGACTCGAACCCGACAGGTAAATTTTAAACCAACCCGAAACCACAATAGAGGATTTGGATGACCCGAACCTGACCCGAAACCCGAATCTAGAGGAAAAAATCATCTAGAAATCATGTAAATTATTTTTAAATTATAAAATAAATTTTTACTGTAACACAGCTCGTAAATCATTTTAAAAAGAATTTAAAATGTAATTACTAATACAATAACTTAAAAATTTTAAAACTTGAAAAAGGGATTAATAATAATTTTTAACTATTTATATGTATTGTGTACTTCAAGTGTACAAAATTGGACTTCAGGTTTAGTGTTTGTAGTTTGTTGTTTATCGCTATCACACACACACACAAATCTTAAAAGGATGCAATTTGAATATTACAGGCGCCGCACGCCGAATAAACGTCCGTCATATAATTCTGCATTTCAATAACCTTTCAAAAACATCTTCAAGAGAAAAAACATTAATAATCAGTTTAAGTTCACAGTCTATTTCAAAAGGATGTGAGTAATCAAAATAGATAAATCTCACATCTTGTTTTTCACGTAGAGGGAGCCTGTTTTCCATAGCCTATATTCTACTAAATAATAATAGTAGTAGTAATTTGATGTTTCTTTTTGTTAATTGTTTTAGTAGGATATGGATGTTTATTTCAATATAATAATTTGGGTAAGCGTATATTTATTTGTGTGCATATACAGCAAACAACTTTCTGCTTATTAAGTTTTTTTTTTTTTTTTTTTTTAAGATGTTCTTAGGTTGACCCTTCTCGTTTAAATCTAAACCCTACCTGAACCCGAACCCGATACGCAGTAAAAAAATCTCCAGTCAATCCGACCCGACTCGCACGAAATGTAAATCTGCCAATCCGATCTGCAAGAGAAAAACCTTAAACGACCTGACCTGAACTTACACCGCGGGTCGAGTCAGGTTCGGGTAAAATCAAGTTACCCGACCCGATGCAGAACTCTTAATCCCAGATTATGATCGTGGATTAGTCATTCGGAGTTTTCCAAGTTTTTTCTCCGAAATTCTCGTAAATATGGCTTAGGTCCCAAAGGACATTTCACTTAGGCTTAAGAACCACGTGCATTTAGTCGGTCTTAGCCCTTACACCATCTTTGAAATAACTAAAATGAGAAAGCGAGTATATTGAATTTGTGTGATCAATTTATTAATTTCTCTTTAAATTGGAATAAGGAAAGTAAATATCGATAATCGGACGCTACAATTTTCGTAAATTTCGAGAGCACCGCTTCTTTAAATATACAAATCTCTTTATAGAAAAATGAATTTCAACATTCAATAATTATACTATGCTATATACGCTATAAGTTATGTCGATTACGAAATTCGGGTTTTACACAAAGCAATCTGATATTATAATTTTAAAAAATACCAGAAGAATTTTCAATGAATTTCGAAAATAATTGCATTTACAAAAAATTAAGCAAATAAATAAATAACTATGAAAGAATTATTTTTAAATTAAGGTTTGGTATCATTTTTAATTATAATATCAACTTTTCTACTTAGGAACTATCACGATCTACATTTTAATTTTATGCAATGGTATTAAATTCCTTAAAAATAGATACCAAATAAAATGTAGGAATGAAATATTAAGAAAGTGATATAAGAAATTAAGATTTGTAAAACAAATGCGTAACACATAATTTAAATGGAAGATTTATATAGCTGCAAAGTTTCTGGCTCCGGTTCTTTCTACTAAACGGTTATAATCAGGTTTATATTTTAACAGTAATAACAGTAGACAGTAATATTTTTTTTAGCCCAGGAATGAAAATGTAAAAGCATGTGTAAGAGATATTTAAGTTACATTAGTTGCAAGGTTTGATTTTCTGCAGGGTAACCTGACAGTACAATTAAAAAAAAAAAAAAAAAAAAAAAAAAATAGAGATTTTTAATTTCTAACAAATTTTAAAAATAGCTGTATTTTGAAAAAAAAAAAAAAAAAAAAAAAAAAAGAAGAAGAAGAAGAAAGAAAGAAACTGTGAAATCTTTTATTTTTTTTTTTTTAAATCTGAGTTTAGAATTTTGTTTAATAATAAGACCAATTTTTACTTTCTCTTACCCATAAGGTAGAGAAAGTGTTGTTTTTGGGTCAAATTTTCGAACGCGAGATATTGTTATATTTACACGTTTTGAGGTCCCCTGAATACGAAAATCATGTTTTTAGCAAATGGTCTGTGTGTATGTCTGTGTGTGTGTCTGTCTGTTATCATCATATCTCAAGAACAAATAGTAGCAGACATTCCAAACTTGGTATTCTAAATGTGTATCATATATAGATGCTACAGTAAGCTTTTCGTTAAGATCAAGCAAATGGTTCGTGTACAGGGACAATCAAGAGAATTCTAATACATTACGTCTATGGGGGAAATTGCAGGTAAGTAGAGTTCAACGTCTATAGACTGCACTAAACCAAATGAAACGAATATATATATTTTGTAATAGAGATAGTCAACTGAGAAAAAAAAATTGTGTATGTAGGAGCCTCGCCTCCCCCCCCCCCCGGGGAAAGTCCCCCCCTCGAGGGGAGTAAATTTTCATGATGGGTATCTTTCAAAAGAGCTCGCCAATACCTTTAAAACAAATGGTTGAACCATCGATCTGCGATAATTTAAAACAAAATTATCGATTTTTTTCACTTTTAACGAACGATTTTTTTTTTTTTTTTTATTGATAATAAAATGGACTTTTTTTTTTTTTTTTTTTTTTTTTTGGTTATTTAGTGTTATACTACTTCTCTAATTTGGAAATCGTCTGCATTATCATAAAAGATATTTTTTTTAAATAATAATTTTAATAAATTATTTTTTAAAAAACAGAATTATTTTTTAATAACCGAATTAAATTTCATATAAATCTAGGTGCATTAATGAAACGGGGGGTTGAGGGGGGCGGTAGCCCCCCTCACACAGAATTAATTATCATATAAAACTCTTCCGAAGCCTAATTTGAATTGTTTAACATAGGTTTACATAACATCGTTATCTTACCTCCTAATCTGCAGCCTGTATTTATAGTATTAAATTTCAGGGTAAGAGAAAATCGTGTGAGTGACACACCAGAAAGGACCAAGACCTACATTTTAAATTATCAAATTTCAGTCTTTTTTCAAAAGTATTAAGTTTCTTAATCGATACCAAATAAAATGCAGATAGCCGGTATTGCTGTTTCGATAATTAAACATTTGGTTATTGGCAACAATAAAATCCTGTTTTACGATAGTTGTTTAAAAAATCAACCTTTATTAAGATAAGCAATATAGTAAAATTTTCAATTTGTAAAATAATCTTATTAAGCAAAAAATAAAATACATAGAGTAGACTAAACAAATAAATAAGTAAAATACTTTTTACCTCCCAGATTTTCTAAATTTTTACACGAATATAATCTGGTCACAACACAAGTATGAGAAATATAAAAGTTATTCTGAGCAAGTTAAAAACATTCATTCGATAAGTTTTAAGTTCATCTAAAAAGTCTTTGGACATTCATCATCAAATGTCAGACACATAAAATATAAACGAATCTTAAAATAAGTTTCATTGATGTGTTTAAAACAAATATATATATATATTTTTTTTCATAATTTCAAAAACAATTGTGGCTATTGTAAATTCAAATTTATTTTTTCTTTCTCATCTGATTTTTCCTTCTTCCGTTTTCTCTCTCTCTCTCTCTCTCTCTTCTTTATTTTTTCTATATGTGTATGTGAGAAAGAAAGAACTTCAAAGACAAATATTATATAGTAAAAAAATGTATTCAACTTAAAAAATACTAAGTACGTAAGTTTTAAACTTTCAAATGTTAATTTTCAAATTCCTTTATTACGATTAGCGATTTATTCCTGCTCTGATTAAATTTACAGTAGCATAATTAAAACTGTCAGTTCTAGATAATTTAAAACGGCACGTAATTTCACTAGAAATATACCGTAAACCATATCTAGTATTTCTTTACACTTTTTGATAGAATAAAATATGAAAAACACTTTTATAAGCAAAAGATATTGTGTAAATTGATTTCTTTACTTTTTCTCAAAGGGAAAATTGTTGTAATTATTAGGTCTTGCCTTAAAGAGATAAGTTTGAGCGACTTTGCAAGGAAAATAGGTTTACTAATAAATTTTAATATGTAAGAAAATTAAATAGTGTCTTTAAATATTAGTAAGAGTTAAAAATTAAAATCTTAATTAGAAAGAAAAATTATGTGGTTTGGATTGATTTTAAACACTTTCTTGTTGTACTTAACGTTATGTAATTTAACCTTCAATGTATTAACACCTTAAAATACGTTTTGTTTTAAACTAAAAGAAACAAAATTCTCAAAAATTAACTTTATATATTTTTTTTCTTTATTTTAAAGAAAATCTGTACAATATAGGGCTTTTGTACACCCCTGTATATCGTCTAAATTTGCACAGGCTCCATATAGTATTCTACGATAATTCTTCACAACACTGAAAATTTCCATTGAACAATTTTTATTTATGTGTAACAATATGTTTGAACTACTTTGTGGGATCCGTTATGTCAATCATGCTTTAATCTACAAGGAAAATGATTTGATGTATCTTATTAATGAATGAATATTATTTTTTTTATGATATGCGAAGTTTAAATATATTCAAATAAGCTTTTAAAAAATTCTCTCATAAACCATAATGTATCAAAAATCTTTTATGCGTCCCTCTACACAAACCACTTTCAAAATAGAATATGCCATAGAGAACTTGAATAACATATATCAGTTTTCAAGAATTGTAACATAATAATCTGAATTTAGAACACGGACAGAGGATAATCAGACATACAATTAAACAAACCAAAGTCATAATCGCTCTTAACGTTGCCCGAAAGCGTTAGGAACACATAACACAAACAAAAAATGCATTTCCATCAATTTTCCAACATATCCTTTCCACCAATGCACACGAATATTTTGGTGATACCCTGTAATTCTTAATGCTAACCATATCATATTCTATCGAAAACATGCTTAATAAAACATTAAAAATAAATATTAGTTTCTTTTCGTTTTGTGCTATATAAAGATTTTAAAATATCCTTGTACAGAATTACCTCTCATAGAACGTAATGTATAAGAATTATTCTGTGTGACATTGCACACAAACGTACCATATTATTTATACAGCTTTCAATAGGAAATATTCTATAATGAATTTTAATAGCATTTATCATAGGACGATTTTAAAAATATTTACAAAAGTTCAAGCGTGGACAATTATTAATACTTTTCTTCACCTTAAATTTCGCATGATAAGAAATTGTGTGTTATAGAATTTAAATTTTACACATAAGGAGTCTGAGTCGAAAATAGGATTTAGGTACTAAATTATATTCTGTTTAGAAAAGTATTTTTTAAATATAACTTTAACAATAATTTAATATATAAAAAGTACATTATATAAAAGGTAATATATAAAAGGTACATTTTCATTAAAAATTATAAAAAGTGTCTTTTTTTTATGTGAATTTATGTTTTATAGAACGGTCTAACATTTTCATTTTATTATCAATATAATTATTTACACATTGAGCGCCACGCGGATTTTTAAGGAAATCCCATTCAGGCCACGCGCGCTGCTTAAAAGCGTGTTATGTCTTCCGTGTATCAATAAAATCCATTAAAATGCCTTAATGATATAATCCTATTATAAATTAAAAAAATTAAGTAAATTTTAAATAAATTGTCAGTAATTACTTAAAACTATGTAAACTTTTTAGTTCTGTATCATATTTCACACTGTCAGCCACCGATGGCTGACGCGGCCTAAACGGAAAATTCAGTGTCAGTCACCGATGACTGACATGGCGCTGAACGTGCTAAAATTTTGAATTAAATTCGAAACTATTTTATTATACTTAACAGTAGGAATACGCCAAAAATTATTTTCTCGCGCGAAATCGAAATTTCAGTTGGCAAAAATCTTTTCTTCATCTATACATATAAAAGAGTACTTCCACTCACTCACTCACTGACTCATCAACGCACAGCAAAATCTACTGGAGCCACTGACTCGAAACTGGATCATATTATAGAACATATAGTGTAAGCGCCCCCTAAGAAGCGATTTTGCGAAATTTGCCCCTCAAGGGGGTGTAGGGGGCAAAATGTGATTTCACAAAAACATTCATATCTCAAAGAAAAAAACAGATATCCGTAAAATTTTTGCTTTAAAATATAGCTAATTTAGTTATCTAAAAACGAATTTCTGGAATTTTAGAAGTTCGGTCCCCAAGGGGGAGAAAGGGGCAAAACGTGATTTCACATGCGCAAAACGTGGTTTCACATACTCCTATATATCTCAAACAGAAAAACAAATATATGTGAAATTTTTGCTCTAATAAATAGCTAATACAAATACCTAAAGCAAATTTCTGGAATTTTCGTAATTCAGCCCCCAAGGAGGGAAGGAGAGGGGGCAAAACGTGATTTCAAATAATCCTTTATATTGCAAACAGAAAAAAAAAATATGTGTAAGATATTTTTGCTCTAAACTATAGCTCCCATAAATGCATAAAAACTAATTTCTTTAATTTTAGAAATTCGTCCCAGGTGCGGCGGGAAAGGGGGGCTTATGGGGTAAAAAAATAGAAATATAGTTAGACCGTTCAAAATTCGTACAGATAGGTTTTAGAAACCTGCAAGTCAAATGAGGATATTTTTGAAAGTGTAAAGTTGTGTGTGTGGGGGGGGGGGGGGAAGAGCGGAGGGGCAACAAAATAAAAATAGAGTTAGATCGTTCAAAATTGGTACATAATGGTTTTTGATACCTACAAATCGATTGCGGATATTTACGAATTTGTAAAGTAATTAGGAGGGGCGGGAGGAGGAGACGGAGGGGTAAAAAATAAAAATAGAGTTAGGTCGTTCAAAATTAGTACATAGAGGTTTTTGATACTTACAAATCGATTGCGGATATTTTCGAATTTGTAAAGTTATTAAATTGGTACATGGAAATTTTTGATACCTACAAATCGATTGCGTATATTTTCGAATTTGTAAAATTATTAGGATAGACGGAAAGGGGAGGTGAAAGGGCAAAAATACATAAATAAGAGTTAGAGAGCTGAAAATTAGTGTTGTTAGGTTTTGAGGCCCGATAAATCGATTGCGGATATTTTCGAAAGTACAGAATTATTACGAAGGGCGGGAAGGGATCGGGCGCACGGGTAAAAATAAAGAAATTCAGATAAAATGTTGGAAATTAGTATTATTAGGTTTAAAAGCCCTAGAGAACGACTGCGAGTATTTTTTAAAGTCTAAAATAATTAGGAGGGGCGGGAGCGGTAGGTGAAGGAGCATGCGAGCCTTGCGCGCCTGTATGCGCTGACGCTGGCAGTGGTGGCCCGAACCGATTATTCCTCTGATGGGAGATTTTTTTTTTTTAATTTATGTTTTTCCCTTACAATAATATAGTGATTCATTAAGAGTGTTGAACGTAAATGCACGCGCGCAGCGCACAATTGCCTGCGCTGCCAAGGGCAGTGGGGATCCGTTGCGACATTTTCTCAAATCACATTTTTTTTTTCTCTTTTTTTTTTTTTTTTTTCGCATGATAAAAAATGATGTAATTTTGAGACTTCATTAACTATAGTGATTCATTTAAAAATAGTGACCAGCGAAGCGGGCGTAGCCTGCTAGTCCAATTATAATTTCGTTACGAAACATTTATATAGTCGGTATAAGCTAGGTATAGTCTGATTAGGGGGAAAATAATCTGGTGTGTCACTCACACGACTTTCTCTTACCCTAAAATTTAATAATATAAATACAGATTTTAGTTTAAGGGGTAAGATAACGAGTACTGTTATGTAAACCTATGTTAAAACAATTCAAATTAGGCTTAGGAACAGATTTATTCGACATATAATTCTATGTGAGGGGGCTACCCCCCCCCAGCCCCTTGTTTCGTTATTGTACCTACATTTATATGGAATTCAAATCTGTTATTAACTTCAAAAGTTCACTTAAAATTATCCAGACAACTTTCATACGCAACATTCTTTGAAACTAATCAATCTTGATCAAACTTCCCTAGTAACAAACGTATTAACTTCAAATACAACATTTGAATAGCCTGAAATTATTTGTTTTTAATTTACTCTAAGAGACACAGATAAATATCAAACGTTAAAAATTTGACTTCGGTATTCAGGAAGCCTCAAAACGTGTAAATACACAAAAAACCAAGCGATGAATATTTAACTTAAAAAAAATACATTATTTACGATATGGCTATTAGGAATTAATTTCAATTCCTTATCAGCTTTCCTGGACATGGTAAAATATTATAGCAAAGCAATTCCACTAACAATAAAAAAGAATGTTATGGCTTAAATATTGGCAGCCCTGTATATCTTCTGACGGTTATGTACACATCACATGGTATATATAAAGATAATCCTATATTTATAACACACACCACAACCTGAAATACACTTCTATCAATATTCAAGTATTGTCACACTGTAATCTAGTTCTTTTGGGTAGCCCTGTAAACGAACAGTGAATGATTTCCATACCATATTCTACATGAAACATGTTTTTACGCATATAATATATATACTTTTCATTTCGTTTAGTGCAGTCTATAGATGTTAAACTCTATTTGCCTGTAATTACCCCCATAGACGTATTTGAATTCTCTTGGTTATCCCTGTACACGGACCATTTGCTTGATTTTAGCGAAAAGCTTAGTGTAGCATCCCTATATGATACACATTTAGAATACCAAGTTTGGACTTTCTGATATTATTTGTTCTTGAGTTATGCTGATAACAGACAGACACACAGACCAACCGCTAAAAACATGATTCTCAGATTCAAGGGACCTGAAAACATGTAAATATAACAAAATCTCACTTTCGAAAATTTGACCCGAAAACAATACTTTCTCTACCATATATATATAGGTAAGAGAAAGTAAAAAGAACGAAGGCTTTATTATTTTTTAAATTCGTTACAATATAACTATTATTTAAAATTAGCATTCATCAACTGATTTTTAAAACACTTATTGTTATGATTAACATTTAAGATTGTTTATTGTTAAATATAAAGATATAGTCTTTATTTTTCAACTTAAAATTACATTTTGAAATTATGATTTCATTAAAATATAATATTTATTGTTGACTATATTTTAAACTAACCGAACAAACATTTTTTAAAAAGAAGATAAAGAAGAAAAGATATTCTATTATATTTCAAATTTTATAATTTTAACAAATTTAAGCCTTAAAGAAAAAAAAAAAAGAATTATTTTATTATTATTATTATTATTACTTATTACTATTATTATTATTATTTCACTTTATATATTCTTTAACCACATTTCTTGCGACCATGGAAGCGTCTGCGCAAGTGCGGATTGAACGAGTCCAGTGTTAAAATAGGGGTGACTGTGAGAAAACAAGCGATAAGGGAACACCGAATAACTGGATGTTTGCCAAATAACTATCTCTCGGCCAATTTTGCATCCCTCTAAACTTTTGGAGTCGGCCTCACTGCTAGTCGTAGGAAACGTGGTCGCCCTATATTATGACTTGTTTTATTAATTTAAATTCTATTAAGTATCAAGATCTGATTAAAGTCAAAACTAACCTCATAATGAATAACATTTATTATTACCTTTGCTGACTTCTACAAAGGATTTGGAAAAAAATTTATAATCTTATTATTTATTTAAAATTTTGTTCGTTAGACATATTTTAATATTATTGATAAAACAAATTCAAACTATAACGCTGAAACGTGTCTTTTTTCCTCTGTATTTATATAATGAGGCAGATATATCAAAAATAAATTTTTGCTAAAAAAATTAGCAAAAATTAAAAATAAATAATAATAATAATTCGCAAATGTAAAGAAACTTTGTGTTCCTTTACACTGTATACAATCTTGGTTTACAATCTTATGTAACGTAAAAGTAATAAGCAAAAATTAAATGAAGGTCATTAAAAATTACAGTTTAAAATAAAATTAATTTAACTAAAAATTAGCAATAATTAAATTATTGTAATTAATAAAAAATCTGGAGTGGCTTCACTCGACTTTTCGAACATTTAGTAATGAATAGTTGTTTAAACTAATTAAAATAAGAGAAATCATTGAAAAGACCAAAAGGAAAATCATAATAAGATGTTTGAGTATTTTCCCCCTAATTGTATGTCGTTTGATGAATACATAGAAATTCTTTTTTATGTACATGTAAAAGAACTATAAAAATAATAAGCTCGATATATCAAATATTTACCTATTATTATTATTATTTTAACAATTTAACATTATTAAAGAGAACTTTAAATAATTTAAACTAATAAACCGCAACGCTTTTTATACCGGTAAAAAATAAATAAATAAATAAATAAATAAACTATAAGTCTATAAACTCATGTAAATCTGTATGATTCTACGATAATAACTTATAGCATTGCTATCAACTTATATCATTGCTTATATCTTAATAGAATGCAGCGTTTAGACTATATCGCCCTTCAAATATTTTGAGTCTATTGGCTATAATTATGAGGAATTTTTTTCCGTGTTCCTGTAAAAGAGCCATAAGTTCTGTACTCATCAAAATCTGTACAAATTGTGCGAAGGTGACCTATAACCTACTTACCAATATTTAGCTCAATTGGATATGGAGTTTAAACGCTATCGTATTTTACATAATCTCAATCCATTAGCCATAATGTTAAAGAGTTATAAAGAGTTATTCTTTGTGTTCTTGTTTTATATATCTATATATATAATATTATCATAAATACTTAATCATAAATTATCATACGTTAACATTGAAAGAGGAGTGAATTCTTAGTTTTCAAAAATCAGCAAGCCATGATGGCTTGAGACAACACTGTGAGATTTAGCCAGCTTTACCATATGTACTCACCCTCCAGCTTACCATATGTACAGTCGGTAACAAAAGTGTCCGAACACTAGCAAAAATTCCTATATAAAAAAAGTAGAGTTAATACTGTTTTATTAAATAAATCCTTGTCGAATCCTGTTCTTAGACTGACTAAGAACGGGATTCGACAAGGATTTATTGAACAAAACAGTATTAACTCTACTTTTTTTATATAGGAATTTTTGCTAGTGTTCGGACACTTTTGTTACCGACTGTACTATATATGTGTGTGTGTGTTATACTCTTAAAAATCTGTCCAGTTCGTACGACTGTGACCCATAACATTCCTAACAACTTCTAGGTCAATCGAATTAGACTTTTAGATGTTATCGCATCAGCATTAATCATAAATAAATTTTCTTTGTGCCCCTGTATAATCTATAAGTGCTAGACTCACCAAAATTTATACAGTTCGCGCGACGGTCACCTATAACATACATATCAACTTACAGCTCATTGGATCAAAGCGTTTAGCCTTTATCGTGTTCACTCAGCTACTTATACATACATACATACACACACTCACATACATAGACGTAAAAAATAACAGAAATTAAATCAGGAGATCCCAAAACATATAGATATACCAAAATCTCCCAATGGACAGGAATATTTTCCCTTACTTATCGTATGTTCTGAATCTAAGAGTAATCAAAAAATACCAGAAAATAATTGATTTTTTAAAAAATATTATTGCATAACTGACTTATCTAGAATTTTTTTAAATATTTTTAAAATTTATTAAAGTAAGAAAGCAGAAAAAATGCATTTAAATGAATTAATTAATGATGTATGTTAGAAGGAAATTTCGGTTTTGAATGTAGTTTAAAAAAACTCACGTTTCGTTACTGTTTAAATTTTAATAAAATAAAAATATGTTTTGAGAGAAAGAAAAAAAAAAAAAAACTTAAAAGGATTGAATATATTTCATAAACTAAAGTTTTAAAAAGAGAATTATGAGCAACATTGAAGTTTTAACAGCGTAAGATAAAAGAAAATATTAAACACTTAAAAACTTTCAATTTCTTTGTAAAAGTGCTGAATTGTTTTGAAATATTGCCAAGGAATAAGGCTAGCAAGATTTACAATACTACATCAGTATTAAAGTAAATCTAAAGCAAACATTTAAAAAACTGTTGTACTTTTAAACTATAAAAAAATTTGGAAGACGTATTTTTTTTTTTTTTTTTTTTTTTTTTTTTTTATGATTAAACTTGTTTTGTTAAAAATTGACAAGAATGATTCAAGTTTATAATCGTAAATGGGAAATAAAAATTTCGATTAATGTTTGACGTATGGTGTGTAAAATAAATTTTAACCAAGAGGGACACAAAGAGGTTCTTTTTTTTTATATAAATTACATGGTGATTAATAAGTAAAAACTGTAATTAATATTAAAGTAAATTCGAAAGTATAATTCGGAAGAACAAATTCAACATAATCTTAAACTGTAAGGGAAATTCCTATTATACATCACACAAAATAATTTTTATTCGATTGAAATTGTTAGTTAATATTTTTGCTCAATTAAATAAAAAATTAAAAAAACCTTAATAATAATATTTAAAAAAATAAAATAAAACTTAATAAAAATAAAATAAAACAACCAAACTAATAAAATATACAAAATATTAATACATTATTGTAAATAATGGATGAATTTAAATAGAAAAATATTTGACTGCCATAATTTGGAAACAGAGTTTAATGGTCGCTTTCATAATTAGGAATGTACTTGTACAGTCGGGGAAAAAAAAAAAAAAAAAAAAAAAAACGCAACACCCGCTGTAATTTCGTTATTAATTAACGCAGGAACATCTACTAGACATAATTCAACAGGAAATTAAATACACTTTCTGAAAATGTCGTCAAATTTTGAATTAGGGGTCATCTCATATTGAAATGAGCGCCAACTTTGATTTTTTTTCAATAGCAACACCCAATTTTGACTTCAAATTCGAATTTCTGAGAGTCTGGCAGTGCGGAAAAGTATACTGTTTGTATACTTTAACTTTAGTATTTATAGAGTTATAATTTAAAAAAAAAAAAAATATGTTAGGGGGTTATCTGTAAATACAGAAAAAATAAAATTAAGATCGTCTTAGAAATAGACAAAATTTTAATGTTTCACACCGGAAATCTTTCAGGAAAAAAAAGAATTATAAAAATTAATAAAATATTTGCATTTTCCAGTTTCTTAATTATCCAGAATTCAGTTTTTTAGATTTGTATATACTTCAATACTTTTTTAGATAATTTTAGGTCTATTTAAATACATTACACTTGCGATAATATATATCCATTTGTAATATAATTGTGAATACAGAAAAGTTGCTCTGAAACATTTTATTTTGAGATAATAACGCCCGTAGGCGGATCTTAATGAAAAAAGACAAAATTCTGCGGTCGCAAAAAGTGCTAAAATATATTTATAAAAGTTAAAGTATATTTTTTAAAATATATAAAGCTAAAATATATTAATAAAATTTTAAAGACTAAAGTATCTTTAAAATAATAATCCTCCCACCTACAAAATAAATAAATAAATAAAAATAAAGCAATATATGAAGCAAATGACTTTGACTATGACGGTAGTTGAGAAACGATTTTACAAGTCTGTCTTGCATTCCAATTCCATTCGTTTTTCTTAATTGACAGTTTTTACATTAAGCCTATTTTTCTATTTAAAACAGTAAACCCCGCCTATTTAGTTGTTTTTTCTTCTAGTGTTCGTTTAAAAGATTCAAAATTTATTACCAGTAATCGATGAAGTAAATACCCCTTGTGCATATTTTTGTCAACATAAAATAAGGGGTTTAACACGAATTCATCACTCAATGTCACATTTATTTTTCTTTTCTGTATTGTTTTGTTTTGAAGAACGATGAAGGTGGGACTTGTCTTCTTTAGAAAACTGGAATTCTTGATGCTAACACTAATGTCTAAAAATCATCATTTTTGTTTCATTTCTTTGCGTTTGACGTTGTTGTTATATAATTTGACCCGTAAATAAAAAATAAAATTATTTTGTTTAATTTTCTTTGTTATTTTTTAAGATTTGAATCGTTATCTCATGTAAAACTTTATAAGAGACGGCCCCCTAAACCACTCCAAAAGAAAGATTTATTTATACCTCAAAAACTAATAACTGGAATGAGCTGCAAATTTGCACACCCATATTTTTCAGCATTAGGATTCATTTTATGTAAAAATTAATATAGGTCATAATTCATAATTTTTATGAATATGAATTTATTAATATTTTTTAGAATTAAAAATATTTTTTAGAATCAAATGTAATGATGAATTATGTTTGGGTTTCTTCACTATATCTCGTAAAAAAAAAAAAAAAAAAAAAAAAAAAATTATATCGATCAAGTTATTTTTTGTGAAGATATTAATAAAAGTTTGAAATATGAATTTAACATTAGACCCTTCAAACTTTGAACGCTTATAACTCTGTGAAAAAATAAGTAAAATATACAACCAATATACTTTTTCGCGTTGTCGCGATCCCAAGAATTCAAATATAAAATAAAAATAGGGCATTACTATTGACAAAATCAAAGTTGTCGCGCGTTTTAATATGTAGACGACCCCCAATTCAAAATTTCAGTTCATTTTCTGAAACTACTCAGAATTCCCCGTCAAATGATACCTATTACATTTTTCTACATCGATTAGCAACGAAGTTACGTTAAGTGTTGCGTTTTTTTTTTTTTTTTTTTTTTTTCCCCGACTGTGCATTGCTTTAAAATACCACTGAAAAATAGTTAATACGTCTAGTGTTATAATTTTGCAATTTACAAAGAGAGATACATTTATTTGATTATTAAAAAAAGTATTCATTATTTTTATAATTTTACGCGTAAAATAAGTGACAAAAATATTTCAAATAATCTGGTGGAGCACTAACACTGCATTTCCTTACCCTAATTCACTGCAAAAATTATAAAGAACTGAGTGAGTAAATATATATTAAGTGACATATGAAAAAAAAAAAAAAAAAAAAGGAGAAGAAGAAGAAGAAGAGAAAGAGAAAGAGAAAGAGAAGGAAATTTCTGGGTAGAAGAACTTATGGTCTCTTTTAAATTTCAATTATTTACTGGCCCTTCAAAGTCTTTTAATAACACAGTTATCGACACAAGAAATTGTTATGTTGCATTTTTAGCTATTCCGTTACAACTTTATTATTGATTTTCTCAAATTTACTAAATTGTCACAAAACCATCCACTAAGCTCTTTTCATACTATTACAGTTACAGATATCCATTTCCGGAAGGTAAAAAACACCATGTCCAAAAATATTCAGTACAGCAACTTTATTATTAGTACGGAGAACTATTACTCTCAATCTACGGATAAAACATTGTCGCCAGTTTTACGATGGTTGGACATTTATAGAAATCGAAAATATAATTGAATAATTTGAAAACGATGTTATAATTTGAAAAAAAAAAAAAAAAAAAAAAAAACCTAATAGTCCTCCATACTAAACTTAATTGCCTTTTGCGCAGCACTAGTGCGAAGTGCGACGTAAAACCCAACCAACCACACTAAACTAAATTCTGCTTTTGCCAGAATTTCATGAAAATTTCTTTATTATTATTATTATTATTATTATTATTTTCAATTTTATTTTTACAACTTTTTCGCATGTTTCTTCTCAACTAGAAATAATCGCTTTATGATAGTTCAACACAGTATTAATAACATAATGTACTAAATGAAAGTATTGTTTTTAATAATACAATTTAGTGCTAACTCTTTAAAAAAATAAATAAATAAATAATCTGGTGTGTCACTCATACGACTTTCTCTTACCCTGAAATTTAATACTATAAATATAGGTTGCAGATTAAGAGGTAAGATAACGAGTACTGTTATGTAAACCTGTGTTAAACAATTCAAATTAGGCTTCGGAACAGTTTTATATGATATTTAGTTCTGTGTGGGGGGTCTACCGCCCCCCTCAACCCCCCGTTTCATTAATGCACCTACATTTATATAGAATTTAATTCGGTTTCTAAAAAATAATTCTGTTTTTTAAAAATAATTTACTAAAATTATTATTCAAAAAAGTTATATTTTACGATAATGCAGACGATTTCCATATTAGAGAAGTATAACACCATATATATATATATATATATATATATAAGTTGAATTTATTCTCAATATTACATTTTAAAAAATCGATGGTTCAACCATTCGTTTTAAAGGTATTGGCGAGCTCTTTTGAAAGATACCCATCATGAAAATTCACTCCCCTCGAGGGGGGACTTCATCCCCAGGGGGAGGCGAGGCTCCTACATACACACGAAAAACTTACTGTAGCATCCCTATATGATACACCTTTAGAATACTGAGTTTGGAATTTCTGCTATTATTTGTTCTTGAGATATGCTGATAACAGACACACAGACCATTCGCTAAAAACATGATTTTCGTATTCAGGGGACCTCAGAACATGTAAATATAACAAAAACTCACGTTCGAAAATTTGACCCTAAAACAATACTTTCTCGACCCTATGGGTAAGAGAAAGTAAAAATGAACATGGTGAATTTTACTTCCAGGGTACATATATAAAATATAATATACCCACCTTTTTTTAACAGTAGATTTAATCGTAATTACATTTGGAAAGAATCACGCTTAAAATAAAGTGGTGTAGAAAAAGGGACGGATACTAGCAGTGCTACGGAATATTAATTAGAATGTTGGCTGGTATGATTTTGCCATCGCTCTACTTGTGAAGGTAACGCTACAGTTTTTGGTAAGATAACTAAGTTTTGTATGTAGATTTTGAATATAACTTCAGATTTTTTACACTTTTTAAGCGTTAGGCTTGCCACCCATGGTTATACTTACCCCCCAAAATTTTGCTCGTAATGAAAAGCGTAACGTCTTTTGTAAGGACAAGTGTATAACCTACCTAACTATAGTTGCCCTACCTTGCATGTAATAGAATTCCGGACTTACTTATTTTTGTAGTCCAAATCAGGAATTAAGATAGAAGTATCACCAAAAGACATTGTCAGAGTTCTTTTCAACCTTAATTTCAACTTTAATTAGAAGTGAACTTTGGGTTTTGACTCCCACAGAATTCAATAGACCCAAAGTAATGTTGTCTATTTTTTATTTTCTTTTTTCCGAAGAAATGTTGCCTATTTTTGATTTCTTTATATTTGTCCAATTATAGATTTTAACTTTCAAATGTTAGAATTCTATTTGAACGTAAACACAATCCATCCAAACTTTTTTTCCCTAAAACATTTTTGACAAATTTTAATTTTTACACTTAACCCGAATTTTATATTTTATGTTTAAAATCATACATAATTTTTTTTTTAAAAAAAAGGGATTTAGTATAAGAATTTACAGGGGTTTACTAATCAGAAGCAAAATATAAGTAATTAATTCTGTTATATTTATTTTTTTTTTTAGTGTTTGCATTTTTTGCAAATTTTGTGAAGTGGTTGTTGAGGTGTACGGAAAAGTTCGCAATTCTGTAACGAGTTGAGATATTTTAAAAATTCAAAAAGCTCCAAGTTTAGAAAGATTTTCAGTATCTGGAAACTTTATTTACATATCTTTTAATTTACTGTATATGGGTATAGTAGTTCGAGATTACACTTGTGTCAAATCATGGAGCAAGTGTAACTACAAAACAGAAAAACTTCTTTTTTTTTTTTTTTTTTTTTTTTTTTTTTTGTAAGTGGCACCTTGTTAACTTATAAGAAGGTCATATTTTTAAACAGTCAATTAGTTGCACTTTATACCTAAAAACTTTTCAGAAGTTTCAGTATAATATCAACTTAGCAAAATGAGGCCAAAGTTACTCATACTTTCAGATTGTTAATGAAAAAATTATGACGGTATAGCTGATAAAAAGTTACTTCTTTATTGTTATAGTACAATTTGAAAATAAATTGAAATTTTTGTTTGAACATTTTCAGAAAAGAAAATTCAAGTCATCATGGCTCTTAAATTAGCAGAAGACGAAATGACTACAGAAAAGCAGCTTGAATCGTCTCAACCCAACAAATTTTCTATCGATGATATTCTCTCTGGAAATACAACAAATTCTTCAAATATAAATCATGGACATAGCATATCTGGGAACAATATTACAAACCTTCCGACTTCTGCCATTCTTCTTCGAGCAGCTGCAAGGGCCAACAGAATCAAAGAAGACGCACAGTTTTCGCTTCCTAGACCACCAATGTGTGTAAGACCAACTCCAGTAGCCTTCCATCCGGGGTACATCAGCCCCGCAAGAGCTGAAGGGACACCTTTAACCCTTGGTTATCTTGGCCCTGCTCTAGGGTTAGAGCATCAAGGAGAAATAACACCTCACCATCCTGCAGGCGCGACCTTTCAGAACTATACAGTGACCACAGCTGCCAACGCTTTAACCAATTATGGAACATGGTTGGGTAGACCACCTTTTTTTACTCTATCAGGTAAGCATTATTTGATTTAAAGGTGTTTATTTTTTTATTTATAATATTAATGATTAATGTCAGCATCATTAGATTTGAAAAAATGCAGAAAAGTCTCTTTATCCCGACTATCTTTTTGGAAGCAATCATTATTAACTCCCTGCTTCAAGTAACGAAGATTCAAATTATTCCAATAACTTTGAAACCGATTACGATGTTACTCATATTGTGAGGAATTCGAGTCTGCCATGATCTCAATTCCACAATCTTAATCTTAAAGATTATCTTAATTACTTAATTAGATAATAAGAAGAGTTCGAGACAAAGTTAGATGTAAAATAACAAAATTTATTAATGCTTAATTTCAAGGCGGGTGTTGGGCTAACTCAATTTTAACTCAAATGACCTCAGATAATAACTTCAACAAAGCATAAAATGAAAGGTAACTTATCTCACCAATACTGATCTTGTCGATGGCTGCTCTCTGTTACCACTAACTATTCTCACACCAGAATCGTCGGCTAGATTCCCGAGGCGCGACAGATTCTTCTCTTACTTTATGCTACAACACTACACCTCTCTACCATCACTTAAAACACGCATAAGAACTATCACCACCAACATTACTCTTTACTCCACCTCCTCACACACAAATCCGCTACCATTCTCTACCACTACCAATTCACTATTATTATCTACCAAAACAATCTCCATCTTATACTACATTCTACAACTTCCTTTCTCTTCATTTCAATCAAAACCTTTTAAAATCACTTCTAATTCATCTACCTCTCACTGCCTAATTCGTTCGTTGCAGCAACATGCCGACACGAAACTAATCCGACCTCAACTTTCGCCGAGTCACTGGCGACGAAGTGATTTAACCGTCCCAACCTTGGTGATGGTCTATAGTCTCGACCTCACAATATATCTGTATCATTTAAGTAAGTAAGTAAGTAAGTAAGTAATTTCTCCCGAAATTATCATCGCAAATCAGGATAATTTAGAGAAAACAATAATACTCTCCTCTTATTGGTAAAAAAAAAAAAATAATAATAATAATTATTAAGGATCTTGAAGATTTTTATTTTAATTCTCAACAATTTTTCTAATATAAAATTTTTTATTATTTTTATTATTATATACACAACATTCTCGGATACTTTCTCATATATCAAAACACTAAACAGCATTTTCTATACAAATACTTTTGGAGGTTACCCTATGGGATTACCTAAAGTTGAGGATTACCGAAGCCATTCTCTCTGGGGAGCTTCAAAATTGTAGTAGCCTATCTTCAAATTACCCCTAGGGTTAACCCGTTAATTCCTATGAATTGCTTATAAAATTGTATTATTATATTTAGTATTTATATTTAGTATTTGAGTTGTTACTTTGCAAAAAGGAATTTGTCTTATGGCTTAAATATTGATTTATTACATAACAATAATAAAAAGTTTTATATTTACGCTTTCGACATAATTTTTTCAACGTACAATATTTAAGGATGTTAAAACACAATATCACTTCAATATCGCGGAAACAATTGGGGGAGGGGGGGGGGAAGTGATGCTAACAAAAATATATCAATCTTTACTGTATTGACTTCATATGGAAATAAATAATATGCAAGAATATAATTGTTTATGGTTATGTATACATAGAATACATCTATTACTTTTAAGGGAACTCAATGTAACTATCGTGCGATGTTATTCAACCCAATCCAAACAAATTTCCAAACAAATGGACTAAATTTTAATTAATAAATGGATGTTAAAGTATTAAAAAAAAATCCTTTTAAGCTATAATTGAAAGATATTTTTCCTTTAGAGAAAAATTGAAAACTTTATTAAATTCCTTTGCTTCTGAATAAATATTTGCAAATAAGATGCATTTAAACATGGAAATGATTTTCTGAAAGGGAAAAAAAAAAAATGGATTTAAAAAAAACACCTTTAACGTAAAAGCCCTACGAATTGATTATGATATTGACATTTTCATATTACTTCTTGTGTTTTAGATCTGTAGGAGGAACATTTTTTATCTAACACACACTTAACAATCAAGATTAGTTGGTAAGCTAATTGAAATGAGTATAACACACAAAAAGTGTCTAATAGGTCATCTTACAGTCTACCTATTCCCCCCTCCCCCTCCCCCAAACATAAAGCCATTCTATTTTTATATCATTCTCAGTTTATCTTTTATAAATAAATTGCTCTTCAACTACCGTGTCGTACGGATCCTCGACACTATTAAAATTGCAATCACTATAATAAACACAGATCGTTATTATAATAGGGATACGTGTTCATAAATCTTCATTACGGCGATTGTCATAGTAGTGCTGTGAAAGAAAAAAAAAAAAAATGCACATTTCATGCATATAAACTGTTAACGAAGACATACTTTTAAGGGTTTTTACAACATATTTTTACTTATTGCAATTTACTATTTATGTATTCTCTTAGGATTCCCAGTAGTTGAATATCATTTACAAATATAATTCCCCCCCCCCCCCCAAAAAAAAAAAAAAAAAAAGTTACAAATGTGCGTATTTACATATACAAATAATGTCTGTCATTTTTCTGTGCTCTAAATTATACACTTCGATGGAATAATATTTTTCCTAGTGTCAAAGTACATACAGTCTATTATTATTATTATTAATGTTATTATTATTTTACAAAAAAAGCAATTACTGAATTTCTTCCAGAGCGTAATTCTTATAATTTTATCAGTTTCATATAACATAAGGATTTTTTTATATGCTGAAAGATGTAGACGTTTTTTCGTGTTAGACGCCTGTGTGGCCATGGGCCTCAGGCAGTGGCCTGTAAGAAGTTATATTCGTCTTATGTATCCTACATTCAACTATATTCTGTTTATTGCGCGCGATGTATATAGTTATTGTAATTGTGCTTCATTTTAATTAAAGTATTAAGTAATGGGATTCCAGATGTCATTCTTCAATGTTCTATTGTGGAATTCTATTATAGAATTTTAAAAATAAATAAATTTTGTATTATTGTAAATGAATTTCGTCTTTAATATTGGTTACAAAAAAATACTATTTTTTGTAAAGTTTTTTTTTTTTACAGTTTTGTTAACGAACTGCTGTCAAAAGAAAGAAAGAAAAGCTTTAAATGAATTACTGTAAGGAGGCTAAGTTATTACGGATTGTTCGTAATCTTTATACTAGAATTTTTTTAATAGTATTCTTTAGTGATAATTATCTGCAATTAATTATGACGGAGATAAGTCTTTCTAAATAATGGTATGAAAATCTTTTTCAGTTGGTAGGCGCCTATGTATTGTGTAAATTTTATTTGAAAGGAAAAAAAATATCTATATCTATATATATATATATATATATATATATATATTTATAACAATAACATAACAAAGTAAAGCAATATTAACAAAAATAAGTAAATAAATAAAACAAACAGGTTTATATTTCTCAAGCTCATTACAGCGCTGAGAAAACTAAAGCTGTCTCCGATGCATTTATACCAAATATTTTTTGAACTGATACAAATTTACTGAAAAAGCTCTACAAAGAGGTTAAAATGTTTTTAAGAGGCTATCGATGTGTCTCTTACAGAATAACAGTGATTTCCACTTCTATTTTACGCAGGGTTATATAGATTAGTATTTTCTAATTATGTTCGCGATATTCATTAATTACTTTGTATCTATTAATTCAGTATATGGATATTTAATATCCTAAATTTAATTTCTATTTGACTTTCACTACTAATTTTATATTATTATTAATAGGGAAATGGTTTAGTTTTCTTTCTTTTCTTTTTTTTTTTTTTCTAAATTAATATTAAACTTTCTGACTAATAACATATCTGACAGTTAAAAATATTAATAATATTTGCTTCATATCCACTAACCCTAAATTAAGAACCATGTAATGCTTATATTTACATTTTCTATTTAAGGGCAGTTAAAGTAATTCTATTGTCATTATGCATTTCAATAAGATTTCCATATTAAATTAATTGCCATGTGTTAAGTTTTATCTAAGCGACTCAATTAATATGTTTTTTATCGCACTTAAATAATTGTAGGAATTTTCCGACGTATCTTAAGTCTGTTGAAATTGTTTACATTGATATTAATTCAGATATTTCTAAATTATCAAAATTAAACGAATACCTTTTTCCTATTGTGATCTCATATACTCTAACATATGAAGCACAAGCAAAAATAAAACTTTTTTTATATATATTATCTCAATATATAGTATATTTATACATACTTTTTAGCAACAATTGCATGTTCAAACTTCATCAACTGCGTCTACTTCCTCTTTAACTTTTTTAACAGCCATGCAAATCCATTCAAATTTTATCCAGCAAATATAATTATTTTATAACCATTATATATTTATTAGATATGGTCAAATATTATAACTAAATAAATATTTATATTACAGCAATATTTGAGTATAAATAATTTAATACCCATAGTTATTATGTGTCAATAAATGATATATTAAAAATCATTTATTAAGTACAGTACAAAATATAAAAAAAATTCCTTATATATTTATTATGTAATAATTCTCCTTATATAATATAAACAGCATACGAATTTTAACACATAATCATGTTACTGATCTTATTCATAACATATCGTTAATTTTTTCCTTTATTATTTTTTTTTTTTTTTTTAAATAATTTTAAAAATAATTTCAAAATCAAAATTATTTTGATTAATTTTCAAATAAATTTCCTTAAAAAAATTAGGTGAAACTATAATAAATTCAACTATATCAATTCTAATTTATTTTATCTATATAACACAAATAAAAACCGCCTAAAATTCTTATATAAATGTGTTATTGTAAACATATGTGTACATCTTAAAACAATTATTAATTTTAAAACAATTCAAATGATAAAACTAACTTCATTTTATGATGCATTTTGACAGATAACTAACTGAAACAATTGTTTCCTGTATACACAGACTTGTGACAACTGTTAAGTAATTATTTTGATACTACTCTTTTACCAGAGAAGTCTCATAAACTATTAAATTGTGTTTCTGATATAATTTCTACCGTCAAGTATAATGTCCAAACTTTTGCAGCATGCTTCAATTGTTTGAAACGACTTAAAAGCGACACGCAACTCCAAGGCAACTTTTAGGCCAATAAAGGTTTCCTTTAAAGAGCTTGTTATGGTCTTGGTGAAATTCTCTGACTCGGTGAGTTGCCATTCTATCAAATTAAATATTTCGCCTTTCCCAAGGGAAAAATTGAACACGCACATTTCGCTAAGTTGACCCACGGCTAATTATTTAGCTTTGGTGGTCATTTTGACGTAAAGAGCAGCTAATTATTGGATGGGATAAAACTGTCACATTCATAACTTTAATGTAGATCTTGCCCTAATTAATTACTGTTTCACTTAAAATAAAATTAAATGTGTACTTATTTTAATTTACGCAGTTGCGTAACTAAACTTTTTAGACATCAAATCCATAATAAAATAAAGTTAAAAATTATTTAATATTTTTGTAACGTGAGTTTAATGCTTATACATGGTGCTTTTGTAAAATTCTTTTCGCATAAAAATCCCATTAGATTACGTTCTTTAATTAAATCTGCTTATTCTACAGTATAAAGTGATAAACATTTTTCAGCGTTGGGGAAATTTTGGATTAGAGAATAAGTGGTTCTAGAATTCAGTCGCAAAGAGTGAAAGTTAATTTAGAGACTTTCTTCTTTGAATATTATGAAAACGCTTTCAAACATTTTAAGTTGTTATTTTTCTGTATAATATTAAAATTAGTAAATAATGAAATTGGTTTAAGCCGTTTTTTATTATTATAAATTGAAGGAACAAATTATGACTTATAACAATTATATAAATTTTATCAGCTTATAAAAATAGATTTTCTATTTTTAGTTCCCCATCATACTATAGGTAAGGGGGAACTTAAATAATCGTGGAAATTTTCGACCCAATTTTTTTTATTTTTTTACGCATCTTGAGTCGGAGGAATTCGAAAATAAAAATATTGATATGGTGTTCATCTGTAGGATGGCTGTTAGTTGGTTAGTGTGTTAGTTCGTAAGTGTGCCAGTTTGTTAGTATGTGTACACGATATCTCAAGAACAATTGATTGCAAAGAGTTCAAATCAATTTCAAAATATTACTGATCACACCGGAAAGAATTATATTAATTTGCAACATTCTAATTTAAAAACTTTGTAAGTTATTCGAAATTTACGACTTTTTTAACAGGGGACAATTGGGCTTTTTCGCTTAAACTTGCCTTAAAAGAAATATTTTTACTGTAAAAATGACAGACCAGATTTTAAATATCAATTATGATGCTCAAATGAACATAACTATAAAAATTCAACTTTAAAAACTTCGTAAGTAATTTGGAATTTACGAATTTCTGAACAAGACAAAATAATGAAAATTTGGAATAAACGTCCATTTTTAAGGATATTTTCCTCTTAAAGACGTCAGACTACTCTTAAAATATCTTTTAGTACACTGACATGAACATCGTGGGCAATGAATTTCCTATTTTAAAAATTTCTTAAATTATTTGAAATTTACGATTTTTTTAACATGGCAGAATAGTGCAAAAACTCGCTTAAACGTCCATTTTGGCAGTTCTTTTCATCACAAAGATGTCAGACCACTTTTGAAATGAGATTATAGGCTACTGGAGTGAATATCGTTGACTAAAAATGTTCTAATTTGAATATTTTATAAATTAACCGAAATTTAAGATTTTATCAACATGACAGAATGGAGCGATATTTCATATAAATTTGCATTTTGGCGATCGTTCCGTTGGAAATAATACGGAATTGCATGAAAACTAAACTACGAAACTGAACAAATTAGGATAAGGTAAATGAATCGAACTGAACAGTGGGTAGCCTATTAGGTGGGGCGTTTTAGTCTATCACTGTCTCGAGCGAGCGGTTAAATTCCTTTCTCTTAACATGAATTTAGTATGTCTTGCATAAGAAATTTATGAGAACATATATATGACCGGGAATTGAGTAAAACATTTAAGAATTTAAAATTTGAATAAAAAAAAAAAATCAATTTAACAATCCTTTTTCTATATATAAAAAATCTGGTGTGAAACAACCACACGACTTCCATTACCCACTATTACACGTACTATATGTTTTTTTTTTTTTTTTTTTTTTTTTGAGGTAATATGATCAGAAGACATAAAACTGACCTAACAAGGTAGAAATCTAAAATTTTTTCGGTATGAGAAACTTAATACACGAGTAAAGACACATAAAACAAAGTTTATATGGCAAGTTACAAAATAACAGTAAAAGTGGTTCCGTTATCTTTTAAACATCATTTTCCGAGATCTAAAATTAACCTACTTAATCAGGATGACTGTTAATTTTCCTGTAAAAACTATGTAATACATGAGAAAGGATATCTAAAATTGATTTATGTAACAATTTTCAAGAAAATCGTTAGAGCCGTTTTTGTGATACAGGCTTTCACCAAAACTTGACAAACTCAATCATTGACCGGAAAACAATAATTAAATATGAAAAGATATTTAAAAGGCAGTTAATATGAAGAGTTAGAAAAAAATCCGTACAGCCGTTTTTAAAGGAACGCACTTGCGAGACCTGAAATTGAGCTATTTATACAAGGCGCTTATCAATTTTCCTGAACTAACCAACTATATCATTCGAAAGGACATGTGTTTATATAGCAACCTTGAAGAAAATCGTTAGAGACGTTTATGAGATACAGACTTAAGGTCCCACTTCCGGTTTCAGATGTTCCACTTTTTCCAATTTTCACCAAAATTTGGAAAATTTATCTGTACACCAGACGTATTTCAATTCTAAAGTTTCGTAGCTCTATCTTTATTAGTTTCTGAGCTATAATAGCCAGAAGATTCTCCACATACATACATACATACATACACACACACTGACCAATTGCTATAAAACACTTTTTTGGACTCAGGGGACCTTAAAACGTGTAAATCAGGTGAAAACTCGATATCGAAATTTTGGACCGAATACAATTGCTTCCATTACCTACGGTAGTAGGGTAATGGAAGTAAAAATTAGAAAATATCTATTAAAACTTGTACTTATGTATATATGACTTATCTATATGCGCGTACGCATTTACATATGTGGGATTAAAACAATACAAAATAAACTTTAATATTATATTACCATTTTATACATTCAATAAAATGTTTAACTAAATGGTATATCTATAAATTTTAATAAATAATTTTAAGGAAATTAATATATATATATATATATATATTTCAAAAAAAAAAAAAATAATAATAATAAGTAGGCGCCTTCTATATTAGCGAGAAGGTTTAGGTATGGCCTTTAAAGTTCTTTGTAAAAACGCTTTTTGTCAGAAGATTTTATGATTATCAAAATCAGATCCGTTACAATATTTAAATACTGTTAAAGAAATTTGATTGCAAGGCAAACCCTTTATCACATTTAACTGCAGCAGATGTCGTAATATTCAATCAGAAGCAACTTATGTTCTGTTTATCTTTAAATATATATTTACACCAGAAGCCGTACTCTCCGCCATTTTTTTTTTTTTTTTTTTTACTTTATTTTATTATTATTATTATTATTATTTTTTTTTTTTATTTATTTTTTTTTTTCGAGACACTCTTGGAGATGAGAAATTTCCGCCTTTATTGCTACCACTATTTTCATACAATAATCTATATCCTATTTAATCACGACGCATAACTATAAAAACTAGTATCGCCTAGTGGTCGAAACTCGACCACTTTTTTTGCAACGCAAAGTAATTGCCTTCTCCTAAACCGAATTAAATTGCAACACAGCTGCGTCAATTGTTCGTCGATATGCACTCAAACTGAATCAGCAGAGTTTTATTTATGTATTTTTCAAAGTTTAGTACATTGTGGATGTTGAGCATTTCCTAAAATAAGAGGAAATCGCAACGTAGAAGCGCCCCTTGTTGAATGATATACCCAAAGAGCTATCAGCACCAATTCTGACCAAGACCCAACCAAATATCAAGTTCGGTTAAATTAAGTTCATTGGTTCATAAAATACAGTATTCGAAATCAAAAAGACAGATATTTTCTAAAAATAGTCGAACTGAATTCAGGAAATCTCAAAACGTGTAACTTCATCGAAAACTGAGAAACTAAAATTTTTCTGAATGTTATACTTCCTTCTTACATATGCAGAGGATAGAATAATAAATGCATATTTTTAAAAATAAGTGGTCAATTTCAGTTTATTGAATTGCAACGATATCTCAAAACGTGTAAATTCATCGAAAATCGGAAATCGAAATTTTTTTCGTATCTTCTACTTGCTTTTATATATAGAAGCTAGTAAAAAAATCCAATTTTTCAAAAATAAGTGGTCAATTTCAGTTAATTGAATTGCAACGATATCTTAAAACGTGTAAATTCATCGAAAACCGGAAATCGAAATTTTTTCTGCATCTTCTACTTTTTTCTTATGCATGCAGAAGCTAGTAAAAAATCCACTTTTTTAAAAATAAGTAGTCAATTTCAGTTAATTGAAATGCAAGAAAGTCTTAAAACGTGTAAATTAATCGAAAACCGGAAATCAAAAGTTTTTCCAAATCTTATTCTTTCTTCTTAAATATGCAGAAGATGTAGTAATAAATCCATTTAAAAAAAAAAATAAGTAACCAATTTCAGTTAATTGAAATGTATTATGTTTTAGTTTAAAAATATGTTTTGAAATTAGAGCTGACGTAGTTCACAAAAAAAAAAAAAAAAAAAAAAAAAAGAAAGAAAAAGAAAAAAATAAATTAGAGAAGAAATAAATTAGAGAAGAAATAAAACTTTCATAAATCAAATCCTTTTATTATTATTATTATTATTATTATTATTTCCGTATATATTTAACAGTATAAACTTTCTATTTACCGCTATTTTACTTAAACTTCTACCACTGTAATGGCTGTCTCTTAGAATGAAAAATCTGTAGTCGAGGGTATAGTGTTGCTACATCTATACAAATTATTGCGTCTATGATTTTATTTGAATTTTAAGAAATTGCCAGATTTAACAACTTTCTACTTCAAGAAAATTTTTAGTACAAAAGAATGCGTGTCATAAAAGTGAAAAAATGCATAAAAAATAAAAGTATTTTTAAATACCTTCTTGACACCGTAAGAAAATAATTTTCATATTCTGCAAATCTGGATAATCCTACCTTTCGTATGATACCCTTTTCAACCTTCTACTCCCGTAATTAATATGTTAAAAGTGTACTTCAAATTTCATGTTTGTCATATTAATATATATAGATACTATAAACATGAAATCAGTGGTAGCAAAATAGGTGAAAATTTCTCATCTCCAAGAGTGTCCTGAAAACAAGGTGGAGAGTATGGCCCCCTGGTGTAAATAAATATATATTTAAAGAACAAACAGATTATAAGTTGCTTCTAATTGAATATTACGACATCTGCTTAGAAATCAAAACCTCTCTTTGGGTCTCCGCTGCTTTCGGCAGCGTCTTCCTCACACGCAAAATCTCGGGTCCGAGTCTCTATTGCCTGCGACAACGATAAGCACCCGTGGACTTCAGTTTGGGTGCTTATCGGATGACAGTTTTGAAAGAGACAGTATCGAAAAATGTCGAAGTAGCACTTTTATATTTAAATCACAATTACATATTAACAACACTATACGTGCTATACATAGTATTTATTGTAATATTATTTTTTATTGGACGTACGGTCGACTATAAAATGGCAGTAATTTCACGCCAAATATAGTATTACAATATGCTATGAGCACTATTTCAACATTGTTTTAGACAAGTAACATTTTTGTGGTTATATATATTTCCCATTTTAACTATTATATTTTATTTTGATTTATTTATTTATTCAAATTAATATTTTTTAAATATTAATTTGAAATAATCGTGCCCACCAGCGTGCAAGAGCATGAGTATTTCGAAGTTACACATAGCATTCTATTTATTACCATGTTACCATGTTTTTATTAACTTCTATTCTTGTTTGTCCGGTACAAATCTTGCAATCGATTTTTAACTAACTTCCCTATTAGCTAGGCATTTGAAACTTTCAGAATAATTCAGAACAAGATGACAACACAATACTTCGAAGCCTGATTTTCGAATTTTTGAGTAATTTTTTTTTTTTTTTTTAACTAATTAAAATATAAAAATAATAACCTCCTAATAGCTTTAAAAATAGCCATTAAAATGTTAGCTATAATTTAATTGCTGCCAAAATACTTTACGAGTTCATTTTCTTTCGACATAAAAATAAATATATTTAATTAAAACGTGAACGTTAAAAAATTATAAAAAGTTAAATTATGCATTTCACAAAAATTGATGTCATTAATCACTTTAAACATTTTATACGCATTGATAAAGTGCTAATGTAGTTCTATAGCTATGATTCAACAGAAATTTTAAAAACATGGTATATAAAAAGTTTTTATCTTATAATTATTTTTATTAACTTCTATTCTTGTTTGTCCGGTACAAATCTTGCCATCGATTTTTAACTAACTTCCCTACTAGCTAGACATTTGAAACTTTCAGAATAACTCAGAACAAGATGACAACACAATACTTCGAAGCCCGATTTTCGAATTTTTGATTAGTTTTCTTTTAATTAATTAGATATGAAAATAATAACCTCCTAATAGCTTTAAAAATAGCCATTAAAATATTAGCTATAATTTAATTGTTTCCAAAAAAAAAAATTTACGAGTTCATTTTTTTTCGGCATAAAAATAAATACATTTAATTAAACGTGAACGTTAAAAAATTGTAAAAAGTTAAATTATGCATACCACAAAAGTTGACGTCATTATCACTTTAAAAAAATTATACACATTGATAAAGTACTAATGTAGTTCTATAGCTAAGATTCAACAGAAAATTTAAAAACATGGTATATAAAAAGTTTTTTATCTTATAATTATTTATATATTAAATTAGCGTAATGGTGGTATACAGGAAAATAAATAAATAAGTAAACCTGATCACGTTACAGTTTTATTATAGCTCTCCCTTGGCGACTTTTGAATTTTCGTCACCACTTTGGAGATGGATTTTCTTTTCTTTTCTTTTTTCCTCCCTTCCTTTCTTTCTTTTCTTTCTTTCTTTCTTCTTTTTCTTCTTTTTTTTTTTTTTTTTTTTCATAATTTATTATAGAAATTTTTGGTTACTGATGACCTGATGATATTTATATAGTGTTTTGTTTTGATGTTAGTTAATAAATATGTTTGGAAAACTAAGAAATGTGGCCTATAATTTAAAAAAAGTCTATGAAACATAATTTTAAACTAAAAACTTCTTCACACACCATAAAACTAATGAAAACACAACCGGTTTCGAAAAAACGTGGCCTTTCTTCCTCAGGTGCAAACACGTGCTACTGCTTGGCGGCAAAAACAAGACCCGCCAAGTTCTTGCTTTTGCCGTCTTTATGTTTGATGAAACATAATTTCATCAAACATAGCATAGAATCATTCTGATTAAATCAGCGTTCTAATTAAAAAAATAAAATAAAATAAAACAAAATAAAAAATCTTTTAAAATCGATCTACGTATATTTGTTTGAAAGTTGCAATGCGTCACACAGACATACAAGGGCTTCAAAATTATAACACCTTCTTTTCTTTAGTTACGAATTAAAATAATGATCTCCAAATAAAACTAGTATGTTATGGCCATCACAAAACTTTCTTCTAAATTTTCACATACAACTTCACTCGGAGCAACTCAGTTATTAAAATTATCATTTATTAAAATTATTTCCCATAATGAATGCAGATGACTTTTTTTCTCGGAGAAATAAACATTCAATGCCCAAAGAAAGTCAATTTTATTCTCTACTAATAATATCTTTAAAATGCGATTTTTTTTTTTTTTTTTTTTTTTTTTTTTTTGCGAGTTCTTTTGAAAGAGACCCATACTGAAAAATTTCCTACTTCAGGCAAGAGTGTGTGTGTGTGGGGGGGGGGGACGTTGTTCTTTCTTCTCTAAAAAACTTTACCTAGTTGACTAATACTATAAATAATTCTTTTTTATTTTTGTAATGCATTGTTGAGTTGTGGGGTATGACTGCACTATGGTTCTAGAACTATAGGTACATTGTCCTCCGTGGGAGTCTTCCTTAGGGGTTCCTAGCCCGTATTTACGCGAGTTAGTTTCGCAATTATTCGTCAAAAATAATTTTCATTTTGTTCATTTATAAGAAATTTCACCCTATACCTCCATGCTATAAATTTAGAAAATGCGGTATGGAAACGCCATCTGTTGGATGATTTTCACCAAAAGTTTATAGGCGCTAATTTATGTTAAGGTATGGTATCAAATTGTGTGAAAAATTATGTAGTTCTTGAAATACACGAAATTTACGCCACGAAATTTACGTCACACACACACACATGTACATAGACGGACAGACGTTTTCTAAAATTGGTCAAATCGTGTTCTGGACATCTCAATACGTATAAATTCATCGAACACTCGAAGTCGAAAATTTTCTGAAACCAATACTTTCTTCTATTGAATATAGAAGAAAGACAAAATATATCAGTGACATTAAACCAGAACGATGTATGTTTGAAAAGTGATATCTCCTTGAAGAAGCTTATTTCTTATTTTTCTTCCTATACTTGTGCATTACATGGAGTTTTAATATCGATGCTGACTTGGTGGATAAAGCGTGTTTGGTGAAGCTGTTTTTCTTGAGCTAACCAGGAAACCATCCCATACTGTAATAAAAAAAAAAAAAAAAAAAAAAATCCAAACAAGCATTAATTGAAAGAGCATATATAAAAATGTTTTTTGACGCATAAAACAATAGCTCTTGTCAGTTCGTTTTCTATTTATAAATTCTGAAAGTTCGCTAATAATCGGTGCAACCACGCCTAAATCGTTAACACCACGCCTTACTGAAATAATGAATGAAATCCAAAATAAGCGAAAATCGAACGAGCATTAGACAAACATGTTCTTTGATGCATTAATCAGTTGCCCATTTCAGCTTTGAGATATATTTAAGCGAGATATAATGTCTAAAAATTCGCTGAAATATAATCTAAAAATTGATAAAAGTCATGGTTCTGGCAGGTTTTAATGGGACTCCTCCCATTCCTTTCTCGTTGCTACATTTTTATTCAAACTTAAATGTAGATTTCTCGAGAACGGGCTTACGAGGGCAGTTTATGTGTCAAAAAACACGTTAGATTATACCCTCTCGAATGAGCATAATTTAATTGACTTCTATTGTTACACAAGGCCGCGCTTATCGACCTAGCCTTTCGGAGTTTTCCGTGGATTTCTCCAAAAATGGATAGAACCGCCTAGAAAGACCCCCACGGAGGACAATCTACCTATAGGCCTAGGAGCTTAGCGTAATCAAACGACCTTAAATCCTACAACCAACCCATGGTGAATTATTCCTCGGCATTGGCACATAGCTGATATTGCTCACCTCACAATTTCATTTGCTTTGTTGAGTAAGCACAAACGTTTTAAAAATAATGTCTTAAAAATGATATTTTTCCTACAGAGGGTTTGGGAATCCCCTTGGACTGGGGGCTCGGGTCAGCTATCCTTCTTGTGCTACGAGAGAAACAGACGAGATCGAATCTGGACACAACCTTATGTTACGCATGCTGTAAGCATCATTTTTCTCACCAGAAAAAGAAATATATACATGTATTTGTTTAACTTTGGAAAATATTTTGAAATTAATATTATGCACTTCGATTAACTTCAAATAAAAATGTGAATTTTCTTTATTTAGATCATTAAAAAAGTAAACAGATTTTTTTTTATTTATTTTTTTATTTTTTATTTTTATTTATTTTTTTATTTTTTATTTTTATTTATTTTTTTTATTTATTTATTTATTTATTTATTATTATTATTATTATTATTTTTTTTTTTTTTTTTTTTGTCATTTCTGTTTTTATTGATAACAAATAAGATTATAGTGCTGCGATCTGTCATTTAGTAAGAAATTTACCTCACTTTGAAGTAAAATAAATAATCTAATAGATAATCATAGATGGCAGCACTAAGCATGAAAATGTCAGAATAGTTTTGAACAGTCAAAAATATCACCTTCTAAATATTGTAATTAGTTATTAGTTTATTAACAATAAAATAATGCAAATGAATTTGAATATCGATGGGGAAACACAAATAAAAAAGGCATAAAATGCACCTAAATTTGAAATTTGAATTTATTTATATTAGCTTTTTTATCAAATTCAAATTGAAAAGGCATATAATACACCTAAATTTTAAAATTTGAAATTATTTATATTAGTTTTTTTCATCAAATTCAAATTGAAAAATAATATTTCCTTCCATGTTATTTTAAAATAACACATAAAAAAAAAATAGGTTGGTTTACTTATTATATTAACACTTGAATGAATAATACACACAAATATAAGTAAATAAATAATTTAAATATTTCTATTTTCACCACATTGTTTATTCATTCAATTTATCGGCACCAATTTGTTCAATTACATAATTTTAAATAAGTGACTTACTATAATAACGTATGTATTAAAGTTTATGAAGTTAGCAAGAATATATTCGTTCGCTATATACAAATATAATATAAAACGTTTTAGCCAAAATTTTATGAATAAATATTTATTATTGTTATTGTTATTGTTACTACTTTAAACGCAGGAGTTGATTCAGGCAAAACTTAAGGCCATTTTAGCTGCCTCTTATTCTTTACTAGACCCCTATATCATAGAAAGGAACCGACCCTTCACAAAATTCAAATCCATAAAAATCTATAAGCTTATCATAAAATCCAAATTTAGAAAATGGGCCTCTTCATGAAATCCAAATTCATAAAAAGGCCCTTTAACAAACTTTTATTTCATAAAATTGATGCTTTTACAACATTTTTCCATGTTTTCAGTATTATTCCTAATGACTGTCTATACTTGGTTTAATGAACCATTATTTATTTGATATTGCGAGTGAATGCTAAATGAAAGGTTTACCATGGTTTTTCTTTTTCCCACAAAACTCTTTAAAAATTAAAACTTGGATCGATCTCTGAAATGGCTTTAGATAATTTCCTTAAATGAGTTACCTCCAGTTTCATATTGAGAAGCTCAATAAATGGGTGGTTCCTTTGAAGTTTATGTAATTCTTAATTATTTTACTTTGATTCTAAATTCTGAACAATTTCATAAACTATATGCTAGGGTAAGTGCACCAGTGATTGACACTTTTAGAGCAATCTCTGATGTTTTTAATGTTCTAGTCATCAGAAACTATTTTTAGAAATCTTAAGTTAATATATATGGCATGAAAGACATTCAGAACCACATATATGTTAAAATATATACATTTGATAACGATTATTTTTTTTTTTTTTATGAATTTTTATTTGACATCCACTCAATGTTCCAGTAATTGACACTGCCAGTTTTTCCTTTCATTAGTAACTGGCACCCTACGTTCCAGTGTTTGACACTGCTAGTTATTCATTTTACCAGTTATTAGCACCCTATGCTCCAGTGTTTGACATAAAATGTTAAAATTCTTATATGTAAAATATATGATTTTATTATTTTTCTTATTTATTAATTATTTCGGGATAGATGAAGATGTCAATTACTGGAGCATGCCAATCACTGGAGCACCTACCCTATGCTGTAATATAGTATACATAGTGATTACTCAAATGATAATCAATAGTTGATGATGATTTATTCTTATTTTACTTTAACATGTGTAACTATATGGAAAATTACGTCGGTTTGAAAACTATTTTGAAAAGTAAAAATAATGTTCTTTACCAATTTATATGAATTTCATAGCATTCGTTCGTTTTTGAGTGACCATAAATGAGAATGCATTCAAAATGGTCTATGGGTGTTGGTATAGCAGTTAAGGCCGATTGACCGACCGTCTTTTTCTAAGTGGTCACCCGTATTCATAAGAGTTTCGTAAAAAAAAAAAAAAAAAAAAAAAAAAAAAAAACGCTACTCACGCCCAAATAAAAACAGATATTTTCTAAAAAGGATCAATCTTTAATTCGTGTATCTGTATAGGTTATCTCAGAACATGTAAATCCATCGAAAACCGTCCTTCTAAAAGTTTCCTGAATCGAATGCTTTTTTCTTGTGTATACAGAAAGGCCCCCAATGGAGGGTATTCCACCTGTATATAGGCGAAGGACCCTACTCAATCGGTTCATACAACCAACCAATCTTATGTATACAGGATGAAGTAAAAAGGTAATTAGTTGTAAATGATTATCGTATATAATTTAAGCAAATCAATATTTGATAAATTGGATTATATTAAACACTGACAAGAAACTTGCTATTCGGAGTCTGAGATTTCGATGCCAGCTCATGCCTGAGCGCTCAAAAAGGTAAATAAATCAAAAGTCAATAAAGCACTAAGCTGTAAAACAAAAATATTTAGTTTAATTTTTAAGCTATTCTGAGTCTGAGATTTCAATGCCAGCTCATGCCTGAGCGCTCAAAAAGGTAAATAAATCAAAAGTCAATAAAGCACTAAGCCGTGAAACAAAAATATCTAGTTTAAATTTTAATATCAACTCAGGGCGAAAGTCGAATAACGCTTAATCGATTTGAAAGGGTTAAGCAATGATATGTATTAAAATATTTTTCAAAATAGATTTATTGATACTTTTTGTTTAAAAAATAATAATAATAATAAATAAATAAATAAAATTCATTGTTTAAATATTTATTTAATTGTTTAAACTAACTGTTTCAATTTTTCTGTACTGAGAAAATTGCTAATTGAATTATTCTTATACTTTAAAAAATAGTTTTTAAAGTATAAAAACAGTTTAATATATATATATATACACACACATATATAAATACTAGTAAAATAGAATAATATAAACTAATGTTGAAACCTGATTATTGATATTGTGGATACATATTAGCAGTCTCTCAGCTCTTGAAAAGTATCAAAAATATCGTTGCACGCTTAAATTTATTAATACGTAAGAATGAACGAAAGCTCTTTAAGCAGGCACTATAAATTGGAGAAAGCATACAAAAGTAAACACTTGTGCATGCTTTCTCCAATTTATAGTGCTCCAAGGTCGTGCTTAATTATTGCGACTTAAGACAATCGTGATTTTTTGCAACCAACGGTGTTTGGTTATTTAATGTTTATTATCATTTCACAACATTATTTAGGTGGATTTCCTGCAAAAATTAATCGTATTCAAGAGCTAAATAATTTTAACAGTGTTAATATCAATGAGTCAGAGTCGTGGGAATTTTGGGATTAAAGCTTATTTTATCACATTAGATCCAGCTCTGTGTGGGATGCCCTCCGTGAGGTTTTCCTATCTAAGCTGTTCTATTCCGTACACAATGTGCGAAAATCACAGAATGCGTTCAACGGCTAGGCCAGTGAGTACTACCTGGGTTAAAATCCAGCAAGCACTCACCGTCTATCATTATATGGAGAACAAAACCTTCTATTGGGGCCGGAAACTTTACGATTTTTATTGCTTTGTACATTTCTTCTGTATGTATTACTACACCATATATTTTCACATACTACAGATTTCTTTCATAAATAAAATATTTGTTTTTCTTTTAGCACCCAAGCCATCCGGTCGGCGGCCGCGAAAGCCTGGAGTGGAAAGAAAACCAAGACAAGCTTACAGTGCCAAACAGCTTGAAAGGCTAGAAGCAGAGTTCAAAGTAATTATATTATATTTACTGCTGGTCATCTTACTTTTAACCTGTTGCTTGATAATATTTTTTTAAAAAAAATGTTCAAGCAAGTCACATGTATCAGATGCCTTATGTCTTCATATCAGTCAGATTTACCCTTTTTACTTGGGTGTCTTCGGGCGGGGCGAGTTACAAGTATCTTACTCTTTTTACTTCCATTACCCTACTACCGTAGGTAATGGAAGTATTGTATTTGGTCCAAAAATTCGACATCACGTTTTCACCTGATTTACACGTTTTAAGGTCCCTTGAGTCCAAAGAAGTGGTTTTCGGCAATTGGTCAGTGTGCGTGTGTGTATGTATGTGCGGAATCTTCTGACTATCATATCTCCGAAACTAATAAAGATAGAACGACGAAACTTCAGAATTGACATAAGTCTGGTGTACAGATGAATTTTCCAAAATTTGGTGAAAATTGGAAAAATGGAAGTGGGACATCCAAATCCAGGACAGCAAGTCCGTATCTCAAAAACAGCTCTAACGATTTTCTTCAAAATTGCTATATAAACACTCTATTAGATGTCTTTTCGAATGATATAGTTATATATTTCAGAAAAATTGATAGGTGTCCTGTATAAATAGCTCAATTTCAGATCTCGCAAGTGTGTTCCATTAAAAACGGCAGCACGGATTTTTTTCAGGCTCATCATAATAACTCTTCTTTAAATATCCTTTCATATGTAATTGTTGTTTTCCGGTCAACAATTGAGTTTGTCAAGTTTTTGTGAAAGCCTGTATCTCAAAAACGGCTCGTAAAAATGGCAGCACGGATTTTTTTCAGGCTCATCATAATAACTCTTCTTTGGATATCCTTTCATATGTGATTGTTGTTTTCCGGTCAACAATTGAGTTTGTCAAGTTTTTGTGAAAGCCTGTATCTCAAAAATGGCTCGAACGATTTTCTTGAAAATTGTTACATAAATCAATTTTAGATATCCTTTCTCATGTATTACATGGTTACTAGAGGAAAATTTACAGTCATCCTGCTTAGATAGGTTAATTTAGAACTCGGAGATTGGTGTTTCAAAAGATAACTCAACCAATTTTTTCTGTTAATTTGCAACTTGCCATGTAAACTATGTTTTATATGTCTTTACTCGTGTATAAAGTTTCTCATACCGGAAAAATTTTAGGTTTCTACCTCGTTAGGAGTTTTATGTAAAAAAAAAAAAAAAAAAAAAAAATGCATATATTACGTGTAATAGTGGGTAATGGAAGTCGGGTGGTTCTATCACACCAGTTTTTTTTTTTTTTTTCCCCTTCATATTTTATCCCATGGCATTTTCCTTGATTTGTATTATAAGAACACATCATTCAAATATAAAGTTTTTCTTTTTTTTCAAATTCTGTTCCTTTTATTATTATTATTATTATTATTATTTTTTTTTTTTTTTTTTTTAATTTACACACTTTGAACACGTTGTCGTTTAGCTTAGTGAGCAATTATTTAAAAAAATAAATTTGAATATTTTATTTCATTAAGGGGAACTTGGCACCACTAAAGTTTTTGTATAAAAGCTTACATTTCCATTTAAAATTTATAAATTGAAAATAAAACATATAATATCAAGGCAACAATTCTTATGGTTTTTGATCCATTTTTTACGCATTTGAAATCTTTAAATTGCGTTTTCTCAGTTTGCATATTTTCATGATCATAAAAATGCTAAAACTTCTACAGATATTTAAGAAAAGTCTTAATAATATGTTGGATATTTAATAAAACCTACTTAAAGGAATTAGAAATGGATTTTGCAATATCTTTAAAAGAAAAAATTCTAAATATAAAAAGTATAACAAAAATCATGTTTTTTTTTTTTTTTTTTTCTTTCTTTCTTTTTGCAAATTTTTACTAATGTATGCACTTTTTAAATTTTTCTTTCAAAACTAATTAATAAATTTCAAAATTCATCCGTAATTTTTTGAAGTAGGTTCTATTCAACATGAAAATACGTACATATATATATTAAGTCTTTTCTTAAATATTTGTAGAAGTTTTAGCATTTTGACGATCAGACTGCAGTTTAAGGCCACTAAAAGAAAAGTTAAAATTAATTTAAAAAAAAAAAAAAAAAAAAAAAAACGAAAAATCCTGAGGTACACATTGATTATTAACACTTTCCAACTGTACGTACTTCTTGTATCGTATAACTTTGAATGTTCGTACTTTGCTTACGTTTTCTCTCAACAGACAGACTGAAAGTCTGAAAGGCATACAAATAGACTAATTGAATTCATAATCACTCTTAAACATTGTTGGAAAGGGTTAAAAATGCTTAACGCAAAAGAAAAGGCAGTCCTAAGATTGTAATTGCGGTACATTATGTATCTGAATATTTTAGTGTAGCCCTGTAAATATGAAGGATAACAAAATCATATTCTATACAAAATATTATTTTTGCATACTAACAAGAAATACCGTTTTCTTTGTGACTTTTACAGTAGAAAGTTATTTAAATGTGATGTATAAAAATGTCTGTCCTAAAACTAAATGCATTGAAATTTTTTGCGCGTCCCCGTACACAAACCAGTTGTACCGAACCTATTAATGCCATTTTAAACAGAAAACATTCCATAGAGAACTTGAATAACATATATCAATTTTTAAAAATTCTAAAAATATTTAAGGACGCAGAGGGCGAGCAGACACATAGAAAGATGGACAGTCGGACAGACAGATACACATATGAAAATCATTTTACATTTAAAAATTGTTGAAAATTGTTAAAAATGTTTAATATAAACTAAAATACAATTACAGCAAATTTCCAATAATAGCCCTTAAAGTAACTGAATATTTTTGTGTGGTCCTGTTAATCTTATGCTAATCATACTATATTCCATAGAAAGCATTCTTTTGTGCATATGAATAGCATATTTTAATTTCACTGAAATTTGTGCAAAGTAAAGTTACTAAAATTTAGTTAATAGAAATACCTCTCATAGAACGTACAAAGCTTTGGAATATTTTCAGGTGTCCCTATACACAAACCAGTGATGGTATTTACTCCATTTTCAATGAGGAACATCCGATAATGAACTTGAATAACATATTTCAATTTCATTAAGGTTAGTTTTAAGTACAGGTATTAAAATATGGTTTATAGAAATACTTCTCATAGAATACAGTACTATGGAATATTTTGGGGTATCCCTATTCACAAACCAGTAGAGGTGTTCCTTCCATTTTCAATAGGAAACATCGGATAGGGAACTTGAATAAAATATATCAGTTTCAAGAAATTCCATGAATACTTACGTGAGTTAGAGCGCAGACAGGCAGACAAACCGAAGTCATTAATACTTTTCAACCTTGTTGCAAAGTGTTAAAGACAAAGCAACAAAAACCTCATAGATTAACATGGGGAAGAAGAAAGAGTGAATCTGATTGATGTGCAGCCTTAAAGCATCGGATTTCTTTAAAATTTGAAAAAAGATTGTGCAATGTTTGATGCTTTCGTTTTAAATATTAAGCCTCGCTTGTATAAAACTTTTAAATTTCATTAATTTCTAATGATAAATTATAACGAACAGAAAAATATAACACCTGCTTCATTTGAATTAATATCTTCTTAATGATAAAAACCAAACATTTTCCGTCAATAACGCTAGAAAATAATGTTATAGCTACAATAATGTATTGGGATAAATAAAGTAAATTTTTAATCATTGTTTCCATGCATGCGTTTCAGCTGAATAAAATAATGAAAAAGATAATATTTAAGGGAAAATTTTACAACACAATCGCAAAAATGCATTGAGATAAAGTAAATGAATGGCTTTTAAGGTTTCTGAAGTTTTGTTAATTGATTCAAATAATAAATTAAACATACAAAATTTATTAGTTCATTTACAGTGTTTATTCTAAAAATTTATTTCAGTATGGTGTATAAAGCAATTGTTATCATCGCAGAAAATAAAGCCTTAATAATAAAATACTTTACTGAATTTACTCATCCATTAAACAAAGCTTGGAAAAAAGAAAACAATTTCTATTTTTAGAATAAATTATTTTCGTTGCAATGCGGAATTTTCATACTTTAGGGGGAAATAATAATAATAATAAATTAAATATGTGGAATTCAATTCATAATCAGGAGAGATTAATAATATAAATAATATAAATAAATAAATAGACATGTGGTTATAAAATTTTAATTAAATTATTATGCTGTCCTTTTGAATTTCTCGAAGCCGTTTATATTTTAAAACATGTAAATACTATGATATGAAAGATGATGTCATTTAAAAAATACGTTTTGCGCATTAATGTTCAGAGTAGTTTGGCAATGAGAAATAAATTTGGAAATACACTTTGTGTAAAAATCGAGCGCTAGACCAGGGAAGACCAATTAGTTTTTAACTGTAAGGAAACTGGTGTACTTTATGAATTTATATTCAATTTTCATTAAATGGTGGGGGGAATTTAAATAAATCCCGTTACTTTATGGGTCGGATACATATAAACATTCCAAGCACCAAACTTTGTGACCGCAGCTCTCATAAATTTTCCAGAACAAATTTAGCGCTAAAAGGGGTGTCTGGAATTTGCCCTTCGTAACACAAACCGTTCTCCCCTCCAAAAAAAAGGCAGATCGTAAAAATTCTAAAACGTGTTTTGGAAATATCCTAAAGAAGACTCATGGCTGTTTTCAATATCTTTGTTCCATTTTGGGTAGAGTTTTACTCAAAAATCTGGAATTAGCGAAATTTCCTTCTAAAAATTATCCCCCCCTCCCTCCCCTTAAAAATGAAATTTCGTAAATCGCAGCTAATGTTTCATTTGTACTCATATGTAGTCTCCTCATGTGCAATTTCTTCACTGTGAAGTAATTAGGAGCCGAGTTATGCTTAAAAAGGGGATTTTACCTCCTGCCCCCACCCTAGGGGGAACGGGGGTAATTTCGATAAATTCCGTTACTTTAGGTGTCGGACACATATAAACAATCCAAGCACCAAAATCCGTGACCGCAGCTCCCATAAATTTCTCAGGACAAATTTAGCGCTAAAAGAGATAGATTTTGCCCCTTCGTAACTCCCCCACCCACCCACTCAAAAAAAAAAAATCGCAGATCACAAAAAACGAAATTGTGTTTTTGGAATTATCCTAAGAAAGTCGCACAATTTTTTCAACATCTTTGTTCCATATTTGGTAGAGTTCTACTCAAAAATCTGGAATTAGCGAAATTTCCCGCCAAAAATCGTTTTTCCCCCCTCCCTCCCCTTAAAAATCAAAAATTCCTAAATCGCAGATAGCGTTTTATTTGTACTTATGTCTAATCTCCCCATGAGCAATTTCTTTACTGTGAAGTGATTTGGAGCCAAGTTATGCTTACAAACGTGTTTTTGACTTTTGCTCCCCCCCCCCAGGGGGAGAACGGAGGGGAATTTCGAAAAAGTTGATATATATATAATTTTAAGTTGGATAAAGCTCTAAATTCCTGCCAGAATTCCACCCCGCCGTTCTCACGTGATACGCGGATAAAAATAGCATTACAGACATACAGATACAGTCACGATGACACACACAGACAGAGAAAATTTTCTGAAGTTTTTTTTGGCTTTCATGATGTGTGAAACGTAAAGATATCGCAAAAATTTTTTATTCTGACAAATTTACAGACAAAAGTCTTATTTTATTAATATAAATATATATATATGTATAATGTTAAAACATTACTATTATAATAAAACATTAAATACATTTTCAAATATGGATGTATAAGTATGGTAAGACTGAAGCAAAATAATAATAATAATAATAATAATAATAATAATAATAATAACGAAAATCACATATTTTTTTATACTTTCATTTTTTTTTAATTAATATTCTGTAATTAGGCCAGCTTCAATTTTTATACACACACACACACACACACACACACACACACACACATATATATATATATATATATATATATAAATTTTTTAATGAGACTTTTTTTTTTTTTTTCTTTTTTAATATTTTTGTCATTTTAAATACAGTGTTGCCACCATCGCTTATGTTTCACTACAGTATTGGTGATGAATCTGATATTAATATTTAAATTTTTACAGCAATTCTCCACGATATTGTCTTGTGGTTATTACCAGAAAATAGTTGACAATAATCTATTTGGTATTTTGCCTGGCGTAAATCGGAGCAAAAGGGATTTTTGTATAAAATTTTCAATATCAAATATTTACATTTACCTTAAACTCTGACTAGCATTTCTGATATTTAATGTCAATCTTATTTAACTCATAATCTACTTTATGTAAAAAATAACTTTACTTCTTTATATTCGGTTATAACACTTTTCCATTATTTGAAAAATGTCAATTTTGGTTCCGGATCTTAGTACTGTATATAAATGATTTAAAGCTTGTTAAGTTAATACTCTAAAAACAAACCGGGAAATTTATTATAACTAGAATCTGTTGTATAGTCCTACATTATTCAAGTTTTTAAACAAATTCTAAAATTTGTAAGTGATTATGTATACTAAAATGAAATATTCCATTTGGAAATTTTTAAATTAAAATACAAACTTTGAAAACTGCGTTAATAGGGTTTTTTTTTTTTTTTTTTCCTTCATCGATCGATGTTGATGAAGGCTGGAAATTATTCATCAATATAAAAAAAAATATTTATAATAAATCAACAAAAACATCAATAAAAATAGCGATTAACAATGCAATAATAAAAATAAAGATAATATTTAACAAAATTTCAATACCTATTTGTCTACTTCAGATCAATAAATCTACATAGCTGATATTTAAAAGATACATGAATGATTTAAATTTTAAATGATACTTTTTTTTTTTTTTTTAATTGCAACTTAAGATTTAAAAGATACTTTTAATGATAGTTACTTCATGCAGCTTACTTACAAAATTAAAAGAAAAAAAAAATTATTTTTTTTTTAATTTATATTTATTTTACATTTATTTAATTTTTAATTTTTAATTTTTATTTTCCTTTATTTATTTTATCTTATTTTGCTTTATTTATTTATTTTGAAAATAAAAAATTTATGAGTAAACTACAAAAATGTGCAACAGTTGTACGAAGTATAGATAGACACTGCCATTCATCAGGGAAAAAAAAAAAAAAAAACATGTATTGCTGTTTGAGCGTGTTACTGTTTTCACGCTGCACATTATTATTATTATTATTTTTTTTTTTTTTTTTTTTTTTCTCGCCTGTGGAAGAGTCTTACTCTTTTTTTTTTTTTTTTTTTTTTTTTCCCCGAAACAATTATTGTGTGTTTTTGAAATTTATGGTAATGGTTTGCAAAGTTCTTGATCATTCAACATTAGTCTTTAAGGGAATTTTATTGTAAATATTCCCTCTTTGCTATATACGATTTAATAAAAATACCCAATTATAAATTTAATTAAATAAGATTTTACTATAAAATCTCTAATTTTCAATTGGAAAAATACTTGTTTACAAATTATAAAATATCAATTCATGATGACTTTAAATTTATTTAAATATTATTTTTCGATAAAAATCTGTAATTTTTAACTGAATTTCGAGATTCTTGGACCGTGAACTCATAATCACTATATCGAAAATATTTTTAAATTTTGCTAAAATTAATTAAAAATTCGCAGTTTAAAAAAATGGAAGAAATATATTTCATTGCAGAAACTACATGATTTATAATGAGTAAAAAACTTTAAATAAGCACCATAAAATGCAATAAACTCGCAACAATTCTTTGTAGCCGCTTTAATAGCAGCACACATGCCTACTTTATTCGCCTGACGAAGAGCCGTGTTTTCTTTCGACCCGAAACAATTGTTGTGAGTTTATTGCATTTTATGCTGTTTATTCAAAGTTTTGTACTTATTACTTTAAAACGCCAGTACTGTAGTGCTTTCTTATTACATGACTAGCAGGCAACGCCCGCTTCGCTGGTCCCTATTTTTAAATGAATCACTCTAATTACTGAATTCTCAAAATTGCATTCATTTTTATCACGTGAAAAGAAAAGAGAAACAAAATCTGATTAGGAAAAATGTCGCACCGGGTTCTCACTGCCTTCGGAAAAAATTCCCAAAATGCTCTAACTCTTATTTCTATTATTTTCCCCCTTCGCCCCCCCCCCCTCCCGTCTATCCTAATAATTTTACAAATTCGAAACTATCCGCAATCGATTTGTAGGTATCAAAAACCACTATGCACCAGTTTTGAACTATCTATCTCTATTTTTATTTTTTGGCCCCTCCGTTCCCCCCCTTCCCGCCCTCCCAATAATTTAAAAAATTCGAAAATATCGGCAATCGATTTGTAGGTATCGAAAACATCTATGTACCAATTTTGAATGATCTAACTCTATTTTACTTTTTTTGCCCCTCTGCTCCCCCCCCCCCCCCACCTTCCCGGCCCTCCTAATAACTTTACACTTTCGAAAATATCCCCATTCGACTTGCAGGCCTCCAAAACCTATCTGTACCAATTTTGAACGGCCTAACTGTATTTCTATTTGTTTTTGCCCATAGCCCCCCCTTCCCGCCCCTCCTAATAATTTTACAACTTCGAAAATATCCGCAATCGATTTGTACGCATCGAAAACCTCTATATACCAATTTTGAACGATCTAACTCTATTTTTATTTTTTTGCCCCCCTCTCCCCCCCCACCTTCCCGGCCCTCCTAATAACTTTACACTTTCGAAAATATCCCCATTCGACTTGCAGGACTCGAAAACCTATCTGTAAAAATTTTGAACGGCCTAACTGCATTTCTAATTGGTTTTGCCCATAGCCCCCCCCCTTACCGCCCCACCCCCCTTCCCGCCCCTCCTAATAATTTTACAACTTCGAAAATATCCGCAATCGATTTGTAGGTATCGAAAACCTCTATATACCAATTTTGAACGATCTAACTCTATTTTTATTTTTTGCCCCCCCTCTCCCCTACCCCCTTCCTTCCCCTCCTAATAACTTTACACAATCGAAAATATCCTCATTTGACTTGCAGGCCTCTAAAACCTATCTGTATCAATTTTGAACGCCCTAACTGTATTTCTATTTGTTTTCGCCCCATAGCCCCCCCCTGCCCCCCCGCCCCCCCTGCTGCCCCACCTGGGGGCTGAATTTCTAAAATTCCAGAAATTGGTTTTTAGATATTTGCATTAACTATATTTTAGAGCAAAAATTTCACGTATATCTATTTTTTTGTTTCAGATATATAGGATTATGCGAAATCACGTTTTACGCATGTGAAATCACGTTTTGCCCCCCTGCCCCCCTTGGGGACCGAATTTTGAAAATTCCAGAAATTGATTTTTAGACATTTGTATTAGCTATATTTTAAAGCGAAAATTTTACGAATATCTGTTTTTTTGTTTGAGATATGAAGGATTTTGTGAAATCACGTTTTGCCCCCCCTCCCCCCCTTGGGGGGCGAATTTTGTAAAATCGCTTCTTAGTGGATGCCTACGTCATAGAAAGAACATTGTCACGAAATTTCATGCTTCTAGGTCCAGGGGTTTGGTCTGGGCGTTGATAGATCACCCCCTCACTCACTCACTCAGGAAGTGTTCTTTTATATATATAGATTTATAATTTAAGATTAATTAGTAAACGAAATTTGTCCAGCTTGGAAATTATATAAAATGTCAACGCATCGCTGGCCAAGGGGAAAAAAGGCATTTTAATTCATTTAAATATACATATGTAAATCAGATTTTTATCAAACACATATAAGAACTATTCTAATTAAATTAGTATTACTAATAAAAAACACCGCATTCAAACCAGTCTATTTGTTTTTGGAGCTACAGTGACACAGACACGCACGAAGAAAGATAGGCAAAAACTTCAAATTTTAAAACGCCCCCTCTTTTTTAGTCGGGTTTTAAAAACATACATTTGATATTTTGCATTAATCTGCATGCAAATTTTTGTACTGATTTTGTCGCATATACTATTAGCAATTTAGCATTAATTAAGATATTTCTTTTCCAGATCGACAAATATTTAAGTGTTAGCAAGCGGATGGAATTGTCGGCTGCTCTTAACTTAACTGAAGTACAAATCAAAACGTGGTTCCAGAACAGAAGGTCAGTTTCGTACGTAATGTATTATATTACTTTATTTTTAACATTAAAACTGTATTGTAGTATAACAAGACAATAAAATATTTAATACGAGTATATTGCATATGCCAGAATCAATACAATGTATAAGTAGACCGTATAACTGACCCATTTGGTTTACTCATATAATTCTATAGCATTTTATTTTAGATGGTTAATCAAATAACTATAGTATATATACAGCTATTTCAAAGTTTCTAGAAAGATTATCTTTATCATATTTTCTTCTTTTAGTTGATATGATTGCTATCGCTTTTCCCACACTCTATCTTGATCTTCAACTTACAGAGAAAGTCTAATATTCTCCTATATCTTGCAACAGCTGCATGATATTTTTATTCAGTTTTCGGCACTTTTTTTTTTTTTTTTTTTTTTTTTTTTTACGCGTATATGACAAAGAAAGTATTGTATTTTGTTAAATTTTCGAAACTGAGTTTTTACTTTAATTGCATGCTTATTTGAAGTGCTCTGAATCTAAAAATCAGATTTTTAGCAATTGATCTGTGCGATAGCGTCTAAATGTCTTATTATACTGAGCTGAAAATTTATGTACATGTTATAGGTCATCGCTGCACGAACTGTATTGATTTCGGAGAATCTGGCTCTTACAGTTTTTTTTTTATTCCCTAGGGACGCAATTAAAAATTATTTATTATTAGGGCGCATGAACTCAAATTATTTAAAGTGCTATAACGTCTAAACACTAGAACCGATTGAGCTGAAAATTTATATGCATGTTATAAGGTCACTTTCGCGCAAAATGTATATGTTTTGGTGAATTTAATACATATAATGTTTTTACAGGACATGTTACTTGACATTTAGTGTTTCTAGACATTTGAAACTTTCAGAATAGCTCAGAGTCCAATGACAACACAATACTTCGATGCCCGATTGTCGAATTTTTGATTAGTTTTCTTTTAATTAATTAAGATATGAGCATAATAACCTCCTAATAGCTTTAAAAATAGCCATTAAAATATTAGCTATAATTTATTTGTTGAAAAAAAAAAAAAAAAAAAAAAAAAAAAAACGAGTTCATTTTCTTTCGACATAAAATTAAATACATCTAATTAAACGTGAACGTTAAAAGATTGTAAAAAGTTAAATTATGCATCTCACAAAAATTGACGTCATTATCACTTTAAAATTTTTATACACACTGATAAAGTGCTAATGTAGTTTTATAGTTATGATTCAACAGAAAATTTAAAAACATGGTACATAAAAAGTTTTTTATCTTATAATTATTTTTTTTTATCATTCATTCATATTCTTTTCACAGAAACATAAAACTTGATAAGGAAAATGTGACAAGCTGTTGCATCTTGATAATAAATTAGCTCGTCCTTATTTTTCATTGACTGATAATGGATACATATACTTTCAAATCCAATGTCAGTTTAATCAAAAGCTTTCAAAATCAACAGGATATGCTCGGTTTTCCGGGAAATTCTTCAAATCCAAACTCGAATAAAGATAACTAGAAATATACATTCCGTAATATTATTCGTGTTTTTTTTTTTTTTTTTTTTTTTTGTTATATGCCATTAAACTTTGTATTTTAAATAAAAAAATTTAATTTTTTATTTAGAGTAATAATAATAATAATAATAATAATAGTAATAAATAAAAATAAAAAAAAATTGGTGTGGAATCCGCACTACTTTTATCCTGCAGTACTGAATAGGTAAATTAATTACAACTTAAACTGTAAGGTAAGAAGTACAGTGTTGAAACATTTTTAACGTATTTTAAAAACAGTTGCATATAGTTTTTAGAAACAATTTTATTTGGCATACATTTCTGTGTGAGGCTATCGCTGTGTGAGGCTATTCTGTGCTATCGCTTCCCCACAACCCTTCGTTTTAATATTGCAGCTACATATTATTAAATAAGCTAGTGTTATTAAATTAAAAATAATAATAATAATAATAATAATATTTCAAATATTCTGAGAATTTTTAACCTCCCCTCTATTTAAAACTTATTCATGTAATTTTGTGCAGCCTGTATTTTATGTATAATACATAATACAAAATGATGATGTATGATGAATATAATATAAAAATAATATACTTATGAAATAGTATATTTAAATTTAGTACCATAGAAAAAGATTCATGCCATAACCTAAAATATACTTCAGGCCATTTTCAAACATATCCTTAATATACAGTCGGCTGCAAAATTATTCGAGCACTAACAATAATCCTTGCCAAAAAAAAGTACACTTAATACAGCTTTGTTAAATAAATCCTTGTCGAGTCATGTTCTTAATCAGTCTAAGAACATGATTCGACAAGGATTTACTTAGCAAAACAGTCTTAAGTGTACTTTTTAAATATAGGAATTATTGGCTAGGGCTCGAATAATTTTGCAGCCGACTGTATCCCTATTCTATTGTATAGATTTGTACAAGAATCGTGAAAAAATTTTATGTGTCACATTATATCAATATGCTTCTGTATATATAAAAGATATATGTTAATCTTATCATGTTTCAAATTAAAACATACCAAAGAGAAATTCTTCTCTTAGACGTGATATATTTGCATTTCTTTTGTACCTCGTACACCGATCATTTGTCCAACCTCAAACAATACACATTTAAAATACTGACTTTAGACTATCTGCTAATATCAGTTTTTAGTTATGTTGTTGATAGACACACAGATCTATCGCTAAAACTTAATTTTTTAATTTAGAGGACTTCAAAACGTGAAAATAAAAAATAAAAAACACTTAGTTTCCAGAATTCGACCATAAACAATATATTCTCTACCATGTATGAGTATCAGAAAGTATAAAAAAAAAAAAAAAGGATAATTATGTCGTATTTTTGTTATTATTTACCGAAAAATATAACAAAATTTCATTAAAATTACAAAATGTATTACTAGCCGAAAATTTACTAATAGTTGATATCTGCTAAAAATGTACGTATTTTTATACTTTATGAAAGCTATATCTTCCCCAAGTGAAGAAAAACATAATGCATATTTTCTGTTAATCTCAGAGTTTTAAAATAATTTTCATATTTAATTTTGTCAATTAGTTATAATGTATTTATTACAGATTCTTCGATTTTCTTAATTGTTTAATATTTTCTTCATATATACACTCACATATCCATTTATCACACAAAGTTTCGTAACTTATGTATCATTTTCTATTTGTCTTTGGGGATTAAGGCCAATTGAGTATACGATGATTCTAAGCCTTAGTTTGATGCCGTCCGAAAGAGACTTTCTAACGGATCCTAGCCTGACAAGTTTCGGAGAAAAAAGAACAAAAATCTCCAAACTGCTAGAGAGCGATGAGTACGACATGGGTACGAACATGGCACTACCTGTCTACTAGCACTGAGGACATTATTCTACTTAAATGGTTATGCAGCTATTGTGCCTGATTCTTGAAGTTTTACTTTAATAAAAAATTTTATGCATACGTACATGTGTCACATTTTTCATTAAATTTGAAGAAATATTTAAAAAATATATGCGTGCATTAAACACTGTTTCAAAAGTTTTAAAATTAAAACGGACAGTAGTTGAATTTGCAGCAGTTTAATTTGTAAATTTCAAATAATTTTTATAATTGCGTGGAAAGGACAAATTCTTTCTATTGTGCCATTTCTAACATTTGTGACCAAAAAGTGCAATCTTAAAATGAAGGAACGCGCTTGATAAAGAAAGTAAATCGCATTTGAAAATAACACACATTTTCATTCGTAAGACTTCCCCCCCCCCTCCCCTTAAAATAAGGTCATTTTTGTTTCCTTTTTATTAAATACTTGTGAAGATTCGGGTTTTTAATTTAAAATGGACGTCTTCTACGCACCTCCTTCCAACAAAATTAAATCCGTCTGCATTTTCGTAAGCATAAGAAAACCACGAACATCTCATACTTCTTGTTGGGGTTAAAATGATGCATTATGATGCACTACTGAAAATGATGCATAAACAATTTATGTTTCCATTGCATGAACATTCCAAAAAACTAGGATGTACATACTACAGATATTTACAAAAACCATGACCTAGATTGAATTCTCTAAATATTGTTTTTAAATATATAATAAATATATTGAAAGAAAGCCCTTTACTAAATGCGAAAATAATACTTAATAATATTACAGATGACAGAATAGCGGTTAATAGCATCATTTCAAACGAAATTTGCTAAAGAAATATTTTTTGAGTTCGATTTAGTGATTATTTATTTCTTCGTGAAATAAACTTTTCTGTTCACTTTTATTTACTGCCAGATGCAATGTAAAATCCATCTGGGTATAGGAAATTACGTATGTTTTCCAATTTACAGCAGACAATGTCTTACCTTTTGCTGGAAATCCTTTTGTGTAAGGAATCCCCTACCCTTGATTACTTCAATATTGATGATAGACAGACTCTTGCTATAAAAACTTACTTCATTATTCGAAATTTTCTGCAAGATTAAACTTCTTCTTTCAGCATGAAATCGGAAAAAAACTTTTAACTTGAAATAAGTGTTTGAAAAACGCCCACAGACATCTTCACACTTTCGCGACTGCGTGCTTTTGTCTTTTTGACAGTAAGGTCCGCCTGTGGGCGTTATTCGCCCAAGTTACAATATTTATAACAAAATTTTCTGTATTCACATTTACATTACAAATGGATATGCATTATAATTATACTCTTTCTAATAAAAGTTTTTGTATCCATAGTATATTTGATTGTACAAATATGAACATTGAGTATATTCTTAAGAAATAAGTAGCATACAGTCGGTAACAAAAGTGTCCGAACACTAGCAAAAATTCCTCTGTAAAAAAAGTACACTTCATACGGTTCTGTTAAATAAATCCTTATCGAATCATGTTCTTAGACTGAGTAAGAAGAGGATTCGACAAGGATTTATTTAACAAAAGCGTATGAAGTGTACTTTTTTTACATGGGAAATTTTGCTAGTGTTCGGACACTTTTGTTACCGAATGTGCAAATCGAGAACGAAACGCTAACTGGAGGAGTTATGAATTTTCAAATGACGTGAATCTACGTCAGCGGTCACGAAAGTGCTAACATTAAAAATTATGTATTATCGTACCCAATATGTACATGGGATACTTTTTCGATAACTCAGTTTTTCACAATTTATATCATCAGAATTAGAGACAATGTTACTAGAATAATAAAAAATAATAAAGTGCACATACATACATATGTGTTAAAATATTTCCTCATTACAAGAAATTTTAAAAAACATTTTTTTTTTTCTTTTGTAATAATGATAATATCATATTGCTTTTCGACAACTGGAACCAATATTTTAGTTTGATGACTAGTTCAGGTACTAACGAAAATTACGATAGACATTTAATAAGAAAAATTATCACGCTTACAGCATGGCTCTTAAAATTTTACAAAAAATGAAAACGAATATTCTTTGTTGTCCATTATTAGAAGATTAAGTGATATGTAAAATTATCTCTGCAAATTGTATTATGGTTGTTGAAGATATACTCTTCTTCAAATTTAATAACTGCTTACTATTATTGTTTTCAGGACGAAGTGGAAAAAACAACTAACAGCAAGAATGAAAATCGCTCAGCGTCAAGGTTTATGGCCAGCACATTATTTACCCACTGCTCATGCATTTGCTCCTTTTCTCAGTACATCATATTGTCAGCTTTCATCTTCAGCTCTCGGCGACAACCTCAACGACATTGCAAGGGCACAAGTTGGTGAAAATGGTTCGACACCGGTGGACCTCGATGACAACAAATCACTCGACGATAAATAAAATAGAAATGGGTGATTTGCATTTTGCAGAAAACGTGGACATCGAGAGAGACATTATTTGTAAATTATTGTACATAATCCAATAAATTTTTTTGCGAAAAATAATTCTCATAGCAGTATTTTTATAAATTTATAATTCTCTAAAATTTCTTTATCAAAATGAAAAACTAAGAGTAGCTAATAATGGGAGAAAACGTTTTATTTTTAATAAACGTTAACAGCAATAACAACAACGACAACAAAGAAAAGTATAGAAAGAAAGAAAGAGAGAAAAATCTGTTGTGAATACTATAAGACATCCTCATTTACCTATTAAACTTATGTATTTAAAAGCCAGTTAAAAAAAAAAAAAAAACAGGCGAATCAGGTAGGCCTGTATAGTGGATATTTTTTATTTTGTTGAAATTTTCAGAATATGTTCTTTATCAAAACTATTAGAAACGTGACTTTTTACTTTTGAAAAAAAATTCTTAAGATTTCGGGAGGTCACAATTGAAGGTCGTCTGTTATTTTACAAAAAACATACCAATTTACGAAAGACAATACATTTTTGCCAAAAGGGAGCCATGTTATTCCTAACTGTTAGGACATATATACTTATGGTTAGCTGCTCTCGCAAAGATCAAAGATCATTTAAATTGTAGAAGAAACTTGGACCCTCAAAATTTGCTTTTACCAAAATGAACCACAAAATTATAGATTTCAGTGAATACATACTGATGAAAAATACCCAAAAAGAATAATATAGTATAATTGACTTTTAGCGTATAAAAATATTTTATTTTGAAATTGTAGAAAACAAAAAAAGCATGTTTTTTAAAATCATTCACTGCTTGTGACAAGAAGGAGCAAATACGAAATTAAGTAGAAAAGAAACCTTAAATGCTTAAATCTAGTTGATACAAAAACAATTCACTGATCTGTCGATCTGTGGTAACTTCTTCATCTTTTGTGTAATGCAGCTCTATACTTTGTGCTGAACATTTGTTTTGTCGCACATGTTAAAAAACTCCGATTGCTTTTATTTCAATATTTATAACTATTGTACATAGAAATATTGCAAAAACTTCTTTAAATAAATAAATTGCTATTTAATACTTTGCCAATGTAAGATAAGTTCAGCTCATATAACATAACAAAATACAAATGCTCTTGACCTGCTCTTTGCATGTTTTACGGCTGTATTCACCAACAGCTTCAAAACCCGGTTGAACAATGAACAAAAAAACATGAAAAACGTATAAAGTCAGATTGCAATTTTTCAGCAAAATTTGACGCGTTACTTCTGCCATCAAGAGGTATTATTATTTTCAGATTTTTTAGCTGAAAATAACCTACCAAAGATTATATGATATCTTCGACGCTAGACGACAGAAGTAGAGTGCCAAATTTTGTCGGAAAGCAGGAATTTGACTTTAGACGCTTTTCAAGATTTGCGTTAAACCGGGAGTTGAAGTTAAAGTTGAATACAACCGTTAATGCTTTATTTTTATGTCTTGTAAGGAATTACTTTGATTTAATTGTTGACTTATTTTGTGCGATCCATCGCTTTCTAACGTATTGTCTGTAGAGGTATATTCACATTCTATATACATTTACTCTCTTTGGTTTGATTGCATAGACTTCTCTTTTTTAATTTGTCATTATTTGAATGGTTGGATGTATAGTTAGGTTTTACGTCGCACTAGTGCTGTGCAGATGGGCAATTAGCAACGGTCTAGGACTCACCCCTAGAAGTGGTCCGGAGACATGCCATCGCAATTTTGATCCTCCATTGAGATGGCTCTCCCGCTTCGGTGACCCCCCCAGAGGTATAATTTTTGATGGGAACATGGAGGACATTGCGTCCACGACAGATTTTACGTGCACCAGCCACCATTAGTATACACGACGGTCTTTGGCCGAATCCGCAATTTTCTAATCACGAAGCCGGCGTTCTACCGGCTGGGCAACCGCGGCCCTGTCATTATTTGGAGATGCACATTATGGATCGGCTCAAGGGCTGTAAACAAATGCTACACTTCGTGTTGTTCGTTTGTTCACTGTATTTTCTTAAAAGAATTTTATACCATTTTATATATATATATATATATATATATATAAAGATGATCTATTAAGCATATTAGAAGCCAAGCAACAGATACAAGATCACTGAAACACCAATGACCAATGAGATTAAAAAAAAAAAAAATTATTAGTGGATGAAATACACTAATGTAAAGAAACCAGATCTATTAATTAACAGCCTGCAAAACAAACGAATCAATAAAGTAACATAACAAATCTTAACTTAAAAACATAATCTTATCAAATTTAATGAAAAAACAACCCAAGAAACACAAGATAGGAAGAATGAGGCAGGCGGCAAGACTTGTGACTTGCCTGTGGAGTTACACTAGTTTCACGCCGGCAACACTCCCCCAGCCTGCCACGACCAGAACAGGAACCATTTGGATTTAAAAAAGCAAAATTTCAAAGCAGATGAACAACAATGAAACCACGAAGCAACAATGAAATTCATCGATTGATCACATTGTGTTTAACAGTATAATGAGAACATTAAATATAGTTGACAACTCAAAAAGGAAGAATCTGAAATTTTATTGGAAAAAGAAAGTTTGCATAGTAATATAAAGCAAATGCAACAAGCCTTCTACTTTTTTTTTTTTTTTTTTTAATTTAATTTCACAAACCCACCCAACCATCCAGCCTTACAACACCACCCCACCTCCGTAATCAAACATCTGCCCACCCAACCGCCACCTTTTTTATTGTCTTTTATTATTTTATAATTTTTTGTAGATATACACAAAAGTGTACACAGCTATTTTTTTTTTTTTTTTGTACTGACAGAGACATGGTTAAGGATATAAAATAAAAAATACAAAGTTTTTAGGATAACCCATTTTAGCAGTGGCTGTGATCAGTTTATTAATATTCTTGTTTTTAAACTTTGCAGAGCATAAATTATTAATTCGAAATAAATGGTTAATGATGATGTTTCTAAATACCGAAAGATGCAGACATGAATTGAAATGTGTAAATAAGTTAACATTAAAACTAAAATCTTGCCGTTTGTCATAGATATCTGTGTAAAGTTTATTACCATCGATGATTATTTTGAGATCTAAAAAGTTAATTGAATGATTAGTTAGAGTATTTTGAGTTAGCTTTAAATTAGGTGTATAATTGAAGGAAAAGCCATTTTGTGAGTATATATATATAAATTTAGAATCGTATAGTTTTTTTTTTTTTTTTTAAGAAATATGTTATTTTTCTATATGGAAATATCCAGCCTCTTCTAACACATTCAGAACTGTGATATTATTATTATTATTGACTAATTTTCTGCAATGGAATATCTACCAGTGGACGTTTTAAGCTTTTCAATAAAACTGAAGCGTACTTGTCTAAAATGCTGTTGATCTTAGAAAAGTATGAGTCCCAGCAATTAAGTTATTTTCTAGAAAAGTATTATCAGTACAATCTTCTTATGAACAAAAATGTTGACTACTGTTAACATTTGTCACCCCCCCCCCCCCCCAGTTCTATTTGTATATTATGTTCTGATACCCATTCAGTTAGTTGCAGAAATTTTAATGTCAAATTTTTATACATAATAGTAATAAATATTTAAATAAAAATAATCAACAATATTTAAAAAATATTACAAAACACATGTTCAGCACAATGTATAGAGCTGCATTTACATAAAAGTTGAAGAAGTTACTATAGATCTGTGAACTGATTTTGTTTCTGGTTTACTTAAGACTTCTTTTTCGACTAATTCTCGGCTAACCTTGTCATAAGTAGTGAATAAACTTGAAAGTAATGCAATTTTTGGTTTTCTGAAATCTCAAAGTAAAATACTTTTATGAACCAAAAGTCAACCTTACACATCCTACTCTTTTGAGGGTATTTTTAATTAATATGTATTCACTGAAATATATACCTTCGTGGTTTACTTTTGGCACAAGAAGATTTTAAAAGTCACAAAATAAAAGCCTTTTTTCATGGAATTTTGAATGAACTTTGAACTTTGTGCCAAAAGTCAACTATAAGTATTTATATGATAACAGTTAATGTGGAAATAGTAGAACACAAACGGGGTATTAATACCATGGTTCACTGTTCCACAAAAAGCAATACGGTTTGTTACCTTATGTAATGGTACACCTTACGGAAATGGTATATTTTTCATGCCAACTATTTAAGACTGCTTGATTCTTAAAAAAGAAAAAAAAAAAAAAAGCCTCTAAATAACTAAAACATAAAATAGTAATTTATAACTTTTAAACGGGAAGTCAAATAGATACAAAAAAGGGAGGAGCAGAACTAAACGTTATACCTCCAAATACAAAATTCTAAACCTACTACGGTTAACCGGTTTTGAGTTATCATGGATAGCTCCTTCAACGAGGAGTCGTCCCTTGAGTTCAATGAAAATCATTCCAATATGGATGACATACTTTTGTTTTCTTAGGCGAAAATTGTTGGCGAGAAACGATATATTTGATCAAAACAATTAATTCTATTAAAATTGAGAAACGGTTTACCAATTCTGGCTATCCTGAAAGAATATTTGCCGTCAAATTCGGTCGCTAATCTCGACAAGCTACCATGATTGTAGCCAACGCAGATTTTTTTCTTGGCATCGATTCTGACGGTTTGACATAGAATTTCGCGACTTAGCGGCCGAATTTGGCGAAAATTTGTAGTTTAAGACTGCCAAAGTTTGGAAGCTCTAACTTCAACAAAAACAGAGTTCTGGAATTTTCCGGAAACTTTCATTGATTTATATAGCGCAGAACCAAATTCTTTGAAAATTCTACAAATGACTAACAAGACTATAAAATAAGAAGAGAGATTATTGCCGATTGTAGACAAGAACTTCCCTATGTCTTTAGGTGCAACTTTCTGTACGGTGTTACAGTAAAAAGGAAAAGAAATGGTAGTTTTTTCATTTTCACGAGGGTGGGCGTGTACTTAGCGTCAAATTAGGCGTTCAAATGGGGCGAAAAGTGGCAGTTTAAGATTATTAAAGTTTGGGAACTCTATCTTCAATAGGAATCGAGTTCTAAACATTTTTGTAATGATTCTTCAGTTTCTAGGGCCGAACAACCTCGAAAATTCTATAAACCACTGTGACAACACTCTCGATAATTTCAAATTCTGTTCAGACTTCGAAATTTTCAGTGTTCCTAAATTAGCAAAATTTCTGCTCTGTAGTGTATTTAACAGTGTTTATTTGATTTCTGTAGTAAGAATGACTATTTCATTGGATTGTTTCGAGAATATTCATTGATTTTTGTAGCATAAAAATTAGTTTATTCAACTATTTACTGAAAATTCATTAAATAAACTTCATTCATCGACTAGAACGTGCTTATGTCTTTAAGAATTATACTTTCTATACGCAAAAATGTAGATCATTTTCATAACATTATCATTGCAGGCTCTATCTACGGGCTGAATATTCATTAAATAAAGTGCATTCGGCGACTTGAATCTATTTATGCCTTTAAGAACTACTTTCTATACGGAAAAATGTCGAAAACTTTCATGACAGCGTCATTAAGGGCTATATCTATGGGCTGAATATTCATTAAATAAAGTGCATTGGTCGATTAGAACTTCGATTAGAATTAATAATTTCTTTTATAAAATATTATCTAATAATTTAATTGGATGAATAATTTTAATACTTTCTTTAAAATATATTAAATTTCTAAAATACAGTCGGCAGCAAAAGTATCCGATCAGTAGCAAAAATTCCTATGTAAAAAAAGTACACTTGATACTGCTTTGTTGAATAAATCCTTGTCGAATCATTTTCTTGACTGACAAAACAGCATTAAGTGTACTTTTTTTATATAGGAATTTTTGCTGAGTGCTCAGATACTTTCGCTGCCGACTGTATTGTTTTTACATAAAATCTTAAAATGTAATTTATTTTATACGGCGAAATTTTATTCCTGTTTGCAAATATTTTAGAATATCCTTGTTTAATATGTATATATATATATATACACTAAGGGACAAAAAAAAAAAAAAAAGTCGCACTTGGATATTTTCCTTTTCTCTTTCTGCAACCACTACTTTTATAGTTTAAAAAGCAAATTTTCGAAATTGATTCAAGTGTTATAAACGAAATGCAATTGTCAGGAAAATTGTAATTTTAGAAAGTATTTCAAAAATGGCAAGGATAAGGCGATTAACGATACCACAAAAACTATTAATTTTAGAATGAAAATAAAAAAATATTTTAATGCGCGAGATGGCAAAATAATTAAATGTCAACGAAATATTCATGAGATGGATTTTAGTAAGATATAAAATTTTTTGCCTGTTTAAACTGGAAATTTGTCTTAGGCGGCCACGTTGCTCATCTGAACGAGATGACTGCAAATTAAAAAGCAAACGTTTATAAAATCTATTTGTATCACGTTCTGAACTTAGGAAAGATTAAAAATGTGTTTAGCATAGTAATTTTTTCAAAAGCAGTGCAGAAACAAATAAACAAAGTAGGTTAAAAAACAGAAGATCTGCAAAATTATTAAGAAAAATAATTATTAAGAAAAATAATTAAAAAAAACAAGAGTTCAGTTGACCAAAAAATTAAAAGTATTATCAGTTAAACATTGGGATGAACTGGTTTTATTTGATGAGTCAAGTTTCATTTATTTCAAGCTGACAGATTCAAACTAATAGTACAACCAAAAGGTGAACGATTTAATGAAAATTGCACTCTTAAATCAATGACACATTCTCCATACATCACGTTACGGAAGTGCATAACTTTTTCGATTAATCGAGCCAATTTTCATGCTCAAAGGACCAATTAACTCGAAATAAAGCACAGCCATTATAAAAGGGGTGCCTTACCGACTATTTTGTAGGTATCTCAGATTTTTCACAATCAGCATTTCAAGATGATAATTCCCATTGCTACACAGCGTCTGTGGTACGTTTATTTGATTCAGATTGTTAAATTTACTTATCCACTTCTCTAAGCACCTATTAATTATGTTCTGAAGTAATCATAACTTTTTTTCACTCTAAGTCAAATACCACAAGGAATACCGTAGAATTTCTTGTTTATCAGACCTGGAAATAGTCCTAATCTCAATCCGCTCGATAATGTTTAGTCTATAAAAGGGGAGAGGAATTCCAAATTTTTAGCCTACAACTTTGCAATAACTTTAAAAAGTTATTTGTGATAGGGTAAGGTGGGGTAAGTGGCCCCCCCCCCGGCATTTCCCCAGTTATTAACTCAAAAAAAAATCTGTTATAATATTTTTATGTACCTACCCCAATAGATGTAGAAAACATTATGGCATCGTTTTCATTTACGTGTGTGATAAGTTACAAACCTTTTTGTGACGATTTTTAAATTTGCAGTCCTATCGTAATTCGCGCCATCGTACTAATTATTTTTTTTCTTCCAAACCGTTCATGATACAAATCAAAACTTTATATATTTTGAAAGCGTATAAAACACAGAATTTTTTTGTAGTATCGTGTACTCCTGATATTAATAAGGTTGAAAAAAAATTGGGGGGCCCACTTGCCCCGTGTTTGGGGTAAGTGGGCCACTCACCCCAACTCTTTAATATAGTTTAAAAAATAGTCATAATCACTGATTTATAGGATTTACCTCTGGATGACTCCACCAGTAGTGATTCAAGTTCCGAAGATGAACTATCAGTTATCACCCACTACCACAGAACTTAAAAATGGGGATTATGCCTTTGTCCAGTTTGAAGGGGAAAAAAAAAAGAAATAGTATGTTGGCTTGGTATTAAATGACAGTCCAAACGATGAAGATACAATTGTCAGGTAATACAGTCGGCTGCAAAATTATTCGAGCACTAGCAATAATCCTTGTCTAAAAAAAGTACACTTAATACTGCTTTGTTAAATAAATCCTTATCGAGTCATGTTCTTAGTCAGTCTAAGAACATGATTCGGCAAGGATTTATTTAACAAAACAGTCTTAAGTGTACTTTTTTAATATAGGAATTATTGGCTAGTGCTCGAAAAATTATGCTGCCGACTGTACATGCACAAAGACACAACTATGCGTAATAATTTTTTTCATTCTGAAGCTAATGATATTCATGATGTATTCCTACAAGATGTTGTGCTGAAACTAAATGAACCAACACTTTCCAAGAGACTTTCAAAATGCATGTTTACCAACGATTTATCAAGATATAATGTTCACTAGCATGTAACACTGCCATAGTCTAGTTTAAACTTTGTAGGTCTAACTTTAAGGCTACACTACATGCAAAAGTAAAAAGTTGAAAATTTGACATTTTTTTCTTTTAGCAGGCTTGTGTGCCAGAAAAAGTTGCTATGAGTGAACTGATGGAGATACTTCAGTGATTTTTTTTTTCAAAGATTCAGAAAACCATGTAGATTGTCCCACTTGTCCCACCAAATCTCTACCAGTTATGTGTAAAAATATATTCAGGGGTGGCCCACTTAGCCCACCTTGCGGGGCAAATGGGCCCCCCCGATGACCACCCAAAATAATTTTATTTTTTAATTCATCATTTGCCAATTTGGTTAGAGGTTACCGTGGGTACAGTAACAACATATGAGAGAATGAACCACAAAAAAAATTAAGTTGTTAGGCCTATTACATCCGGTGCTATGTTGAGCTAAAGTCGAATTATGCCGAAAAGGGGTCCCACTTACCCCACCTTATCCTATTTGGCACAGCGAAATTTCTTATGTTTATGTTAAATACTGTATAATGCCATTGTGCATTAAAGCAGTAATTCCATATTAAGGTGGAATTACCCAATGCAGAATACATATTTTTATTGAGTGATTGATTACATCAAACAAATAAATAGTTTTATTTCATTTCATATATCGAAATAATAATGTTTATTTCATATAATAAACCATAATAGAATACAAAGTATATGTTTATTATATTACGTTTTAAAAGTTTTATGTAGATTTTTATTAAGTACTTAGTAGAGTGTAATAAAGTGAATTACTACTCCAAAAATATACACAGGTAATCATTTTTATCTCTTTGGTATTATGCAAACATTACAATTTTATTTGTTTGAATCATTAGTTTTGAATTTATTTCAAATAAAAAAGGTATAAGTCATTTTTTTTTTTTGTCCCTTAGTGTATATATATATATATATATATATATATATATATATACTCATAAAGTAATGTTTATACTCATTCTTAAATTTCAAAATGAGACACGTGTCTTATTTTCGTGCACATGGTCTAACATCTAACAAAAACACATAAAGCACAATAAAGCAAGTCGTAAACTTCAATATTACTAATTCCATATGAAATAGATAAAGATATTTACTTACTTATAATATTAATATAATAAAAATAAAAAACTAGTATGTTGTGGGGGCCACCACAAGACTTTCTTGTATATTTTCCTATACAAATTCACTCAGTTCAAATAATTTTCAAAAACTATTATTTATTAAAATTATCTACTGTGATGAATGCAGACGATTTTCATATTAGAGAAAACCAACACTAAATATCCAAAGAAAGACAGTTTAACTAACATACATTTAAAAATAAAATGTTTTCATTAGGGCTGTTCCGATTAATCGATTAATCGGTTCGGTTAATCGATCAATGCTTAGTCCCGATCAATTTTTTTAATCGAGTTAATCGGTCAGATTAATTCGATTTCAATTTTTCAAAATCCGATCAAAATTTTCAAACTACGAATTAATGTAAAATTTGTAAATGTTGTTTTGCTTGCAAAATACTGCCCCACAAGTAGCCGAGTGGTTCTGCGCTCAAAGGTGGTACACGGGAAGTGCCGATTTAAATCCCTGGTCCGCACGTCGACATAGCTATTCGGAATTTTCCGTGGTTTTTCTCCGAAACTCAAGTAAATTCGGGCTAGGAACCCTCAGAAAGACACTTTCAGCAATTTTTAAGTATAGTCCAAATATATCCAAATACTGTGGGTAGCCCTGTAAATGATTGATGGATGATTTAAATACTACAATCAATATTTTGTTTAGAGCAGCCTATAGATGTTGTACCTACCAAAAAGTTTTCACATAAACATAGAAGTCCCTGTACACAAACCATTTGCTTGATCTCAACGAAAAGTTAAATGTAACATCACTATAAGATACAGATTTAGAATACCGAGTTTGGACTTCCTGCTATTATTTGTTCCTGAGATATGCTGATAACACGCACACTCACAGAAAAAAGAGAAAGACAAACAAACACACCAACCGCTAAAAACATTATTTTCGGATTCTAGGGGGCCTCAAAACCTGTAAAAATAACAAAAACTCAATTTCGAAAATCTGTCCCCAAAACAATACTTTCTCTACCATATATGTGGATTGGTTGGTTGGTTAGTTGGATGGGTTTTAACGTCGCACTAGTACTGCGCAATGACGACGGCCTGGGACGCACCCATCGAGCAGATATATATACCAGTAGAGTACGGATTCCCTATATTGGATATGGAGAAAAATTTCCAGAACATCACTGCGGTTTTTGCACCTTCTTTTGGCGATAATCGCTTACTTGGCAACTGGTCTTGGAATCTTGCATGTTTCAAATGGTTTTTGTTCCCCTTACCACCAAAGCTCCAAAGAAAAGTCAAAAAGAACAGCTTTCAGTCAATAACAAGGATTAGATTACTTGCTTTACATCTCAGCAAGTGTAGGTTGTAGTTTATGTTTAATTTACACCCAATCGAAATGTAAACCAGCGATATCAAAGATGGAGGAAACTTGTCTTCGTGAAAGTGGAATGTCAGTTTGGCGGTAGAAAAGTCGGTTTGGCGAATGAATATGTGATAGTGATATGGTGGGGATGTGATGTTCGAAAACAAAAAGGGTACTAGTCCAGGGTTACTAGTCTAATATCTCGTCGATGGACGCACCCCTAAAGATGGTCCGGAGACATGACATCACAAATTTTGATCCTCTCTCCGCGTCGGTGACCCTCAGAATTCCTACACATTGAGGTAGATATAAAATTATATCACTCTTCGTCTACGTCTGTCGCCGTGCTCATACATTATTATTAAAGTTAAGTTAATATAATTAGTTTTTTATTTTTAAAGTTAATTGTCCAGAATATATTCTAGGTGCTAGTTAAGTGACCAGATCAGAATATCTTTATAACAAAGAAGCGTTAAAAATTGCTACAATTAACCAATTATGGATTTATTGTTTATTCTTAATAAATAAAGACTAAAAATAAAATATCAATGATAAATCATTTATTTTCTACATCTTTTAAAAAACTTCGAAAAATGCCATCAAAATAAAGTCTGTCCCCAAGAAAAATGGGACTTTGTTTAGCTTAAAGGTACTAAGACTAACCAACTGTCCCCATTTTCTGTTGACAGCTTTTAATTTGAAAGCATTTTTCTACGTTTTTAATATTTTATTTTTAGTCCTCATTTATTAAGAATGAAAAAATACATCCATAATTGGATAATTGTTACCTAGGTTAGAGGTCTGCACGGGCCAGGTTCAGGCCGAATTTTTGAATTTGCTCTAGGGGGCTCGGGCTCAGGCTCAGTTTTTTTTGTGTATACTCGGGCCAGGCCGAGCCTGAATGAAATTTTCTCCGGGCCGTGTCGGCCCGAATCTTTTCCTTATTTCCTCGTTAATCAACGAAAAAGGAAAATGATGAAATATTTCTTCAGTCATTTATTTTACATAATTTTACAGACTGGTATGTCACATAAAATTCTATTTTGTTAAAAAATGTCTGTAACTTCAATTTAATTGTCTATCAGTCTGTCTGTTCCAAATCTGAATTTCGCAAATATTTTTAGCATGCCTCGAAATTAATATATTTTATTTAAAGTAATATTAGATGGTTTCCTATTCAAAATAGTAGGCATGTCACTACCAGTTTGCGTGCGTGTACATAACAAAAGAAATTAGATGCGCATGCGTTACTGTGTATAAGGCTTTGTTTCCTATGATCTGTTGAGTTTAGGTGGTATGAAGGCTATAAAAATCCTTCCGCTGTAACTTTTTCTCTAACAAGGAAACATTCAAAAGGTGTCGTCTTCAAAAAATATTGAAAAAAATATATGTGATTCTACTCTTCATAAAACACCAGGAAGTGAAAACATTATCGGCTGAAATTAATTACAGCGACCATAAAAAATTATCAAAATTAAGCATATTTGGCGATTCAGCGCTGTTAGGCGTTCAGTTCGCTAGCACCGAGATTGCCGTGCACGAACAGAACCGTGTTTTGTTTCTCCGCCAAGTACTCAAAATCAATCGCCTAACAATGTGAAATCGCCAAATATGCTTAATTTTGATAATTTTTTGTGGTCGCTGTAATTCATTTCAGCAGATAATTTTTTCACTTTCTGGTGTTTTAGGAAGAGTAGAATCACATAGATTTTTTTTCAATATTTTTTGAAGACGACACCTTTTGAATGTTTCCTTGTAAGGCTCCTTTTTCTTTTCTCCAGTGGTTGAAAGTACCATCATTTTTATCATGGGCAAAAGCAACTTTTCTATTGAATATGGTTGGATTAAAATTAAAGTTTTGTTTACCAGATCACATGAAAGATTCGGATACATTGCGGTATATAAGAAGAAATGGTTGAAAGTGCATTTTTAGTAGTATTAACCATTTTAAATACCTTCCTATATTGTTTGATGAAAGCTAATATTTTCGATTTGACTATCTGTTTGTCTTTGTGCCTTGTCTATAATAATGTATTTCTGTTTATATATAATTATCTTGTAAAAGTTCAGCAGTTTTGTTAAAGAATGTAGTATTGTTTGGTTATATAAAACCTCTGAAAAAGCAAAACACATACTAAAAATCTTTTTCATAGAAAGGCATGCATTTTTTTTTTTTTTACGTATTTTTGAATCGTCGCGGCCGGGGCAGGTCGGGTCTGATTTTATCGTTTTTTGTTGGCCGGGCCTCAAAATTTCCGCCCGTGCAGAATGCTGACCAAATGTCTCCATTTTCTGGGAACAAATGAGGACTTCCTTTTTTTTTAAGGTATTTTTTTAAGTTTTAAAAAATTGTAGAAAGTAAATTATTAATCAATAATACGTTATTTTTAGTTCTTATTTATTAGGAATGAAAAAATACATCCATGATTGGATAATTGTAGCAATTTTTAACGCTTCTCTATTATAAAGGTACTTTGATCTGGTCAGCCTAAATTTACCTCAATGATTTGCTTTTTATTTTTTGGCGGCTTCAGAAGATTTACAATACAACTTTACATTTCTTCAACCATAGTTTCGTTTCTGAAAAATAATCCGTGTGTGATTGTTACGCATTTTTAAAATATAATACGTGTGATTGTGGTTAATTAAATTTTATGAAATTCATGTTGATTATTGGTTTTTGATAACACGCAAGTTGCTTTTTTTTATTTTTAAGAGTAAATTTCCTACATTTACATAGTTAAGCGTAAGTGAATTGTTATATTTGTTTTGACTTTTAGATGAATGCGTTATTAGAATTAATATTTTACATTTATTACTTGACTTTACCTTGTTTGAAAATTGATTTGTTATAATTTTACTGATTATTCTACTAAGCAATTCAAAAACAAACTTTATGCTAGATAAATCATGCAGTAATATTTTAGACTCCCTTTAGTAAATATGATTGGCAGTATTGTTTTCAGATTTTCTGGCTTCTCTACATTTCTATTAGTGACATGACCAGATTATTTCATGTCTATTTTTAAGTTTTGTTGTAGTTATTATTTGATTAATTCTTCTGCTGTGTTAAAAATCGGATAATTAAAATGTTCGTTTAAAAGTTGATTTTATTGTAAAAATCTGTCATGTAGACATTTTATTTTGAATCAAGCTACAATACTGGCTGAATTATGCTAGTATATTAGGCATAGTTTTTGCTACATTAAATGTTATTAGGTGACATTTACAAATTATTTCTTAAAGGAAAATTAACAAAGACTGAAACTATTAATCATGCAATTTTCATAGTATTGTTTGTTTTCTGAATTTTTAGGGTTTTTTTTTTTTTTTCTATAAATAATGTTATCAATCTAAATATTGCTTTGAGATCCTTGATTTAAACGTTAAAAGAAAAAAAAAAAAAAAAAAAAAAAAAAAACTTGAATGAAGCTGGTTAATATATTCAGTGACTGATTGATCATAAATGATTGATTAGAAATTCTGATTGCTTTTGTTGCTGAATCACTATATTCTGGAACTTTCTTCTCGGTTAGAATGTCTTTATAGTAATATAGGAAAAAGGTTTAAAAAACGAGAATATTTCACTGTAATTTATACAGGGTTTAAGCCGAGTAAAAATTATGTTTAGCAAAAAAGCTAAAATCAGAAAAAAAGCTTTAGCAAAATGCTAAAATGCCAGGAATAGTAGAAAAAGATGAATATCAGTTTACACATTATTCTAAACGCCTCGATATGTTTGATTTTCATTTGTCATTTAAACTTAAAAGTTTTTAATCAGGTCTTTAAAGAGTTATACACAGAAGGTAATTTTTTTTTAATTTGAAATGAAAAACAAAAAAGTAAGACTGTAACCAGATCAATTTGAATATTGTACAAGAATATACTTTACCTCATTTATTGGCAGACATGAAAAACATTAAACTTTTTAGATTATTACTTTATATTGTAAACTTTTTTAAAGCAATATGAACGTCTTAGATACAACTTATATTCTTTTTCTGCAGATGTAATTATCACTATCAGGGGGTTAATACAGGTCGAGTTTACTACCGTTTATGGGTACCTTCACAAAAATCGACCTGGCAAAAAAGGTATCTTCACAAAAATCATACAGCTAAAATCGGTACTTTCACAAAAATCTTAGTCCTCCCAGCAAAATCTAACATTTTTAATGAGCACATTTTCAAAGGAAAGTAATTCGTGCATTTCTGTTGATGCGATTTGCGAAGCAAGAATCATACAGAATGTTGGTTTTAATCTACACACAAGCGTTTGTTATGGGCGATAAACAGTGCAGCGTACGTAAACAAAACGATCCTTGTGTGTATCGGTTCAGACACGCTCTGAAGTTGTGGCCATAGTGTACTGTTTGCTGATTTGTCAGGTGGTTTAACATTTTGGTGACTGTATGGTGATGCGCCTATCCTCCCTGGTACAATTCATGTATAGTGCAGTGATACTAACACAAATAAAAACAACTTCTATCTACTTACACTATCCCTACTGAACTGTTTACTTCAGAGTGAAGTAAGTTTTATTTCCTGTTCTGCAATAAGCCTCACACTAGCTGCTGAGAGTTAATTTTATTATTCTACTTAGTTCAAACTCCCCCCCCCCCCCCATACACACAGAGAGAAAGAAAAAGAGTGCACTACAATTTTTCACAAAAATAGGTATTAAGTTATTAAATCTTAGATTGGCCCCTGACTATACCATGTAAAACTACATTAAGCTTATACTGTATCTGAAAATAAAAACATAACTTGCCAAAATAAAAAAAAGGTAAGTAATATAAGTGAAATTTGTTTATTACTATTCAAAGCTTTTCGGTTTACAATTTATAATTTTTCTTTTATTCATATTAGATCACTTTACAAATGCCTCATGTTTATTTACAAGTTGATTTCCTGTATGCGATTCTTATGCGTAGTTCAGTGTTTGATTTTTCTTATATGCATGAACCAATGCATTTTTCTTGATCAACGTTGCGATTTTTTTCCATGAAAGATTCGTTATAATATTTTTGCTGAAGTTTTTTTTTTTTTTTTTTTTTTTTTTTTCAATTTGTGTTTAGTAAGATGCTTTAGCAAAAAAGCGAAAACGTGTTATTTCATTTGGGCATTTTGCATAAGTCTTTTAGCATTTCGCAAAAAATGCTACCGTAGCAGAAACACTGAATTTATATAGTTATTTATAATGAGAATTTCCATTCTAGACATGCAGTTTAATGTTCATTAATAGAATTATTTCCAATTTTGAATTAATATGTTTTAAATTGGGTGAACAACTGGAATATTCATTCTGACCCCATTTCGACAACCACTGCAAAATGCTGTTTTCGGAAATTATTACCAAATGTGAAAAAGGCAAAAATGCACTTTTCAAAATGACGCTTGCTTTGAAATTCACTGAAATAAACAAAGCTTATTTTTAAGATTAATAAAACAAATGCTTAAAATTGAGCTATTTTACCATGCATGTAAATCTGTAGTACAGTGGCCAGTACAAAGCATGTATGCTCACCTCACGAGCATTAAAATAAGAGAAGAACATTACTGGATACAACAGTTATGTCGTATATGAATAAAATCTAAAAATTGATAAAAATCTGTAGTGCAGTGGTCACTACTATGCATGTATGATTACTTCTTGGTATCTCAAGTATTAAAAAAAAAAAAAAAAAGAAACATCATTGTGCATAACTGGAATATGCATGATTATCTATAGTGTAGCAGTCACTAGCATGAATGTATACTCATTTCACAAGCACAAAAAAAATAAAAAGTAAAAATCACTGGATACTGGATACAGCTAATTTATTGCCCATGAATCGAAAAATGCATGAAAATCTATACTGCAGCAATAACTACCATGCATAAAAGACATAATATAGGTTTATCATTTATAATCATTGTTCTAACTCTCTCTTGTAGCTAACATTTATACTTTACAACAATCATTTTCACTGGAAACGTTAGTACTACAATAAGTGTTACTTACATAAATTAAATAATAAACAATGAAAAGATATAATTCCATTTTTATTTATTTATTTTTTCACGTGTAGTGCTGGGTTAACAAATCAGCTAAAATATTTATAGAATATAAGATCATGTATTATAAATACATGAAATTTGATATTGTTATAATCAGTTCTTCACATACATGCTTTGTGTGCATTAAAAAAAAAAAAAAAACACTGGTTACCACTACCTTACTGTGCATGAATCTCAAAATACATGAAATTACATACTGCACTATCACACCCCCTATGAATGCTTTGTACATATGAAAATGCCAATGCATAAACATTTCAAAAGCACTGGTTAAAAATTTTTCCAAAAACACCAGCCATAAAAAAGGTCACAAATAGCATTTGTAAAACTCTAAATATGTGTAGAATAAAGAAATATAATACCTCTAATGTTTACTAAACTATTCCCCTACAAAAACAAAAATTACTTCACTTACCTCTATTATTTCTTTTAAGACCCTTCTGCATCACAAATATCCACTTTTATAGCACAAGTTAGAAATTACTATGACTAAACAACCACATGTTTATTACTCTCCCTCCAATCTATGTAGCAACTTTCTTTCATTATGCATTAATTTCTCCAAAACATCAGTTTTCATTTACATCCCATTGAAACAATAGGCATATGGGCAAAGGGGGGGGGGGGGGGGAGGAGGCATATGCCTCATCCTGGAAAGTTCTAATAAGTAAATATATATACAGGGTGTAAAATTTCGGTTTAAATGTAGATAGAATTTTTACAGTGTACGGTGCTACAAATATATATATATATATATTATATGGATTTAAAAACGTAAAATCATGCTAATCTTAGGTAAGGTGACCAGACATCCTCTTTTTAAGAGGACAGTTTTCTTTTTCAATGCTCTGCCCTCTTAAACAGAAAAAAACATTACAGGACTTAAAAAGTCCTCTTTTTTATGCTTTTTGTCCTCAGTCCTCTTTTTCAAATGAAAAGGATTTAGTCCTTAATTTCAAAAATTTTACAAAACTGAGAAGCTCAATAGGCTGTTGGTGGTATCGAACAGTGAGCGCTAACCTTTTTCTGCATTAAGTTTGCAAAAGAACAATTTTCTAATAAACTTGCCAAAGCATATTATGGTTTATGTCTATTCAGATTCTTCGAATCACAAAAAAAAAAAAAAAAAAAAAAAAAAATATTCCCTATATTTGTATGGTTCTTTGATCCAGAACACGAAATCACTATTGAAATTGTCATAAAATCATTAAGAAAGTGGTGCTGCGGTTGATATGTAGTGGGTTAACATGTGTTCTCACTTTTGCATGGATAATATAAATATTCCTAATAAAAATACAATAGGTCCACCAGTGACCGAGAGATTCTGTCCTCGAAGCTAGTATACATTAGGTGCTGGGTTCAATACCCGGTCGTGCTCGTTGGCTTAGCCTGAGTTTTCCATAGTTTTCTCCAAAACTAGCATAAGCATGAGCTAGGACCTCTTTGAAAGACCCCACAGAGGACTCTCCTACTCAGGCCTAGAGCCCTTGTGCAGACAATTGGCCTTAATGATAACACTACCACAGCCTCACAAAAATATGCAAAAGTTAGTTGAATTCATTTTATGTCCTCCTGGCAAAAACGCTTCCACAAAGCGACTGTTTTCTTCAATGAACAAAATGTAGACATGTGAAAAAAATCCCCTTTATATACCTACTTTAAAACTTATTAACTACTAAGACTAATTTAGATTATACTTGTGAGAAATTTTATAAAATGTTGATAAAGAATGACTGTTCGTTAAAACAAGTTGTTTCATCTGCCGAATAATAATTTTATTTTTTCTTTTATGATTATGATTTTAATAAAAAGAGTCTACCAACTTTTTTTATGTAACTGCATGAAAGTACCACCAAAAAAAGTTTTTGTCTATAGCAAAAATTAACAAAAAAAAAAAAAAAAAAAATCTGTATTGTCCAGTGACACTTATCAAAAATTAGAGATTTTTTCTCTCGTATTCGTATATTATTAATTTAAATTAAGGTGTACTGATGTAGATTAATCATTTGAGATAAAAATGTTTCCATCACGTGTGTAAAGCTGCTTTTGAATCGTTTTTTATAATCATTTTCATTCAATTTTGTTTCCTCTAAAATTACCTCTTTTTCAAAATTGAATGTCTTCTATTTTCTCATAAAAAAAAAACATTGCATAATTTCTCCTTTTTTTTCCAATAAAAAAATTCTAGTCACCTTATACGTAAAAAAAATAAGTAAGTTAATCATATTTTGTGGCGAGTAACTTTTTTTTCAGTGAATGTAATCTAGGTTGAAATTTCGGCCTCTGATATATATATATAATGAATGATATTTAAATTTTCAATAAATACTATATGATTATTTTTCAAATAATAGCCAAATGAAATTTATATCACAGACTTTTAGAGACAAACTGACCCTACCTGCATTCACAGGTTGGCTCTAATCTTTTACTGAAAATGGAGTTTGAATTGACTTGACAGTAAGTTTTTCGGATTCAGTTTGGTTAAGAAGAAGCTGTAAATTTTTGTAAATAAAATGTCTTAGCTTAAATTACATGCATAGAAATTTATTGTAGAAGCTCGTTATACCGTTATACACAGGCTTGCTTAGTCACCTTAATCAATCAACTAATCATTTGAATCTAACTGAATTTTTAAAATATGGTGAAATTTCAAAATCTGTTATGTTTATCCCCTCCTGAAAAGATTTCTGACAATGCCATGCCACTGATTAAAACCATATTTTTATTACATGCAAGATGTTTTGCACAAACATAAATTAAGAAAATATGTTAAAATAATGTTGTTCTGTCAAATTAGCATCACATATACATAATATTCATCATTCACTTTCGTTACTACTTTACTTTTAGTGCTGACTCTAGAGTAAAAAAGCCGTCGGGGGGAATTCAATAAAAAGGGCAACCTATTTTCAAAAAAGGCATTATTTGCAGTCTTCTATATTGGAATTTTTGTATGTAACAAAAGTAAATTTCTAATTTTACGTGTGTATATATAGGCTGTATGCATTTGTACTTACATGAATGCTATGAAACTATTGCTAGAAGATTGAAAAGTCAGGAAGAAAAGTATCTGAAAGCCTTTGAACATTTAAAATGTTAGAAAAGGCTACAAGTGCCAAAATGTTTTTAAAAGGCCCTCAGGGTGGAGCACCCTGCCAAATTAGCTTAGAGTCAGCACCAGCTTTCTCTTCATATGTTAAACATTGTTTCACATGGTGTATTCTACTGCATGCAGCATGATGTCATGAACAGGAAACAAAAATGGAAAAAGTGCTTTTTTTACTCAGAATCTGCTATCTTTAATGAGCTAGTGTGTTCATACAAGCACACACACAATATGACAAAGAGAAAAAAACTCTGACTCTAGAGACCAGCCATAGTTTCAGAAAGTTTTTGTACAGAATTTTAAATTTTTGTTAATTATCATCAAAAATTATGACTACATATAAATATTAGAATTAAAAAATATTGTAAATACAGTTTAATTCAAATCAATTTTATTGTACTTAACTGTAAAAACATGTGAAAAATTATTTGATAAATGAATTATAATCTGGTTGTCTACGAAAAGAATTGGTTTGCGAAAATGACTAAATTTTTTAACACACATGTAAATATATATATATAAACTGCTGTTTGTAAAAAATGCAACACCATGAAGGAATGGGAATATCATAATGATGTTTATTGGGCTGATACATTATAGTAAGAAGAAAAATTTATTAAAATTTCAGAAAATTTGGAGTAATATGTACTGAGAAAACAATACATAAAGCAGTGACCTCTGTGAGCAATAAAAGCACTTATCTGTCTAGGCATTGAATCAAACAGCGATTGGATGACATGTACGGATAAAGCACTTCATGAAGTTTCAGCACGATGCCATAATTCATCGATCGTAGTTACTGGTGAATGGTGGGGGTCAGTCGCTTTTCAATGATTAAACAGTCATTTTCATTGGTGCAAGATCAGGAGAACGAACTGGCCAGAGCAATAGTCGAACATATCCTGCATCAAGGATGATCCGGACAATATTTACAACTTGCGGTTTACCCTCAAAACCAGGGTTGCAAAAAACCCGGGTTTTTTTTAAAAAACCCAACCCGGGCGGGTTTTATTGGGTTTTTTGGGGTTTTATTGGGTTTTTTTAGATTTATTGTTTTTTTTTGCTTGTTGAAAAAGGAAAAGACAAAGGGGGGGGGGGGGAATTTCTATGTTTAAAAAAGAATTAAGAATGCTGATTTTTATTTTTGTCTTAATTAATTTAATATGCAATTAATTTGAATTTAAATAATGTAAATAAATCATCATAAAAGACAAAGTAACAAATAACATTAGAAAATTACTTTAAAGGATTAGTTTATACTTTTTTATTATGCCACCACCACCCTCCAAAAAAAAAAAAAAAAAGTATGAAAATCTGGTCAAAATCTTTTATTACTACTCACCACGGAGTAATATTAATAGGAGTTGAAGGTCCAATGGGAGAAAGCTACGAAACTGTGATCTAAATTTTTGGTAAATATTGAGGGCGCCACTTGTCATTCCTCCCTACCTCGGCGCGGATATACTGTTGTTTTCAATAGAATTTTGCTGGAGTACATTTGAAATTTTTTATTTTAAGCAATTTAATTTCTTTGTGAGTTCTTAAAACTGCATAATTCAGACGTTTCAAATAAATGTTTCGTTCCTAGTTGTAAAACAGGCTATGATAGTGATAAGAAAAACAAAAAAAAAAGCCCTAGGAGAAAAATAAAGTCCGAGTTCGTGTTTTCTGCACCTAAAGTAAGTTTATTTTTTTTCGTTACAAAATTTCATCCATTCTCCTCCTCCCAATTATCTGTTTTAGCTAGCTTCGGTTCATAAGAATCGTCATTTTTTAAAAGCTTTCTTTCAAAGTAAAATTAGTATAAAATGGCTCTTAAAAAAAACATGTTGGTTAGAATACTCTATTTAATGAAATTTGCTTTCAATCGAAATTTTTTCAGCTTGATATTATTTTTAAAAAAATAATTAAAACGAGACATTTCCCCATTGAATAACATTGCGGAAGCTGGAGAGAAGGAAGGATTGCACGCTGGCGCCATCTGTAAACATTAGAAAACAACATCACAAAATTTCAGCGTTACCTTCTTCTCCTGTCTTTTTACTCCGTGCTACTCACTTTTTAAAATTTGTCAGTATGCTATTGTGCAGACAAACTATGTAGAGTGTGGCAATACAGTTTAATAAACCTTTACATAATGCCTCCATGTACTGAAGCATGCAGCCTCCATGGAACTTCCTCCATGGACCAGCTAGCTTATGGAAGGGAAGTGAAGTGAAGTGTCATTGTTTACTTCTAGAGAAACATTTAGAATGTGTGTGAGCACATGGTTCTCTGTATATAACCACATCTACATATAGTACCTAGTGGATTTTTATTTTATTTTGTTACTAAGATTTATTAGATTATTTTAAGTGTGATTATATATTAGTTAATATATAGTAAGTTAATTTGATAAAATAAAATGTCTACTGGATCTGGTAGAAAAAGTGCTCCAGAATGGTTGGAAGTGACTAAATTAGACACTGAGAACAAAGGAAAATGTATCTGCAATCACTGTAAAATGGAAATAAGTGCTAAAATTGAGAGAATCAGAGCACACTTAAGCAAATGTTTGAAAAGATGCAATTCAAAAAACAATGTGCTTTTGAACAATGTAAGTGATTTGGCCTCTGATGAGTCTACAAGTAGAATATTTCCATCTGAAACTGAAAGAAATAATGAAATAAGTATAGGCTGCAAAAATAAGCGGCAACGAATGATGAATGATTATAGTGTTAGCACAAGTGACATTCTGAAACACAGTTTGGATTTAAAAGTCGCCAAGTTTTTTTATGCAAACAATATTGCTTTCAATGGAGCTTCAACTAATGAGTTTAAAGATATGATAACAGCTTTACGACCAGGTTACTCTGGCCCTACTCGCACTGATTTAGGAGGAAAATTATTAGATGAAGTACATCAAAATATTGAAGAAGAAATTCAGAAAGAAATGCAAAATACAAGCACTGTTACATTATTACTGGATGGTTGGTCAAATCCAAATGTAAATAGGGATGCAGTACTTGCAAACTGTATCCATACAGGTGAAACTTCATTTCTTTTAAATGCCATTGACTGTGAAAGTAATAAAAAAACAGCTGAATATTGTGCTGAATTAGCTGAAAAGGCTATTGAACACTGCAAGAAAAATATGGGTGTAGAAGTTTTTGCAATTTGTACTGACAATGAAAATAAAATGGTGAAACTCAGGCAAATTATCGATGAGAAGTACAAGGGAATTGTATCTTATGGATGCTCTGCTCATTATATTAATCTCCTAGCTGACGAAATTACAAATAAAGATATCCTAAAGCATGTAGCAGAAGTACAAAAATATTTTCGTAATACTCATCAACCACATGGTTTGTTGAAGGAGAAGGGTGGTCTAGTACCACAGTTACCCAATGCAACACGTTGGAATTCACAAATCGCTTGTATTGATACATATGTGAAAAATTATCATACATATGTAGAAATATCTACTGAAGATTTAGTGGAAATTCCTCAAAATATCGTTCGAATTTTGGACAATGTGGCAATCTATAAAGAAGCACTGCATATGCAGAAGCAATTAGCAGAACTGAGAGATGCTTTAAATATTATTCAATCAGAAAAGACGAATATATCTACAGCTGTTGAGCTATGGCTCGATATATTTCAAAGTGAAAATCTTTCTGCTTACAGAAAGCAAATTGATAAGAGGATGGGACAAGCTCTTCTACCCATTCATTATTTAGCATATGCAATGGATCCTAAATATGCAGGAAAAAGATTAAACCAAGATATGCTGCAAAAAGCTGAAGATTGGCTAGAACGAGAACACCCTAAATGGTTAATTCCCCTCATGAGTTACAAATTAAAAGACCCTAAGATATTTCCCCAAAGCATGTTTAATGACGATGTAATTAAAAAATTCAGTGGAGCACAGTGGTGGAAATTAGTTGAAATGCGTGCTAGTAGTGATGAAGATATGAAGGATTTTTGCCAGTTTATAATAGGACTAAATAAGTGTCCGGCAAGCTCTGCTTCACTGGAACGAGTGTTTTCCACATGTGGACTTGTATGGTCAAAACTTAGAAATAGATTAGGACAAGGCCGTAGCCAGGATTTTTTTTCGGGAGGGGCCCATCACATTTCAAATACAAGGTCATCGAATATGATATACTAATACGCATACCCAATGAAAAAAAAAAAAAACATACATACACGCAATCAAGGGCCTGATTAACATAGGGGCACATGGTGCCCCGGGCCCTGAGTAGCAAAGAGCCCTAAAACTGGCCCTGAAAATGCCCTTTTGCCTCTAAAAATGACAAAAGTGGTATCATAAAATGCAAAATTTTGTTATTTTAGTTTCATATACAGGTATATATATATGTACTTTTGCTGATTCCTGCACAGTACGAATGGTGGGGGTGGATCCCACAAAAGTGTGTTTACCCCGGGCCTCACACAAAGTTAATCAGACCCTACACAAAAAGACCCTGATTAACTTCATGCGAGACCCGGGGCACACATAGTTTCGCGTCCCCGCCTTCTCCTCGCATTGTGCACCAATAAACACAGGTACATATATACCTGTTTATGGGAGTAATATGTCAGAATTTGCACTATATGATACCATTTTTAGGTCATAAAAGGCTAAATGGCATTTTCAGGGCGAATTATATGGCTCCTGCTATTCAGGTCACAAGTCTTACATGCCCCTGCTTTAATCAGGCCTTGCACACAAATATTTCGTCTATATTTTCCTATACAAATTTCACTCAATACCAATCATTTTATTGAAACTTTTATTTAATAAAATTAATTTCCATGGTGAATGCAGATGATCTGTTTCTAATAGGAATGTAACACTTAATGTCCAAAGAAAGTCAATTTTATGTTCAGTAGCAATATCTTTAAAAATGTTTTTTGCCCTTTTTCGTTTTGTTAAAACTGAGGGGAAAAAAAGGAAAACTTAGATTCAAATTATCATACATTAATAGTTCAACTGTTAGTCTTAAAAATACTGACGAGTTCTTTTAAAAGATACTCATATCGAATAACTGTCCCCCTCTGGGGGGGGGGACTTCACCCTTCCTATGTGTGCCTACTTGATTATTACTATGATAAATAATTCTTATTGTGTACATTTATAAGAAATTTTGTACTATACCGCCAAGTTAAAAACTGAGAAAAATTCAGACGGCTACGCCACCTGTTGGACAATTTTCACCCAAAAGTCTTAGGCACTAATTTATGTCATGGTGCAGCTTCATATAAATGTATATGTAATTCTGTGCAGTGCAGTAGTTCCTGAGGTACAATTGGAACAAAATATTTGTCACACACAGACAGACATTCTAAAAATGGTCAAATCGTGTTCTGGATCTCTCAAAACATGTAAATCCGTTGAAAACCGGAAATCAAATTTTTTTTTTTCCGAATCCAATACTTTCTTCTATTGAATACAGAAGAAAGTAAAAAGATTGAATTCATGACGTAGGACAGTCCATTATAGCTTTGACAAGAAGGTGGATGAAATTAAGCGAATAAATATAGCGAAATTAAGGTTGAATGGGTTTTACGGCGCTCTGGAGCTTAAATATAGAAAAGAAAGAACGTAATGGGAAATTTAATTAAATTAATAGGTTTTATTAAATTATTTTTAAATACTTTTTTTTTTTCAAGACAGCAATGTTTGACTGATACATACTACACGAAATCAGTCTTTCATCATTTATTTCGGGGGGGGGGCTTGGGCCCGTCGGGCCCCCCCCTTGCCTACGGCCTTGGATTAGGACTAGAGAAAACTGTAAAATTGGTTAAAATTCATCGACATTTAAGACTAACAAATGGAAGTACCAGTACCAGTGAACCTGAATGTGAAAGTGACTAGTTTAAATGGATGTTTTGATTTTGATACATTAAAGTTACATCATAGATAAATGTAAAAAAAAAAAAAAATTAATAAAATGTAACGATATTTAGTAATAATTTGTGCTCAATTTTCGTAGTTATTTGGATGAAGTGAAGATGTAACATTTTAAAATGTATTTTGTAACATTATCTTTTTTTCCCGTAATATTACTCGAGGCCATTGCCAATTGTAAACAAAACAATCATTGGCATGGGCAGAAAAGAAATTGCCTCAGTGTTTTATATATATATTTCATGGGTAGACTATAAGTTTCAATAGGTAGGGTAACTTTTTTTAAATACAAGGGATAAAATCTAATATAAAAAATGCTGAATATGAAATAAAACTGTCACTAATTTTAAAAAACCCAATAAAACCCGCTTTTGTGCGGGTTTTATTGGGTTTTTTAGAGTGGGTTTTACCCAAAAAAACCCGGGCGGGTTTTTTTTGGGCAGGTGGGTTTTTTGCAACCCTGCTCAAAACTGCATCACTGATACGGGCACCTTGAATGTGTGATTAATGAGGAACCTGGACGCAGGGATAGCGTGAAGTCGCCTTTCAGACAAATCACAATCCTGTTTACAGCATCAAGATTGACTTATCCGTTTTTAACGGCATTGTCAATAATGCACAATGCCAGCTGGGATTCGACATTGTCACACTGTCCACTATATGCAGTGATGATATGGGGTCCCATTGGATACACATCTCGATTACTTCTTGTTCGCATTCCAGGCACTCTGAAATGCGGTCATTAAATTTCTGGTGAGTTAACACCCTCTATATTATATAATATCCTCTCTATATTCAAGGCCATCACAGCACCACATTTAAGCAGGATAATGCACGACTGCAAGTTTTCAGTATTGTCCGGACCTTCCTTAATACATAATGTGTTCAACTGTTGCTCTGGTTAGCGCATTCTCCTGATCTCGCACCAATGAAAATGACTGTTTAATCGTTGAAAAGCGACTGGCCCCTCACCACTCACCAGTAACTACGATCGATGAATTGTGGCATCGTGTTGAAGCGCCATGAAGTGCTTTACCCGTACATGTCATCCAATCGCTGTTTGATTCAATGCCTAGACAGATAAGTGCTGTTATTGCTCACAGAGGTCGTTGCTTTATGTACTGTTTTCTCAGTACATGTCACTCCAAATTTTCTAAAATTTTAATCAATTGTTCTTCTTACTATAATATATGCGCCCAATAAATATATTTTTTTTTTTTTTTGCCGCCACTATACTAATTTCCTGTGAAAATTTTAACAAATATTGAATTTTTGTTTAAAAAGAAAAGAAAAGAAGCAATTGTAGCTATTTATGCAGTATACACCCAAAATAATAGTGTTGTGTACTAGTTACTAGTTTTGTCTTCCCTCAGATAATAAATATTCAACACAACTTAACCCTTAAATGCATAGTGTAACGTTTCTGCAACATGTAAATAAATGATTTTTGGTAGTCTTTGGGAAAGTTTCCATTATTTAATCTATGTATAAACATATAAATTAGCACGTAACATAGAAAATAAATCTGTTTCTTTTTTCTTTTGTTCCGTTTCCAGCGTAATAAAGGTTTCTTACAGCTAAATACAATTTTTTGGGGAAAATATTCATGCATTTAAGGGATAAAAAGAAATAATATTTTAAAAGAAATCAGGGTTGGGTTTTTGACGGCAAAAATGAATTTTTGCCAGGACAGCGGCAAAAAGTGGAAAAAAACAGGCAAAAAATGGGAAAAAAAATTAGGAAAAAAGGAAAAATAAAATTAGAACAACACAATCTATTTCAATTTTCACCCTTTACACTTTGACACTTCAATTAAAAGAATTTTTGAAGATTTTTAATTTAAAAAGTAATTGTAATTAATTAATTAATAATAATAATATATAACCAGTGTCTGACAAATTCCGGGTGCCAGGGTGACTATAAATATCCACTTGTGACCAGTTACGGCAGACTGACAAAAAAATTTCATGCATTTACAATATTTTTTAGTGTTGACTCTAGAACAAAAGGGCCGCTGGCGGGAACTCGATAAAAGGGTACTTTAATATTCTGAAAAGGGGCACTATAATATTCTCAATAATTCAAAAAGGGCACTATAACATCTTCATAATATATCACTTACAAAATGTAGCCCCCCCCTCCCCCCCCCCCCCAAAAAAAAAAAAAAATAATAATAACTTACTAATTTTTTTTATAGCAGCAATGTATCCAAGGTATAAATAAATAAACAAAATAATGAAATTTTAAAAGAAAAGAAAAATCAGATATAAAAAAAAAAGCTTGTATAGATAATATTATATCATAGAATGTGCCAAGACAAAATCAGATTTTTATGAGAAACAATTTTGAAAATTTTTACATTTTTGAATGAAATATATCACTTACAAAATGTAAGGGGAGGGGGGGAGGTAGAATTATGTTTTTACCGTTAATTAAATAAATATGCTGTTTTTCCCGTATTTGACAGAATTTACGACCGATTGCCGAAATTCGTAATTATTTCACTGCAAATTTACAAAATCTACGTTTAATAGCAAATAATTGCTAATAATATACTATAGTTTTGAAACTGATTGGTAAAATTCACTCTTCTTTCAAAGCTGATTTCCTAAAATTCGTGATATTTTTGCGGTTAATTATATCGAAAATAGGGTTAATTATTAACGAAATATACAATTATCTGGCTGCTAATCGATGAAATTTGAGCCCTTTTTAAAGCTACATCTCCCAAATACCAAACTTTGCTGTTAATCGATGAAATACACACTTTTTTCAAAACCTAATCCAGAAATATGTGAAAATTTACAGATGAATTAAAAAATACCGGATTATTTCACAGCTAATTGTCAAAATATACGTTTACTCGGAACTAAATTATTTTTTTCTCCTAATAGGTAAAAAATTGCACATTTTTTTCAAAGTGGATTTCTGAAATACGCAATTATTATGCGGCCGATTGCCGAAATACGCTATTATTTAGCTACTAATCTATTAAATATGCGTTCTGAAAGCTGAAACTTAAATACTCAACTATTTTGCCACTAATCAATGAAATTTGCATTTTTTTTTTTTTTTTTTTTTTTTTTTCAAAGCGGAATGTCGAAATCGGGAATAATTTTGAAGTAGATTTCGCAAATATGGGATCGCTTACCCACTAATAAAAATTTACTTATTATATGCTATCATTTAGCTGCTAGCCAATAAAGGGTTTTTTTTTTTTTCCCCAGTTGATTTCAGTAAATCGCGATACATTTGTAGCCGATAACGGAAACACGCAATCATTTTGCCGCTAATTAACAAAATTTATGTTTAATCACAATTAATCGCTGAAAAAGGCTTTTGATACTAATCGATGAATTTCTTGCTTTTTCCAATCATGATTTGCATTATACGTATAATTTTGTGGCTTTTTATAGAAATACGGAATTATTTTACAGCTAATTTTTAAAATTACGTAATCGTAAACTAATTGCTAAAATAGGTGTTATTTTTCTAAAAATGTGTAATTATCTAGTCATAAATCAGCTTCTTTTTTTTTAATTACTGAAATGTCATTTTTTGCGGCTGATTTATAAAATACGCAATTTTCTTGTGCTATTTTTGTGACAAATCCATTTTAAATTCGATGATTTTAGTGAAAGTCCCATTTTCAGATATGAAAATTTCTTAGAATCACCCATGCACTATAAAAACTAAGTTATCGCGTATTCAGTTATCCCAACAAAAAGCACAGAAAATATTCTTTTTCTTTCTACAAACAAGGTAGATATTTGGTACGATAAAGTTTGAAATTTTCCATGATTTTCTCAGAAACTTGTATATTAAAACACTTAAGAAAGTTTCCTATTACAGAGGACAATTCCTCCGTTAAAGTCTGGCTTTATACTGTTTTCTCCAAAACTCGCGTGATTACGGCCTAAAACACTTTAGAAAGTCTCTCACGGAAGATACCTCTTCCTGGTCTTAGATTCCTTGCGTTGTCAATCGTACTTAAAGTTCAGTAGCTTTGAATCCATTATTTTTATGGATAAATAATTAAAATAAAAAATTATTTCGTTAGAAAGTATTATTTTTTAGCAACGTATTAAGCATTAAGATTCTAACTGAAACATTGATATAGTTTAAATGAAAATCAAAATACCGCATAATCATAGCATTCGGTTTCTTTCTTCCCCCCTTTCAGCTTGTGGTTTTAATTAAACACACTCATAGCTAATGTAAACAAATATTTGTTCCCATTCTGAGTCAGCAATATTTCGATTACACAATGCCTAGCACTAGATTTTTTTTTTCTTTACTATTTATTTATGAATATTGTACGATGAAGTGTGTGGTTCTTCAGCTAGAATGTAAAAGTTAGTTTTGTTATTTTGTGATTTTCAAGAGGCGTTGAAGCACTTTTATAGATAAATAAAAATTATACAGACACGACATTATTTCATTATTATTTAAAACATGAAAATCTGACATTGACAGATTTTAATTTAGTGCCAGAGGCCTACTGCCTTGGGGGGGGGGACTCATGTCAAAGTTGTACCTTGGGGGGGGACTCATGTCAAAGTTGGGCCTGGGGGGGACTCATGTCAAAGTTGGGCCTTGGGGGGACTCATGTCAAAGTTGTACCTTGGGGGGGACTCATGTCAAAGTTGTGCCTTGGGGGACTTCATTCAATAAATCCCCACAATAAACCGACTGAAATAGGCCCTTAGCACTATTAAGAGTGTATTATAAAAATTCGACAACGCTGTACCGACTGAAATAGGGGCACCTTGGGGGGGACTCATGTCAAAGTTGGGCCTTGGGGGGACCTCATTCAATAAATCCCCATTCAATAAACCGACTGAAATAGGCCTCTAGCACTAATTAAGAGTGACCTATAAAAATTCGACAACTGTACCGACTGAAATAGGCCTCTAGCACTAAAAATAAAATTCAAAGAATAATGTTGTTTTATGCGGCAACTGTTGAAAATGCAAAATCAAAAGTTGATAAGGATTGGATCGCGATTTCTGTCTAGATGTGTGCAAGGCAAAAAGAAAGAAAAAAGAATAGTATATATTTTTTTTCAGTGTCTGCCACTATTCAGTTTTATGAATTTAATTAAATATATTTGGCTAGGTGGTCAAGACTGAATTTGCGGAGCATAAAAAATAACTCGCGGAGTTTTTAAATTTTTTCGGAGGAACTCCGCAGAAATCGGAGCAGTTGGCAACCCTGTGAAAAATACAAATAAGGGCCGCCGGGAGCTAAAAATGAGTTAGTAACGGCCGCGGGGCGCTAGAAATAAGTTAATAAGGGCCGTGGGGCGCAAAAATGTGTTAGTAAAGGGCCGCCGGGCGCTGCGCCCAGCTAAATCGACCTAGAGTCAACACTATTTTTTACATGCATTTACAATATTTATTTCTGTAGATTTTTTTTTTTCCCCCCCAATAGTTTTTTTTATCTTTATAAATAAAAAATAGTTATTTTCTTAAAATTTTCCTTAGTTCACATTTTTAACTAAGTAGTTCATTTACTCAATGTTAAATAATATATGAATGACCTGCATTAATTATATAATTATGAAATATTATCCTTAAATTCTCTAAGTTTTGCTGTGAGTATTGTCATAGAAATAAATCGCTATTTCTGGCTCCTGAGATATTGAAACTTTGTCAGTTCCTGAACATAACCATAAAAATAAAACTACAAAATTATATTTCTATTTTATTGAAGTAAAAAAAAAATCTTAAGACATATTCAGAGAGAGAGAGTTTACTTGCAATTTACATTTCAATTCCAAAAAATGCATGATCAGTGACTGACTGACAAATTTTAGAACAGCTGAGTCAATAATTGACTCAATATTTGACTTTTCCCCACTGTAAACAAAAATATGTAATCCATTGAAAAACACAAATATTCTAGTAATTAATTATTGAAGAATATTTTTTAGAAAGGTAATTTAAATATTTTTAAATATGAAAAAAATTATGTTAATTGTTGATGTTAAAAATTTCATTTTAAAGAAATTTTAGAATGCATTATCTTATTGATTTACATTAAGAATCAGTTGATCAAGAGTAATTAAATATCTGGTTTTAATTTGTTAAAATTATGATTTAAACATTAAAATCGTGTAATTAAAATCCTTAAAACCCTGTTTAAAATACTGGTAATTTTTGCCACTGGCAAAAATTGTGGCAAAAACTATTTTTGCCGGGACGGTTTTTTCCGTGGTTTTTACCATTTTTTTTCCACTTTGGCAAAATTTGGCCAACCCTGAAAGAAATTGTGAATATTTAAAATAAAAACTATTGATCAAGAGTAATTCTTAAATGTAATTGCATTAAATTGGACCTATAATTTAACTTTTTCAGGTAAACAAATTATATCATGTTCATGACACTCTTTAAAAGATACAACTTTAACACTAATAATTCTGAATAAGTGTCATTTGCAGTTCTTGAGATTTTAGAAATGCATGTACATCAAGGACACAGGAAGTTTTTTACCTCAGCTTAGATTATCAATCAAAATTTGTTAACCAATTAAAGTTATTAATTTTCCATTATCAATCAAAATTTATTCAGAAATTAAAGTTATTAATTTTCCATAAAGTATTAGTTACCTTTAAACACAAATTGTGTAAACATGCATGAAAAAAACGGTGAACATTTATCAGGAGTTCACTTTTGTTGAGGTTATTATTTGCTATAAAAGTATCCCTAGTAATCAGTCGGCCAGAACATTGATTCCTTATAGCATCTATATCTGTGTTGATAGTCCCTTATTTACAGAAAGTAGCCATGGAGCAACAACCCCATTTTTACTTGTACCTATGTCCTTTTGTGTACCAGCATGGATATATGTATATACCCCTGAACAGGGCCGCCGCTAGGCATTAAGCAACTCAGGCAATGGCTGAGGGCGGCACCCGAAACATTAAAACGAAGAAAGAAAAGTAAAAAATTATGCAAGATTGAAAAAAAAAATATTTACAAAAATATACATTGATAAAAAAGCCTTCTCCCCCCTCCCCCCTCACCCTCCTAACAAAAGAATCTAAATTGGTTCAGAATACTGCTGCTAGTAAAATTCGTCAATAAATAAAACAAAATGTGTAGGCACAAAGCCTTCCGCTTGGAATAGGAAACTATCTTTACATAGGTCTGATGTTCGATACCTTGGAAAATTTCAAGAAAACAGATAACACCTAGCTTGCCTAGACAGATACATTCTGAGAAAGCTTTAATTGGGAGACTACAGATGAGTATGGTAGAAACTAGTCCTGTCGGTACGCAACAAAAAACTATTACTGGCCGGATATTGTAAATTTTAAAAGAAATAAGGGATATATACTATATATATATATATATATATATATAGCGTAGTAAATTCTTACATGGGTGATCTTAAGAAAAAGACAAAATTATTCTACAAGTATGAAACAGAATAGAATCCATCAGTGGGAAAGAAAAATAAAACACGGAATTTGAGATACAATATTTTAAAAGAATCATTAAGTTTAAACTAAACTCTTTTTACTTTTCTAACATATTATTTCAGGAAAATATTGTAATTGTGTCAAAAATTTATGAGATTTTGGCGTTTCTACACATTGTCTCTTGAGTTTAACTCTTTTTAGGATGATGTGCGTGTGTGTGAGTGAACACGATAGCGCCTAAATACTTTGTAAATCATCATAGCACGAACTCTATTATTTTGGTGAATCTAGAACTTATAGTTTTTTTTTTTACAGGGACACAAATAAAAGAATTCCTTATCACTATGACCTATGGGCCAATTTTTTTTTTTAATGCGATAGCGTCCAAACACCTTATTCGTCTGAGATGAAATTTTATACACATGTTATAAGTCATTACGCACAAACTGTAAAATTTTCGTGAATCTACTACATAAGATTTTTTACAGGGACACAAGGAAAAATTCCTTATCATTATGGTCTATGGTTTCAATTTTTTAAAGTGCGATAGCGTCTAAATGCCCTACTCGATTGAGCTGACAATTTATACCCATATTATAGGTCACAGTCACACGAACTGCATAGATTCACATTCTAATAATAAGCAGCAACAAGAATCCCGTAGGATAACAAGCATAAAAGAGTAAGGGAAAATCTGACTACCAACCCCTTATTGAAATCAATTTATATGCATTTCTATTATAAAATTCTTCTCTAAAAATGTCATAATTAAATTTTTAGCTTAAGACGAGCAATTTAAAAAATGATATCATTGGAAAACGTTATAAATTCTGTAATGTTACTATCTGCCAATACATGAAAGGATAAAAACAAGAAATTTAATACAACAATACCGCTAATATTTCACATGATATTAATTTCAAAAGTTTTTCATAAAATAAATTTAACGAAAAATTTCTTTTAGTTAAATGACGTTTTCAATAAATATAGATGTAATCTTTCATTTTCTTTTCACTCTAGAAATGGATAATTACTTACCGTTTGATAACTTTCCTTAAAACATATTACTCGAATTTTTGTGCTTAAAATAATAAAAATACTTTTCAATAGATTCGAAAGTGATGTAGGATTTTTGAGGCCGGTTGACAACGCTAGGGTCCTAGGCATATAGGTGGAATGTCTTCAGTGGGAGGTTTTCTAAAGGGTCCTACCCGTATTTACGCGAGTTTCGGAGAAAACCACAGAAACCTATGAACAGCTAGGTGGGTGAGTTCGACCTGGAATTGAACCCAGCATTTCTCATCAACCAGCTTTGCGCACAGAACCACTCGGCCGCTGGTGGGCCATTAGATTCGTGAATGTATTTTCTATTTGTTTTACAAACCTGTGTAAAGTTTCGTGTGCTTAAATCAATTTATTTTGAAACCATTTTTTATGCAATGTTTAATTAGTCTACTTAACATTACGGATTTTAAAAATGTGACAACACACAAAAGTGAAGGGGGGGGGGGGGATACTAAAATTTTAGAACAGATCTAAAAGAAGACCGTGAATTTTTTAAACATTAAGCATTTTTAATGACTAAGAAAGGAAAATGGAGTTACCATTATAAAAACTTCAACTCACAGAAAATTTCGAGTTATAAAAATTCATCTAAGCAAATTTTCAGCATATAAAGGGGCGGCAAATTGGAGTTTACCTCAGGGCGGCAGTATACCTAGCGACGGCCCTGCCCCTGAATAAAGATATTTATTTCTGGTAAACCTGTCTCTTCATTGAAAATAGCCCTTGACCTATGATTGTGTTACTTTTTTACGCATACATAAAAACAAATGATGAAATACGCATTTAATTTAATAACATATTTCTTTATCCATAATTTTTTTTTTTTTTTTTTTTTAACTCATTAATGCCGCTTGGCAAGAAAACTTGCCATTAGATATTTTATTTTTTTCCTCTACTCATAGAGGGTGCTAATGGTTCCATTTGGCGTTTTTATTATCTCAAGATCACAAGAATTCAAAATATGTATTGTTTTGGTTTCTGCCGTATTACTTTCCTGGTGTAAGCTTTGCGTGAATTTATTTATTTTTTTCGAGATTCTGAAAATGTCTAGGACATTGCCCCGTAAAAGGTAAAAAATATTCTTTAATTTGTTCTTTTAAATTATATTTTGTGTTGTATCATTATTATATAAGAGTCTGTTTTCGATGTATTGCTATCAGTTAAGTTTATAAATAAATTTTCTATATGAGCATTACGCTGATTATTTTCGTTGGCAAGTAATCTTACCAACCGTCAGATATATGATGTTTTTTGACATCAGCAGTTGATAATGCCTGAGTATCAGTGATAATATGCTTATTATTATAATCTTATTTTTGGAGCCTAAAACTAGTTTCGATTCATTATTTTTTTTAATCAAAAGTATTGGTTTAGGAAATTTAGGGGGTAGGGGACATGGTCAATTCTTATATATTTTTGTTACAAAGGATAATGGCGGGAGACACTAGACAAAATATATTCGTAAGATGAGAATATAATAAAAATAGTAAATTAAAAATCTATAAAACGTCTAAAAAACTTCTTTCTTTTTTTTTTTTTTTTGAGGGGGGGGGGGTTGTGTTGGGTGGGGAGGGGAGGAGGTGAAATGTTAGGGGATTTTGCTTTTTTGTTTCGCAGTATAGAATTAGGATTCACTCAAAAAAACGGTGGTGGCCCCTATTTTCATGGGGAATTGAAGCAGCTGTTGTAAATGGATGGAAACTGTATAAAGTTTTAGGGAATCAGATTTTACTGCTTCAGTTTATTCGTGAGTGCTCTCAGGAGTTATTAGGAAAATTTGGCACACATTCTAGTGGTCCTGGACAATCTTTAGTCCTGCAAAAGAATGTGGCTAAGCAGCAGAGGTATGATCGACAGGATCATTGGTTGTACAAGTCCGACCAACAGTTTGGAAGATGCAAAAATTGCAGTAGACGATCAATCTACCTATGTGAGAAATGTCAAATGCCACTCCATCCAGAGTGTCACAAAGCGTACCATGTCGCATCATAAATTAAATATTTACTTTTATTAAACAATTATGTCTGATCTTTGTCATTTTTTTTATATTTTATGCGTTTTCATTGTTTATTATTGTGACATTAAAGTTTAAATAACATTATGTTCCATTTTAATTTTTTGTCTTTTTTTGTGTACTCTATCGCCGATTGGCAAGAAAACTTGCCAAAAAAAAATCATTGAAATAACGTTTCGAAAAATTCTAAAACCTCATAACATATTCAGACTGACATATATAGGCAAGTTATGAAAGAAAAAATATATTTTTTTAAGTATTCCAAAGTCGGCGTTAATGGGTTAATACCAGTGGCAATATAATGCTTGGTAAAGACTTGTTCTGTGCTAACAGTAAAATACTGAAATATCAATATATATATATATATCTGTTTTATTAAAATTGTAACTTTGTCAGTAAAATTAAGATTCTATTTTTCTTAGTTAATTGTTACTGTCAAGATGGATGGTTATAGTGATCCAGAATATGCTACCTTGGGAGCCGAGTTTGGTTCCAGTTTCTCCGAAAAGAACATTCGAATGGGTAAATTCTTTTTTTTTTCCTTGTTTTTCCTATGTTACTGTTATTAGTTTATGTATAATGTATTATTAAAGAGAAAATTCATTTTGGAAGTTTGTTGAATGACTTCACCTGCTGGTTTTTATGTATTGTAAATAAATAATTTAAAATTATATATATATTTATTGAAAACCCTTTCAAACATTGCATTATATGAAACTAAGTATCACATGAAGTTGGATAAAAAATGAATGAAGTTGATGAAAAGAAAAAATAAGTAACCCAATATTGAAGCATACAAATTCACCACTTTTTCAAGGGCATTGAATAAATGTTGTATGCAAATTAGGTGATCTTTCTGTTATGCTGTATGCAAACTGCTAAAAATTTACAGCATGCAATGCCCGATTTCACCTAAAAGACTTGAAAATAATTTCAAACAATGTTAGGAAAAAAACCAAGTTAGAAACAAACTTTATATATAATGAAAATTATAATTAAATTATTTAATTATAATTTTCATTATATATAAAGTTTGTTTATTATATATATATATATTAAACTAATTATTTATTAAATTATATATATAATGTATAATTATCAAATAAAACTAAATAAATTTCATACTAAAATGAATAAAAAATCTAAAATTTTATAAAATATGTGTGAAAAAGGAGGTTTCAGTTGATTTTTTCTCTTGGAAAGTATTTGTGCTAAAGCAGCATTTTGAAGTGTACAACTTAATATTTGATTTAATTCATATTTAGAAATATGTTAAAAAACTTATAATGTAATTAGAAATTTTGTATTCATAAACCTGGAAAATTCATTTCAGATAAACTGCAGTGGAAGGCTGATTTTATACCAACTATGTGAAAAATGTTAGAGCCGGGAATCCCTGGCCCTCCACTCAACATGCAGGTGCTCTTCCACTGAGCCACCCTGGCTGATAACCAGATTAGCATTTATCACATAATAACTGTTGGTAAGGCCACCGTGTCTGCAAATGCAGATGGTCTCACCTGTTACATCTGCATTTGCAGACATGGTGACCTTTCCAATGATTATTATGTGAGAAATGCCAAGCTCGTTATCAGCCAGGGTAGCTCAGTGGTAGAGCATCCGTACGTTAAGCGGAGGGTCCCGGGTTTGATTCCCAGCTCTGGTATTTTTCACATAGTTGGTATAAAAATCAGCCTTCCACTTCAGTTTATCTGAAATGACTTATAATGTATTGTTTTTCCTTTTCATATGTTTTTCCCTGCTAAAAATATATAATATTGCATGCTAAAAGCTTCAACATTTTAATTCATAACTATCATCTTTTTTCCCCTATGTAGCTTTTATCCGAAAAGTCTATTCTATTCTTATGCTGCAACTTGCTGTAACAGTTGGTTTCATTTGCCTCTTTTTATACAAGTAAGATGTTAAACTTATTGTACTTTTATATTGTATATCTTAGTAATTTTTACTTTCTTCTATATTCAATAGAAGAAAGTATTGATTCGTAAAAATTTTTGACCTCTGGTTTTTGATGGATTTACACGTTTTGAGAGCTGTAGAACAAGATGTGACCATTTTTAGAAAATGTCTGTCTGTATGTGTGTGACAAAATTTTATGGCAACTGTATCTCAAGGACTACTGCACAGAATTTCATACAAATTGGTATGTAGTTGCACATTGAGACAAATTAGTGCTATCAACTTTTGGTAAAAATTGTCCAACAACTTGTGTTGCCATTTCACTTTTTCTAAATTTTTAACATGGGGGTTTAGGACAAAATTTTGTATAAATGTGCATAAAGAGGATTATTTTTTATGAATCATTATAAAATTTAAAAGAATTATTTATAATAGAGACAGTCAACTGGGAAAAAGAAAATTTGTATATGTTGGAGCCTCGCCTTCCCCCCTGGGGGGGGAGGTATTCCTCCCTCGAGGGGAGTAAATTTTCATGATGGGTATCTTTCAAAAGAGCTCGCCAATACCTTTAAAATGAATGGTTGAACCATCGATCTGCAATAATTTAAAATAAAATTATCGATTTTTTTCATTTTTTGCAAAAAAAGAATTTTTTTTTTTAATGTAATATTGAGAATAAAATTGACTTATATATATATATATATATTTAGTGTTATACTACTTCTCTAATATGGAATTCGTCTGCATTATCATGGAAGATAATTTTTTTAAATAATAATTTTAATAAATTATTTTTACTGAGGGAATTTGTATAAGAAAATATAGAAGAAAGTCTTGTGGTGGCCACAACATATTAGTTTATAATTATACTTAGCAGTGTATTATTTTTATATTAACAAGAAAATAAATTATGTACAAAAAAGTTTTACTAAGTTTAAAAATCTTACAAATTGCTAAAACTAAAAAACATATTTAAATAAAAAAATTTTAAAACATACAACCTTAATTCTTCATGTTAACTTGCCGACTAGTTTTGCATGGAGCACCCCAGCTTGTTCTCCGGCGATATGGTGTTCGCAGTACGACAAAACTGATGTTTCTCTCTATCTTCACCACTTTTAAAGACTCGGCGCCACAGACGGTCGAGTAGTGCCCCATTGTTGCCATTGCAATTATTATAATTAGATAATATTTCAACAGGCTCCTTAACTGCGGCATAATTGTGGTTTTGATAATTTGCTATTTTTCTTACATGCTCAAATTTAATGAATTAAATGAATATTTTTTAAATGAATCAAAAAATATTAAAAAATTCGCCCAAAAAGCCGGATATTCAGATAAATTAATAGATAATTTATACAGAAAACATTTAAGAAGTTTAAATCAAATTAACAATTTTCAAAAACCATCACTCAAATTAAGCACTTCAATTCATTATGATCGCGTTTCAAGCAAGATTTATAAGTTGCCGTGAAACATAGTATAAATATACCTATCAAGCCAAATCCGAACATCTTCCAGCTGATTAGGAGTAACAAAGACCATATTAACCCATTGGAAACAGCCGGTATATATAAAATCCCTTATAATGACAGCCACTGTAAAGAAATGTGTTATATTGGAAAAACTAAAAGAAAAATTAAAACATGTATAAAAGAACATAGTCATGACATTGCAACCGGAAAAATAACCACTGCTTTAACGCAAATAAATAGAGACGAAAATATAAATATTAAATTTGAGCATGTAAGAAAAATAGCAAATTATCAAAACCACAATTATGCCGCGGTTAGGTTGTCTGTTGAAACATTATTTAATTTTAATAATTGCAATGGCAACAATGGAGCACTACTCGACCGTGAGTGGCACCGAGTCTTTAAAAGTGGTGAAGCTAGAGGGAAACGTCAGTTTCGTCGAACTTTGAACACCATATCGCTGGAGAACAAGCTGGGGCACCCCATGCGAAACTAGTCGGCAAGTTAACATGAAGAATTAAGATTGTATGTTTTAAAAATTTTTAATTTAAATATATACTTCATGGTTTGGTTTATTGTAAAGTAAAAAACATATGTTAAAATTTTCATGCTAAAATTTCAATGACTTAGCTTTCAACTCGATTATCTGAGTCTTTTTCAGAGTAATATAGTTTAAAAATAGCTTTAAATGCAGAAAAATATAAGTTGATAATTGGTCATTTAAAAATTCATTAAGTTTTCAAATTCCATATTACATAATGTTCTAAGCAGTCTGAGGTGCAATTCTTAAATTCCAATAATACCAAGCTGAATAAAATGAGGATGCAATAATTGTAAAGTACCATCAATATAATTCTTTATTATAAACACTATTCTTATCCATTCAATTTTTCTATTACATTATGTATATTACAGTATCATTAATTCACATTATTGATTCATAATCTCAATATCATTGATATCGAGATTTGAAAGTTTTAACAATAGACAAGAAAGTTTTAACAGTGCCCTCTTGTGGGGTAAAATATTAACACTTATCCAACCGAACAAATTGCTATAATTAGAATTCATGTATTTTAATTCAAATGACATAAGTTTGATTCAATAATGTATAATTATTCATTGAAGTGTGTTATCGATGGAAGCATAAGTTTATGCAATTGTATTCCACAGCTTTCACATATAATAACTTTATATTATATAACGTTTCTACCGATTTTGTTATTTTTAAATAGTTGTGATGATTGGTGATAAGTTATTGTGAACAAAGAAGTGAAATACTTTGTATATTCATCCCAACAATGTTATGTTATTTTAATGATATTTGAACCTTATCATGTTGGCATTAATGTAACAATTTAAAATATATATTTTCCTCTCTATTTATTATTAGAAAATATTATTTAATGTGCATTAATTGATTATAATAATTAATATGTATTTTTTCTTTGTTTCTTTAATTTAGTGAACCTGTCAGGCAGTATTCAATGGAAAACCCAGGATTGATAATTTTTGGATTGTAAGTATAAGTTTCTTTAATTCATAATGCATTTGATTTTTATTATTATTAGGACAGAAAATGCATACGCTTTAATTTTTTTTTTTTTTTTATATAAATATGTAGTAATGTTTATGATATATATGTAATACTGAAGTATAATATGCAATTTCAATTTAAAAGGTAGTTTTCTTTTTGTTAAAATAACAATAGTGATAATAATAATAATTAATAAAAAAAAAAAAAAAAAATCTGGTCTGTAGCAATTACACAATTTCCTTTACCCTCTATTACACATATTGTATACTCTTTTGGGTGTAATGTTGTCAGAAGACATTAAATTGACTTAACAAACAAATCAGATGCCTAACAATTTTCCTATAAGAGCAAACTAATACACTTGTCATAAAGATATGTAAAACAGAGTTTACAAAGCAAGTACAAAAAAAGAAAGCCACATTTATAAAGCTAAAAAAAACACCAATTTTTGAAATCTAAAATTGACCTACTTAACCAGGATGACTGTCAATTTCCTATAGTAACCAAGTAATACATATAAGAAGACATCTAAAAAAGAGGTTATGTAGCAGATTTTAAAAAAATTGTTAGAGCTGTTTTTCAGATAGACTTTTAATACCACTTCCTGTTTTCATTAAAACTTGGCAAAGTCACCTGTTCACCAGAAAACATATAAATTTGAAGAAAATCCATAGAGCCATTAAAAAAATATAAATAAATAAAACACACTTGTGAGATGTCAAATTGACTTACTTTTGTAAACGCCTATCAATTTTCTTCAACTGAGAGAACTTAGAACCATTTTTCAGATGCAGACTTGTGGTTCCACTTTTGGTTTTCAAGTTTTCACCAAAAGGTACAAAAGTCATATCTGTACTACATCTGTTTTAATTCTGAAGTTTCGTTATTCTGTCTTTATTTGTTTCAGAGGTATATTTGTCAGAAGATTTCCCACACACATATTCACTGACTAATTGCCAAAAACCACTTTTTTGGACTCATGAGATATTAACCCTTTAAGCGTTAATTCCGTCTTTTTCTGTCATGCATAGTCGAAATCCCGGTAGCAGAAATCGTGCAGCACAGCAGCGAGCGCTGCAGAATTATCTTGAAGCTTGCAGAATGATCTTGAAGTTTGCAGATTTATTTACCAATTTACAAAAACGAAAAAAAAAAATCATAAGAAAACGAAAAAATGCAACCGGGAAAAAAAATCTTGAGTTTGTTTTCGCTGTTATCGTTCACCACGCGCGCTACGCTGAAGAACCAAAGAATATTGAATAGAAAAATTCCTCCTGAGTTTTCTCTTTGCGATCTGCCTCTCCCACCTGCAATCAAAGTGGAATGATCCTCTTGTTAGGGAGAGAGCTTGGGAAAGAAGCGCTAGTCACACTCGATCGTTTGGTCATTTTTCGATTCCTTATGTTCATAGTGCACATGCTCCATTTTTTTTTTTGGTTAATCGTTGATGCATTAGCACGTGTTATAGATTGAAGTATAATATTTTCTGTGTAATATTTTTTTTTATCATGTCATCTAATGAAAAAGTTATTTGTTGTTTATGTGAAACAACAGTAATTAAAAAAAATATCTGAAACCGCATTACACTCAACGGCATCCAAATGAAGACTTAAAATGGAAATCAGCAACATCGAACGATGTTCGAAATTTTTTTCCCGGTAATCCGCAGCAAGAAAAGAGGAAAGACTGTGAAATAGACGAAATCGAAGGCATTTCACAAACTGCAGACGTTGAAAACAAGCGTCCCCGATTGGAAGATACACCCGATTGGATTGCTTTTGTGTTTGTTACTTTTTTTTGCTTTCAGGTATTACATTTCTTTTAACTTGCAGTAACTGCTGTTTCAATATTAAGCTGTGTAAACATTTATTTATTGTCTGCATGTATTAAAGGCATCTGTCATATATTTTAAAATGCAAATTTTGCTTTAAAAAGAAAGTAATTTATCATGAAAGTAAAGCTTGGCCCGCGTCGTTCAGAGTCGCAGAAAAAATTTAGCTTCTGAAACTGGTGCTGCAGAATGATACAAAAAATTCTGCTACTGGGGTCGAAATAAAAGGCTGGTGTGGCTATATTTTGAAAGACATGTTGCTTAAAGAAAATAAGATTAATAGATATGTGTAGTATATAATATTACATTATCATATTTGTACTGTGCATAGTATTAATTTTATGAATCATTGAACAGATATACCGAAAAACAGCTAACGCTTGAGGGTTAAAGGGTTAAAGTGTGTAAATCAAGTGAAAGCTCAATATCGAAATTTTTGACAGAATAGAATATTTCCATTACTACAGGTAGTCGGGAAATGGATCTAAAAAATTAAGCAAATAGAAATGCTAGTTTTTCCGTTCAATATAAAGACCAATACAATAATAAGCTGATAACAATAAATAATTATCATTAATTGATTTTGAATAATATCTCTTTTACTAGATATTTAAAAAAGAAAAATTAAGCATCAGTCTCTACATTATAAATACTTCTTTTTTTTTTTTTTTTTTTTTTTTTTAATGAATTTTTCAAATTTGATATATAGCAAATCTGTCATTTAACCATTCTAAATACTATACTAAGTAAGCTACACTTTTTATGATAGATATTGACGCTCTTTTTAAAATTCTGTTAAGTGGCCAGATTCTGGATATCTATTTTATAAAAATGTCCCACTATGCTATTTTATTTAGAATGCTATAAAAATATTTTTTTCAAATGACTGCAGCATACTATTTTCGTAGAAGGCTGTAAATTAATTTCATTAAGAATTCTAAATTGTACACCAGGCCCCGATCATGACTGTTTAGGGCCTTGGACAAAGCGGAATTAGGGGCCCCCTCGAAACCGTCGCAACATCATTTATGTACGATAGGTGATCAGTCGTATGTACAATGCATAAACAGTATTTTCGAGGCAAGATATTTAAATATGTTAATATTTTTTACATTTTCAATTACTATTTATGTTATACAGCTACATACAATTGAATATAGAATAGATTTGTTCTGCTGATCCCTTAATGATATCCTATCTGACAGATGATAATATAAAAGCACTGTATAATATATTTAATTTATACTTAACAGTAACTGATAGATAAATTTAGTAGTCATAGATTTGCCAGCTTTGGATTTTCGCTCTACTGCCATTGTTTACACACTAGAATTAATTACAGCGGGATTTACTGATTAAAAGGAATTTCGAATCACCTCGAACTCCCAGCCTAAATGAACCCGGCATATGTTGATTCAAGACCCACTATTTAGGCACTAGATGACCCAACAAAAATAGATAAATTTCATATACGTAAATATATATGTAGATTTTAATTTTTACCGAAATAAAAGCGAATATTTTGCAATTTAATATTAGGGCTCAATGTCCGGGGCCCCTGGGCAAAGTCCCGGCTTGCCCACACAATAATATGGGCCTGGTACACATCACATACACACACAAACGTATGTTATAATGCTAGAAAAAAATCCATGTAAAAAAATATTTACTAAAATCCTATAATTTTTTAATACTTTCTCAACATTAGATTCTCAATTAATCAAAATCTGATTATTCAGGTTGACTTCAATAAGAGCAGCTGTAATGTAATGGGTTCTTTTTAAACAGAAATTAGATTCGAAATAATGAATAGATCATAATTAATTTATAAATAAGATGCATATTCATTATTTATTAACTAAATATAGAAAAGGCGCTCACCTTTTCTTTTTCTGATGACCAGCTTGTTTAAAAGAGTTGGATAACACAATAATGAAAAGTCGTATCTTTCTTTTTTTTTTTTTTTTTTTTTCATAATTTGAATTCGATGATAATGAAGTATTTACATTGATGTTAACTATTTACAAAGAAATATTAATTCCAAAATTATTACTCAACATTCATTCTTATTCAAAGGTTCAATAGTTTTCTTGATATTCAATATTATCATTTCCTTTTTCTTTATATAAAAAAAAATCATATTTCTTAGCCACAGAAAAATGTGCCTTCTTTACACTGAGTCTATATTTTCTCAACAGCACATACATTCAAAGCAATTCTAATCTGAAAGAAATCATTTTTGCTGTTGCGCCAAGCTGACAGAATCAATAGGGGGAAAATTGGGGAGCACAGTGATGTTGCAACAGAAACCAAAAGTTTTATTCTCATTTATACAGAAATTGAAATGCTTTATGTATGAAATGTATTGCTGGTGAAGACAATCTTATACCGCATCAAAAATTAATCCCCATTGATGCATTAGTACATGCTGAGGTGTTATTTGTGAATGTTATAAAATATCTTTCAAGGTCTCCCAATCTTCAAGGAATATCGGTATATATTTGGAAGGAGGTGAATAAATACTAGCAAAAATATGGAAATTGACATGTATTTCTTCACTAAAATAAAAATTAAGTGGCATAAAGGTTTTTAAATAGATTTTTAAATGGAGCATGTTAAACAATTATAATTAATTAAAAAACCTTTTTAAAGTTCTATTCCTTTATTTACGGAGACTATGTTGTAGCAGCTTTCGCTTCATTCATTTAAAAAAAATGAAATTAAATGCATCAAATATCTAACTTTAAAAGCAGGTTACCATAAAAATTTAGTTGATAAACTCTACAGAAAAAGAATTCATAATCTCAACTATATTCTCAACTATCAAAAAGTCCATCCGAAATTTACTTTTTCAATACCATATGACCAAGGAGCCTCCATCAAGATAAAAAAAATACTGCCCAAAAACATAGCATAAATGTGCCCATAAAACCTAATCCCAGTATTTTTCAATTAATTCGTAGTGATAAAGACCCCGTTCCCCCTCTTGAAACTGCATGCATATATAAAATTCCATTTTACCTCCCAAACAAAAATATCAGTTGCTATATCATAGTTTCAAAAAGAAAAATTAAAACTAGACTCAGGGAACATATGAACGCTATTAAATATGGAAAAACAACCACCGCATTAACTAAAATCATCCACCAAAGCAGTAACATTGACATAAAATTTAATGAAACTACGAAGATCGCAAATTTCAACAATCCTGAATATGCCTTTTACCTAAAACCGTTGAAATCATAAGTAACTGTGACTCATGTAATGGCCACAAATCATGTGCGGGTTTGAATTAGTTATGACATCACCTTTTCGAAGAGAGAGTGAAACAGCACTAGGTGTCAACACTAGTCACGACGAAGGTTGCTGATGATGTGGTGTATCCCCCAGTGAAAGCTGCTACAACATTGTCTCCATAAAAAAGGTATGGAGCTTTAAAAAGATTTTTTAATTAATTATAAAGGCATGAGGATTATTTTTAAACAAAACATTGGTGCATTAAACATAACACACAATTAAAACGAACAATAGTGTGGCTAGCTAGGCTCTTTCTGTTCATCCCAGTTGTAATAAATGTACTGCATATATGTTTATTAGCTTTTGTCCTATTTACAAATTGTATACATTGACGAATATGTAACTCTTTCATTTTGCAATTTAATATGCAAAAAGTGCCTCTGTGCAACTTTTGTGCAATTGTACTACAATCGGTTAGTATTAAGGTTGTCTTTTATTTAATATTTTTTACATTATTGCCTGAAGAACTTTTTTTTTTCTTTCTTTAGTTTCATGATTATTGCATTAATGATTGCCATGGCTTGTTGTGATAGTGTGAGACGAACATTTCCTCTGAATTTGATTTGTCTTGGCTTATTTGTAAGTGCCTTTCTTCATTTTTTATCTGTATGTATAGATTAGATCATAAAATTATACAGGGTAAATACAAAGGGTTATTTCTATTTTACAGCATTGTTACTCTTTAGTAATTGCTCTAATTTTGATTTTTTCTTTTTCCATTACAAATGCTTAAATGGTTAAATTAATCATTTTTTTTTAACCATTTTTTTTTTTTTTTCCTTAATCAGAAATTAATATACAAGGGCATCACAGCATCACTAAGGAACTGCTATTGTTTAATCTGAAAGCATAGCTTCTGTATGAAAGTGTAGTGTGTTTTTGTTGAAATTGCCAAAACGCCCAATCCAAAGTTGCGGGTGTGACATTTGCACATATTAAATTTCCCATAGGCTAAAATATTTTAGAGCATTCATTTCAATTTTTATGGATTTCAATGCAGACAACTCATACATACATTAATACAAATCTGCAAGTTGCTCAATATTTTATTTATTTATTTTTTTAAATAATTTCTATCAGTTGCGGGTGTGACATAAAAAGGACATGCACTTTCACCTTTCAATACAAAAGCTCAAAACTCTGTGAATTATAACAACCGAGTAAACTGGTTATTTTTTATGTTAAACAGTAATACTTAAACAATTAATCTATGAAAAAACTAAGCTACTTACTCAATTCTGGCTTGTGCAGGAAATATTCAAAATTTGTGTTGCGGGTGTGACACACCGTTGCGGGTGTGACATGTATGGTCAATGGAAAAAATGACGTACACAATTACTTACAAAACAGATTAATTTTAATTAACATATTAGTAAATAATACATTATAATATTAAATTAATATATTAATAACATATGAAACAGAAAAATTATGAAATAAATTTCATATCAAGCCTAGAATTAATGATTTCAGGTTGTGACATCCTTTTTATAATTACATTTGTTTTTTCCCAAGATATATCTGGCTCATCTGGCCAAACATACACATTTTCTGAAATTTTTTTTAGGTATTCCAACTGGATATCATCCCCATCGATTTGCTTGATTCGTCCGACAAAATTTTCACTGGTTTTTTTTTTTTTTTAAGAAGAAACTAAAACTACTTCAACAAAATCGCCGACTGCATTTATCATAGGTGTTATTTCTTTTTCAGGATGTGGCAATAAGCAAATTTTATTATGCACACTTTCTTTTGTTAGAGCAATTTCAATTATTCCTACATTAATTGGAACAACATGGTGAACTGATTGTATATTTGGGACTGGTTGTACTTGATTCCAGCGTATATCAAGCTTTTTCTTATCATCCGATATGTCACTTTCAGCAGTATACAGTACTTTGATTTTTTTTTAAACTTTTTCTGCACATATTGCAAAATCTGATGCAGAATTTATTATTGTGGAGCGTTGCAGTACAGCTAGTGACACCATTTTTTTTTTTTTTTTGCCACTGCACCGACCCCATCCACAGCTGCTCCTTTTCCATGTGATGTTGCAAAATAGGACCATGTGATTTTTATACCATACTTTCTTTGACTATATGACATAGACAACATATTATACCTATTTTTAAATTGGGCTGCACAACCATCTGAAAAAATATGCAGAGTTTCTAATTTATAGACTCTTTTTATGTCTTTAATTAAAATATCCAAATATTTCCATACTGCATATTTCCCATGATTTAAATTGTCTGATACAATTATATACGATTGATGGTTCTTATCACAATATTTTACAACAGCAGTAAATAATGTAATCTGCACATGTGCCCAATGAGCAGCTTGGATTTCATCTTGTATTATCGTGGCATAATTTTCGGCAAAATCTACTTGCAAAGCCACTTCCCCTTCTGCTAAATTATTTTTAACAAATTGAAAAAGACGATCTTAGACATCTTTAATATAACAATGCTTTTTATATGCTTTAAACTGATGAGATATTTCGGTTGCAACATCTAAATATGAACCTGATTCAATGATTAATTTTGGTCATCCTTCAACATCTTTCCACTGTTTCCAATGTATGAAAAAGTTATGATCCTCCTCTGGAATTTTTGATTTTATGACATCATAAACATTTGGGCAATTGGAACACAAGCTTAACATGCAATTTTCCTCTTCCACATTCGATTTCAAAATATGTTGCGGGTGTGACTTCAATTAAATGTCACACCCGCAACAAGAACATGTCACACCCGCAACGCTTAATAATTATAATTAAAATATTAATTAACTTTTTTTGTTTGTGTAATTCAAAGTACCCTAAATGAACTATTTTTGAATACAAAGTTTCATATCTTATAGTTAAAAGAATTTTTCTGTAGAGATATAAATATCACTTTTTGTTGCGGGTGTGACATAATAATTAAGAGTAATTAAATATGCTTACTTTTTGTAATGAAGATTACTGAACACTTCTTTGCAGGCAAAATCTCTCTGTAATGGATGTCAAATTATATATCTAAGCTTGGAGATTCGCAGAATTATTACTTCAGCTGTATCAGACCATCAAACATAAACATTTTTGGAGTAGTTTATTTCACACATACATAGTGTCACTTTATTAATTAAAATAATATGTCAATTTGACAAAAAAATTTTTTTTTTCAATAAAAAATAAAATAATGAACTCTTAACAGTTAATACGCAAAAATTCAACCATATTTAAGGAAATTTAAATTTTTATCCTCATGTCCACTTTTTCGTGGATTGGGCGAAAAACAGTACCACAGAAATTTTGAGCATATTATTGTAAACAATCACCAGATGTGAAATTCTAAAAATATTTGCCTCTTTGTGCCTCTCAAGTTTTAAAAATATTTCCAAATTGCATCTCTGAAGTTCAGAGATGTAAAGATGCAAATATTTTTTTAAGAGTTCTAAAAATTTTTGCTATTTTGTAAGTAAAAATGTTTGCGTCCAAACATTTATTAACTTTAACGTATGGTGATTGTTTGCCAGAGTGAGTTTAAAAACTTCTACTGTACTGTTTTCAGTGATTTCATCTTAGGTAGACACACGATACACAGTGCCTTTTCTTGTCAGTGATGCCACTAGTCTTGGTCCCTGGGACCATTGAGTTCCAAAACTCTGGGTCTTTTTTTCAAAAGAAATGGGTCTTCACATAAATGAATTTATATATTAAAGATATAAATTAAAATTTTATCTTATTGTAAATGAAAAACAGTTTTTTATGAATTTTTAGCCATTTCTTTTTGAGATTGTCTTAAAAAACTAATATTATGTAGGAGGTGGTTGCTATTAAGAAAAACTTTTATAGCTATATAGTATATAGCTATAAGGTAGCTATATATTATATATATGCATATACAGTATGTATATGTAACAGGTGAGACCATCTGCATTTGCTTTGCAGACACGGTGACCTTGCCAACAGTTATGTAATAAATTCTAAGCTCGTTATCAGCCAGGGTGGCTCAGTGGAAGAGCATCTGCACATTAAGTGGAGGTCCCGGGTTTGATTCCCGGCTCTGGCATTTTTCACATAATTGCTATATTAAAAAGAAATCAACCTTTACACTTCAATCTATTTAAAAAAAGAATTTTCCCAGTTGATGAATTAATGAATAAAATTTCTAAATTGAAATTTTTTATGTTTGACTGTTTGTTATAAGGCTTATTTGTGTTATTATAGCTAATGTGATTTTTAAAAGCAAAAGGCTTTAGAGAACTTTTAATTTATATGCATTACTATTTAGTATCTTATTCAAATAATATAAGAAAATACTTATGTGTATTTATATATTTAGTCTATACTTTTCTTTTTTATTTATTTATACAGTAGAACCTGGATAATTCGAAGTTGAAGGGACCAGAGAAAAATTCGAAATATCCAAAAATTCGAATTACATATACTATTTTGTCAAAAAAAAGAGATAAATTAAAAAATTAAAACTCTACGATCAAAGATTTAACATCTAAGAATACTTCTACATCCCCAACCCCTTCAATTAAATCAATATTTTTTACGAGCTTAATTATTCAACACTTTTTAAAAATAGTCAGATATTTTTTATTGCTTCTTTAAGTAATATCTTTGTGTCATAGCATATGACTTCAACCTATCAATTGATACAAAAATAAAATCTTTTACATTAGACATGACTTTCAATTAAAAAAAAAAAAATTCTAAGTTCATGTATATGGACCATATCTTCTGATGCACTAGGTAGGGACTTCTTTTGTATTTCCTATCCTTCTTTCGAAAGACTGTTAAGAAAAATAATGCACTTTAGCTGAGAAAAATCTTGGGAACAAATTTTGCTGCAATATTTTAAAGGTAATCGTATGAAAAATTCGAATTATCCAAAATAGAATTCGAATTATCCATGATTTTTTAACATTATTTTAATACAAAATTCAAGGGACCGAGTAAAATATTCTAATTATCCAGAATTTCGAATTATTCAAGTTTCACTGTATATATATCTCTATATATATATATTTTTTTTTTTCCTTTTGCAGACAATAGCTGAGTCTTTTCTTTTGGGTGTTGCTTCTAGGTAAGGATAATTTAATAAATTACTACCATATTGAATGTTATAAGATCTTAAATTGATTTTGCCTGTTTCATCTAAAAATAATTTAGACACCTTTAATTTTGATGCAGTAAAACACCGTTTATACGTCTTTTACATTTATACGTCCTTTTTATTGAAGTCCCAATTCATTCCTATTCATTTTTATGTAAAAATGCTTTGTTTATATGCTGCTCAATATCGGTTATATGTCTTTTTCACTTTCTTAAAACTAAAAAAAAATTCTCAAATGGTCATTATTTTGTATTCTAAATAAGATGGACTTTTCCTAGAAAGCATCTTAAATGGAGGAACACGGAAATAATCGAAGAATCAGTTCTGTTTACAATGTAATTTTTAATACTCACAGACAATTACAGTGTCATTCGAATGTTATAGATTTTTTAATGTAATTAAATAACTACTTGTATGGACATAAATTGTATAATACTTACGATTAAAAACATGCAGTATATGTAATGCTCAATAATATATATATAAACTCAATGTATGTTCGTATAATATTCAAGATATGTGATACAGTACTCAAGTTCAAGATATGAGATACATAATTAGTACCCAAGTCATATATTAATGGCATGATTTTTCTTACTTTTTTTTATAATAAATCTTTTTTTTAATTTAAATCATTTTTCAATTTAATTATCTTCAAATATAAATTCTATTATAAATTAATACACCAGTTGAAATTTTTTATTTTTCCGACTGAGGGAAAATAATGCCTGGACCGGGAGTCGAACCCTGGTCCAGGCATTATTTTCACTCAGTCAGAAAAATAAAAAATTTCAATAAATATGATTTTCTTCCACAGTTGATTGTGTGATTTTAATAAAAATTGTAATACACCAGTTACTGTATTAAAAATTTTATTAATTAGCATTTTCACATAAATTGTGCTTTAGTACCATTAAATTTGTATTAATTAAAATTTTATTTTTTTTATTTCGATGACTATACGTTTTTTCATTTATACAGCGTTTTGCTTCCGTCCCTTGAAAGACGTATAAATGATGCTTTAATCTAATAAATACATCTCAACTTTTTAATGTCAATATATGTCCCATTCTCATGACAGGTCTAACCTATCAAGTTGATTTTAATTAAAAAAAAATAAACAAGAGACAGCATTGATTTATGTGTTCTGACTGTTTTATTATTTATTTATTTTTATTTTTTAGTTCCCCATCATACTATAAGTATGGGGAACTTAGGTAATTGTGAAAATTTTTTACCTCAGTTTTTTTACTTTTTTACACATTTTCAGGTGTGAGGAATCTGAAAATGACAAAATTTGTATGGTGTCCGTCTGTAGGGTTTCTGTTAGTTTGTTAGTCTGTGCACACAATATCTCAAGAAAAAATAGTCGCAGAGAAGTCAGATCAGTTTTAAAATATTACTTTTGACACTGGCAAGAACCGTATTCATTTGAAACATTAGAATTAAAAAGCTTTGTAAGTTATTATAAATTTACGATTTTCTTAACTCGGGAGAATAGGGCAAAATTTCACTTAAATGTCCATTAAGAGAATATTTTTACTGTAACGATGTCAGGACAGTTTTAAAATATCAGTTTTGAATTCAGAGTGAACATCATTAACTATAAACATGCTATTTTAAAAGTTTCGCATTTGGAATTTACGAATTTCTTAACATGGCAGAATAGGACAAAATTTCGCATAAATGTCAATTTTGACGGATATTTTCATTGTAAAGATGTCAGTCCACTTTTTAAATATTATTTAGCACACTGGCATGAATATTATTGATTATTAATTTTCCAATATAAAAATTTCGTAAGTTATTGGATATTTACAAATTCCTTAACATGGCAAAAAATAGCAAAATTTCACATAACGCCAATTTTGAGAGATATTTTCATCGTAAAGATGTCAGTCTGCTTTTTAAATATTATTTAAGATACTGGCATGAATATTATTGACGATGAATTTTCCAATATAAAAATTTCGTAAGTTATTGTAAATTTACAAATTTCTTAACATTTCAGAATAGGGCAAAATTTCACATAAACGTCAATCTTGAGGGATATTTTCATCGTAAAGATGTCAAACCACTTTTGAAATATTATTTAGGATACTGGCATGAATATCATAGACTATGATTTTTCCATTTTAAAAAATTCGTAAGTTATTTGGAATTTACGATTTACTTAACATGGCAGAATAGGACAAAATTAAGCATAAACGTCCATTTTGAGGATCATAAATATATCAGACAACCTCAAAATAATATTTATGATACTTGTTGCCGAAACATCAGTGGAGGCCCTCTGTTGAGACTCAAAACGGTTTTGGGCTGTGTCTGTGTGTCTGGCGATAGCAGCCGCAAAAATAGCGCTATTGACTTGAAATTTGGCACACATGTTCATGAGCCCCACGAAATCAGCTGTATAGTTTTCGGTATGTATTCCATTTGTAGTTCGTATACAGGGACATGCCAAAGTTTTTCTTATCATATTACGGCCTTTGGGAAGAATTTGTATGTATCACGATAGCGGCCACAAAAGTAGCGCTATTGACTTGAAATTTGGTACACATGTTTATGAGCCCCACGTAATCAGCTGTATAGTTTTTGGTGTGTACTCCATTTGTAGTTCGTATACAGGGACACGCCAAAGTTTCTCTTATCATTATGGCCTATGGGAGGAATTTGTATGTATTGCGGTAGCGGCCGCAAAAATAGAGCTATTGACTTGAAATTTGGTACACATGTTTATGAGCCCCACGTAATCAGCTGTATAGTTTTTGGTGTGTACTCCATTTGTAGTTCGTATACAGGGACACGCCAAAGTTTCTCTTATCATTATGGCCTATGGGAGGAATTTGTATGTATTGCGGTAGCGGCCGCAAAAATAGAGCTATTGACTTGAAATTTGGTACACATGTTTATGAGCCCCACGTAATCAGCTGTATAGTTTTTGGTGTGTACTCCATTTGTAGTTCGTATACAGGGACACGCCAAAGTTTCTCTTATCATTATGGCCTATGGGAGGAATTTGTATGTATTGCGGTAGCGGCCGCAAAAATAGAGCTATTGACTTGAAATTTGGTACACATGTTTTTGAGCCCCACGAAATCAGTTGTATAGTTTTAGGCGTGTATTCCATTTGTAGTTCGTGTACAGGGACACGCCAAAGTTTTTCTATCATTATGGCCTATGCAGAGATGCCAACATGTCCGGAAATTCCGGAGTTGTTACGGAAATAAGGTATCAAATACGGTAATACGGAAATGACATAAAAAGTACGGAAAGTGGTAGTTTCTCCTCTAATTTCGTCTCTTTGCCGGCAATCCGCTTTCGCGAGTCACGGCAGCACTGATTTCCGTACGCAGCAGCAAACGTAAACAACAGCGAGAGGTAGGTGCTAGATCTACCCTTACGGAGAGAAAAATCGGCGAATCAGCGTGCAGTCTAGCGTAGCTCCGATGACGTCAGCTCAGCCTTCCAGCGGTATGCATGGTAGATTTCTTCCTCCCTAGCTTGTATTAGAGGGAGAAAATTATATTTTATTCCTTGGCAATCAGTAATTTCACTCTAACCGTAACGAGTATCTACCGCGTTTGTTTTGAGGAGTGAGCGTCACATTTTGCTGCGCGCGTGGTTCGTGTTGTGATTTGTTATTATTTTTGTCTGCCGCGTTATTAAATGTTATAACTCTTCAATGACAGTTGCCTTTAATATTTTTTTTATGAAAATGTCAGATCATCCTGATCAACCTAAAAAACACATCGCAAATCAAAAGTTTATTGAAGATTATGCAAAGAAATGGCCGTGTTTGAAAGCCGGCAATGCACCATTTTCGGCATTTTGCACAATTTGCAATTCTGAATTTACTGTTGCGCATGGTGGTAATGATGATTGCAAAAGGCATATAAATGGCCCACGCCATCAGAAAGCGGCATCAGCTGTGAAAACTTGTAAACAAGTTTCAGACTTTTTCGAAATCGGAAGTTCGTCTGTGGAACACAATTTAGGGGAAGAGGGGGGACATTGGGACACTTTTTATAAAAGCATATTATTTTCCAATTTATGAAAGTTTTAATGCTTTTGTGCATTTTTATTTAAATATTTGTGTTATTGGTCACCTTTTAAATGTGTATTGAGCATTGTTTAATGTGTTTTACAAACAGAAATAATTAAAACATAACTTATGCAAAAGTGTCCCAATGTTCCCCATGCAGGGGCAGATTGGGACAACACTGATTTAATGATGGGGCACATTGGGACAACCATCTTTTTATTTATCCAATTACAATATTGCAAAATATTTTGATAAAGTAAATGAAAGGCTTTCAAAACCATGAATTGATACAATAACAAATAATAATAAAGTAGGTTATTATGAAAAAATGAAATTGTTATGAAGCATTACTGCATATTCATATCTTAACGCACATCAAAACCCTGCAAGTCTAGAAAAAACTTTAATGTTGTGTAGGATCGTGTTGATGTCCGAAGTCCTGTTGTTGGTGATGGAAGTTTCAACACTACATCCTTCAAAGCAACTGTCTGTACTGGCATCTTCAATTTCTGGGAAAATAAAGTTCCACGATTTGTCCTTTCTTCTTAGAAAAGACACATTAATTTCTTCAAACTGGATTATCTTTTGAGCTTCTTGAATGTTTATGAAAATACTTCAGAATTTCAAGAAAAGTGCTTCCATTCACCCACCCGTTGGGAGTAGCACAACCTTTACTACCAAGGGGGAAACCTTTCAAAAAATAGTCCTTGTCTTTATGCCTTGGAAATACAAAAACGGGAGGAAGCGAATTTCCAATACCATTGACTATTGTACAAACTGTAACCAATTGCCCTATTTCAGCTGATGCAGCTTGTGCAACTTGCTTCTGTCCACATCGTGATATTACTTTCGGAGGATCCATCACAGTAGAAATTCCAGTTTCATCTAAGTTATAAATATTTTCAGGAGCAAACTGGTATCTGGTCATAACTATCTCATAATTATCCATGAAAGCTTTAACTGCATCAGCATTAAAAGCAGAAGCTCGTCCTATGCTTGTGTTCTCTGATTTTCGTAATGAAAGATCTTTATGTCGATGCATAAAGCTTTGTAACTAATCAATACCTACCATTTTGTTTTCTTTCCAGTTGTCAGGAATAGAAATTTTCAGTTGAATTGCATATGGATATGCAAAAGCTCTGATATTAGCATATGTCAGACCATAGTTATGTTGAGAACATGATATTAAATAATCTTTTAACAAGAATTCTTGTTCAGCTGTGAATGTTTGTTGAGATGTATATTTGGATTGAAACTTAAAATTTATATTTGCAGTACACTTAATCTTATTTTCTCTCACTTTTTTTCAACCTATTAAATAATGTAGATTTTGGTATATCATATTTAATTGCAACTTCCCTCACAGAAAGTTTATCTTTGATCATTTCATTTATTGCCTTTTCTATATTTTCTTCTGAAATTTTAGTTCTTTCAGTTTTTGGCTTATAATTCCTAACCATTTTCTATTTATTTAAAGAATAACTAGAAAAAAATTGAATACAATTAGCTTATATGTGCAAAAAATAAGTAAATAAATAAAAGTATATTGGTGTTAGAAATGAATGGGGGTCATTGGAGCAGTCCCAATGTGCCCCATGCATTGGTGTCCCAATGTACCCCATCAAGTCATTTTCAAAACAAATGTTCAGGCCTAATTTTCTAGAGCGCATATGCTAATGATCTATAGTGGAAACGAAAGCTTAATGTTTATAAAAACACATAGTACTTTTAAAAATTAAAATATTTATTTCCTATTACCTAAAAAATCAACATTAATTTACTTGAAAAAATTACTTTTCATATGATAAAATAAGCTAACCTTGTTCATAGGCAGCAGACTTGAATGAATGAGTTGATATCACAAATATGAAGATGTACCACTAGTGCCGTCTAGTGTGATTTTTTACAAATTTTATTTTGTAATAATAAAGGGATAAAAGCCTTTGTCCCAATGTGCCCCGTGTCCCAATGTACCCCCTTCTCCCCTACCCATTGCAGCTGCAGACCATGCTGGACCCCTTTTTAGGAGCATGTTCCCCGACTCGAAAATTGTTGGCAAATATAGTGCAGGAAGAACGAAAACAACTGCTATGATTTCTCTAATGTCTAGTGAGACTTCTCAGAATCTTTTGTCTGAACTTGCAAAATCACCATTTTCCTTTTCAACAGATGGAAGTAATGATGGACAGAGTGAAACTTTATATCCTGTTGTTATAAGGTATTTTGATGATAATAAGGGAGAAGTCATTTCTACCCTTTTGTCTGTCTTTCCAATTCATCAGTTTCAACAGGAGTTAACATTTTTTCTTTAATTAATGATGAATTTTCCAAAAAAAAAAAAATACCTTGGAAAAACTGCATTGCTTTTGGGTGCGACAATGCTTCAGTAATGACAGGAAAGCATAAAGGTGTTGCAAAATTTGTCAGAGATGAGCACTCTGAGGTATTTTTAATGGGATGCTACTGCCATCTCATACACATAGCTGCCCAAAATGCTGCTGCAAAATTACCTTACTCTATTGATGATTTACTGCTAGATATTTACTATTACTTAAACAAAAGTACAAAGCAACAGCAGGCGTTGAAGAATTTTCAGTCATTGTGTGGCACTGAAGCAAGGAAAGTGATGAAACATTCAGTGTCTCGATGGTTGTCTTTAGAAAAATGTCTAAGAAGACTTTTAGAACAATGGGACTCCCTGAAAGAATTTTTCAAGAGTGAAAAATTTCAATTAACAAATAATGACAAAAATCGCAAACCTTTAACAAATGCCAACTCCAACTCTAGCAGTGCAGCAAGTAGTTCGTCTACCTCTATTAGTGATGCAAGTTTTTCATCTACCTATGTTAGCAGTGCAAGTAGTTCCTCTACCTCTATTAGTGTTCATTTATCTAATGATAAACAAAAACAAAAAAATCGCAAACGAAAATTAAGTAAACAACCAACAGAAAACCGGGTTAGTGAACATCCAAGTATGATTCCACCGAAAGACAGGTTAGATAGAGTGTTATTTTCTTTAAATGATGATGCTAAAGTTAAATTGTATTGCTTCTTTCTCAAAAATGCCCTGCCTATTTTCACAAGAGTGAATGAAGTGTTACAATCTGGTGTACCATTAGTACACAAACTTCGTAGAATTCTTTTGGAACTTTTGTCTGAAATCTATGCAAGATTTCTTAAACCTTCTGCCATTTCATCTGCAAAAAGCACTTTATGTGTTGACTTAAAATCAAAAAAGAATCATGGAGAGAAAGAAACAATAGTTATTGGCAGCGAAGCCAAATCTTACTTAAATGAACTGAAAGCTGCAAGTAAACTTAATGATGATGATCTCAAATTGTTTTATAGAAAAGTGAAAGACTTCTACATTGCAGCTGCTTCATACATTGTTTCAAAATTTGATTTAACCAATCCATTATTAGAATGTGCTGAAGTAGCGGATATAAATTTACATAAAACTGCCATTTTCACATGTGAAATTTTTTTTAAAGACGTTTAGCCATTTCTTTAAAGAATCCCAATTTGATGAGATAGAATCTCAATTTTTTTCGTTATCAGATGGACGACTTTTCTCAAGATATAATCAATTGTGATCGTGTTGATTTAGCTTGGCATAAAATTTCCCAACTGAAGAATTCCAGTGGTGAGTTCAAATATGATTTATTATCCAAAATTATCAAAATTATATTAGTTATACCACATAGTAATGCTGAAGGTGAGAGAATTTTCAGTATTATTAGAAAAAATCTTAATGATTATCGACCTAATTTGTCTAGTTCTTTATTGTCAGATTTAATGGTAGAGAAAGTAAGTTCTCTATCAAAAAGTGAAAAGTGCTATGATGCGAAATTTTCCAAAGAACTCCTTGTAAAATTGAAATTTTCCACATACAATTCTCTAAAGTAGTCTGAATATTTTTTGCTATGCAAATGAATGTATGTATAAAAGGTAGTTTGAAAATAATTTATATTTTTTATGTGGTTAATGTACTAGTGCTAATAGATTTTTATCATTACAATCTTTTGAATTCGTATTTTTTATGCTGTAGAATATAATATTTTAAGTATTTTTTCCATCTTATAACCTTGACTGACAATTTCTATATATTTGTTGAATGTAAATTTGTAAATAAAACTTTTTAATTTGTAAATAGATTCCTTTCTTAATTTCTTTTCTGTTCCTTTAATTTTTATCAATTTATTCAATAAAATTTTATCTGAATAGTAAAGAGGGGGCTACAAAAAAGTTGACTTGGGGGGAAAAAAAAAGACTGATCGGATTTTAATTAAAAAAGACCGGACTAGTCAGTTTTGATTAAAAAAGAACTGGAAATAATTATTTATTTATTTTTAACTTGTATATCTTACTACACATTTAATTTAAAATCATACTCATATTCTTGTTTATTATATAGCATCAAATAATGGAAGAATATAATAAAAATACCCTTTATTGTAGGTATAAGGGCATTTCTCATTATGATTTAAATAATTTTTCATATAGATCTATCTAATTGAATCTGTAAAAGAATAAGTGAAGTTTTCTAAAAGAGCTATGAATTCTGCGAAAAAGTGAAAAAGTTTATTATCTAAAAACTCAGATGCTGAAAAAGTAAAAAATTTGTTAAAAGAATATTGTTATTTAAAAATTGCCAAATGAATTTTTTCCTGATAAATGTTACTGAATAAGATTTTTTTTTTTTTTTAACAACTGTTGAATTAAGTTGGTTCATTTTTCTAATGAAGAGTTCTGTTTTTGTTTTTTTATGTGCAATTTAGAATTCTATTCATTGAATAGCTTTATTTTATTTACTCTTATTTCATTTACTTTTTTAAATGTTAAATGTGTCCCTAAGAATTCAAAACTGCCCTTGTGAATCTAGAAAAAAGCCTTTTTTTTATTATTAGCAGCATCCTGCCCTTTTTTAAACCTGGGGCAAACTCTGACATTGTATTTTTAAATAGTATGGTTGTAAGATTGACTCCTGAAAAAATTCCTGAAATACAAATTTTTGACTCCTGAAGAAGGGTGTAAAACTCCTGAAATTGAACTTACTCACTCCTGATGTAAGGTTTACAATGTTGGCGTCTCTGCCTATGGGAAGAATCTATATGTACTGCGATAGCCACCAGAAAAATCAAGCTATTGACTTCCAATTTTTGCCGAAACGTCATTCGAGGCCCTCTGTTGAGACTCAAAAGGATTTTGTGTTCCGTCTGTCTGTCTGTCGTGCGATAGCAGCCGCAAATATCAGGCTATTGACTTGAAATCTGGTACACATGTCCATGATCCCCACGAAATTAGCTGTATAGTTTTGGGTGTATATTCCATTTGTAGTTCGTGTACAGGGACATGCCAAAGATTTTCTATCATTACAGGCTATGGGAAGAATTTGTATATACCACAATAGCAGCCGCAAAAGTCCTTCGATTGACTTGCAAATTGGCGCACACGTTCCAGTTTTGCATATAAGTAGCTGTATAATTTTTATTGCTATATTGTTTATAAACTGTGTATAGGGACACGCCAAAATTCTTAACATTATGGCGTATGGGGTAAATTTCTTTTAAACGCATTTTAATATCATTACTTTGCAATGAAGAAAATGAAACTAGCGTACGTGAGTAAGATGCTTAAACTCATGTTGTTTGAAGAAAATGTGAGCTCTTAAGCTTTCTAATTAATGTACAGGACCTTACAAAAGTGTTCTGACAATGTCACGTAGTCATCCAAACGATGTTAAATTTGGAACAATTTTTTTTCAACAAATGAAGTGTAAATATATAAATTAAAAATAATAATAATAAAAAAAGTAATGTTGTTCAAAAACAACTGTAAATCAAAATTACAGAAAAAATTGGTGTGAAACAACCACAAAACTTCCATTAACCACTATTACATGTATTATATGCATTTTTCTCTAGATAATGTGATCTGAAGACATAAAATTGACCTAACGAAGTAGACACCTAAAATATTTTTCCTGTAAATGAAACTTGATACATGTGTAATGACATATAAAACAGAGTTTACATGGCAAATTAAAAAATAAGAAAAAAAATTATAGTTAAACTCCAATTTCCGAGATCTAAAATTGAACTACCTTATCAGGATGACCGTTAATTTTCCTGTAATAACTACGTAATACATGAGAAAGAATATCTGAAATGGATTTGTGTAACAATTTTCAAGAAAATTGTTAGAGCCGTTTTTGAGATACCAACTTTTACCAAAACTTGGCATACTCAATTATTGACCAGAAAACAATAACATTCAAAAAGATATTTAAAAGGGAGTTAATATGGTGAGTTTCAAAAAAATCATTACAGCTGTTTTTAAAGGAATGCACATGTGAGACCTGAAATTGAACTGTCTATACAGGAAGCCTATCAATTTTCCTGAACTAACCAACTATATCATTTGAAAAGACATCTAATAGAGTGTTTACATAGCAGCTTTGAAGAAAATCGTTTGAGATACTGATTTATGGCCCCACTTATGGTTTTCCAATTTTCTCCAAAATTTGGAAAATTCATCTATACACTAGACCTGTCTCAATTCTGAAGTTTCACAATTTGTTTATTAGTTTCAGAGATATGATAATCAAAAGATTTCTCACATACATACATACACACATACTGATCAGTTGCCAAAAACTACTTTTTTTGGACTCTGGAAACCTTAAAACGTGTAAATCGGGTGAAAACTCAATATCGAATTCTTGGACCAAATGCAATACTTCCATTACATACAGCAGTCAGATAATGGAAGTAAAAAGACATGAAGTACTGTTCTACCACAAATTCTGTTGGTATATAAGGTAGTGGTGCTGCTTGATTTATGAAATCCAATGTCTTTGAAACTCAAGCAGATACAACTGAGTTCTTTTCTATGAAAATATGTCATAGCTTTAGTAAATTAGAAAATTTTTATATAATTAATACAAAATATGTGCCTTTCTTTGTTATTTATCAAAATATTTAATTCTTCAACAAAGAGAGATTTATTTGCTTGTGAATACATAACAGTTTACTTGTTGCATAACTATTTTTTGCATAGATAATATGCTATTATAGCATTGCATCTACAGTATTACCGTGCAAGTATACATTGTTGGAATTGTTTTTAAATGTTCTTTATATTAAATAAAAATGTTTTAAAGATTTTAAAAACGACAAAGTGATACAAATCAAAAAATGGTGATTTTGAGTTTATCATTGAAAATGTGTATGAAGTACCCCAATATGCACAAAAAGCGTCGCATTTCTATCTTAAATTATCCACCTGAGAGGCAGTTGTGTTTAATTATAGGCTAGTCAATGCTTTATCATTATTTTTAAGTAATTTTTCTCAAATACTACATTTTTGAGTAGCATCTTTTTTTTTTTTTTTCCCGGGTACAACATATTTTTCTAAAATGGTTTTTTTTTACATCTTCTTCATTAGTTGTAACATTCTTATTGATAAAGTTATATTTCTTGAACATTTTGTGCCTCAATATTTGACCCTATTCTTTCTTTCTTCTTCATTTATTTTATTTTATTTTTTTTTTTTTTTTCCTTAGTGCATATGAGGCAAATGAAGTTATGTGGGCTGTTGGAATATGTTGTGTAAGTATACTTTCCTAAATTAAATCATACTTATTGGATTAGCTTGACCACAATATTTTTTGATTTGGTAACTACAGAAATATTCTGGGTTAATTTTTATGCCTATGGAATCCACAGTTAAATGAAAATAAATAAAATAAAATAAATAAATAAAAAATTCTGGAACCCTGATAATAATAAATTGATGTTATTTGTTCTGTTTGAGCCAATCACATAATTCTTTACAAAAAGTTGAGAATAATCTAACATTATAGCCTGATGTGAACATTGTCTAATTGTTTAATTCTTGTTAAAAAGGCCTTATGCCATATTAATATATCTTTGACAATATAAAGTTTATGAATCTTTTTTTTTTCCTCCTGGGGTTATTTATAGTTTCAATTACTCAAAAGTACTGTTATGAACATCATGCTGTGCTGACATATCACAATAAGTCTTATGTTGAGGAGAAAATACTATAGAAAACAATTCTGTTTATTTATGACCAATGAAATATTTTATATAGAATACATTTGCATATTTTATATAGAGATGTGAAGTTTAAAAAGATCTAAATGCAAGGCACAGTAAAGATTTTATAAATTATTAATATATCTTTGACAATATAAAGTTTATGAATCTTTTTTTTTTCCTCCTGGGGTTATTTATAGTTTCAATTACTCAAAAGTACTGTTATGAACATCATGCTGTGCTGACATATCACAATAAGTCTTATGTTGAGGAGAAAATACTATAGAAAACAATTCTGTTTATTTATGACCAATGAAATATTTTATATAGAATACATTTGCATATTTTATATAGAGATGTGAAGTTTAAAAAGATCTAAATGCAAGGCACAGTAAAGATTTTATTATATATTACATTCTCAGACTAGGTCTTATATTCTGTAAGAATTGCTTAAAATGTTGTATCATTACATATAAATTTATGCTTATTAAAATAATATTTATTTTTATAAACTCCTATATATTTATATATATTTATTTTCTTTTTCAGTTTATATGCTTGGGTCTCACTGCTTTTGCTTTCCAAACAAAGGTAAAAATATTTAAATGAAAAAAAAAATGTTAATATTAATAAATGAATTTAAATTGCTATTGCCTCATTCTTATATTTATTTTTTTAACAGTATGATTTCACTATGATGGGTGGAATGCTCTTTGTGTCACTCTTAATTTTCGTATGTTTTGGATTTCTGGCCATATTTTTGCACAATGAGGTAATTTTTAAAATCCTATTTAAAATATTTTACATATATATGTATCAGATGACCCATAAGTCTGTAGATATTTTAAAACTTCATAAAAATTGGAAGGAATTGGTAGAATTGACAGTGGTTTGCAAAATAATGTTCATAAACAGTTTTTTTTTTTTTTTTTTTTTTTTGTAGATGAGAAAAAAAGTAGTTAAAACTAAATAGAGAGCACTGTACCATACACATAGCAAGATATATGGAAATCATAGTTCTATAAACTGCACGTTTTCATGATTAACAGCTCATTTCTTATTTTCCCCCCTATTTGTTTGTACATGAAATTGTAATTGTGATTGTAAGAGTTGTTGGTAAAGATGTTTTACCTCAACTAAGAATCACTGACTGAAATTGTGTTAGTAATTATTGCAACTCATTTGCAAACTGTAATTTGTAGTGATGGTGGACACATGGAATAGGAGTTAAAAACATGCAAATATAGTTTTCCATGGAAATACGTGATTTGCTTACTTACAGTGTCCTCTATTAACAAAAATTTTAACTATCATTTTTTTCTTTACAAAAAAAAAATAAATAAATAAAAATTGGTTCAATTGTGTTCAATTCGAACAATTTCTTAAATTTTTATTTATTTATTTATTTTTTTTTTATTTATTTTTTTTTTTTTTAATATTTACTGACTGATGAGACACCCAGCATATGTATATAAAATAGATTTTTTCAAATTTGTATAATATATATTCAAAAAAGAAATAAACAAAGCAGTTGCTCTCTATGACATTAGTTAATGAATATTAAGCGTGTATTATGACTTCTAAGAATTAAGGAATTTTTAAATTAAAAAATTCTGGTTTAATAATTAACTAAACTTAACATATTATCTTTTAAAGTGCACTGTATTTATTTATTTATTTTTTTTTTTTTTTTTATTATTTTTTTATTTTTTTTTTTTCAAGCTTTTCTATATTACTTCAACTTCATATTAAAGATTTTACATTCATTAATATTTTTTTAGCATTCTGCTGAAAACTGAAAGGGTTTTCCAACCAAAATGGTTGCAAAGTAAAGATAAAAATACAGGTATATACAAAGTATAGTCAAGTATACAAAGTATATTCAAGCATGTTTATTGTTATAAATACAAAAATTTAAATGTCAAGTCTAATTGGATTTAAGGCTATGTCAAATATTTTAAGTTTATCACAGATGTTGAAGCTGTAAGAATAGTAAATGAATATTGACGAAACATTTAAAGCAGATGATCATGCACTATATATATTATCTTTAAACTTTAATCACATCAAAAACCGAGACAATGTACACTAAAAATATACAATTTAATACATTAAAATACACAAAACATAAATTTAAATGTTCCGAGCATTTTACAGGCTCCTCATCAGTAAAACATAAAAAAGTAATTTGTTGAGTAGAACAAGAGAACTTCTTTAACAGAGTACAGTGTATTAAATTGTATATTGTTTTAAATTGTATATTTTTAGTGTATATTGTCTCGGTTTTTGATGTGATTAAAGTTTAATTATATATGAGACATGATGATTTTTAAATATTTTAAATATTATCTTTACTTTGTCATCCATATATATAACAGGTTGCCTACTAGGTCATTAAAGTCATGAAATTCAGCAATAGGTCATGAAAGTTAACAACAGGTCATGAAATTCGACTGTCTGCTAGAGTCACATATTGGTTCAGGTAACCCAATTTCACTGGTCAGGTCGAACAATTTTTTTCTCTTGCAGTTCGAGTTGAGTTGATTGAATTGTTTTCCCTACAAATCGGGTCGACTTGAGAATATCTTTCAAAATAATTTCTTTAACAGGCAAAAACATAATTCGGCAATGCATCCTTTGGTGCATTATCGCTTTGCTTATAGCACTCGCGCCCACTTTGTTTGCATGATGAATGGTTGTGTTTTTTTCATCCCAAAACAATTGTTGCGAGTTTATTGCATTTTATAGTGTTTGTTCAAAGTTTTGTACTTATTACTAAACTTGAAGAACATTTTGTGCACTTGAAGTACACAACACAACTAAATGGTTAAAAATTATTGTTTATCCATTTTTCAGATTTTAAAACTTTTAACTTGGTACATTAGTAATTACATTTTTAATTATTTACCAGTTGTATAGCAATAAAAATTTATAACTTAAATTTCAAGATTTTTAGCTGAATTATTAATTTTTATTTTAGGTTTTGAGTCGAATGTGGGTCATTAAAATTCTCTGTTATGGGTTCATGTCGATTTTCAGGTTACTATTATTTAGTAGCACAAATATATAAACATGATTATGAATCTAATATAGTCATTTGTATCTTTAAAAAATAAAATTATCTTCTATGAAAATCTACAGGCATTCTAATTTTTGTTGCCCCCCCCCCCCCCCCCAAAAAAAAAAAAAAAAAAATAATAATAATAATAATTTTTTTTTTTTTACTTAACATTTAAATTTTCTAAAACACATGTATGCTCAAATATTTTGTTAATCAAAACAGTATTAATGTATAACTGAATGAACTAATTTTTTCTAATTCAGAATGTATTCTGTTTTGAAGTATAGGAAAGACATTGAAATGCAAAGTTTGAGATGTATAGTTATATACTTTTTTTAGTTTAATAATTCTATTCTTAGTCTTTTCGGTGGAAAAAAAAAATGTTTGTGGATTTGAAAAAAATTTTAATACATATATTCCTCTCCTTCATGCAAGGAAAATAAATGAAAATTTTCAAATCCCCCCAAAAACTAATAGGTACAATATTATAACATTGTACAAATAGTGTACATATGTATGTAGTTATGTATGTCTGTTTTATATTGATTTCCATTACTATTTACTTAGATTACTAATTAAAAAAAAAGTTTTCAGTTTTTTTACAGTTAATATGTTGTTAAACAATAATTTTAAAAATAAAACAAGGTGATATATCGGTTTAAAAAAAAAAAAAAAAGTGTTAATTTAAAAAAGAAAGGTTGGATATGTCGATTACAAAAGGTCATGAAAAATTTTTTGAGGTCATGATTTTTTTTTTCTGTCGAGTCAGTAGACACCCTGTATAATATATATACATAGCTAAGTCAAATTTGTTGATTTTTTTTTTTTTTTACAGCCTATTACTAAATGCATTAGTTTTTCATATAAATCATGCAAGTAATTCTCTAGAAAAAAACTAATTTTTTACAAGAAAAAAAAACTCTCTGGAATATTTAACATAAGCTAGTTATAAAAAAATAGTGTTAGCTGTTTCTTTTTCCCCACACACACTTAACATTGTGAGTTTTTTTCCTTCTCGTCCCATGCTTTTTTCTATGGATTTTTAGCCTAGTCACATATTAGGCGAGGCATAGCAAAACCTTGACGATAGCTTCAGGGCCCCGAGCTAAATCCCTTCCTGAGTTTTGATGACTTTTCTAGTCAATTTTGACCTTTTATTCCTTCCAATGTTAGCCCCCCCCCCCCTTTTTTTTTTCTCACATACTTAACATTGTAGGCTTTTTTCCTTCTCGTCCATGCTTTTTTCTATGGATTTTTAGCCTTTTTTCTCCCCGATTTTTACGTTCTAAAATGCGGTGGGTGCTCTTACATAAGGAAGGTACTTTCAACTGAGTTACAGATAAACATAACTACATGTGTGTTCTTAAGTTATAATATTATACTCTCCTTTACCCTTTATCTATTGATGATACTTTTAAAGTACCATTAGTTTAAAAGGCATTTAAAATCAAATATTTATAAGAATAGAACCTATATATATATCCCTCTGGGGATCCAAATATAATATCATGTGACAAAATATGAAGCGGACTAAAAAAAATATGATCTATCCAAAAATATGAATTTGTGTCACGTGTGATCTCTGGCGCTAGCCATAGGGCTAATTACTCTTTTAAGCGAAATTCATAACAATTTTTGTGATTGATTTGTCTGTGTGACAGTTCTCTGACTAAGAAAAATATGCATGTGTTGTTATGAAATTTTATATAACACTACTAATGCATAATTAACAATCCTTTCAAATAAAATGTAGAATGTGTCATTTTATTTGTATCAAACACAATCATCACTCACATTATTTTGCTTTCCATTCATATATGTAGGCGAGATTTTGTCCCCAACCCCTCCTTTTAATCTGACTACATGGCACAAGACACTACATATAATTGTTTTTGCTCAAGAAAGGAATATTTAGAGTGCTCTAGCTGTTTTTGCTTGGCATTTTTCATGATCTTCATGTGTGTTATAATTAAACCATATATTACCTCAAGAATCTATCATCAATCTTAATATAAGGAACGTAAAAAGCAAATACTCTTTTACACTTTTTTTTAAGGTTTTAATATCTTTTTTGACCTCTGTTCAGAGCCTGATTAAGGCAGGGGCATACAGGGCAGTTGCCCCAGGCCCCCAGATCAGAGGGGGCTTCCAAATCGAATAGAAAGTTTGTTTTACGTTTCCTTCTTTAATGAAGTTTTTTGAAACAAAATATCAGTATAGTATAAAATCCGGCTTAATTGAGCCATTGTAATTACGAAAATTTAGCTAAATTCTGAAATAATGTCTGCAAGGATATGAATTTTTCGCAGCTAGATGAAAAAGTTAACAATCTGAAATAAAATGGACAGAACAATATTTCGTCTGACCATTGCAGGGGGGGGGGGGATGAAATTTATAGCTATTTTAGGTTCTAGTCAATTTTCTTGTTATATATCTATAATGAGGTGAAAAATTTAAATACCTCCATAAAATTCGGTTCTTCATTACTGAAGTAGTGAAGCAGAAGGGGGGTGGGGAGGAAAAGAAGCTTTTGCCCGAGTATTGAAGCAGAGGGGGGGGGGCCCAATTAGGCTAAGTAGGGCCCTGCCTCTGTTCCAATGATACACTAAAGTATAGGGATGAAACGGATAGTGATTTTGCCGGATACCGGATATCGGATATCCGGAGCTCTTCTGCCTGCCGGATACGGATATCCGGACCGGATATCCGTCGGATATCCGGCATTAGTTTTGTTTTTTGTTGTGTTGTATATTTATTCTAAAACAACAAAATATAAACATATTTCATATACTATTCTTTTAAAAACATTTTAAATACAATTTATTTAAACATATTTATTTAATATTCTATTTATTTGTGTAATATTGCCATGAAGAATAAAATTTTAAGCCTAACATACTCATTCCTACACTTGCAATTTTTGGTAAAAAGCACTATCACAAAAATATAGGTTTTGTTCAGAATTATAAAACTAAAACTTATTATTTACATATTTTTTACAATACTATTATTTAAAAAATGAAATAAAATATTTTACTAATATAATCACAGTTAAAGGGTTATTTTCACATGAAAACTAATATGTTGTGGCTATCACAAAACTTTCTTCTAGATAATTCTATATAACAGCGCCACTTATGGTTTAAGTCGTATAAAAGTTTAACCATAGCTTCTCACAATAAATATTTTACAAAAGGAGTTTATGCAATTTTAATCAACAGATGCTGAGATATACGGTTGTGAAAAATAATAATAGAAGCTCCACCTGTCGGCTGATATATACATAAATAAGGTCAACATTTGCTTTCATAATGGTTGTCTTATATATCAAGTTTCATGCACATATGTCATAGAAGTTGGGATTAACTTAGCCTATTCATTGGGTAAATTGTAGTGCAGTATTGCCACCTGTTGGCCGATATACACCTAAAATAAATCACAATAGTGTTTCACAATGGCTGGTTCTCTCACATACCAAGTTCTATGCAATTATACACAATAGAATAAGAGATATAGACTTCCCCTTTTGGGGGGAAATTTCTGTATTGCAGAACCACCTACTGGCCAACATGCACCCAAACTGAACCAGCATAATTTCTCATAATGCCTTTCCAACATAAAGTTTTATGTAGTTACATGAAATAGAACCTAAAATATAGCCTTCCCTAAATTGCAGAAAGCACTGTATAACAGCACCACCGGTAGAGCAATTGGCACCAAAATTTGATAGGCACTAATATATGCCAAGTTACATGTACATATATATTTATATGAAATTCTGTGCAGTAGTTTCTGAGATATAGCCTTCCTCTAAGTTGCAGAAATCGCAGTATGGTAACACCACCTGTTGAGCAATTTGCACCAAAAGTTAGTAGGCACTGATTTATGTCATGGTGCAACTACACATAAATTTATATGTAATTGTAGTACGGAGTAGTTCTGTAGGTACAGTTGAACAGAATTTTTGTCACACACACACAGACATTTTTTAAAAATTGGTCAAACCAGGTTCTGGACTTAAAATGTGTAAATCCATCAAAAACCAGAAGTTGAAAATTTTTATGAATCCAATACTTTCTTTTGAGACATTTATAAGAAAACATAAAAGAAAGAAGAAAAAATAAATAAATAAATAAACTAAAAGCTTCAAACTAGTATATTATGGCCATCACAAAACTTTCTTCTATATCTCTCTATATAACAACGCTACATGCTGTTTAACATGCAGAAGAAACATAATCATAGCTGCTTACAATAAAGATTTTAGATATTGAGTTTAGTGCAATTTTAATCAAAAAATTTTGAGATATAGCCATATGGAGAATCAAAGAAATTGAGGAACAGCTGCGCCACCTGTTGGTCGATATACATCCAAATTAAGCCAACTTTTATTCTCATATTTTTATCTTGTTTATCTCTTAAATTTTATAGATGTTGAGATTTAGTCTTCCTATTCACAGCGTAAACTGCAACATAATATAGCCACCTATCGACCAAGATGCACCAAAATTGAATCAACATGATGTTTTATAAAAATGACCCTTTCCCATACTATATTTTTAGCAATTATACATGAATGAATCTGAGATATAACTTCCCCATTCACGGGAAAATTGCAGCATAGCAGCATCACCTATTGGCCGTTATGCACAGAAATTGAATGAACATGTTTCATAATAAATAGCCCTCCCTATGACACACTTAGTTTATTTATCTTTTATTATACACAGTATAAGCTGAGATATAGTCTTCCTTTAAATGGGAGAAATCACAGTATAGCAGCGCCATCTGTTGAGTAATTTGCACCAAAAGTTGATGGGCATTTTTTTTTTTTTTTGGTAAGATGCAACTATGTATAAATTTATATGAAATTCTGTGCAATTAACTCTTGAACTGCACAAAATTTTTGTCAGATAGACATTTTCCAAAAATGGTCAAATTGTGTTTTGGTTCTCTCAAAATGAGTAAATCCACTGAAAACTGGAAGTTAAAAATTTTCACGAATCCAATACTTCCTTCTATTTAATATAAAAGAAAGTAATAATTCAAAATGAATTTATACTTTTTACTTATTTTATATTTTTATATTCTGTACAGATAAGAAAGAAAATTTTACATTAGTTATTAAAATTCTTTAAGTAAGTGAAGTTTTTCTGCAGTACAAAATCAAAAACTTTAAATAACTGATTTTTTTTTCTTATGAACAATATGAAAGTGAAAGTACAGACTTTCTGAAAATTTAAATATGTACTTTTATTTGAAGTAATTTTAATTTTTTGGGATATATCTATGCAACGCAACAGGGAATTCTAAATTCAGGTGCTTTAGTAAGATATTCCATTAAAAATGCAAATTTATATAAATTGGAGGGTTTTTAAAAAAATCCAAATCGAATAGATAGATGGCGCAAGTAATGCCAGATTTCTGCTAATATAAATATATGGTCACAAAAACAACAGCTTTATTGTGTATGGACAACTGGATTGTAAATAAACAATTGTTCTAGTCAATAAATGCACATTATTTGACTCATTCTCGAAACAATCTACAACTTTAACATCCAAGACTAACAATATTACTAAACAGTCTAACAACATATTAGCAAAAGACGTGAAAACTGAGTTATATATACACTGCAACTGCAGAGAATAAATATTATTTGTTCAGGAACAACAATGAACAGCTCTTTTTATTGTTATGGGGAAGATTAGGGGGAGTGTTATAGATCACTCTGGAAAAAAACCTAGCTAACTCTGTACAAAATTAAAATAGGGCTTCTATATTTCTTAGACCTGAGGCTACTTTTGGCTAAATTTGTTTGCAAATGAGTCCAAAATCGATTTTCGCGGAAGCCAACTTTAAAAAAAAAAAAAAATCTTTTACAAGCTACAACTGATCTAAAAAAAAATTAAAAAATTGTCTCAAAATTTTCATCTGACGGGAGTTTAAGCTTGAATTTTCTCCTTCGGATATCCGTCGGATATCCGGCTTGAAATTGCCGGATATCCGTATCCGGTGTGCTGATATCCGGTACCCCGCCGGATATTTAAAACTCAGCCGGATAGGCCGGATACCGGATAGTTACCGGATATCCGTTTCATCCCTACTAAAGTACCACCTCATTGAATTCCTCATTAATTACTATGATGAGGTGATAAGCATAATTTTTATTGCACATACCTTTAAAAGATACTCTTAAATAACTAAAAAAATATGTTTCAAATACATTTTTTGTCTGTTTCATAATGCAGTAGATAAAAGGTTAAAATAGCATTGTTATAACTCTTACTTTATGAATGGAGAATTCATAGGTTGTAATTTAAAATTTACAGCTCTTAGGACTGCAAAACGGATTACTATCAGAAAGTTATTCATGATTCTTTAACATTAGTTTGCTTTTGTATAATATTAAATTTGTTACTTTAATATAAAGCAGAAAAGTACCATAGGTTCATACCTCTGTATTTCTATTTAAGTCTTATTGTAGTAATTATTCTACAATTTATTCTGGTCTTGGTTGGCTGGGGGAGTGTTGCTTGCGTGAAACTAGTTTATCCCCACAGGCAAGTCACAAGTCTTGCCGCCTGCCTCCTTCCTCCCTTTCTTAAGTTTCTTAAATTATTTTTTCATAAATTTCGTTTCAGTTTAAGCTTTTCTGTTAAGCTTTTGTTGAGTTAGTTTAATGTTTCGTTTGTTTAGTAAGCTGAAAATTATTAAATTTGGTATCTTTAAATATGTGTATTTCATCCCCCTGGTGAATTTTTTTCACCTTTCTGAGCTTCTCCTACATAAATTTTCATTCTTATTGATCTTTGTGGTTTCAGTGATCTTGTATCTGTTGCCTGGCTTTTACTACACTTAATAAATCATTATTATGTGTATATTTAATACAAATTTACACATCAGTATATTTTAATTGGAGATGTTTTTCTTTTTAACCCTTTTGTAATTGTATAATTGTTGAGTCGCATTTTTTATTTATTAAAGTTCTCTAATCGAGCACCTTGCAAACTGTTATGAGATAGTTTTCTTTGTATTTGTTTAATTGCAATATCAATTGTAGTTTTCAGTTTATATAGTAGTTGTAATATTTCTCTTTTTGACTTGTGTATTTGATTGCTAAGATTACATTTAAATTTCTTTGAAACATTTTAATTATTTAGATTGTAAGACTTGTTTATGCCTGTATCGGAGCTCTGATCTTTTCCTTGGTAAGTAAACATTAATTTCTTTGTTTTGTTCTTATACATTGAATATCAAACATAACAATTGCTACCTTTTTTCTCTCTCCTTCTAAAAATCATAAAAATATTTCCAACTTAAAAAGTTCTCAATTACTGTTAAATGCGAAATTCTAAAACTTACCCTCTCTCTCCCCTGTTTTTTTCCCCCCATTGATAAGGTTTTCTCTGTTTTTCTGTTGTAGATAAATCCTATGTATATAAGTCCTAAATGCAAACATTAGTGTAAATAATTTAAAAATGAGGGCTAACATTTAAATTGAATTAAAATAACTTTTATTTGAGTGTTGTTGGTATTAATCAGGTATCTGTTAATAGATAAATCTTATAACATTGTAAAATTCTTCACTTGTATATATTGTATATATATTTTTTTTATAGTACAGTGTGTCCTAAAAGTTCCAGTACTCCAACTTAAAGAACTCGTTGTGTCCGTGATTTTTTTTAAATATTAATTTTATCGTCTTTTTTTAAATATTAATTTTATCGTAATTCTTTAATTTTTATCGTTTGTATCTTTTCTTCCTCAAGTTATGCGAGAATAAAGTTTTATGTTATTTTGTTCTTCATAGTGAAATGAGTTTATCACGCATTCAGAGAATTACGCTGTATGAAGCTTATTTTGAATGTAAATCGCATGAAAGATGCAAAGATGTTTGGCGATATAAATATCAAGATCATGTAATACCGAGTAAAAATATGCTATATCAGCTCATTCGACAATTTCGTAATACAGGTTCTGTGCAGGTTTCTCTACAAGAAATCACTCCCAGCATGTTAAAACGCGTTTCTAAACACATGCGCAAACGAGTTCAGCTTTGCCTCCTAGAAAAGGGTGGATATTTTGAACATTTATTATAAATGTAAGTTCTGTATTTTTTCCTCCGTTATTTTAAATGTGCCTTTTATCATTAGCATAAAAATAATCGTTTTAAAGTTTGTTGTTTTGTAAATAAAAAATACGTCAGTACTGGAACTTTTAGGACACCCTGTATTATTTTAAGAAGATAAAATCATTTCAATTTGTTTAGACTTCAATGAACTGAAATGTAAAAATTAAAATATGACTGTCGAGTAAAAAAATCCTGAAGCTTAAAAAAAAAAAAAAAAAAAGTTGAATTTAGCCAATAAGTGTAATATTAATAATAATAATAAATTAAAAAAAAAAAAAAAGCAGGGAGATCTGTACATTTTAAGGCCATATATACCTTTGAATCCCTGTTTGGTCATTACTCATTACTAATGTTCACACAAGCAATGAAAATTTTGTTGTCCAAAAAGACCACCAAGGTTATGATTTAATGATCAAGAAAAGGGGTGGGGGAGAAAAATTGACATTACATGAACAAGCACATCTACTTTGTAAATTTTTGAAATCAATGAAAGAACTAAATTTTTTAGTTGACAGTACAAAGATTTTTCATGGTTGTGGGAAAGAGCAATATCAGCATCTAAAAGTATAGTTGTTGATTCATGATCAACTTCTTCAGAAAATTATAGGGAAACATTCAATTTATAAATCAATTGATACTATGGTTGATGAAAATGAGTGTGTCAAATATCCTGAGTTCTGCAGCAGAAGTTTTTCCGTAAGAACAACACTTTTTTGGAAGCATTACAATTTTTTTTACATATATATACTAAGGTAAGGTTTTCATTATTTATGTGAATGTTAAGTTTCAGAATCAAAAGTATTTAAAAATTTAAAAAAAAAAAAAATCTTGTGGAATGGAAAAAAAGCAGCAAAATTATTCACAAAAAAAAAAAAAAAAATGTAATGAAATCTAAATTTATAGCTATTTAAAAATTAAGATGAGAGCATAAAAGAATCTCATAAATTACACAAGTATCAGTAAAAACAAAAAAATTTATTTTATTGTAGAAAAGAAAAATATTAATTAAATAAAAATTTCAAACTAATGCCAAATATCTCCATGGAAATAATTACACTTGTGAATTCCTTAAGTGTACCAATTTACATAGTGTAGCTAATTTTTTATTTCCTTCCAATTTTATTATTATTTACAAGTAATTAAAAATATTTTATGTCAAAAAAATAATAATTATATATATAAAAATGAATGTTTGTCTGTATGTCCTTTATAAAATCGTAAACGGCTTGACCGATTTCGATCATTCTTTTTTTTTTTTTTTTTTCCTTTATAGGTCAGGGATGGTTTAGGGGAAAAAAATTGAAAAAATTCGCCACCCCAAGGGGGGGGGAGGGGAGCAAAACGTGAATTCAAAAAATCCTTCATATCTCAAACAAAAAAACAGATATCCGTAAAATTTTTGCTTTAAAATATAGCTAATATAAATGTCTAAAAACCAATTTCTGGAATTTTCGAAATTCGGTCCCCAAGGGGCGGGGGAGGCGTGGGGGCAAAGCGGGATTTCACATGCGTAAAACGCGATTTCGCATAATCCTATATATCTCAAACAAAAAAAAAAAACGGACATGAAATTTTTGCTATAAAATACAGCTAATACAAATATCTAAAAACCAATTTCTGGAATTTTAAAAATTAAGCCCCCAGGTGGGGCAGCAGGGGCAAAAACAATTAGAAATACAGTTAGGCCTTTCAAAATTGGTACAGATAGGTTTCAATAGCCTGCAAGTCGAATGGGGATATTTTCGAAAGTGTAAAGTCATTAGGAGGGGAGAGAAGGGGGGGGGGCAAAAAAAATAAAAATAGATTGTTCAAATTTGGTATATAGAGGTTTTCGATACTTACAAATCGATTGCGGATATTTTCGAATTTGTAAAATTATTAGGAGGTGCGGGAAGGGGGGTGGAACGATAGGGGGGGGGGGCTATGGGCAAAAACAAATAGAAATACAGTTAGGGCATTCAAAGTTGGTACAGATAGGTTTTAAAGGCCTGCAAGTCGAATGGGGATATTTTCGAAAGTGTAAAGTTATTAGGAAGGGGGGGGGGGGCAAAAAAATAACAATAAAGTTAGATCGTTCAAAATTGGTACACAAATGGTTTTCGATACTTAAAATTGAATGCGGATATTTTTGAATTTGTAAAATTATTAGCAGGGGTGGTAAGGAGGGGCTATGGGCAAAAACAAATAGAAATGCAGTTAGGCCATTCAAAATTGGTACAGATTGGTTTTAGAGGCCTGCAAGTCGAATGGGAATATTTTCGAAAGTGTAACGTTATTAGGCGGAGCGGGAGGGGGGGGCGGAGGGGCAAAAAAATAAAATAGAGTTAGATCATTCAAAATTGGTACATAGAGGTTTTCGATACTTACAAATCGATTGCGGATATTTTCGAATTTTTAAAATTATTGGGGAGGGGGGGGGGGAGAGTGGTGGGGCAAAAAAATAAAAATAGAGATAGATGTTCAAAACTGGTGCATAGAGGTTTTTGATATTTACAAATCGATTGCGGATATTTTCGAATTTGTAAAATTATTAGGATAGACGAGAGGGGGGGTGAAGGGGGAAAATAACAGAAATAAGAAATAGAGCATTTGGGGAATTTTTTCCGAAGACAGTGAGAACCCGGTGCGACGTTTTTCCTAATCAGATTTTGTTTCGCTTTTTTTTTTTTTTTTTTTCACGTGATAAAAATTAATGCAATTTTGAGAATTCAGTAATTATAGTGATTCATTTAAAAATAGGGTCCAGCGAAGCGGGCGAAGCCTGCTAGTAATAAAATAAAATAAATAAATAAACGTATATTGTATTTATTTAGCATCATTTTTTTTTTTTCTCTTTTTAATAGTTTTTAAGTTAAAATGAGATTTATATTGAATATTTTTACTTTCCGAACACTATAGTGACGAAAGTATTGTAATCATGTCAAAAATTCGAATTTGAGATTTTGATGTTTCTATACGTTTCAAGGTCCAATGAGTCCGTTTTCACTATTTTTGCGATGATGTATGTATGTGTGTGTGTATGTATGTGTGTATGTATGTGTGTATGTCTGTGAGTGAACACGCTAGCGTCTAAACGCTTTGTTCGAATAAGCTGAAAGTTGGTACGTATATTGAAAGTCACCATAGTACGAACCCTATAGATTTTAGTTAATCTAGCACTTACAGTTTTTTTACAGGGACACAAAGAAAAATTCTTCATCATTACGGCCTATGGGACCAAAATCTTAAAAGTGCGATAGCATCTAAACACCTTATTCAATTGAGCAAAAAATTTATACACATATTATAGGTCACAGATACTCAACCTGTATAGATTTTGGAGAATCTAGGACTTATAGTTTTCTTACAGGGACATAAAGAAAAATTCTTTATCATTATGGCCAATGGGGCCAAATTTTTAAAAGTGTGATAGCGTCTAAACTCCTTATTAATATAAACAAAAAATTTGTACACATGTTATAGGTCACAGTTGCACACACTGTATAGATTTTGCTGAATCTAGCACTAACAGCTTTTTTACAGGGACACAAAGAAAAAATCTTTATCATTATGGCCTATGGGACCAAATTTTTAAAAGTGCGATAGCATCTAAACGCCTTATTCCATTGAGCTGAAAATTTAGATGAATATTATAATTAACTGTTGCACTAATTATAAGCATTTTGGTGAACCTAGCATTTATAGGTTTTTACAGGGACACAACGAAAAATTCTTTATCATTATGATCTATGGGCTCAAAGATCAGTAGCGTTAATTAAAACATCGTGTAATATATGGAGAAAAATACTCAAACACTCTATTATGGTTTTCTCCATTTTGTTTGTTTAACAACTCCTCTTTCTTTACTTTATCTACAAAACTGCTAATTACTCAATGTTCGGAAAGTCGAGTGGAGTCACTCCAGATTTTTTAAACCAATTATCTGATTGAACTAAAAAATACAGCTTTATCTAGATTTTGTCCTGATTAATAAATGTATCAATTTTCGTAGCAATCAGCTAAACGGTATAGTTTTGCATAGCAAACAACTAAAAATTTGGACAGATAAAATGATAAATTTTCAGCTTTATATGTTTATATATAGGTATCTTTTTTTTTTTTCTTGTTTGTACTGTACAAATCTTTTTTTTTTTTTTTTTTTTTTGAGAAGATAGCACACACTTTTTAATATATTCTAAATGCAAACTGTGTATTTTTATTGGAATATTAATATTTAAAAATGTAAAACTATAAAATAAGAGAGAGAGAAAATAAAAAGTGTTTGAGTGTGGTATAACTTTTATGTCATTAAAATGAATTTTAATCATATGAAAAGAAATATTACAATCACAAAATGTATTTGAAAATTAAAAAAACATTTACAGCAAATCATATTACCACTTGATCCCTGATCAGTAAATATAAAAAGTGGCTAACAAAACAAAAAGATATTCTACTTGGCAGGAATCATAAAACTGATAAGTGTTAAAAACAAATTACAAATTTAATGCTAAAAAATAATTAATTCCATTTGCACAATAAAGCAAACAAAAGTTTGTTGTGTTATGACACCCCAGTTTAACCAAACCTTGGCGCAATCAGATGTGGTTGAAAAAAAAAAAAAAAAGATTAAGGAATTTTAATAATAATGTGAGAAATGGCATGATTGGTCCTTAATATAATTTGCTGACAAAATTGATTGGAACATTATTATAAAAGAAACTTTATTATTATTAAGTTGAATCCCAGTGGCAGAAACACTGCGACACGGCAACATAGTCGCGGACATAGAAAAACGGCTTGCAGACAGTTTTTGTCTGAACTAATAAAAAAAAATTAGTCTGCAACTTTCGGACACTATGTCTGTAGTAATAAAAAAAAATTGCCTGCAACTTTTGAACAGTTTTTGTCTGCAGTCATAAAAAATTGTCTGCAATTTACGGGCATTTTTCGCCTGTGACCATGCACTACTGATGTATGACGTCTTAGATGCTCTCTGGTAGTGTAAGCCATTTTCACCCCTGATAACACGCAAATTTTGCAGACAGATTACGAAATTTTAAAAGCCTGTCGCAGACAGCTACAAAACTTTCTGCCACTGGAAGTTGCATTAAATTCCTAAATAGTAGGGGGGGGGGGACTGTAATCGCTCTATTATTGAAAGATGTATTAAAATAATAATAATAATGAAGTGCCAAAAGAGCCATTAGGGGGTGGGAATGTTCAAACAGGCTTGCAAAAGGATATTTATGAAGTCAACACATAGTGATGCTATTAAGAAATTTTAGACTTTGTAGACGTAAAATAATGTTTTTTATTAATATAATGTTGTGAGTGAAAATTTAGATAATTACACTATATGATGCAGTTGCAGGGTTGCCAACTGCTCCGATTTCTGCGGAGTTTCTCCGAAAAAATTTAAAAACTCCGCAACTCCGCGAGTTATTTTTTATGCTCCGCAAATTCAGTCTTGACCACCTGGCTAAATATTTTTTATTAACTACATAAAACTGAATAGTGGCAGACACTGAAAAAAAAAAAAAAAAAAAAAAAAAAACTATCTTTTTTCTTTCTTTTTTTTTCCCTTGCGCGATCCAATCCTTATCAACTTTTGATTTTGCATTTCCCTCAGTTGCCGCATAAAACATTATTCTTTTAATTTTATTTTTTATCTATGAAAGCGCTTCAACGCCTCTTGAAAATAAAAAAAAAATAAAAAAACTAACTTTTACAATCTAGTTGAAGAACCACACGCTTCATCGTAAATACTCATAAATAAATAGTAAAGAAAAAAAAAAAAAAAGAAAACATTCTTGTGCTAGGCATTGCGTAATCTAAATATTGCTGACTCAGAACGAGAACAAGTATTTGTTTACATTAGCTGAGAGTGTGCGTAATTAAAGCCGCAAGCTGAAAGGGGGGGGAGGGAAGAAAGAAACCGAATGCTATGATTATCTTCATGGCTCTGATTATGCGGTATTTTGATTTTCATTTAAACTCTATCAATGTTTCAGTTATCTTAATGCTTAATAAGTCGCTAAAAAATAATACTTTCTAACGAAAAAAATTGTTTATTTTAATTATTTATCGATAAAAATAATGGATTCAAAGCTACTGAACTTTAAGTACGATTGACAATGCAAGGAATCAGGAGCAGGAAGAGGTATCTTCCGTGGGAGACTTTCTAAAGTGTCTTAGGCCGTAATCACGCGAGTTTTGGAAAAAATCATGGAAAATTTCGAACTTTGTACCAAGTATCTACCGTTGGAGAAAGAGAAAGAATATTTTCTGTGCTTTTTCTTACGATAAGTGAATACGCGATAACTTAGTTTTTATAGTGCGTGGGTGATTCTAAGAAATTTTCATAACTGAAAATGGGACTTTCACAAAAATCGTCGGATTTAAAATGGATTCGTCACAAAAATAGCACAAGAAAATTGCGTATTTTATAAGTAAGCCGCAAAAAATGATATTTCAGTAATCAAAAAAGAAAGAAAAAAAAAAAAAAAAAAAAAAAGGCCGATTTATGACTAAATAATTACACATTTTTAGAAAAATAACATATATTTTAGCAATTAGTTTACGATTACGTAATTTTAAAAATTAGCTGCAAAATAATTCCGTATTTCTATAAAAAGCCACAAAATTATACTTATAATGCAAATTATGTTTGAAAAAAGGCAAGAAATTAATCGATTAGCATCAAAATAAAGCCTTTTTCGGCGATTAATTGCGATTAAACATAAATTTTGTTAATTAGCGGCGAAATGACTGCGTATTTCCGTCATCGGCTACAAAAATATCGCGATTTATTGAAATCAACTGGGGAAAAAAAAACCTTTATTGGCTAGCAGCCAAATGATAGCATATAAAACGTAAATTTTTGATTATTAGTGGGAAAGCGAAATCTACCCTATTTGCGAAATCTACTTCAAAATTATTTCCGATTTCCGAGATTCCACTTAAAAAAAAAAAAAAAAAAATGCAAATTTCACCGATTAGTGGCAAAATAGTTGAGTATTTAAGATTCAGCTTTCAGAAGAATGCATTTTACGTGGGTTAATAGCTAAATAATAGCGTGTTTCGGCAATCGGCCGCATAATAATCGCGTATTTTAGCATTTACCTTTAAAGAAGAGTGAATTTTATCAATTAGAGCAAAATTATAGTATATATTAGCAATTATTTGCTATTAAACGTATATTTTGTAAATTTGCAGTGAAATAATTACGAATTTCGGCAATCGGTCGAAAAAATATCGCGAATTCTGTCAAATATGGGAAGAATAGCATATTTATTTAATTAATGGTAAAAACGTAATTCTACCTCCCCCCCCCCCCCCTACGAGAAACTCTCGATTTTTTAGGTATATTTAGCAATAATCTTAAGGGGGGAAAAAAAAAAAAAAAAAAAAGAGTTTCAGAAAAGTTGATGGCTGTCAGTTTGCACTGAAATTGAATTTAATGTACAATTTCAATCCTTTTCCATCCTTAATAACAATGATTATTTTATTGTAGATTCAGTTTTATTACATTTTCTAATATCTAAATTATTAAAATTGTTCATTATTTTGACTTTTGTTACTCCAAAAATTTAAGATTTTGTTTAAAAAAATCCAATTTTTGTATCTGTTTGAAGTATAGCACTGAAATTATTTTCACATCAATTGTCTTGTTCTTGTAATTAAACAAGTTTCTTTTGAATAGGCATGCACTAAATGTTTGATTATTACTCAATAATGAATATTCAGTATACCGAATAGTAACTTAAAATTCGATATGATTATTGTTAATTTATTTTGTTAGTAGTTTCTTTCTTTCTTTTTTTTTTTTTTTTTTTTCTTTTTTAAATTTTTAAAATTGCTCCTCAAAGTAGCCGAAATGCTCCTCAAAATTTCTCTGAATACTCCTCAAACTGTTTTTCAAAAGTTGGCAACCCTGCAGTTGTGTATTCATGGGTACAGAATTTAAAAAAAAAAAAAAAAAGGGGGGGGGAGAATATATATATATTTCTTTTGTGGTGAATAGTATTCAGTATAAAAAAAATAATTTGTGTCTATTCCTTATTTATTCTATAATAAATTATTTTCGCAAGTTAAGCATCATTGATGTTTTAAATAAACAAATAAAAAGCTATGATAATAGTAATATTTTTTATCTTCTTTATAAATATATTTTCATACTTTGTACATTTGTAAAATTAAGTACATTTTGTATGTCATTGTAAATTTGTTTTTGATTCTTCCCCCCTCCCCCCCCCCCAAAGTGTTGTGCCATGTAAAATTTTTTGGTACTGCTACCTACCCCCATATGGAAATACTTTTCTTTGCACATTTATTAAAATTTATTATTTATTGCTTTGCTGGACACTATATTTAAATCAAATTTCAAAAAATTTGAATCTATTTTTTTTTTTTTTTTTTTAAATAAAAACTGAAAAATTCTGTTGAAATTGCTCAAAACCTCATTTTGGGTGATGACATGAGTATAGGTATAATTTTGAACTATAAAGTTTCTCCAACTTATCATGCAGCCTCTGACTGTATTTTCTTACCTAACTGCTTCAAGCTGTTAGCACTGCTGTAGGTAGATATTTTTTAGCAGTGCTTTTAGGTTTTGAGATGATATCTTTTTAACTAATTGGAATAATTTAATTTAAATGGTCAACTCATGATTCTTGCGGTATATCACACCTTTTAGTGTCTTCTGCATTCAGTAGTTCATGAAGATATTGCAGGATATACATTACAGCCGGATTTTAATAGTGTGATTATTTCTTATTTGCTTTTTACTATGACTGATTATAATAAAACTATTATAATTTTCTCATTTCAGTACTTGGTGTATGATACTCAGCTGTTGATTGGTGGCCATCATAAATATTCAATATCGCCCGAGGAATACATCTTCGCTGCTCTTAATTTATACTTGGATATTATCAATTTGTTCATCTACATTTTGCAGATAATTGGATCACGAAATTAATCTCATTTTATGTTCGTTTCAAAAATTGGAATGATTAAAAAAAGTTAACTGTGCTTACATAGTCATATCATTATTTTATTTTCATTTTCTCTACATATGTTTGTGTTATTTTCTTAAATTAATATTTATTTTTCAAACCACCATTTTTTAAACAGAATTAATGCTTAAAACTTATTTTATTTATCAGTGATTTTACTGTGTTTTTGGTGTAACAATAATATGCAACCTATTATAAATATTAACACTTTTCAACTTTGGCAGCTTTGTTATTAGTGTTAGAAAGTAGGATTTTTACAGGGGTGCAGAATATGTCTGAATGCCCGAACGAGGTTCGGGGGAAATTTAAACTGACTTGGGAAATTTTGAATATTTTTTTAAGAGAAAATAAAAATGTAAATCAAAAATAACAATTTGCTACTTTGAAGTGCTTATACACTAACTGCGATATTTTTATGTTACACTGTATACTTATTCTCTTAAAGATTTATTACATAGAACAAATGACTTTGTGTAGCAAAGTAGATTTTTGCATTATTGAGGGAAATTTATACTGTGTTTGGGGGAAATTTCCGAGGTTTGAACATTTTCTGCACCCCTGGATTTTTAATGGTGATTTTTTTTACTTGAAGAAAATTTATGAAAGCATGTTCAATTTATCAATAAATTTTGAATATATTTTTAATATTATTGACTAACGGTGTAAATTTTTCTATTGTAGTGTAAATGTTATTATTCTGAGATACTTTTGTTAATCTGGAAGGTGCCATTGTTAACTTCTTTCTTCATTTTTTTACCCTGTTAAACCAAATGAAATCTGTATTTGTATATTTGTTGAACTTTTTATTCTCTGTGAGTTCTGTTTATGCTTATAAAATTTCCCCACGGGTCAGAAATTATTTTATTTTTATGTATCAATATTCACTTTTTTATGCTGGTGTATTAAAATTTTTTCTTTTAATTCAGAAAATTACTTTAGGAGTGAACAATATACCTAAACTTGCCGACAACCGAAGCCTATGTTACTGTATGAGGAACATTGTTTCTACAATTGCTAAAATGAGTACTATTTTAATGGTTGTGAATTTTCTTATTATGAAAACAGAATTTTAAAAAATGCATTAGATAATGAGTGATTATAGAAACAAATTTTCCCCAGCCTTGACTGTCAGCGAGATTAGGTATTGTCAGCGAGATTAGGTATTATTACATGCATCCACACAAAGATGCATTTGAACTGTTTATTGTGTGTCAAATAGGAGTTTATACTCTGGGTCTCAATTAATAATCTTTTATTATTTTGTTATGTATTTACTCTAACGGCCTTAGAAAAGGCAAAATTCTCATGTTTTCTCTGTACAGTTTTTTACAATATTCTCAGGGTTGCCACAGGCTACTAAAAGGCAACTATTTGCAACTATTTTCAGTCTGAGGAGACTATGGCTACTTTTTTTGCCTAAAAAGCTTGAAAAAGCAACTATTTTCACAAAAAGGCAACTATTGGAAGACTATTTTTCACCTTTTGCAAAATTCTTCTTCCAGAAATAGCAAAAAAATGTTTCAGAATGAAGTATTTTCTATTCATTTTATAAACAATCCCATATCTTAACCTTTTCACCCTTTATTTATTTATTTATTTATTTTTTACCACCTTAAAGTATGGCATATCCCTGATGTTGGCCTTGAAGCAGGTGAAATATCCAATTAGAATGTAGAAATTTCATCCGATGTGAGATATGCAGCTATTAAGCTGCCCAATTTGCTTATTGCAGTTGACTTTTAAAGCTGAATATATACAGAGTATTACATTACATCAGAGCATGTTTAAAAAGTCTTCAGCAGAGATTTTTTTTTTTTTTTTTTTTTTTAAAGTTTTGAACAAAAAAAATAAAAATAAAATTTTTAATAAAAGAAAACAATGTTTGATGTAATCAAAATCATTCGTGTCCTAAGAAGCCTAAAAATAATTTTTTAAATAAATTTAATAAAATACTTTTCACAAAATTATGTGACAGTTTTCTTATTCTTACTAATTTAAATCTCAAAGGTTTAGACACGTTTTGTATAATTAATGTTTTTAATAGAAGATACTTATTTATGGTTATTATTAATTTTTTTATACATTTAAAAAAAAAAAAAAAAAAAAAAAGGTAATTTTTTTTTTCAGATTATTTTTTCTATTACCTCTTTTAGAATGAAGTAAAAATATATGTATATTAAAAACTAGTTATTTGGCATTTTTTCTATTTTTCTATTTTTATGAATTATTTAGAAAATCTAATTTTGAATACATTTCTATTACTTAAAAGTATCTTAATTTGAAATTTTATTTTTTATTTTTTTATGGTATACTTAAATAGTAAGAAAATACATATTTTTTTTACCCTTCAATATTCGTCAATGTATGTGATATTTAAGCTTATATTTTGCTCGTTAGGCTACTATTTAGGCAACTATTTTAATGCTTATAGGCTACTAAAGCAACTATTTTTGTTCTATTTCTTTTGTGGCAACCCTGTATTCTGAAATAAAGGTTTTTTTTTTTTTTTTAATAGGATTGAAAACAGGGTTGCCACGCTACCTGGAGAACCTGGAATAGTCAGGAAATTTGAAAATTGACCATGAAAGTCAGAGAATTTCATACAATAATTGCCCCCCCCCCCCCAAAAAAAAAAAGAAAAAAATAAAATAAAATAAATAAATAAATAATTTAATAAATAAATAAAAATCCTGTAACAGTCATTTTTCGTTTCTTCTTTTTTTTTTTTTTTTTATGTGTGTGTTAGCCATAGGTGAAAGTTTTCAGTCTATTGACTGTATTCAGTCTTTTTTTTATGTGTTATAATACAGATAGGCCAATTTTATGGAATTAATCTTTGTTAGGGGCAAATCAAGGTCCCAATTTTTTTCTGAATCAGCCCCTTTCAATGTTAATTCAATTATATTATTAAAAAAATTTCCTAAGTTTTCATACTTATGCTTATTAATGTAACCCTTAGAAATGTATGTTTTGAATATCTACATACATTATGTATGAGCTTATTATATTTTACCCAATATTGCAAATATATATATATATATATACTTCACTCCAGTGAAAATTTTTTACTTTCACCCATGGTGTTAGCTTCCGCCATTTTTTAAAAACAAAACCTCTTAGAAGGACCTCCAAGGAGGGCAATCTCTCCTTAGGTCAAAGTAATATGTAACTTTTGTATTTTCAAGTGGTACCATAATTATTTTGCCCTCAACACAGCCAATGCACAATGTATGGCTAGACTGGAATTTTTTTAAAACACGTCTGGAAAACCTGGAAAAGTCAGGGAATTTCATTCTCATATTTGAGTGGCAACCCTGTGAAAAGTAATGCCATTTAAGATAAACCTTATATTTATTTTATCTGATTTTCTCTGTTTTAAACAAGCATGTTAAATTTCTTAGCTGTGTAGTTTTTATTGTAAGTATATTGCAAAAATAACTACTACTTAGATTATATGGGTATTGCTGGTCCTGTTGGTCAAAAAGTTAATACTCATTTGTAAGTTTTCTGAATAGCTCTTTTAAGAGAATTGGGTTCTGAAGCATGTTATCAATTATTTCTGACTGAGCAAAATTCTGAAAATTATTTGGTCTATGTAATTAATTGTAGAACTTATTTAACTTTTATGTATACTGATATGTATTCTTTATTATTATTATTATTATTATTGCTATACTACTACTTAAAAAAAAAAGAAAAAAAAGTTTGTAGCACAATATGGGGGGAAATGAAAACATACAGGAAGAAAAAAAAAAAAATTATTCTTTTTTTTTTTTTTTTTAATTATTTTATACAATAAAATTTGAATGGGAAATTAAAAAATCTAAATATTTATATAGCTTGACAAAAGAAAACATTCTTTACCAAAAATTCATTTTAACTATTTGTTGCAAGAAATTTTCCTTTTTTTTTTAGGGAGGAGCATCAATAACTTTTTTATTTAAAATCTTTTATATGAGATATTTTATATATGTGATATTTTACATTATTTTACCCTGTCATTGTATTGTTAGAAACAAACCCCAGTAGTAGAAACTTTGCAGCACAGCAGCAAGCTCTATAGATTAATTTAACATCTCCAAAAGAAATTTCAGGCTTAAGAATACAAATAAAATTTACATTATTTGACTCTAGTTGTACAACTGTATATTCTTAATTTATTTTCTTTGTAAATGCAAATTTTACATATTTTATGAATTGCTGATACTTCTTCTAACACCAGACTTTAGCATTCCTGGATTACAAATAGATTTTGTTTTGCTGTAGATAGATACAGAAAATTCTGCTACTGGGAAATGAATTAGATCATGCCATATAAAAACTGTAAACAATTAGATTTGTTTGTGCTTAAAAATACAGTTTCAAAATTATGCCTGCAATGTTAATAGTTTATAACTTTCTTCTTGTGGTATATATTCTTAATATATGTTTGTTGAATCTGTATTAAACATATTAAATGTTGATTTTTTTATCCCACTACAGCTTGTGTGATGAACTTTTTGCTAGCATCCAAGGTCAGTATAGCTGTTAGGATTGTTGTTTAACACTGTTTCATAAATAATATTGAGTTTCTCAGCTTTTCTATAAATAAATATTTATTGTGAAGAGTGAATGAAGTTTTTTTTTTTTTTTTTTTTATCCTTATCACCATGGTGCATCAAAAATTGTAGTTTTATTCTAATGTGATCTCTTGTTAGAAGAGAGGGAGAAATGTTCCCCATTTGAGGAATGTAAATATTTAAGTATGCAAATATTTTAATGTGACACTTTATAATTATATAATGTTCTTTTTTTTTTTTTTTTTTTTTGGAGAGAAACAAGGGAGATTTTATTTTGAAATATATTCTAAAGGATTTATTATTATTTCAGAGCCGAAATGCTTTGTGTATGTTTTCAATATATGTATATATGTTTGATAAACATAATTAAACTGACTTCTGTTTATTATCAGATTTCTCATAATAATGAAAGAAAATTCTTTTTCCCCCAGCCAATTGAAAAACATTGGTCCAATTTTGTATATTTGGAAAATGTATTACTTTTGATCAAGTCTAAATAAAAATATTTGCGTATTAAATAATATTGTGTTGTTTTACTGAAAACATTTTGTAATGAATAAAATTGTCTCATATGAATGGCATGAAGTTGATAGTTTTCAGAATAAAACTTACAAGGTGCCATGTGATCTGTGTGTTATTTCTATTGTTTTCTTGTTGGTTTATTTTAAAGCTGTATCTACTTTATAAACTTAAAAATGTTTTTTTTAAATAATTACATAATTTATCATTTTTCTTTTGCATATTTTCTGTGCTTCTAACTTTGGAAGTGTGTAGAGTTGTCTCATTCTTCTGTGAGCTAATAACGAGTGTACATTCCTAGAGAAAGTCTTGATGGAACAGTTTGGAATATTCATATTAATTGCATTTATTGGATTGAAAATTAACTAATGATTATGCTGATTGTACTATAGATAGATCATAATGTTGGATTCTATATTACGTGTACTCTCTCCTATCTAAAACCCATGTTACTCTATGGGGAAATTGTCAGCAGAATTATTCATTACCTAATGTGTATTTTTAAATTCCATTTTCATATTTGAAAAATTCACAATTGTTTAATTTGTTCTTGTTTTCCTGAAATTGATTTTTAATATTTTATTTTGGTAGCTTAAAACAAAATGAAAGAATGAACTAAGTGTATTTTTCGCATTTTGTAACTTCAAAATTAAGAATTTTTAAAAAATTAATTTTTGGAAAACAAGAACAAATTTAAAGGCTGTGAATTTTCTGAATGTGATAACAGAAATTAAAAAAATATATTATGTAGTGAATAATTTGGTTAATAAATTTCCTTATAGAAAAAGATAGGCTTTAGCTGCTGGAGATGGGAAATTGTTTGAGGGAGAGAGGAACCTTGTGTTTAAAAGAAAAATTCCCTCTAAAATGAACTAAATGCATATTTTGCATTTTATTGCAACAAAATGAAATATTAAAAAAAAAAAAAAAGATGATTAATTCTGTTATTTCACCTTATAATAACATGAAATTTGGCTGGCCGCAGTTCGGAAAATTGTAAGAGGTAAAAAAAAGCCTTAATATAAAAATTATTAATATTTTATTGTGCTTCCATAAAATAGATGCTGATTCTATACTTTTGCCAGGAGTGGTGTATACTGCATGTAATCACCATCACAATACTGTGAAACAGAGTGTACAGTGGTAATAAATATCAATTTGTAGCAAGTTTGATACCAATACCTATGCTTACATAAAGTATTTAATTTAAAAAAAAAAAAGCATCTGCCAATTAGGGTAGGCGAGAGAGATCTGTAGTGAGATTAATACTAATACTTAGGGTTAAGTAAAGTAATTTAAAAAAAAAAAAAAATCGGAGCCAAATGATTGTTCTCTCTCGCCTACTCTAATTGGCTCATGCCATTTCGAGTAGGTGAGTAAGAACTATCAGAGACAAAAATTTTTTTTTTTTCATTTCTTAATTTATTCCATTAAAAAGAGTTTAAAATTTATATGTTATATATTTTTGAAATACAGTAATTCCTTCACATTTGCAAGGGTTATATTCCATACAAATCTTGCAGATGTCAGATTTGCAAATGTTAAGATTTCTTTCCTGTGGAAAAAAAAAAGATTACATTCCATAAAATCAGAATTACAGAGGTGAAGTTTTCAGGGGCTACCCCTGAATTTAGTATATCATAGGTGCCAACTGTTCCAATTTTGGTAGAAGTTTTCTTATCATTAAAAAAAGTCGTAGATATTGTTCATTAAAAAAAGAACCCCATTAACCCCTTCCGGTAAAATTTAATAATGAAAAATGTTGCATGAAATAACCATTTAATTTTTATTTAAAACTGCTCTTATTGATTACGGTCTTTATTTCCCAAGACCTTTTTCCTTTAGTAAAAATGTATACTGACAGTGCCGATGTTCAGCAGTGACTGTAGTCTCATGACGAGTATAGCTTGTCGTTGTGTTGTATGACATGAAAAACCAGTGACGAGATACACTCGTCATTTTACTGGAAGAGGGTTAACAATCAGGGATAAAACACTCCACAGAAGCCTTCAGATTCCCAATCTTTCTCCATCCATAGTATAAATATAAATATTCATTTTAAACTTGCTTTATGAGCTTCTAGAATCTATAAATAAGTAGAATTATTCAATATTTCTAACTCAATTTATTTTTTTTTATCCCCTCCCTTCTTTTCTTATCTCCAATTAGCAATCAGTAATCAAATGCTATGCAAAAATCTTTCTCCATTCTAGAAACTGTAAAGAAGTAGAATTGTGTAATATTTCTCTCCCTCATGTAGTTATTGTTTCTTACTAACCCCCCCTCCCCCTCTCATAGGCCCATCTCTATCTATGGATCAACTATCAAACCTCCTCCAATGCTCAAATTTCTCAATCTACAACAAAAGGATCAGGGTTCATAATAAACTTGTTTAGATTCTAGAATCAATCTATAAAAGTTTTCAATATTTCAGACATATGTAATTATTTTTAGTCGTTATTACTGAACTTGTTCAATCTATTTGTTTTTCCAAGTTTAAAATACATACTATATCACCAAACAAAAATTATATTAGGTCTTATGCAAGATACATAATATCAGTAACTGAAAATTTAATACAGGAAATGTACAATGTCAATTTCTAATGTATTAGTGATTTTTTTTTTTTTTCTTCTGTCCTTTAATTCAAAATTCTGTGTCACTAAATTGATCAATTAGGCTGGTAAAAGACCAATTTCAGAAATACTGACTTTGAGCAAAAATATATTCATGCATTAGATATAAAAAGTAGGAAAGAAGAAAAATTACCAGAGAAATTTTTAAGGATGTATCTTTTTTATTAAAGTTTACACTTGCTAATATTAGATATTTCACATTAAAAATCAAATTCACCTTAAAGTAGTTTAAAAATATAGTTTTTTAAATTTAATGTTTCTGAGTAAAAATCTTTTTTTCCTTCGTATTTTCAAGTGGAAATCTTCCTATTTTTCAAGCTACAGAGTTGGCAGCTATGGTGTTTTTGAATATTTTTACTATCTCTGAATTTCATGTTAACTTGTTTTGTTTTTTCTAGAAAATTATCATTTTGAATGTTTAATGTGCCTTATAATACATTAAGAACTTTTCAAATATCATTTAATATAGATATAAATAAAAAATTTTAATAATGATCATCTGATATGTCATTAATGTTTCTCTTTGCCATTCATTCTGCATGCAAGCATGAGCATCAGCACCTAAGGGCTGGGTGGGGGCATTTGCCCCTTCCTAAAAAATTCTAATCAATAAAAAATAATTATTTTAAAATTATAACAAGTTTTTTAACTGTTCCATTAGAGTTTTGATGATTATCTAAATTGCCAAATAATATATATATCATGGAGCCATTTAGAGACAAACCAACCAGACTCGCAGATAAGATTTTCCTTAAACTCTTTCTGTGAGTAGAGTTCCAGTCAATTTGACAGTAAGTTTCTTGGATTCGGGTTCGTTTGCAACTAACTGTATAACTTTTGCAAATAAAATGTCTTAGCTTAAACTAAATAGTAGAAAAAATATGTTGGTGCTTATATACAACCTTTTTTAATCATCTAAATCAATCGGCTATTTAGTTAAACTGAATTTCTAAATTATACCAAAACTTTTACAGCTTTCAGTTTGCCCCCTCCTGAAATTTTTTCCGGTGACACCACTGCATGCAAGTAGCAGTTTTTAGAGTTTTTGCATGTTATGTAGTTTCACCTCTGAGAACAAGAAATGAATAAATAAATGTTTATTAACAAGAAGTATGTATATAACCTGTATTTACATAATCGAATAAAAAAGCAAACTAAATGTCATAAGCGAAATCCTATAAAAAATTGCTGATTTCAGAAAATAATAAACTTAGAAATATAGTAAATAATGCACACTTGATTTTTCTTTTGAAATCATAATTAAGTGCATATAGATTGCTGGGCTTGCAACACAACTTAATCTCTAAATTATCAGGTGAAAAATAACACCCTTTTACAGCCAAGAGTATTTGTTTCTTTTAAATAAATTTATTGCATCACTGAATTCAAATAACTAAGACTGCAAAGATTAGCTTATTCTAACAGATTTAGTGCCAGATTGACACTGCATCCTGTTACTTATTTTCTGTGTTTGCAACTTAAAATTTGGTAAATGGATTATATTTCAAACAGGGAAAAAAATTCTCTGTTCATTATTCAGTTGAAAATAATGACTGAGTGAAAAAAAAAATCTTGAAGAATACACTTATGAAGTTTTATCACGTTTCTGTGTTTGCAACTAATCGAAATTCGTGAATGATAAGAGATTAACATTAAAACTTTTATAACTGTGTAACATTAAAACTTTTCAAAATCTCATTTTTACTTTCCGAACACTATAGTGAGAAAGTATTGTAATCATGTCAAAAATCCGAATTTGAGATTTTGATGTTTCTATACATTTTGAGGTCCCCTGAGTCAGTTTTCACTATTTTTGCGATGATGTATGTGTGTGAGTGAACACGCTAGCGTCTGAACGCTTTGCTCGAATGAGCTGTAAGTTGGTACACATGTTGCAAGTCACCGTAGCACAAATCCTATTGATTTTGGTGAATCTAGCACTTATAGTTTTTTTACAGGGACACAAAGAAAAATTCTTTATCATTATGGCCTATGGGACCAAAATCTTAAAAGTGCAACAGCATCTAAAACGCCTTATTCAATTGAGCAAAAAATTTATTCACATATTATAGGTCACAGATTCTCAATCTGTATAGATTTTGGGGGATCTAGCACTTATAGTTTTTATACAGCAGCAATGAGAATTTTCAGACTTTTGTAGGAATTTCAGACTTTTCTTAATTTTTTAAAAACAATTTTCAGGTTTTTGCTTCTAAATATTCTTATTTTTGTTCAATTTTCTTTCTTTTGACTGTTTCTAAGTAATTTATTTTCATATATTCTCCAATTTTGCTTATAGAAAGTATGATTTTGTGTATCTGTTTCTTCTTTTATCACTGAAATTAAATTATCTTTGAGTTTTGCTGATACTTTCAGACTTTTTGTCTATTTCCCACTGTGGCGGAGAGCGTTCGTTTTGTAAACAGCGCGCTTCTCTCTCCGTCCCATCGGATGTGTGCACGCGCATCGGCTGTGCGCATCTTAGAGCTCTCTCTTCTCTTCGCTCAGAGAGCAGTGTTTATGTACCGGCGCTTGCCGTGGATGCTTTCGTTATGTTGTTGTAAATAAAATTATATTTTTCTAAATGAGTAGTATTAACTTATGATGTCGGATGATTTTTCATTATTCAATTAACCTCACGCAACCTAGATGTTTAATCACCAAAAATGGTGACCGCGGATTTTATTTGAACTGTGTAAATTTTTAATAGTTTCGATTTCAATTCGAGAACAATATGACGGACTCAGCAGCGGTAAAAATACCTGTCTACAATCCAGTCGATCCTGCATTGTGGTTTGCAATGTGCGAATCCACTTTTGAACTTGCCACTCCAAAAGCTGTAACGGATGCAAAAACCAAATTTAATTACTGTGTAGCTCATTTACCACCTGAAACAGCGTCTCTGGTGAGAGATATTATTCTACAGCCTCGATCAGATACTTCGTATGATGAACTTAAAACGGCGATACTGGAACGTTGCGGTGAAAGTCGCACTCAAGAAATTCGAAAATTACTAGCTGGAGAACAATTGGGTGACAGAAAGCCATCAGAGTTGCTACGCGATATGAAACGTCGTGCTGAAAATCATAACATTACAGATGCATTATTATTAGAGCTTTTTATGCAACAAATGCCATCTAATGTTCAATCTATTCTAGCCTCCGTACAACCACTCGACTCGCAAAAGGCAGCTAGTATTGCCGATCGCATAATGGAAGTAACATCCCCGCAGGTAAGCGATGTCTCTTCTTTAAACTCCAGTGCTTCATCTGACACAAATAGCGTTGATATGCTTCTTCAAGAAGTTCGAAAACTTCGTAAAGAAGTTTCTCAGCTGCGTCGAGGACGTAGTTTCTCGCGAAATCGAAACCAAACACGAACTCGGAGTTCATCATCCTCCGATGCTTCGAATAAGAATATTTTTTGTTGGTATCACCGAAAATTTAAAGAGAATGCCCAAAAATGTGTTCCACCTTGCTCATACAAGGAAAACGAGGCCGGGAAAGCGTAGTGGCGACGTGCGCGATCCCTTCCGAATCCCGTCGCCTGTTTATCAGAGACCGCAGAACAAACTTGCAATTTTTGTGTGACACAGGTTCCGATGTTTGTCTGATTGCCGCATCGAAACAAGAACTCCGAAATAAACATATAATGGTATTTACTGCGGCAAATGGAACACCCATTTTTGTTTATGGTCGTAAAACATTAAATCTCGATTTCGGACTACGCAGAACATTTAATTTTTCTTTTTATGTGTGTAATGTTAAAACAAACATCATTGGGTCTGATTTTTTACATTACTTTAACTTAACTCCTGATTTAAGAAGGAAAAAGCTAATTGATCTAAAAACGAATTTAAAAATTTCTTGCATGGTAAGTGCTGTTGACTTACATTCTGTTAAAACTATTACTAATGATACTGTTTATCATAAATTATTATCTAATTATCCTTCACTGTCAAAATTACCTGATCTTAATCGTAGTGTAAAACATAATACAGTTCATTTTATTGAAACTATAGGTCCTCCTGTTTCATGTAAGCCTAGGAGACTAGCTCCTGATAGATTAAAAATTGCTAAATTAGAAATTCAAAACATGATAAATTTAGGCCATATGAGACAATCTAAAAGTAATTATTCCTCCCCTCTCCATATGGTGCCCAAAAAAGGCACAAATGAATGGAGACCAGTCGGAGATTATCGTATGTTAAATTCTCAGACAGTGAAGGATAAATATCCTGTGCCAAATATTTGTGACTTCACCTCTGAATTAAATGGTTCTAAAATTTTTTCACATATAGACTTGATTAAAGCTTATCATCAAATCCCAATTAACCCATCTGATGTTCATAAAACAGCCATAGCCACACCATTTGGCCTTTTTGAAAGCACTGTTATGCAATTCGGCCTCTGTGGGGCTGCCGCAACATTTCAAAGATTCATAGATGAAGTCACTCGCGATCTTCCAGGGGTATTTTCATTTGTTGATGATATTTTAATTGCCTCTAAAAATGAAGATGAACATTTGTTACACTTGAAATCTCTTTTTTCTAGATTAAGTGATTATGGTCTATGTATAAATGTTTCCAAATGCATTTTTGGAGTACCATGTATAGAATTTCTCGGTTTTCAAGTATCAGAACAAGGGTTAAAACCATTACCTGATAGGGTTGAAGCTATTCAAAAATTTCCACAACCTACTTCTTTAACTCAATTAAGAAAATTTCTAGGTATTTTTAATTTTTATAGAAGATTTGTTCCTAGAGCTTCACACATTTTAGCTCCATTAAATAAATTACTAGGTGGTCATACTAACAAAAAGAAACCTAAAAATCTATCTAAAAAGTCAGAACAACCTCTCAATTGGAATGAGGAATCTAATAAAGCCTTTTTAGATGCAAAAAAAGCAATAGCAGAAGCCACCCTTCTTAACCATCCAATCCCAGGTTCTACCTTAAGCCTTTTCACGGACGCATCAGACGTAGCCGTTGGTAGTTCTCTGATGCAGTTACGTAATGAAAAATGGGAACCCATAGCATTTTTGTCCATAAAACTCTCTAAAAGTCAAAAAAATTATTCCACTTACGACCGAGAACTTTTGGCCATATATTTATCTATCAAAAAATTCCGGCATATGCTAGAAGGAAGGAACTTCACAATCTACACAGACCAGAAGCCCCTAATATACGCCTTCAAGCAAAAGCCCGACAAATGCTCTCCCAGACAACTTCGCCATCTGGATTTCATAGGACAATTTTCTACAGACATACAGCATATTAGAGGACGCGACAACACTGTAGCTGATGCTTTATCACGGGTTGAGATTGATGCAATTGCACTCCCCTTACTTGATTTTCAAAAATTATCACAAGAACAACTTAATGATCCAGAACTTCAAAACTTTCTATCCCAGTCTTCACAATCTCTTAAATTACAAAAGCATTATTTCCCATTAGAAAATGTTACTCTCTATTGTGATTTTAGCACAAGTACACCTCGTCCTTTCATTCCTAAATCTTATCGCACACTTATATTCAATCACATTCATAATCTTTCACACCCAGGTATTTCTGCAACATCTAAAATGATATCAAAAAGATTTGTTTGGCCTAATATGCACAAATTCATTAAAAATGCAGTAAAATCTTGCCAAAATTGTCAACGTGCCAAAATTCATAGACACACTAAATCCCAAATAGGCACTTTTTCATCACCTGACTCTAGATTTGCTCATATACACATAGACTTCATTGGACCTCTCCCTGTATCGAATGGTTACCAGTATTGCATGACCATAATTGATCGATTCACTAGATGGCCAGAAGTCATACCAACTACAGACATGACAGCTATGACTACCTGTAAAGCTCTCATTAACAATTGGATATCTCGGTTTGGATGTCCTGTAACAATAACGAGTGACCAAGGACGAAACTTTGAATCAAATTTATTTAGAGAACTCACTAAAATTTTAGGAATAAAAAAAATACATAGCACAAGTTATCATCCTATTTCAAATGGAATTATAGAAAGATTCCACCGTCATTTGAAAAGCGCTTTAATGGCTCATAACTCAATCAAATGGTCAGAAAATTTACCAGTTGTATTGCTTGGCATACGCTCAGCCATTAAGAGCGACATAAATGCTTCACCCGCAGAACTTGTATATGGCACAACATTAAGACTGCCTTCAGACATCCTAAACTCTTCTAGCACACCTTCACAACCCACGGAAGATTATGTTTCACAACTTAAACTTACGATGAATACTTTAAGTCCCGTTTTACCTGTTCATCATGGCAAACATCCCATTTTTGTGCACCACTCATTGCAAGATTGTAGCCACGTTTATTTACGCACCGACAGAGTGAAACCACCACTGACACCTCCATACACCGGACCTCACATGGTAATAGAACGTACCGACAAGACATTCGTCATAGAACTCAATGGTAAAAGCACTACCGTTTCCATCGACAGAGTTAAACCCGCATTTCAACTTCCATCACAATCAGATCAGTCTGTACCATTAAAGGTTACGACGGATGAACTGCCGGTAAACGTTCATAAAGAAACTATTACCAGGTCAGGTCGGCGTGTACATTTTCCTAAAAATCTTGTAAAAGAATATATCATTTAATCTCATTTATATTATATTACTGTATCATTCATTCATATCTAGTACTTTATATACAATATTTTACATTTGGTATTGCATTGTGTTTCTTTTTCAAGATCTGTAAATTTCTGTACTTATGTATCAAATTATGTTTTTATATTATACTCTGCATACTTATGTAACCGAATATTCCTATCGTGACTATGTCACTGGGGGGATACTCTGTGGCGGAGAGCGTTCGTTTTGTAAACAGCGCGCTTCTCTCTCCGTCCCATCGGATGTGTGCACGCGCATCGGCTGTGCGCATCTTAGAGCTCTCTCTTCTCTTCGCTCAGAGAGCAGTGTTTATGTACCGGCGCTTGCCGTGGATGCTTTCGTTATGTTGTTGTAAATAAAATTATATTTTTCTAAATGAGTAGTATTAACTTATGATGTCGGATGATTTTTCATTATTCAATTAACCTCACGCAACCTAGATGTTTAATCACCAAACCACTCTCATCTCTGATACAGGGACACAAAGAAAAATTCTTTATCATTATGGCATATGGGACCAAAATCTTAAAAGTGCGACAGCATCTAAATGCCTTATTCAATAAAGCAAAAAATTTATTCACATATTATAGGTCACAGATACTCAATCTGTATAGATTTTGGAGAATCTAGCACTTATAGTTTTTATACAGCAGCAATGAGAATTTTCAGACTCTTGTAGGAATTTCAGACTTTTCTTAATTTTTTAAAAACAATTTTCAGGTTTTTGCTTCTAAATATTCTTATTTTTGTTCAATTTTCTTACTTTTGACTGTTTCTAAGCAATTTATTTTCATATATTCTCCAATTTTGCTTATAGAAAGTATGATTTTGTGTATCTGTTTCTTCTTTTATCACTGAAATTAAATTATCTTTGAGTTTTGCTGATACTTTCAGACTTTTTGTCTATTTCCCACTCTCATCTCTGATACAGGGACACAAAGAAAAATTCTTTATCATTATGGCATATGGGACCAAAATCTTAAAAGTGCGACAGCATCTAAATGCCTTATTCAATAAAGCAAAAAATTTATTCACATATTATAGGTCACAGATACTCACTCTGTATAGATTTTGGAGAATCTAGCACTTATAGTTTTTATACAGGGACACAGAGAAAAATTCTTTATCATTATGGCCTATGGGGCCAAATTTTTAAAAGTGTGATAGCATCTAAACGTCTTATTAATCTGAGCAAAAAATTTGTACACATGTTATAGGTCACAGTCGCACCAACTGTATAGATTTTGGTGAATTTAGCACTTAGTTTTTTTACAGGGACACAAAGAAAAATTCTTTATCATTATGATCTATGGGCTCAAAGTTCAGTAGCGTTAAATAAAACATCGTATACTATATGGAGAAAAATACTCAAATACTCTATTATGGTTTTCTCTTTTTTGTTTGTTTAACAACTCCTCTTTCTTTACTTTATCTGCAAAACAGCTAATTACTCAATGTTTGGAAAGTCGAGTGAAGTCACTCTATATTTTTACTGAAAAATGAACAGAAATTTTATATTGTTTCTAAATACTGTTTCTAACTGCTATTTTAAAATGCTTACAAGAATTTCCTGAAGCTGGTGTTCATGACAAAATAATAGTTTCATTGATGTCTAAAATTCAGGCCTTAGTGTCCCTAAAATTTTACTTTATTATATTGTCACCAGTATCATCAATAAGAAAGTTTCTTGAATATTTTTGAGTGTTTTAAATCTAAAATATTATGGTTAAAAGAATTACTTTAAAATTGTGGCGAAAACATAAAAAAAATGAGTGTAAAATTTTAGGAACGCTGCAAGGCCTTAAAATTTCTTTGTTTTGGAAGTAAAATTAAAAAATTAATATAAGAAAATAAAAACAAAACAAATTCACTAAGAAACAAAGTTTATTCACTGGGTTTCACTCTATTTACAAAAAGAAAATCAACAAAGAATACTCGCTTCTTTGATATGTGATCTTGGTCTGCCAAAAGGAGTAAGGAGTAAATAAAAACATGTTCATGAATTTATAATACAAAATGGTAATGAATGAAAAATGGTGTTTATCACAAAATGCAATGTTAGCAGTATGATGGATGACGTCATTGCACATTGTACAGGTTGATGTCAAAAGTCAGTCTTCCAAATAAGATATATTTACATATGTACACAATTGTCCTCCGCAAAACTTATGTCAAAATATTTACTTATGTTTTTATTATCTGTCATTAGCTGTGTTACTTTAATTGATAATTTTAATACAATAATTTATTTGAATGAAAAAGTAATATCTTGCCATTATTATTATTTAATTCCAGTGGCATATTGCTGAATTTTGTTAACGTTCAAGCTAATTTTATTTCATGAATTTCTGTAATTTAAAACCTATGCTTGCTGAATAAATAATTAATATAATTTGAACATTTCATATATTTCAAAGCAGCTCCAAGATCCAACTTTTAATATATGGTATACATTGCTTAAATACTGATAAAATTCTTAATTACTTTTTTTAGCTTTATGCTGCGGAGAATCCTTTTTCAATAATGAAGAGACAATATATGGCACACCGGCAACCATAATATAAGCTAAAATTGTATTCACAAAAAATGCTAAAATATAAAATACAGTCATATTATCTTTTGGTAAATTGATTTTTTCTGACAGTTTACAGAGACCAACTGACAGGGCAGCACAGGCAATTTTCATAGATGTTGTGAACTTGCTTTTTGTCAAACGGTGGAATCCAATACTGTTAAATCCAAAACCCATACCAAGCATAAAGCCACAATATCTCATCATAGAAAAGAACGGTGTTGTATCCAGATGAACATATTCAGGTTTAGCACACCATTTTATAGCTCTATCAACTGACCACATTGGATCAACTCCAATAGCTTTTAAGAATCCATACATTGAGAAAGCACTTGCGAGCAATCCTGCTGTGATTCCACAGTAAGATATGGTATTCATTTTCTTCTGAGCAATGTCTTCTAAAGCCCAAGCCACTAAACATCCTGTAAGATAGGGAAAAAAACTTATTTCAGTAAATTGAAAATACATTTTCAGTTTTAGTGCAACAATTTTTCAAAAAGTAATAATTCAATTGTTTATCTATTTCCTCTCTAGCTTATTGAAAATCTATTGATTGCTCCAAGATTTCAGCTTTATGTATATAATTCAAGTACAGGGAGTTTTTTTAAACAATGCTTCTCAGTGCTGTCTTTAGTTTGATCTGCAGCTGAAATGCTATGAAAATGGTAGGAGGACTGACTAAAATGACAAGGGAAAAGATTCAGTAAAAAAATAAACAGTCATTGCTATGATGAATGTGGCAATTTAGTAGTCCATCTAGCTAAAAATTTGCATAAAATGTTGGTAAAATTTGAAAATTAATATAACAGTGTGGCAACAATCAGAGAAAAATCAGGGAATTTTGCAAAAACAACCAAAAATCATAGAAATTTTCATTTTTGCCTAGCATTCATGACTGAAAAAATCTCCAAACACGTGTTATCTTAACCATGATTGCACAGGATTGGCTGCTTTCTAGTTGAATCCCACCCAGTTAACATAAAAGAAATAATAATTCTTTTTAGTGCAACGACTTGAGGAATAATTTTATATCTTGATATTAATATGTTGTGCGATTAAAAAGAGTCATATTTTTATATTTTGTTAATTTCTGCAAAATTTTGAATTTTATTTTCCTTTTTGTTTGTGAACAAAGAAGAAAAAAAAAAAATAAATTTTATGCCTATTAGTATAGTTTTTTGATTTGCAGTGGTTTAGTGAGCATGTTATATACAAGAGTGTAATATACACAAAATTATGGATGTGTATAATAGGTAACAGAAATCATGGAAATTTGTCAAAATTAATCATGGAAATTAGGGAAAAATCAGGGAACTTTTTTTCAGAATTTATGTAGCCACCCTGTATAAAATTCATGATTACATAGTTGATTTCAGTAACCCTCTTCCATCTAATGAATTGAAATGTGGAACATTAATTTAAAGGAAAACTTTACCCTGACTGTGATAAACATTCCTGGTAGCACATTACATTTGCATAGTTGCCAAGTACTCCGATTCAATCGGAGTTTCTCCGATTCTTATCAGTGTGCTCCGTTAATCCGAAAATTATCAGAAAACTCTGATTTTTCAAACTTGATATTTCTTTATTTGTTATTTTCACTTTTATTCATAGCTGCCAATTTTTCCGTTTCTGGCAGAAGTTTTCCAATTTTTAAGTTAATCTTTCGGCTTCCGATATTAAATTGATTTCTACCGTTTTTTAAAAAGCCGTAAATGTCGTTCGTTACTTAAAAAAAAAAAAAAAAAGTTTACTATTGGGAATTAATCGTGTCACAGAAGATTTCTGATTCCCAATCTTTTTCCATCCGCAACATGAATGTTAATATTCATTTTAAACTTACTTTGTGAGATTCAAAACGTATAAATAAATATATTATTAATCGCTTATATAATTTTTTTTTACCCCCCCCCCTCTTATTTCCAAGTAGCGCTTAGCAATTAAATGCTTTGTGGAAGCCATTTGTTACCCAGTCTTTCTCCCATCACAAAATAAAAGTCAGTATTCATTTTAAACTTGCTTTATTAAACTTAAAAACCTACCTATAAAGAAGTAAAATTATTTCGCAATCATGTATTTTTTTTATCCCCCCCACATTGATTTAAAGAAATCTATATAAAGACTATGTAAATATAGATTATACATGCACATCTTATTTAAAATTTTCATATCATAATAGTTGCTTGTTGCTCTGATTTTTAATAGTTTTCTCTGATTTTTTAAGTCTCTTGCTCCTAAATTTTTAGTCATGAGGTTGGCAGCTCTGCATTTGGCTGTTGAGAATGTTCTGTATAGATGCAGTATCTATGGTAACAATGGTCACATTAAAAGAGGTCATTGTTCTCACCAGAAAACTGAAATTGATGAATAAAATGCTACATGTCACTGCAGTTACTTAATTGAATTATTTTTTCTTTATAACCCATAGCATTAAAATTTATTTTTTGTTCATTTATATGCCTATTGTAATTTTTTCATCCATTACCCAACTACTGTAGGTAATGGAAGTAGTTATTATATTCAATCCAAAATTTGATATTGAGTTTTTACCTGATTTACATATTTTAAGGTCTTCTGAGTCAAAAAAAAGTAGTTTTTGGCAATTAGTATGTGTGTGTGTGTGTGTGTGGAATCTTCTATCATATCTCCGAAACTATACTCTATTTCCTTTATGGAGTCGCCTCAAGACCACACTCAGATGAACTGTGATTTCACTTTCCCCGTCCGTTGCTAGGTTACTGAAGAAAATACGATATCTCACTGGATGGAATTGAGCACGTGATCTCATTGCACATGTTGCATTTTTAACCACCAGGGGGCGCACTATATTGTATACAAACATCCCCAATCAACATGAAGTTTCAAGACCTTTATCAACAATTGCCTTGAATTTCCAAGACCTTTCAAATAAGGTATCACATGGTGGTGTCAACTGCAAAATCCTTTAGTTGCAGTTTCCACCACGAGGGGGCACAGTGTGTTCTGTACGTATATCACTAACGGTCAGGAAATACCAAGACCTTTAAAATAAGGTTCAACATGATAGGGCCTACTACAAAATCACTTAGTTCCACTTTTCACCACCAGGGGGTGCCCTACATTATATACAAACATCCCCAATCAACATGAAATTTCAAGACCTTTAAAATGAGGTGCTACATGTGTGGGTCTAGAACGGATTTCCCTCTCAAACTAATTTCTCCCCTTCCCCCCCCCCCTTCAAATCTACTTTCCCCCTTTTTCCCCCCTTTAAAATTGAAATTTCCAAAATCGGAGATGTTGATTTTTTTAGTATTCAAGTCTAGTCCCCCCCATGTACAATTTCTTCACTGTGAAGTAATTTGGAGCTGAGTTTTATGCTTGCCAATGTGTGTGTTAACCCTTGCCCCCCAGGGGGGGGGGACCGTTCGACTTTTTTTATTGTTCTCTTTTCATAACATATCTACAGACCAAGACCTTTTTTTAGACATCTCAACCAAATTTTTACACCTAGCCGTTCTCTCAATTTATTGGAGACAGACAAAAACATGTTTCAAATTAATATATAGATAATAATTGCATTGGTTTTTGGAATCAATTATAAATTGTTTATTTTAACTCAATGCCAAAAGAAAAACTGTTTTCATTTTGTCTGAAAGAAATAAACCTCTGTCCTAATAAATAATTAATTTCCACTATGTCTATAAAGTGCTTTAACATTTTTTAATCTGAGCATTTTTCTTTTTTTTTTTTAAGACATTTTTTATAAATGTGTTTTAAAATAGGCTATAAAAACACGCTTAAGTATTTGATTAAAGGCAACATGAGTTGGATTTTTTCCCATTAATGGGGGGGGGGGGGGACTGTCAAAATTTATGGTTCAACTTATAGGCTTTTTATTCTGTCCATAAAAATAACTGGATTTGTATTTTTCTAACTGTCATAACTTATAATGCATTCTTTTGAACATTATATGTACATATAAATGCATATAATTTTAATCTTTCTTTTACTGAACTTTATATGGAACTCCCAATACAAGGTTATCACAATCCTTTACTCTTATCTCATAGCATCAGATACCCCTCCTTTTATCTAATATATAACTTTAAAAAAATCATGGTTTTGGGTTAAAACTGAGAAAATTGAAATGGTTACTTACCTAGTGCTATACCAAGAAAGCACTGGTGTGGGAAATGTGCAGCAATGAAAATTCTTGATGCACTAACAATTGTGAGTAATACTAGATAAGCCAGCCAGCAGAATTTGGAAATTATGTTGCTACTGTAATAAAGAAACATATTAAATTTAAATACAAACACTGATTTAATTAATAATAAATCTATAAAACAAGTTGATATTTTTAGAAAATCATATAAATAGAGATAATTTGCAACAAATAAAATCTAACTTTTATATGCTCACTATTATTACAAAATTAGATATGTTAGAAATTAAAATGTTTTCAATTAAATTTTCCTTTGAAAAGAATTTATTATCTAGTTTTGTATTTTAGACAGTACAGTTGAACCTCATTAACGTGAATCTCAAGCAGGATAAAAAATTTGTTCATGTTATCAGTTTTTCATGCTATCAGTAACTAATCTTCATATAACTAAATTAATCTTCATTTTGACAGGGATTGTGGAAACAGTTCATGGTAAAAGTAATTCACATTAATATGGTTTGGCTGTATTTGAATATATTAGCTATCAATTTCCTCTAATCAGTCACTTAAATAATACATATAGTATTTGAAATTATAGCTCATCTAGCTTTATAATTGGGGTTCACACAGGTAATGAAAATTTAATAGTTCAAAAAGACCACCTAGGTGATGATTTGGTTGTCCAAAAATAAAAAATTGGTAGGTATATACACACGAGTGCAAAATTTTTGTGCTTCTGTTTTATAAATACTGATTCATGCAAAAACAGAAAACATTTAATTTCAAACATTAATTTGAACACATAAATTTTGCAAGACAAATTTTTAACAATTTATGATAAAATGCAAGAAAAACTGGTGGTGAAAGACACTGAATAGTTTGTTTAGTTTCAAAATAATTAGGCATGACTTTTTAACAGCGGAAAAAAGTAGTTGTAATGTACAGTATGAGAGCAAATATATATGTATTACTAAACATTTTGATCATACTAACAGTCAGTATTGCGAATGATGTAAACTAATGTTGCATAATTTTTTTTATTTTATTAATGGTGAATTGAATTCTGCATTTAATAATTATTCAATGTATTTAATGTTTTTAAATAATAAATTATTATTATTTTTTAAATTTTTGGCATTTATATGAATAAAAGATTTCCAGTTATTTGTTAAAATAATAGTTCTTAGTCACAATTGCATATTAACACATTGAGCTCCACGCAAATTCTTAAAATCCATTAAAATTCCATAATGATTCCTCCTGTAATAAATAAAAATTAAGCAAATTTTTAATAAATTTTCAATCATTAAATGTAATATTTTTAGTTTTATATCTGCCACCGATGGCTGACAGGGTGCTCAACGTTATAATTTTTTATTGGTACTGCTTTTACTTTCGGGGTAAAACTTTCACTGAAATGTTTGAAGTATAACATGTTCTGCACACTCCTAAAGTTTCAAGATGATTCCTTCAGTATTTAGAGATATATAACAAAATGTCTAGAATCTAGAATGGCTGACATGGCACTCAACGTGTTAACTATCAGTTTGATAAATAACTAATAAAATTTAGGCAAATCTGAAAAAGATTCCTGAATGAAACTATAAATTAAACTTTTTTTACTTTTTTTCCTGAATCATAAGTCAATTTAGTATATTTAAACTACATTTTACATACATGAAAGATAAATCATAATTGAATTTGTATTTGCAGAGAGCTTTAATTATCTTTGAAATCACATGTACAATATTTGATGTATATATAATTCTTTTAGTTTGTTTTTTTCCCCTTATATATACAGTATATTTATTCTTTCCGCTTTTCTCACAAAGATTTTTTCAATTGGGATTGGGAAAAATCAAATTATATTATTTATTGTTATTATTCAAATAAATAATACATTTGTATATCAACTGTTTATTATAAATAAAATATATATAAATCTTATTTACCTGTCTTTTTTTATTATGTTGGATTTCCGTAGATATGAGTCTAATATAACGTACCATACTGCTGCTGTGACCATAGCATGGCCAGATGGACTACCTATCCAATTAAAAAAAGATTAAGTAAGAATTTTATGCATAAAATGTATGAAATCAAATTTCAGTCTAAATTGAGACATGAATAGTATTGAAATTCTGTAATTTTTCCTGAGGATTACTTTTGCCCCTTAAGCTGCCTCCCCTGAAATCATCAGTTGATGTGTGATTTAATATTCAAAATAAAGGATATCTTTAGATATCAGAAAATATCAATATCTTAGCACATGATATACATAATATGGTTATCACAATTATTTTTTTCCTTCTTTTTTTTTTTTTTTTTTTTTCATGTTTATTGTCACAAAATGTATTTAATAATAAAAAATTAATTTGTATGAATTGTTTATTTAAAAATCTGAAAAGTATTGTTTAAAACTCAGCATTAATTTCAATTTAACATGTCTCTTGTTTTTAAGTAAGATCCAGGTACAAAGTGAATACCTTTAAAACTATATTTATTATTGTTTTTTTTTCTTTTCTTTCTTTCTTTCTTTTTTTTTTTAAGTACGATTCTTTGATTTTCTGCATGATTTCCTTATCAAATTTAATATTGATTATAACAAATATTTTCGGATGCCCACTTACTGAATATTGGAATGTTTTTGCTAGTTATAATCAATTACACATAATCTCATTTAATCTTGCATTTTATACTTCACACACATAGTGATTAATGTTTAGATTTTTTTTTTTTTTTTTTAATTGGACGATTGACTATATTTTATAGTCCACATTATCTATTATAATCTCACACTATGAAACATATTATACTGACTGATGTTGTAAATGCAAATGACATTGGATTTAACAAAAAGAATGTTGAGAACCTGTATCTACACCCATTATGTACATATGTGTAAATTTCAAAATGTTTCCTCTTATAATTTTTAAAAACATACATTAAAGTTACATATAGGCTGTACTATTGACCTTTTAGTTAATTTTCTGAGGTTTGACTGGGGGTATCTATTTTTGATGCCCATTAATTTATAGGGGAATTAATTTAAAATTACAGTTTTAAATTACGAAAAGAAAAGTAATTACCTGGTCCAGTTTCACAAGTCATGAAGAATTGTTGTATGTCTGGTGTATTACTACCAGTTTTATTGTATACTTGTGTTTCATGTATCCACCAGTAAGGCCTTTCACCATGCAAAGCCCTAAGATAAAAACTCATTGTTAGATATCTTCCTTGTGCATGACTTAAAAAAATTATTTATTATTTATTTTTATTTATTTATTTATTTACTATGACATGTTCATAGCTGCCAAGTTTTACTCCCCGGGAGTAAAATTTACTCTTTTTTGACATTTTTTACACTTTTACTCCTAGATCACTATTTTTACTCTTTTTCTACTATTTCAACATTTTTCTACCGATTTTTACTTTCTTCTATATGTAATATAGAGAAAGTATTGGATTCATGAAAATTTTCAACCTCCGTTTTTTGATGTATTTACACGTTTTGGGATGTCCAGAACATGAATTGATAGTTTTTAGAAAATGTCTGTCTGTCTCACTTTTTTGTGGACGCTGTATCTTACGAACCAATGAATGAAATTTAACCAAACTTCGTATTTAGTTGCACCCTGACATAAACTGGTGTAGATTTGGGGATCAATCGCTCAACAGGTGGCACTGTGATCGCATTTTATGCAAACTTTTAACATGGCAGTATAGGACAAAATTTCGTATAAATGTGCATAATGAGAGTTATTTTAAACTTGTGATTTAAAGGGCATCATTTCAAGATGGGTATCTTTCGAAAGGTCTCATCAATACCTTTAAAACAAATGGTTGAACTATAAATCTGTGATAATTTAAAACAAAGTTATCAATTTTTTTTTTACTTTTAATGAAAAAAAAACTAGGGGGGGGGGCTCTGCAAATATTTTTGTTTGTGAGCCGTTTTACTCCTTAGAATTCTTGCAGGTTGGCAGGTATGCATGTTTAGTACGATTTAAGAGTGCACAATACTTAATCTCGCTGACAGCCAAAGTCAATTTATTTTATGGGGAAATTTATTTCCACAATTATTCATTATCTAATGTATTTTTTTCTTTTTCTTCTTCTTTTTTTTTTTTTTTTTTATAATTCCATTTTCACATTTAGAAAATTCACAATCGTTAAAAATTAGTATTCATTTAAAAAAAAATTGATTTTACACATATTTAATATTTTATTTTCTAACTAAAAAAATGTGAAAAATGCACTTAGTTTTTTTTTTTTTTTTTTTTTTTTTTAACTCAAAAATAAAATATTAAAAATTTTAAAAATAAATTTTAAAAAGCTACTTATTTAATGGTTGTGAATTTCCTGAATGTGAAAACGGAATTGAAAAAAAATAAAAATAAAAATAGGTAATGAATAATTGTGTGTCGAATCAAATTCTTTCATAGACACCATAGAATAACACAGGTGTTGACTGTCGGCAAAATTAGGTATTGCCTGCTCTTAAGGAAATAAATAGAAAACAATAAAAAAAATAATAATAATTGATTACAAAAATATAATTCTTTGTTAGAAAATTAAAAAGCTTATGGTTTTAGGAACTTCAGTAAAAAAAAAAAAAAAGTTTCTTGCATAAATTGTAACTCAAAATATTCTCTAAAATATATTTTTTAAATTGGGTGTGGGGGGGGGGGAGAACATTTCGGAACTTGCTTTAAATTAATAAAATCTAAGATTATGAAGTAAACATGTTTATACTTACCACTTAAGCATTTGATTTATCCACTCTGCAATAACTGTGACCCACATGACTTTTTTTCCTACTGTCCAGTCTAATGATATAATGAGAGGTGAATAAAAAAGAAATGCATATCTAGGATCAAACATATTAGAAACCATGAAGAACATATCACTTCGATGAAGGAACCTATAAAATAAAACAAGATTACATTGAGTGGCTGCTTCTTCTAATCAATTATTTTATTCTGCATTTCAATTGTTATAGAAATACTACGTTAATTATAAGCATGGCGTTTGGTTTTAGGCATTAAAGAATATAATTATTTTATTTTTGGAGTTCAACATTCAATGTATGCAATCATAAGATAATATTAATTTTATTAGCATAAATAACATATAAAAGCTGTTTTAAAAACTTTCTACAATCATTTGCAAAAGTTTAAGACCAGTAGCCGATTTTCAGTATTTTAATACATTGCATCATTTGTGCAGATTATTGCATCATCTCAAATGCTGATTACACCAGACGCATTCTACTGCTATAAATAAAGTTGGTCAGCACGTTTATCTCCAGTTGTTTATTGGATTTTGTCGTAGACAGCACTATTGTGTAATTATTGTAGTGGGTAAAAAACCTTCACTTACTTTTACAAAAAGGTCAGAAATATTGACCCTGCATAAAATTGGATTTTCTGAATGTCAAATAAGTTCGAGGGTAAATGTGAGCAAGACAGCTGTGCGTCAAGTTATTAGTAAATTAAAAATTTGTGGACCTTAAGAGAAGCGGTCGCCCTGGAAAAATGAGTGCACGTGATGATCATGTGATAAGAAGGATGTTGGTTCGAGATCCAAGAACCTCCTGCAATATGATTAGACATTTTCTGGCTGCAAAATTCACCAACGTCAGTTTGAGTACTATTTCAAGACGTTTAGCCAAAGATTTTGGTTTATCATCCCATAAACCTGCAAGGAAACCTCGACTTACTCCAAGTATGAAAAAGAAACAACTGACTTTTGCCAGATGCAGACAATATCAGAATTGGATAGTACATCAGTGGAATAGGATCTTATTTTCGGATGAGTCAAGTGTGCATCAATTTTCTGCATGTGCTACAAGTGTTTGCTGCCCAAGGGGAAAAAGATATACGATTCAAACTGTGAAACATCCTCGAAGCCAAATGATATAGATGCATTGTCTGTGTCCGGTACTGCTAGTCTGTGCTTTGTGTCACCTAAAACACTATGAATGGAAAGCAGTACCTTAATTTGTTATGTGAGAAGTTGAAGCTTCACATGCGAGTTCATAAATGTTCAATTTTCATGCATGATGAGGCTCCATGTCGCAGGGCAAAGATTGTCAAGAAATATCTGAGGGCACAGAAAATCAAAGTGTTTGACTGGCCAGGTAACAGTCCAGATTTGAATCCAATAAAGAATCTGTGGTGAATTGTGAAAAATAAAGTTGCCGAAAAGCAACCATCCACTGCTACGGCACTTGTTGAAGCAATAAAGTATGTCTGGTGCACAGACATTTCTAAAACACTAGCTCAGTAGCAAGTCTCTTATTTATAACAAGAGGATTGCACAAGTTATTAAAAACAAAGGAGGTCCTACAAAATAATGACTTTAATTACTGTAAATAACCATGTACAGTCTATTTTGTTCTTTTATATGTAAAATATGTATGTTATTTTTGCGGAATTCCATTAAATCTGATTTCTCTATGGGTGGTCTTAAACTTTTGCAAATGACTGTAAAAACATATTTCAAAAGAATGCTAAAACTAATGTAACCCGATTCATTAAAAATACCATATAATAATAACTGAAAAGAATATACAAAATCAAACGGAAAGAATGCCTGAACCTGAGTGAAAACTGCTGATAAGAATAGTAACAATGGAATATTTAAAAACAGTGAAGCATCGATAATCCGGAAACCTAAAATCTGGTAGCACCTATAAACCGACACTGATGACTTCCCCCCCCCTCCTTTTTTTTTTTTTCTCCGCGTGTAAATCATAGTACTCAACGGGTTACTCACAGATGACTCAGCATACTTGCCTACTTTTTTTGGATCACGAGTAGAGTTTACGGATTTTCATTTAATTTTACAGATTGACGTGGATTTTTTACAGATTACAGTTTTTGAAAAAAGAGATTGTACCTGTTCCCGATCCCGATAGCCAAAGTAAACATGAACGCCAAAAATCTGTTTTTACCTTAACACCTGCCGTGCGCTACAACAGATGAAAATTTACTTTTATCGGTAAGACTGACATATTCAATAGAATGCAGCACTTTGCAAATTATTGATCTTATTTGTATTAAACAAGTTTGAATTTATTATTATTATTACTATTATTATCATCATTTGATCAAAAATTAATGATCTGTATTGCTGTTTTATAACGGTTAATTTAAAATTTTTAACTTATTTCAAGCGTTGTTTTAATTATTTACGTTTTAGTTAGGGATTTGTATGCATTTTTTAAGAAATATTTATTTGGTTGATATGATTGATCGACAATCTCGATGCGTTTATCAAACACCTATAATTCGGAAAAATCAGTAATCCGGCATTGTCGATTTCCTACCAATGCCGGATTATCGATGTATGTCAGTTTTCTCTAAATGGTGACTCGTTCTTTTTTTTTTTTTTTTTTTTTTGTGTGTGTCTGAGGGAATGGCAAAAATGTGTTTGTTTTTCTTCTACCATACCATAACTGGCAACACAAAAATTATTACTTTCAAAGTGAACTTTGAAAACTCAATAAAAGGAAAAAGAATCGTTAGTTTTTTTTTTTTTTTTTTTTTTTTCCCTCAAATATTAAACTCCCCCCCCCCCCCCCCACACACACAAGCAATACAGTTGGAGAGAATTTTGTTAGTTAAACAACTGTCTCCCAAGCAAGTGGTAATGTCTTTTATATTCCACCCTTATTTTAATAGATAAAACAAGTTATAGTGTTTCTTTAATTGTTAATTTTTGAGGGTTTATATGGTAGTTTTTAATGATTTAAATTAAATATATTATTATGAATTTCGCTTTTAGAAATTAGATTTGTATTAAGGTAGAGGTAGAGACACACAGGGGAATGATATTTCACAAACAAAAAACAAATAATTTTAAACTTATTATGTACACAGTTGGACATTTGATTGAAAAGTTCTTGCATTTGTTTCAATTTTATACAAGTTTATATACGTTTTTTTTTTTTTTTTTTTGTGAGGAGGATTATATATATATGTGTGTGTGTCTTCAGTTTACATTTTTTTTTTTTTTTTTTTTTTTTTAAGTCAACTGTTTCTATCAGTTTTAAATTTAGTGAAATTAAGACCTTAAAAACTGTATTAATAAAAAAAAAATGGTACAAATTTCTTTTTTTTTTTATGAATAAAATCAATTGCAAACTGCGTTACTTTTTAAAAATATAAGTTAAGCTGACAATAGTACACAGCTGTTTATACTGTGTGGGAGGTTATTTTATTCAAATTAAATAACTGATGTGCATATTAAATATCACGCAATAAGTTTTTAATTTATTGTTACAATATTGAAATCTTTTAGAATAACGGATTTTTACTCTTGTGGGAGGGGGAGAAGGGCATGTGTAGGTGTTTGTAAAATAGTGGGCATATTAATTTTCTATGCACATGTTTATACCATAAATGTTTACCTTGATTGTAAGCCTTCTATAGCTGAAACACTGTTCTCGTATACCAAATCCATAATACTTATTAAAATAGCTGCCATTCTATAAATATAAAGAAAAAATATTTCAAAATATTGATTTACATATATTGTACTGAATTTTAACTTCTGAGTTTCAAATTATTTAATTGAAACAGAAAGAAAATTATTAAATGATAAGCAAACATTCAAACCATGGTGTCTCCTTCGGATATAAATTTTCAGAAAGCACAAAAACTAATGAATTAAAAAAATAACTAAACTTAAACTCTAATTATCGTTTGTTTAGTTGTATTACTAGTTACTAGGAAGGTATGTAGACACATCTAAGAAGATATACAGACAATAGACATACTATTTTAAGTTAAATTCAAAGAAAAATCACTAACTTTTTTTTTTTTTTTCTTTAGAAAACACAGTTTGAATGTTTGCTCCTCATACATGATTCATAAATATGTTATTTATATGTGCTTAAAAATAAAGAGAGAGAAAAAATTATATATATTCAATTAAAAAAAAAAAAAAAAGGATTTGTAGTACAACAGTTAACATGGGAAAAAATAAATAAGCGAACAACACTAGGATTTTTGTTTCAAATTATTGTTAATAACATCACTGCGGTTTTAAAACTTTTTTTTTTTTTCTTTTAATACATAAACGATTATTTATTTCACACTTTTACTTTAATTTAACTGAGCATGTATGGGTGTTTGTGCGTTAAATTTGGACACATTAATATTCCGTGCAATTTCCATAATATAGATTATAAACCTTTTACAACTGAAACACTTTTTATGCACCAAATCAAACTATAACTAATATAGTTGGATATTTATTTATGTATAAAAAATTATATAAAATTAAGGGAAAAAAAATCTGGTATGAAACAACCACACGACTTCCACTATCCACTATAATACGCATTATATGTACTTTTTGGAGATAATGATCAGAAGGCATAAAATTAAGATAACAATTTTCCTGTAAGAGAAAGCTGATACATGTGTAAAGGCATATAAAACAGAATTTACATAGCGAGTTAAAAAAAAAAAAAAAAAAAAAAAAAGTCGGTGAAACCGTTTTTTGAAACACCAGTTTCCGAGATCTGAAACTGATTTACCTAATCAGGATGACTGTTAATTTTCGTATAATAACAAAGTAATACACGAGAAAGTATATCTAAAAGGGATTTATGTAGCAATTTTCAAGAAAATCGTTAAAGCTGTTTTTGAGATATAGACTTTCACCAAATCTCGGCGTACTCAAATGTTAACCAGAAAACAAAAATTACATACGAAAGGTTATCTAAAAGGAGTTAATATAGCGGGTTTGAAAAAAAAAAATCCGTACAGCCGTTTTTAAAAGAACGAGACCTGAAAGTGAGCTTCTTATACAAGCGAACTATTAATTTTCCGGAACTAACCAACTTATTCATACGAAAGGATATCTAACAGAGTGTTTAAATAGCAACTTTGAAGAAAATCTTTTATAGTTTCGGAGATATGATAGTCAGAAGATTTCCCACAGACTGACCAATTGCCGAAAACGACTTTTTTTGGACTCAAAACATGTAAATCAGGTGAAAACTCGATATCGAATTTTTTGATCGAATTTTTACTTCCATTACCTCCGGTAGTCGGATAATGGAAGTAAAGAATTATATATATATATATATATAATTATTTTGAAATTTTAATATTATTTCTTTTCAAGCTTTTCATGTTATTTCATACAGTTAAAAAGTTTCATCGTCTGTATTGGTAAAAGAAAGTGTTTGTTTGCAATGTACAGAAAAAACTGTGGCACGTATAGTTCTGATATATATATATTTTTTTTTTTTTTTTCTTTGATGAAGAAATGCGTGATATTTTGTAACATACCATTAGATTTTCGATATTCCTATTAGATTTTTTATTTTATGTTTTATGCTAATTTCGACGATTTTTTTCGTTTTCAGAAGGAATTTTTTGCCATTTAACAGGGCAATCTAATTTCAATCTTCAGACCCTATAATAGTAAATTCAGTTCCTTAACTCTGTTGTATAAACTTCATTCGGAAATCATACAGCGATTTTTTTTTTTTTTTCTGAAAAATCTACCTTTTCTAGTAAAACTAGGTACTTTTTAATAATTAAACTAATGTTTGTCATCTATTAATAAATTTTATACCGTTATTCAAAGGATATATTCAGCATTGTTTAAAAACAAAAAATGAACAAATTCTCGAATGTGATTTTTACTTTCTCTTACCCATAAGGTAGAGAAAGTATTGTTTTTGGCTCAAATTTTCGAACGCTAGATTTTGTCATATTTACACGTTTTGAGGTCCCCTGAATACGAAAATCATGTTTTTAGCAAATGGTCTGTGTGTCTGTGTGTGTGTGTCTGTATGTATGTGTGTGTGTGTGTGTGTGTGTCTGTGTGTGTGTCTGTCTGTTATCAGCATATCTCAAAAACAAATTATGGCAGAAAGTTCAAACTTGGTATTCTAAATGTGTATCATATAGGGATGCTACAGTAAACTTTTCGTTAAGATTAAGCAAATGGTTCGTGTACAGGGACAATCAAGAGAATTCTAATACATTACGTCTATGGGGGAAATTGCAGGAAAATAGAGTTTAACGTCTATAGACTGCACTAAACCAAATGAAACAAATATATATTTTTTGTAATAGAGACAGTTAACTGGGAAAATTTTTTTGTGTATGTAGGAGCCTCGCCTCCCCCCCTGGGGGGGAAGTCCCCCCTCGAGGGGAGTAACTTTTCATGATGGGTATCTTTCAAAAGAGCTCGAAAATACCTTTAAAACGAATGGTTGAACCATCGATCTGCGATAATTTAAAACAAAGTTATCGATTTTTTTTACTTTTAACGAAAAAAAAACTTAGAAAAAAAAATCGTACTTTTTTTTTTTTTTTTTTTTTTTTAATATTGAGAATAAAATGGACTTTTTTTTTTATATTTGGTGTTAAACTACTTCTCTAATATGGAAATCGTCTGCCTTATCATAAAAGATAATTTTTTTTAAATAATACTTTTAATAAATTATTTTTAAAAAAGAGAAATATTTTTTAATAACCGAATTAAATTCTATATAAATGTAGGTGCATTAATGAAACGGGGGGTTGAGGGGGGCGGTAGCCCCCCTCACACAGTACTAATTATCATATAAAACTCTTCAGAAGCCTAATATGAATTGTTTAACATAGGTTTACATAACAGTACTCATTATCTTACCTCTTAATCTCCAACCTGTATTTATAGTATTAAATTTCAGGGTAAGAGAAAGTCGTGTGAGTGACACACCAGATTATTTAAATATGTCAAAAAGAAATTCAATTCTCTCTTAGTGTCGATCTGTAAGCATCGAAGTTATGACAATTTAAATGGCAGGGCGTGATTTTATGTTGATCGGAATGGAAAAATTTCAATTTTCTGTATGGCAACACAGTAGCTTTGCATATTCTGGGGTTCTAAAGCCATTTCTATAGATGTTTGATTTTTTTTTTTTCAGATCAAAAGTAAGTAATAGAAAAGAAAGAAAATAAGAAATTTTTATTTTTATGCTTTTTTATTTATTTATTTTATTTATTTATTTATTTTTTTTTTTTTTTTTTTTCTGAGCATAAAAATGCTTATTTACATTAAAAATTATAAAGCTTAAAAGCAATCATGGGCAAAGCAGACAGGTTAGTTATTTAAATAAAGGGCAGTTTTTATTATATTTCAACTAGTGTAGCCTGTTGTTGAAATTACAACTTTTAAATAAAGTTTCTTTATGTGACCATTCCAATAGAAGACATATGAAATTTCGTGTTACAATGCAAACAAGAAACGTGTTGCAACAAATTGGGGAAAACGATGGAAGGTTATGCAGAACTTATGCATGGTGTGTATGGAACAGAAGCAATGAGTAAAAATTGTATTTACAATTCCTCAGGGTTTTGTTTGTTTTTGGTCAACCCGAATTCGACTCTTCAATAGTTTACTTTCCATTGTAAAGGAATTTCAAGCAATCATAAACACATTTATTACACACTGTTTCTATTTCGTGCAATTGCACTAACATTGCACGAATTTCCATCACACTTTTCCCCGAATGTGTTGCAAAACAGGGTATTTACACGCTACTGAATTGCACTGTGACATGAAATTTACTTATTTTTGCACCATTCACCGAACTTTTTAGACACGCCTTATATATTGTTTTTATATCATTCTTAGACACATTAAAAATAAAAATTTAATTCATTTCCTTTCAAATATTGCATGTACTTAATTAAAATAAAACAATAAGAGCCACTGTATTGTTCTGATATAGGAAGTGTTTTAAATATTAATAACGTGTCATCTAAATTTAATCAGGAGCTTCGGAACTATTTAGAAACTGTAATTCATAGGATTTCTCCACAGTAATTCCTAGGTAATTATTAAAAATAGAGTAATTTCTCCATTAAAAATTGTGGAATTATTTTTTACCGATCCAGTTTATCTACTTAAGAATTTATTTATTTTCTAAAGCATGAAAGTGCAATCATCATCAGAAATTACTTTAATTAGGCAAATTTCATGATGAACTAATAATAACTCTTTAAACAAAGAAGACTAGCAGAAATGCCACACCCTTTGACACGAGGTACCGATCGCATTTTGAAAGTTTCACAAATTTTGATTAGTTATCTGTAAACATGATTATGCCCTTTACCCATATGATAGACAAAGAATCCTATTTTGATATCTTTACTTTTGAATTATCCTTATCGGAGAAAACATATTAATAAACAAACACGTTTTTTGAACAGATATTAGTATTGACTTTCGTCTTTTTTTTTTTTCAAAGGTCGGTTCAAAAGACGAGAATTATCTTCAGTTTTCTCAGAAGGATAACATCTGGATCTTAGACTATGACACCTTTTCAAACTTTGCAAGATATAGTAAAGAATAAAAATAATCGGTATAAAACAATTGTTTCCAATTAAAATAAAACTCTTTAATCAATCAACTTCCGATGATAATTACAGCACCAAAATTTATCTTCAAAAGGCTTAACACTAAAACTTACTACTAATGCCAATAAAAATAGTTTTACAACAAAAATCCTTGTTAAGGAAATCATATTTTGGCTTTTGTGTCACCAATACAAATTCTTTCAATTAAAAAAATGTAAAAAATAACTGAAAAGTAATTCAAGCGACTATGCCTATGGATCATCATGGAATTATCTCATGTGTATTAATGATTTCCCAATATACGATTTCCCGTAAATTAAAAATATTTTTAAAAAATGATCTCACTAGGGAAATTAGTAATATTATCAAAAATTATTTTAGATTCTTCTATGCAGCCTGTATGTGATCTGTAAATTTAAATTTAATTAAAAATGCAATTCATCACTGACGTTTTTTTAAAGGGGGGGGGCTTTTAAATGAAATAATTGTAAAATATTTATAAATTTTTATGACGTTATTAATTCCATTATGCTTGATGTAATCAAGCATAGTCGAAGATCATCATTTTTCAACATCAACAAATACATCGGTAAAATACATTAAAAATAAGTTTTTACCTTAATACATGTTCATTTATACATGTTTATTAATACATGTTTATTAAATTAATCTGAAGTACTAAACAGATCACTATCAAAAAATAACACGCTGTAGTAAACTTCTATAAAATATACGTCAAAGCGTATTCATAAAAATTAGAAAACAAAAATGTAGAAAAAACAGATAGAAAAATCATTAAACTTTTTCGAAATGTTTCGATGAAAAGGGGAACTCATAAAAATTCTTAACATTTTTATTTAGGCTTTGAAAATAAATTAGATCGAGTAAATATACTGTTAAAAGACACTTAAATTTTCCTGGAAGTTATTTGAGTATAATTTATACATTCTTTTAGAAATAAAATATTCTACGGATTAATCTCTTTTTGCTTTGCCAATAATATAAATTTACTAAACAAAAATCTTCGTTAAACTCTATAAACAAGGGAGAAGAGTGCATGATACGTGTCAGAAAGACTTCTTTTTTTACAGTAAACACTTAGACTTGTTTTTTTTTTTACTACATCATCATCACAATTATGGAGTTATTTCCTGTTTTATCTTTAAGTTTATTCCTTTCGTAATCTTTATCCGTGAAACATCCGAGTCCTGTTTATATGATCTAGCACTCAATAAAAATTATTTTATTTACTGCTAGTATAAATTGCAATGATGAAATTAATTTGCCGGACTATTTGTTTTTTCTTATTTCTCTACGGCATAACTTTCCATCATAGGAAAATCCTTATTTCATCTTCTATTAAATGCAGACAGTTATAAATCAATTCCAGTAATAATAAGTGATCCTTTTGTGCTTGTGAACACAAAATGAATTTAAATAAATGGTTCAAAGGGACAAGAAATGATGAAAATCGATGAAATTAAAAATATCCAGATAGTTATTATAGAATGTACGAGGCTATACAATATTTTTTTTTTAAATGATGTCATTTACAGTTCCTTACACATTATTTAAAAGTTTTTACAAAATTTTAAACTTTAAATTTATTTTTCTTGATTCCAAATTCCGGGAAAAACCAGTTACTTATAATGTTCCACGCGAATATGTTTTCATCGAATGTTAAAAAAAAAAAAAAAAAAAAAAAAAAAAAATGTGTAAATGTTAATCAGTATATTTGTCACAAAATTCATCTCGAAATCAAGTTTTCATCGAATGTTTAAAAAAAAAAAAAATCAATGTTTCGAAATCAATGTTTTCATCGAATGTTAAAAAAAAAAAAAATCAATGTTTCGAAATCAAAGTTTTCATCGAATGTTTAAAAAAAAAAAAAAAAAAAAAAAAAATTGTGTAAATGTTAATCAGTATATTTGTCACAAAATTCATCTCGAAATCAAGTTTTCATCGAATGTTTAAAAGAAAAAAAATCAATGTTTCGAAATCAATGTTTTCATCGAATGTTTAAAAAAAAAAAAAAAAAAAAAAATTGTGTAAATGTTAATCAGTATATTTGTCACAAAATTCATCTCGAAATCAAGTTTTCATCGAATGTTAAAAAAAAAAAAAAATCAATGTTTCGAAATCAATGTTTTCATCGAATGTTTAAAAAAAAAATCAATGTTTTCATCGAATGTTTAAAAAAAAAAAAAAAAAAAAAAAAAAATTGTGTAAATGTTAATCAGTATATTTGTCACAAAATTCATCTCGAAATCAAGTTTTCATCGAATGTTTAAAAAAAAAAAAAATCAATGTTTCGAAATCAATGTTTTCATCGAATGTTTAAAAAAAAAAAAAAATTGTGTAAATGTTAATCAGTATATTTGTCACAAAATTCATCTCGAAATCAAGTTTTCATCGAATGTTTAAAAAAAAAAAAAAATCAATGTTTCGAAATCAATGTTTTCATCGAATGTTTAAAAAAAAAAAAAAAAAAAAAAAAAAAAATGTGTAAATGTTAATCAGTATATTTGTCACAAAATTCATCTTGAAATCAAGAAATTATTACATTTATTACGAACTCTTAAATTCAGTCGCAAGAAAAATATTCATGAAGATTTCAAGTCTTTCTTTCTTTTTTTTTTTTTTTTTTTTTTTTTTTTGTAACATATTTTGTAATTGATATGCAATAGAACCTCGATTATCCGACCCTCGTTTAACCGGAACTCTCCGTTAACCGACTTCAGTTCCTTAACTTTTTTTTTTTTTTTTTTTTTTACGTCATTTATCTAAAACTCTTTGTTAACGAAAATTATTATTATTATTATTATTACTTTCACATTTCTTGCGCATGTAAGCGTTCTTTCGGAACTACCACTTCAGATAAATATTTTGGTTCCCCTTTCTTAGAATTCCTTTGAAATTAACGCCAGAAGAAGCTTCCATTTAAACCATTGTAAAATTTTTGTTTAAAAAAAAAAATCATGTATAAGTTTATTTTAGATATTTATTTAGAAGTTTAAATAGTCATAATAACAGTTGGATGATCATGTTATATATTAAACGATGATTATTGAAACCTGAACTCTCCGTTAACCGACGGCGGTTCCTTAACTATTTTTTTTTTTTACGTCATTTATCCGAAACTCTTTGTTAACCAAAATTATTATTATTATTATCTTCTGATAAATATTTTGGTTCCCCTTTCTTAGAAGAATTCCTTTGAAATTAACGTCAGAAGAAGCTTCCATTTAAATCATTGTAAAATTTTTGTTAAAAAAAAAATCATGAAAAAGTTTATGTTATATATTTGTTTAGAAGTTTAAATAGTCATAATAACAGTTCGGTGGTCATGTTATATATAAAACGATGATTATTGAAAATTTTTCTGTTTTCTGGAAATTTCGATTGTTCGATGTAGGTTCGGTCCCAATTACGTCGGATAATCGAGGTTCTACTGTATATATAGATAAAATACACAGATGTGTTCAATAACATTTTTTAAAAGCATTAAAAAAAAAGAAAAAAATGGAGCTTTATAAAAATTTAGAATTCGCATGGACATTTTGAATTTGGGCATTATTTTGTATTATTTTTCCCATACAAAAATCCTTTCCATCTCAAGAATTACTTTTGTCCTTTGAAACATGCTTTATGCATAAAAACGATAGATTTCGTGGTATTATTTGATTTAAAAAGCGATAGAATATAAAACAAAAATGATTAATTTCAACGTCCCTTTTCCCGACAACGTCATGGTCATATAATTCCCATGTTAACCTAAGGGGGAATAGGCACATTATTATCCATTACATAATACGTATTTTTTAATTTCGTTTTCACATTCAGAAAGTTCAAGACTGTTAAATTAGCCCTTGCGTAGCTTTTCGCTTTATGGTATAATTTTTAGTAAAACCTTTTGGTAGTAGAAATCTTTTATCAAATTCCTCAACGGTTTTCACTGACTGAATAAAATAAAAATTTCTACTCAATTAAAGCGTAAAAGATGATAGCATATTGTCCTTGTTTCCCGAAAATTAATTTTTTTAATTTTCTAATATTTTATTTTAAAGCGGTCAAATGCGAAATTTCACTGAATGAGATTTTACATCTTGCAACTTTAAATAAATTTGAAAAATTATTATTTAAAAAATAAAAAAAATAAAAAAGGGGGAAACAAGGAGTGATTTAACACTCATGAATTTTCTGAATGTGAAAACTAAAAATATGTATCGTGTAATGAATAATAATGGAGCACATTTCCCCATGCGTTAACACGGGGTTTGGCTGAACATTCCGTTTTCTCATAAGGAGTTTTAAGAGAGATAGTGAGTGTACTTAGTTATTAGGTAACGTGCCGGAAAAATTAATCTGAAATAATATATAAAATAATCTAATCGTTTTTTGACAGAATGTATATATAATTATGCGCAGCAATTTTTTCTTAGATAGTAGCTTAGTTTGCGATTAAAAATGCGTCATTAATTTTAAAATTATTTGAAATCTTTATCAAAATAAAATAGAATATTTATTATTTGCAGAAGAAGGGAAAATAATAATAATAATAATAAAATAATAATAATGAAGTTCTCACTGACGTCAAATAATAATGTTGTGATATAGATTATCACATATTATAAAATTCATATTCTTCTCTTTAAAGGAATAGGTAAATTATCTAAATAATTAAATTATAAATTAGATTCTTTAATCTTAAACAACTACTTAAAATAATGTAACACAACAATATATAAAATTAAAAAATATGTCTAGTGTCTACTTTCTTGCATAACCATATATTTTGGGGTTAATATATTGCATCAGTTGAATTGCAGTGAATTGCACATATTGCATCAGTGAATTTATTGCTTCGTTTACATGATCTACTTACTAATGTAGAACAAACTTTCTCAACTTCTTGAGATAGCAACGCATTTTGAATTTAATAAGATATCTCTCAATGGACATATAACAGTATCTTAACATATCTGTGACTCAAGAAAATAAAACTCATTTAGTTATTATTATTATTATTATTATTTTCAAAAATACAAATATTTTAAAGCCCTGTTTGTCTACTTTAGAAAAATTAATATGTTTTATTTGTTACATTATTATTATTAACTAGCAGGCTACGCCCGCTTCGCTGGTCACTATTTTTAAATGAATCACAATAATTAATGAATTCTCAAAATTGCATTAATTTTTATCATGTGATAAAAAAAGAAAAGAAAAATCTGATCAGGAAAAATGTCGCACCGGGTCCCCACTGCCTTCGGCAGCGTAGACCCGTGCACTGCGCGCACGTATTCCTTCACCATCCTTATGACTTCTCAAAAATCCATGTTATTACTCATAAACTTTCATTCTCAAGAAAAGGAATTAAAAAATATATCATTTAGCATCGGGTAAAAACTCACACCGGGACGCCACTGCATTCGGCAGCGCAGACCCATGCGCGCTGCGCGCGCACGTTTGAGGATATACGTGCGCTGTACACGCATATTCCTTCTCAACTCAAACTTTTATTAAGAAAATAAAATTAAAAAAAATTCTTTTATCATCGGGTAAAAAACTCGCACCGGGTCCCAAACCCATGCGCGCTGCGCGCCTATTCCTTCCCCACCGTTCCAGCCCCTCCTAATTAACTTGCATATACCAATTTTGAACGGTCTTACTCAATTAGCTGAGATGCAAAAGAAAACCTGATCAGGACACTTTAAATTGTAAATCAGGTGAAATCTCGAATTCCACTTTCGATAATGTAAAAGAACTTTAAAATATCTTTCGAATGATGTATTAGAAATAATTTAATCATAATTAGAATATGAAATATGGAAAATTAAAAATATTACAGCGCCATCTGGCGGTAGAAATTTCTCTAATCTATTGTTCCATTCCAAATCAACAAAGCTTTCAAATGATGTATTACTCATGAAATTATTTTAATTAGTAGATGAGATACAAAAGAAAACCTAATCAGGACACCTCAAAACGTGTAAATCGGGTGAAATCTCGAATTCCATTTTCGATAATGTAAAAGTACTTTAAAATGTGTATCAACTAAAATAAGCTTTCAAATGATGTATTACTTATGAACTTTTTTTAATTAATAACTGAGATACAAAAAAAAAAAACTGATTCAGGAGACCTCAAAACGTGTAAATCTGGTGAAAACTCTCGGTAATTTAACAGAACTTTAAAATATCTTTCGAATGATATATTACAAATAATTTAATCATAATTAGAAATTGAAATATTGAAATTTTAAAATATTACAGCGCCATCTGACGGTACAAATTTCTGTATTCCACTGTTCGATTCCAAATCAAAAAAGCTTTCTAATGATGTATTACTTATGAAATTATTTTAATTAGTAGCTGAGATACAAAAGAAAACTTATTCAGTATACCTCAAAACGTGTAAATCTGGTGAAAACTTTCGATAATTTAAAAGAACTTTAAAATATCTTTCGAATGCTGTATTAAAAATAATTTAATCATAATAAGAAATATAAATATTGAAATTTTAAAATATTACAGCGCCATCTGGCGGTACAAATTTATGTATTCCACTGTTCGAAGAGCTTTCTAATGATGTATTACTTACGAAATTATTTTAATTAGTAGCTGAGATACAAAAGAAAACTAATTCAGGAGACCTCAAAACGCGTAAATCTGGTGAAAACTGTCGATAATATAAAAGAACTTTAAAATATCTTTCGAATGATGCATTAAAAATAATTTAATCATAATTAGAAATTGAAATATTGAAATATGAATGTATTACAGCACCATCTGGCGGTAGAAATTTCTGTAAACCACTGTTCGATTCCAAATCAAAAAAGCTTTCTAATGATGCATGACTTATAAAATTATTTTAATTAGTAGCTGAGATACAAAAGAAAACCTAATCAGGAGACCTCAAAACGTGTAAATCGGGTGAAATCTCGAATTCCATTTTCGATAATGTAAAAGTACTTTAAAATGTGTATCAAGTCAACAAAGCTTTCAAATGATGTATTACTTATGAAATTTTTTTAATTAATTTCTGAGATATAAAAGAAAACTGATTCAGGACACCTCAAAACGAGAAATCTGGTGAAAACTTTCGATAATTTAAAAGAACTTTAAAATATCTTTCGAATGATGTATTCAAAATAATTTAATCATAATTAGAAATTGAAATAATGAAATATTGAAATTTTAAAATATTAAAGCGCCATCTGGCGGTACAAATTTCTGTATTCCACTTTACGATTCCAAATCAAAAAAGCTTTCTAATGATGCATTACTTATGAAATTATTTTAATTAGTATCTGAGATACAAAAGAAAACTAATTCAGGAGACTTCAAAACGTGTAAATCTGGTGAAAACTTTCGATAATTTAAAACAACTTTAAAATATCTTTCGAATGATGTATTAAAAATAATTTAATTGGAATTTGAAATATCGAAATTTTAGCTGAGATACAAAATAAAACCTACTCAGGATATTCTAAAACATGTAAATCACGTGAAATCTCTAATTCCATTATCTACGGTAGTTTTATTAATGGAAGTAAAAAGAAAAATAAATATTTTTTATTTCCCCAAAACCTATATATACCACGGTAGTCGGGTAATGGAAGTAAAAAGAAAAAGAAAAAGTATTTTTTAGTTCCTTCAAATGTATTTTGTTGCTATGGAAACTTCTATCGTCTATTGAAAGATGGATTTCGTGTTAGAATAAAATTTATTTTGCAATTAAAATGTAACTGCTTTGTTTATTAATGAAAATTGATGAAATTTTAACTGCAGGTTGGTTTTGTGCTGAAAAGGTTGTATATTAAGTGTTGTGTACGAAAAAGAAAATTTGAAGCAGTTTGAAATTTGCAATTTTTAACCCCAGTTAAAGATCATGTGACATTAATGACTTGCACCTGTTTTGTTTCCGTATTATGCAATCGACTTTCCATGATGAAATGGCGGAGAAAGAATAATAATTACACGTGGCTGTTATATTTACTAACTAGCAGGCTACGCCCGCTTCTCTGGTCACTATTTTTAAATTAATCACAATAATTAATGAATATCTCGAAATTTTTATCCTGTGATAAAAAAAGAGAAAAAAAAAATCTGATCGGGAAAAATGTCGCACCGGGTCCCCACTGCCTTCGGCAGCGTAGACCCGTGCGCTGCGTATGACTTCTCAAAATTCCATGTTATTACTCATAAACTTTCATTCTCAAGAAAAGGAATTAAAAAATATATCATTTAACATCGGGTAAAAACTCACACCGGGACGCCACTGCCTTCGGCAGCACAGACCCATGCGCGCTGCGTGCGCACGTTTGAGGATATACGTGCGCTGTACACGCATATTCCTTCTCAACTCAAACGTTTATTATTAAGAAAAAAAAATAAAAAAAAAAATCTTTTATCATCGGGTAAAAACTGGCACCGTGTCCCAAACCCATTCGCGCTGCGCGCCTATTCCTTCCCCACCGTTCCAGCCCCTCCTAATTAACTTGCATATACCAATTTTGAACGGTCTTACTCAATTAGCTGAGATGCAAAAGAAAACCTGACCAGGACACTTTAAATTGTAAATAAAATGAAATCTCGAATTCCACTTCCGATAATGTAAAAGAACTTTAAAATATCTTTCGAATGATGTATTAGAAATAATTTAATCATAATTAGAATATGAAATATTGAAATTTAAAAATATTACAGCGCCATCTGGCGGTAGAAATTTCTGTAATCCACTGTTCGATTCGAAATCAACAAAGCTTTTAAATTATGTATTACTCATGAAATTATTTTAATTAGTAGATGAGATACAAAAGAAAGCCTAATCAGGACACCTCAAAACTTGTAAATCGGGTGAAATCTCGAATTTCATTTTCGATAATGTAAAAGTACTTTAAAATGTGTATGAACTAAAATAAGCTTTCAAATGATGTATTACTTATGAACATTTTTTAATTAATAACTGAGATACAAAAAAAAAAAAAAAAACTGATTCAGGAAACCTCAAAACGTGTAAATCTGATGAAAACTTTCGATAATTTAAAAGAACTTTAAAATATCTTTCGAATGATGTATTAAAAATAATTTAATCATAATTAGAAATTGAAATATTGAAATTTAGAAATATTACAGCGCCATCTGGCGGTACAAATTTCTGTATTCCACTGTTCGATTCCAAATCAAAAAAGCTTTCTAATGATGTATTACTTATGAAATTATTTTAATTAGTAGCTGAGATACAAAAGAAAACTAATTCAGGACACCTCAAAACGTGTAAATCTGGTGAAAACTTTCGATAATTTAAAAGAACTTTAAAATATCTTTCGAATGCTGTATTAAAAATAATTTAATCATAATAAGAAATATAAATATTGAAATTTTAAAATATTACAGCGCCATCTGGCGGTACAAATTTATGTATTCCACTGTTCGAAGAGCTTTCTAATGATGTATTACTTACGAAATTATTTTAATTAGTAGCTGAGATACAAAAGAAAACTAATTCAGGAGACCTCAAAACGCGTAAATCTGGTGAAAACTGTCGATAATATAAAAGAACTTTAAAATATCTTTCGAATGATGCATTAAAAATAATTTAATCATAATTAGAAATTGAAATATTGAAATATGAATGTATTACAGCACCATCTGGCGGTAGAAATTTCTGTAAACCACTGTTCGATTCCAAATCAAAAAAGCTTTCTAATGATGCATGACTTATAAAATTATTTTAATTAGTAGCTGAGATACAAAAGAAAACCTAATCAGGAGACCTCAAAACGTGTAAATCGGGTGAAATCTCGAATTCCATTTTCGATAATGTAAAAGTACTTTAAAATGTGTATCAAGTCAACAAAGCTTTCAAATGATGTATTACTTATGAAATTTTTTTAATTAATTTCTGAGATATAAAAGAAAACTGATTCAGGACACCTCAAAACGAGAAATCTGGTGAAAACTTTCGATAATTTAAAAGAACTTTAAAATATCTTTCGAATGATGTATTCAAAATAATTTAATCATAATTAGAAATTGAAATAATGAAATATTGAAATTTTAAAATATTAAAGCGCCATCTGGCGGTACAAATTTCTGTATTCCACTTTACGATTCCAAATCAAAAAAGCTTTCTAATGATGCATTACTTATGAAATTATTTTAATTAGTATCTGAGATACAAAAGAAAACTAATTCAGGAGACTTCAAAACGTGTAAATCTGGTGAAAACTTTCGATAATTTAAAACAACTTTAAAATATCTTTCGAATGATGTATTAAAAATAATTTAATTGGAATTTGAAATATCGAAATTTTAGCTGAGATACAAAATAAAACCTACTCAGGATATTCTAAAACATGTAAATCACGTGAAATCTCTAATTCCATTATCTACGGTAGTTTTATTAATGGAAGTAAAAAGAAAAATAAATATTTTTTATTTCCCCAAAACCTATATATACCACGGTAGTCGGGTAATGGAAGTAAAAAGAAAAAGAAAAAGTATTTTTTAGTTCCTTCAAATGTATTTTGTTGCTATGGAAACTTCTATCGTCTATTGAAAGATGGATTTCGTGTTAGAATAAAATTTATTTTGCAATTAAAATGTAACTGCTTTGTTTATTAATGAAAATTGATGAAATTTTAACTGCAGGTTGGTTTTGTGCTGAAAAGGTTGTATATTAAGTGTTGTGTACGAAAAAGAAAATTTGAAGCAGTTTGAAATTTGCAATTTTTAACCCCAGTTAAAGATCATGTGACATTAATGACTTGCACCTGTTTTGTTTCCGTATTATGCAATCGACTTTCCATGATGAAATGGCGGAGAAAGAATAATAATTACACGTGGCTGTTATATTTACTAACTAGCAGGCTACGCCCGCTTCTCTGGTCACTATTTTTAAATTAATCACAATAATTAATGAATATCTCGAAATTTTTATCCTGTGATAAAAAAAGAGAAAAAAAAAATCTGATCGGGAAAAATGTCGCACCGGGTCCCCACTGCCTTCGGCAGCGTAGACCCGTGCGCTGCGTATGACTTCTCAAAATTCCATGTTATTACTCATAAACTTTCATTCTCAAGAAAAGGAATTAAAAAATATATCATTTAACATCGGGTAAAAACTCACACCGGGACGCCACTGCCTTCGGCAGCACAGACCCATGCGCGCTGCGTGCGCACGTTTGAGGATATACGTGCGCTGTACACGCATATTCCTTCTCAACTCAAACGTTTATTATTAAGAAAAAAAAATAAAAAAAAAATCTTTTATCATCGGGTAAAAACTGGCACCGTGTCCCAAACCCATTCGCGCTGCGCGCCTATTCCTTCCCCACCGTTCCAGCCCCTCCTAATTAACTTGCATATACCAATTTTGAACGGTCTTACTCAATTAGCTGAGATGCAAAAGAAAACCTGACCAGGACACTTTAAATTGTAAATAAAATGAAATCTCGAATTCCACTTCCGATAATGTAAAAGAACTTTAAAATATCTTTCGAATGATGTATTAGAAATAATTTAATCATAATTAGAATATGAAATATTGAAATTTAAAAATATTACAGCGCCATCTGGCGGTAGAAATTTCTGTAATCCACTGTTCGATTCGAAATCAACAAAGCTTTTAAATTATGTATTACTCATGAAATTATTTTAATTAGTAGATGAGATACAAAAGAAAGCCTAATCAGGACACCTCAAAACTTGTAAATCGGGTGAAATCTCGAATTTCATTTTCGATAATGTAAAAGTACTTTAAAATGTGTATGAACTAAAATAAGCTTTCAAATGATGTATTACTTATGAACATTTTTTAATTAATAACTGAGATACAAAAAAAAAAAAAAAAACTGATTCAGGAAACCTCAAAACGTGTAAATCTGATGAAAACTTTCGATAATTTAAAAGAACTTTAAAATATCTTTCGAATGATGTATTAAAAATAATTTAATCATAATTAGAAATTGAAATATTGAAATTTAGAAATATTACAGCGCCATCTGGCGGTACAAATTTCTGTATTCCACTGTTCGATTCCAAATCAAAAAAGCTTTCTAATGATGTATTACTTATGAAATTATTTTAATTAGTAGCTGAGATACAAAAGAAAACTAATTCAGGACACCTCAAAACGTGTAAATCTGGTGAAAACTTTCGATAATTTAAAAGAACTTTAAAATATCTTTCGAATGATGTATTAGAAATAATTTAATCATAATTAGAATATGAAATATTGAAATTTAAAAATATTACAGCGCCATCTGGCGGTAGAAATTTCTGTAATCCACTGTTCGATTCGAAATCAACAAAGCTTTTAAATTATGTATTACTCATGAAATTATTTTAATTAGTAGATGAGATACAAAAGAAAACCTAATCAGGACACCTCAAAACTTGTAAATCGGGTGAAATCTCGAATTTCATTTTCGATAATGTAAAAGTACTTTAAAATGTGTATCAACTAAAATAAGCTTTCAAATGATGTATTACTTATGAAATTATTTTAATTAGTAGCTGAGATACAAAAGAAAACTAATTCAGGAGACCTCAAAACGTGTAAATCTGGTGAAAACTTTCGATAATTTAAAAGATCTTTAAAATATCTTTCGAATGATGTATTAAAAATAATTTAATCCTTATTAGAAATTGAAATATTGAAATTTTAAAATATTACAGCGCCATCTGGCGGTACAAATTTCTGTATTCCACTGTTCGATTCCAAATCAAAAAAGCTTTCTAATGATGTATTACTTACGAAACTATTTTAATTAGTAGCTGAGATACAAAAGAAAACTAATTCAGGAGACCTCAAAACGTGTAAATCTCGTGAAAACTGTCGATAATGTAAAAGAACTTTAAAATATCTTTCGAATGATGCATTAAAAATAATTTAATCATAATTAGAAATTGAAATATTGAAATTTGAAAATATTACAGCGCCATCTGGCGGTAGAAATTTCTGTAATCCTCTGTTCGATTCCAAATCAAAAAAGCTTTCTAATGATGTATTACTTATAAAATTATTTTAATTAGTAGCTGAGATACAAAAGAAAACCTAATCAGGACACCTCAAAACGTGTAAATCGGGTGAAATCTCGAATTCCATTTTCGATAATGTAAAAGTACTTTAAAATGTGTATCAAGTCAACAAAGCTTTCAAATGATGTATTACTTATGAAATTTTTTTAATTAATAACTGAGATATAAAAGAAAATTGATTCAGGTCAGCTCAAAACGTGTAAATCTGGTGAAAACTTTCGATAATTTAAAAGAACTTTAAAATATCTTTCGAATGATGTATTAAAAATTATTTAATCCTTATTAGAAATTGAAATAATGAAATTTAAAAATATTACAGCGCCATCTGGCGGTAGAAATTTCTGTATTCCACTGTTCGATTCCAAATCAAAAAAGGTTTCTAATGATGTATTACTTATGAAATTATTTTAATTAGTAGCTGAGATACAAAAGGAAACTATAATTCAAGAAACCTCAAAACGTGTAAATCTTTTGAAAACTTTCGATAATTTAAAAGAACTTTAAAATATCTTTCGAATGATGTATTAAAAATAATTTAATTGGAATTTGAAATATCGAAATTTTAAAATATCTGGCGGTAGAAGTTTCTGTAATCTACTGTTTAATTCCAAATCAAGAAAGCTTTCAAATAATGTGTTACTTATGAAATTATTTTAATTAGTAGCTGATATGCAAAAGAAAACCTAATTAGGACATTCTAAAACATGTAAATCACGTGAAATCTCTAATTCCAATATCTACGGTAGTTTTATTAATGGAAGTAAAAAGAAAAATAAACATTTTTTATTTCCCCAAAACCTATATATACCACGGTAGTCGGATAATGGAAGTTAAAAGAAAAAGTATTTTTTAGTTCCTTCAAATGTATTTTGTTGCTATGGAAACTCCTTTCGTCTATTGAAAGATAGATTGCTTGTGAGAATAAAATTTAATTTGCAATTAAAATGTAACTGCTTTGTTTATTAATGAAAATTGATGAAATTTTAACTGCAGGTTGGTTTTGTGCTGAATAGGTTGTATATTAAGTGTTGTGTACGAAAAAGAAAATTTGAGCACTTTGAAATTTGCAATTTTTAACCCCAGTTAAAGATCATGTGACATTTAATGACTTGCACATGTTTTCTTTCCGTTCGAGACATCCGTTAAAATCGTCTGCTGAATGCTGATAGAATGCCTCTTTTTAAGCAATAAGGATTTTTGGTCATTTTTGCGATCGATATGGGTCAACATTTTAATTAATATCTCCGAAACTAATTAAAATTTTTAAATTCTGTTTCGAGGAAAACATCGGAAAGGCTCCACAGCATCCGTATGTCAATTCTTGTACTTCTGCGTTCAATAGGGGCTGAACGTATAAAAGAACAGACAGACAGACAGACAGACAGACAAACCTTTCCATTTATTATTATAAGAAGACAACTGCAGTGTTCAGAGAGCGCCATCTATCGATCATTACAAACGCGGATTGTTCGATCGACATGGGTCAACATTTTAATTAATATCTCCGAAACTAATTAAGATTTTTAAATTCTGTTTCGAGGAAAACATCGGAAAGGCTCCAGAGCATCCGTATGTCAATTCTTGTGTTTCTGCGTTCAGTAGGGGCTGAACGTATAAAAGAACAGACAGACAGACAGACAGACATATAGACAGACAGACAGACAAACCTTTCCATTTATAATTATAGATTTTTATTAAGTATAGATTAACGTAAAAACAACGTTTCAGAAATGTAAAAAAAATTCCGTTTTAATGTAGTTATTGTATTCATATTTTATTTGTGACTAGCCGCCTTCGGCGACCAGCTGGTTCGCGATCCTTGAAAAATCCGACTTTATGAAACTCCCGCTCGGTGGCGCCTGCGGCGCCTTTTTCCCGTTTCAGATCTTACAACAGCTTATTGACATATAGTAAGAATATCTTTATTGAAAAGTTTAATCGCAGTAAATTCCCGCTCGGTAGCCTGCGGCGCCCTCTGCCACTTTTAATATCTGAAACAGCCTGTTCGCTCACCATGTTATGATCTTTCAAGTTTCTGACTTTAGCAAAGTCCCGCTCGGTGGCGCCTGCGGCGCCTTTCCCCGTTTTAGAACATACAACACCTTCCTCGCTCATTAGAATTTAAAATATTGAAATTTTAAAATATTACATCACCATCTGGCGGTAGAAATTTCTGTAATCTACTATTCAATTCTAAATCAACAAACCTTTCAAATGATGTATTACTTATGAAATTATTTTAATTAGAAGCTGAGATAAAAAAGAAAACCAAATACCTTGCCTTAAAATCTTAATATGCCAACCAATTTCAAACGCTGTAACTCTTTTTTTTTTTGCCTTTTTTCCCTCTCCCTCAAGCCCTCCCTAATAATCGTACTCTTTCAAAAATATTCACAATCGAATTATCGGGCATTAAAACTACATACTACGAAATTTCGACGGCTGCAAATACTGCAAAATATAAAAAAAGACAATCTTTTTCCAATAAATATGTCATTTTTTTAATTATTCATATATTTTCATGAAAATTGAACAGTAGCTTTATAATATGCTATCTAGGCCGAATATTAATTCAAATGTAACGTGAATGAAAATTTGAAAAAAATTGAAAATTGCAATTTTTACCCCCAGTATAAAACACATGATATCTTAATTGATTAGAACCATTTCCGTTTTCATCACCGACAGTTGTCTCGTATGTGTTTTGTTTCCGATCGAGACCGCTTAGAAAATCTTAAATTCTGTTTTGACTATCCCCTCGGGCAGGCTTCTAAGCACCCGTATGTCAAATTTTGTAGTTCTGCGTTCAGTAGGGGCTGAACGTATAGTGTATAGATGCTCAGACAGACAGAGAGACAGACAGACAGATATCTTCTTTTATTATTATAGATAGATAATTCCCCTTTAATGCTAATTACAGTCCCACACTGCCATTTAAATCCATAAGACATTAAAAACACGTACAAAAGTTTTAAAATGATTCATTAAACTTCTATAAATATCCTACAGATATCTATTAGCACAACAAATGTCACTCTTTTTTACATCCATTAGATGCCTGTTACATATCCGATAAATCTCCAAATATCCAATAATTGGACTTGTTAGATTTAATAGATATTGAAAATATCTAAATCTTGATTTGATCTAACATGTTACATCTGTTAGACATCGAAAAAGGCATGTCTAAATTTCGGTCTTTATTTAAACATCTAATAGATATATATAATCAGTACAGGATATCCATTCTTTAGATATTTTGTACCTTTTATGGATCATTGGATGTCATTTAGATGTCTAATGGATATCAGTGGCTGTATGGGGTTTTTATCTACAGTGGTGGACATAATTATAAGACACCTATCTAATCTGACAAATAGTGAAAAAAAAAGATTCGGAGCTTAAAAATGTTTTATCAAATACGCCAAAAACATAAATTTACTCTGTTATCACTCCTAATTGTTTTACAGAAATGAAAAAAATTAAAAATACCATGGACAAAATTATAAGACACCCTAACATTTTAATTAAAACACCTGCTTTTTTTTTCGAAAATAATGTGCAATATGAAATTTTCTGCACGCTGTTATGACGCCAGCAGTTAACTAAAGCACACGATAACCGACTTCACGCATTTACAAACATGCCACGAGGTACAGAATTAAAAGAAAGTGAAATTCGCGAAATTTGGAGATTAAATGGAATTGGTGCTTCAATTAATAATATTTCAAAAGTTATGAAACGCTCTATATGTGCAATTAGAAATGTTTTGAAAAGAGGAATTAATGGATCGGTGATTAAACAATCTGGACATACTCCTTGCTTGTCCTCTAGAGACAGACGCCATGTGCTTTCGCTCGCTACACAGAATAAGATGGCCAGTACAGGCATTAAAAATGCTTTGAAACTGATTTGTTCAAGGAAAACCATTCGCAAGGTGTTGCATAATGCTTCCTATGTGAAATATAAAAAATTGAAGAAAAAAAACAAAACTTCTAAGCCGGCACAAAATGGAGCGTCTAAACTTCGCTAAACAAACTATGGCCTGGACCTCTAAATGGTACTCTGTGTTAGTTTCTGATGAAAAAAAGTTTAATCTGGATGGTCCTGACGGGTTTCAATATTATTGGCATGATTTACGGAAGTCTCATTATGTACTAATGAGTCGCCAAATGGGTGGAGGCTCAGTAATGGTTTGGGCTGGATTTTCAGCTCAAGGGAAAACGGATATTGTTTTTGTGCATTCAAGAATGAATTCCGAAAACTATAAGAATCTTCTTGAAGATCAACTAGCCATATACAGTGAACTTCTTTGTGGCGAAAACTACACTTTCCAGCACGATAACGCGCCGATTCATGCATCATACGAAACAAAAAAGTGGCAGCAAAGTATCAATGTATCAATCAGAGCAAAGTATCAATGTTCTTTCGTGGCCTTCTCGCTCCCCAGACTTAAATCCCTTCAAAAGCTTGTGCGGGATCTTAGCTCGTGCGGTCTACCGAAATGGGAGGCAGTTTATATGTGTCGAAGACCTAAAGAATGCTATAAAATGTGCTTGGGAAGAACTGTCTTGCGATATTTTGTTAGAATTGATAGATTCGATGCCGAATCGCATCTTTCATGCTATAAAAAACAATGGCAGCTCCACCAAATATTGAATAACCATGTTAGAGGATTTTCTTTTAGACCATTAGTGTCTGCTAATTATGTTGACCACTGTATTTGGAAAAAACGGTTAGTGTCTTATAATTTTGTCCATTATGTTTTAAAGTTTTTTCATTAAATTGTATGAAAATATCATTATTATTAAATAATTATATATGATAACAGAATAAATTTATGTTTTTGATGTATTTAATAAAACATTTTTAAGCTCTGAATCCTTTCTTTCACTATTTGTCAAATTAGATAGGTGTCTTGTAATTATGTCCACCACTGTATTGTGTCATTTAGTAAATATAATTAAATCAGAAGGTTATTCTTTTCGGATCTCAGCTCCTGAAAACTAGAAACTTCAAGAATACTAAACTACCACTTTTCGCCAAATTTGGTTGCCAAGTCGCAAAGTTTGTTGCCAAGGTCGACTTTAGAGGAAGTGAATGGAAATGCCATTTACTATTTCCACTTTGACTGTAAAACTACTTTCACGGCAAAAGCAGAATTGATGCAGTGGAAAATATTAAATATAACATCGAAACTGCATGCACACAAATAGAAAGTATTTAGATATTAAATCTTTTCATCGTTTATTGTATGTTTGGGAATTAACCGGTGATATCATCCTTCAAAAAAGATGAAAGAAAATATATTTTTTATGTTTCTGTGATTTCTCAATTTGAAGCAAATTCAGTTTAGTACAAAAATAATTTTTATTGTGTTTGATTTTATACATTTATTTAAAAAATAAAATAAATATAAAAACTTGTAAATATCTGAAAATAAAATTTAAGCCGCATACGTTATATCAATTTATTTCGACGCATTTTCATTTTATTGATTAATAAAATTCCACATCTTTCCATTTGGTATATTTTAATTCCTTAACGTTTACTGGTTTTATCCTAAAGCCGAATATTTCACATTTTTTTTCTGCAAAAATTTTTCAATATTTTTCTGTTCGATAGACAGTAGTACTACTCTGAAATTTAATAAACGATGAAGAGAAAGCCAAACGGAGAAGTAAATTTCTTAGTAGGCGCAAGTGGGTAGTTGCTGCTGTAATGATGCATCTATGCCTGGTTTTTTTCACTTGATCAAAGTCTACTATTTTGATATAAAACGACTGTTGCGAGGTTTTTTTTTTTTTTTTTTACATATTTATACTTTTCTAGTACCTATTTTAGAAATTAATTTACCAATTCCCAAAAGAAAATATTAAGTGAAAATCAAAGGGTTAAGAATAAAAATGAATGTTTGTGGTGTGAGTTTAAAATTATCCATAGAACTTGACATATAGGAATTTCACCATCTGTATTTTTTTCTTCGTGTATCTCTGAGCAAAAGCGCTGCTACATCGGAGAGAATCTACTGCCTCCTTCTCATTGTCAGAAAATAATCGAGCTGCATTATTCGAAGAAAGAAATGAATTTGAACTAAAACACTAATATTTTTAAATTGGTTCTTCACCTCACCAGCCAACCCCCTATTGGTTTTTACAGGGACCACAACGTTTCTACGTGTGCTTTATTCTTTTGTTAGTACTGTTTCACAAGAGAACATTTTTTTAAATAATACTATAGCATTAAAAAAAAAAAAAATCTTTTTGAAAATAGTAGTAACAATAGAATAAAACCCACGTAAAAATATAGGAACGCTGCGATCTCTGATATTATGAGGACTAACCTTTTAAAAAGATTATAATGGCACAAGCCACCCTTTATGAAATATTCTTTTCAGCAGTGCATTTTCATAATGCTACATCTAACCTCCTATTATATAAAAACTCGGGATTTTGCGTTTGACTAGTTCCAAACTGCATTTCTTTAACCATCTCTAGGTTAAAACCCGTAAGCGCCCAAGTGTCCTCATTTGAGGACAGCTAATAAAATGGCACGTATACTTTTTGTGGTTTCTTGGAATGATTTCTGCTTTTTAATGACAGTTTATAGCGTCACTCTAAATGATACCTGAAAGTTTTATGTGCCCACTGTTAATTATTATTTCATAATTTGGATGGTTATTTTATGATTTTTCATTTGTCGCACATATATTTGCTTTTTGCGCAGGTATACTAACTCAAATCAAATTGAATAATAATATATATTATAATACTTTACTTTCGAGATCTTTGTCAACATATAATAAGAAATTAATCTGTTATCTCAAAGTTTTTCTATCTAGAAGTTTTCTCACTAGAACACTAAACGTCAATAAATGAGGATAGGCTTTAAATTTAAAACAATGAGAAGAATTGTTTAAGTAAATATATCTTACTGTCAGTGTCAGTTGTCTATATTAATTTAGAAGTGAAATAATCAGCTAATAATATTTTGCAAAATTAATTCGTGCGTCAACGGGTTAAAGTTTAAAAATAATTTTTCTTCTTATTTATTATTAAAATTTTTAAAGATATACATTTTAGAATCGTTCTTTCCATTTGCTAGAGTGGCAAAGACTATTATTATTATTATTATTATTATTATTATTATTTACATTAATGCTTTGCTATCCGCTCTTCTCCCGGAGCTAATATTCTAAAACAAATACTGTCCACGAAAAATGCATAAACAAAAGGTATTTTACTGTCTTCTTGAAATACTCACAGATGAAATTTTTTGATAGATAAAATTCTAATAATAATAGAGACTACTCACTTTTATTTATTTACTTATTTATTTTTATACAGAGGCTAAATATATATATATATATATATATATATATATATAGCTTGTTTAAATGTATTTTAAAAGCAATCCATACATACATATATATATTTGTGTGTGTGTGTATAAAAATGTGTAAATATTCTTGCACTTGGAATTCATCCTTACAACAGAGTTTTCGAAAACCTTAATCATTCAAAGACATACTCATAAAAGTAGAATACCTAAAATTAATTAAAATCTAGCAAAATATCGATGGATTATAAATTATAGCCTATTAACATTATTATTGCATAACTGTCAGCATTTTAATAAGCATTAATTATCATTGTTAATACTTGCCTTTTCTACACACCACTTTTTTTTTGTAGAGTAATTTTCTTCAAATGTAATTACGATTAAGTAAGAAGAAAAATACTATACAAAGAAAGTGCTGAGGAAAAAAAAGGCTAGTATTCACAATGCCAGAGAATATTGATTAGAAAGTTGGTTGAATTAGGTATGTTATTGGTAGTTTTACTTCGAAAAAATTTCCTGTAAAAAAAAAAAAAAAAAACTGTTAAAAATGATATATATATATTGTGTGTAAGTGTGATCTATGTGAGCTAAAACTTGTTAGAATTCGCGAAATGGATCATTTACACAAAAATAATTTCACAAAATACCCTGAGACATTTTTTCAAAAAAGAAAAAGAATATTTGATGCAATTTTATTTTCATTTTAGATATAGGTAAATTTAATAAGGTATCGAATAATGTACAAAAATAAATAAATATAAATAAATTTTCTCTTTATATATCTATATATATATATTTCTTTTAATGTATAAGATTACAAAGAAATCGTGGCCATAATATAAAATTATTTTAAATTTAAAAGTGTCAAAAATAAAAATGTTTTACTAAACTTTCAAAAGAATAAAAATTTAGATAAAATAATTATAACTTTAATAAAATAGAATTTTTAAATTATATTAAAATTGTTTAATTAATATCGGTAATTTCGTGAAAAAATACAAACTGAGGAAATAGAATTTAAAGGTTTCAAATTTGTAAAAAAAAAAATGTATCAAAAAACGTAAGAATTATTTCCTGAATATATATTTTAATGAACAAACTTAATATAGTTTAGCTTTAGTTTATAAATATTAAATGGAAATTTAGGCTTTTATATGGAATCTTTGCTGGTGCCATGCCAAGTGAAATGTGCCAAGTCCTATTAAGTCGCACTAGTGGTATGAGTAATTAACGACGGCCTGTATAAATATGAAACATTATAGTCAAATTCTTAAGAAATACTTTCTGACAGTTATTTTATAGAGCAGATTGCTCCTTTTTAATAATTATTTATGTTTCAAATACTTTATCTTCAAATTAAATTAAAAAAAAAAAAAAAAAAGTGCAAATGCAAATGCGAGTAAAATTGTTCGAATGTTGATTTAAAAAAAAAAAAAAAAGATATTTTTAAATTAATTTTCAGTTTAATTAAAAATAATTAAGCATGTATAAAATTTTAAAACGCTTACCTTAAAACTGTTCACAGCGCAAAAGCGCTCCACTTAATGAAAGAAAATTCTATTGAAAAACTTGCAAAAACTCCTGACGTCGCAGCTCGAGAATCTTTCCTGTAAAATGCGCTCTTCAGAGATCAATCAGGTATATATGCATTTCAACTGCATCCACTCATAACAGCTGTTTACAACGACTCTGAAATGTTACGTCATAGCATCAAACGTTTTAGATAACCTCTCTGTCCACATCTTTGTTATTCTCAATCTTCATTTAAATTTGCTTGCTGTTCGAAGCGCCACTCGTTTATTTTTTTTTGTTTTTGTTTTTTTCTATAATCTAAGGTCGGGATTGCCGTTTAACTTTTTTTTTTTTTTTTTTTCTTTTTCTTCTATCATCCGCGAAGCTCCACCAGAATGACGTCATTTATGTTCGTCGCGCCTATAAAATGAACAGAGAAAAAGTCAACAAAATATTTATATTTTGCGAAATATGTATTCACGTATTAGTTTGTCATAAAAAGGAGAGTTCATATTTCTAAAAGAAAAATGTTTTCGTCTATTTAAGTGGAGTACTTTTCTTCATGAGAATATCCACCAAATCTGACGTCTTTTAATACTTAAAACTAGCGGGCTTGTATTTTTAAATGAATCACTATAATAAATAAATCACTAATAATAACTTTTATTCTGAAGAAAAGAAATAAAAAAAAATAATAATCATCATTTCTGATCGGGTAAAAAGTCGCACCGGGTCCCCACTGCCTTCGGCAGCGCAGTCCCGTGCGCATGAGAATATACACCAAATCTAACGTATTTTAATACTTAAAATGATTATACAGATTTTTAAATTTCCATTTGGAAAAAATATAATTGCAATATATATATATGTATAATTTAAAGAAATTCCTTATCGGTGTTGGATTTTGAACTAGGATGGCCCCCTAATGTGTTTGCACTGTTTAGAAATTTGTTTTAATTTTTTTTTTTTTCAACTAGAACTGAATTTAAATATAAATCCATAATGTCATAATCCATAATGTCATATGATTTCGGATAATACCGAACATATTAAAAGTACAGGGTAAATGCACCAGTAGTGGACACTTTAAGGACATTTTTGTCTTTTCTTTTGTGCGTGTGTGATGTCCTTAATTTTATTGGCTGTAACCAGAGACTGATTACCGTAAGGGCAAACAAAACAGCTGTCTCAAGCTCTCCACTTCATAGGGCCTCCCAAATGATAAAAATGGAAAATATTATTTTTAAGATATTATTTTTAAAAGTTTATGCTTTACTGAACAAGGCAATTGAAAGTTGTGAGGTGAGCAATATCAGCTATACCATGCGAAAGGTGTGAAATGCAAAGCTAAACTCCTAAACTAGATCTGTCACTCGCACCTTTTATTCTGGACGTTATTTATTTCGAACACTGAAGTAATTATTATTGGTTTTAATATTTTAAATTTATGTTTACACTTAAATTTTACTCTATAACTTTCGTAAAAATATAATTTCCTGTTCTGAAATAAGATGCTTTTGATTTTTCCAATATTTTTAAAAAGTTCTGTAATAAAATCATCTAACTGCGAAGTATCAAATAAATTTTTCAATTTTTAGTCTTAACTGAAATACAGTAGAACCTCGATTATCCGAAGTAATTGGGAGCGAACTTACTTCGGATAATCGAAAATTTCGGATAATCGAGAATTCATCAATAATCATCTAAAATATTTATCAGCACTCGTAGTTTGGAAAGGATGGCTTGCATACAAAAGGAATGTGGAAAAAAAAAAAAAAACTTTAAAAATACATGTTTGTTTAGAGAAAATTTTGGATGATAGTAGAAAGTGAAAAAAAAAAAGGGGGGAAGATGAAACCGACTTCGGTTAACGGAGAGTTTCGGTTAATCGAGGTGAGTTTCGGTTAATCGAGGTTCGGATAATCAAGGTTCTACTGTACTAACATTCTTATCAATTGCATTAATAAATTAAGAGTTACATTCTAATGTACAGTTCAGAGAAAAAAAAAAAGAGAGAGAGAGAGAGAGAGAGGGGAAAAAAAAAAAGAGAAAACTGAAAATTCGATTAAATTAATGGAAGAAAAAAAAAAATAAAAATTTCATAAAAGAATGAAATAAGAAAAAAGTTACCACTATTGATTTTGCTACAGTAATTTTCATTCTCTACATATAAGTGTGGATTGGAGATTAAATGTTTAAATCTTCGAATATTATCACACGTCAAAAACCTGCTAGCCATGACATACCTACTAGCAACAACCTATAACATAACTATGTAAAAATGAAATATTTCAGTAAAGAGAGAAATTTATTGGATTAAAAAAAAAAGGGGGGGGGACAAGAAAAAATCTGTCCCTGGTCTCTAACTGAGATTAGTCGGAGTCTGGCTGTAACTACATTTATTGTTCAATGCCTCAATCAACAGTTTCTGCACATGACTATACTGCGATAAATGCTAAATGAATCATTTTTATATTCGAAAAATTATTTTTCATGAGCTTAAAATGCTCCAGAAATGGACACTTCAAAACCCAGTAGTGGACACCTTTGAAATTTTCCAGAAAAGGAGAAATAAAATACAAATTTATTAAAAATGTATATTTAATTAACAAAATGTATTTTCTGTTTCATTAATGCGTTAAAAAATAAATAAGAAATAAAATAAAATCGGAAAAATATACAAAATTGTATCATAAATTGAAAATAAATTATCTCTGAAAACATTAACGGCTTCAATAATACCTTTGTTTTATTTTAAACGCGTGTTTATTTGTAAATAACGTTTTAATCGCTTCTTTGTAAGATAATCTTGTAAATACCGGAGCGAGTCGATCTTTCTTTCATATACTTATTTGAATTTTGCGTGTCATCTCCAAAAAATACAAATATCTTCTAATAATTTGATTTAAAAAAAATCTTATGAATATATAATGAAGCATTCCGATTTAATTTTAAATAGAATGGATTGATAATCATTCTACATTTCGAATTTGGAAGAAAACTGAGCTATGCGCACTATTGAATCTGTATCCACTACTAGTTACGATTACATTTTCTAGCACCAGTAGTGTACATCCATAAAAATATTATATATTAATGCAAAATTAAAAATTTAGCAAATAAATAAATTCCGCATCTTTTTATTTATTTATTTTGTATAAAAACGAAGGGTATCCGCGTTTGTAATGATCGATAGGTGGCGCTTTTTCAGCTTTTGTTGTTAGTAAATATAATAGCCACGTGTATTTATTATTGTTCTTTTTGTTATTCTACAAAAAATTCGTACTATAATTTCTCCGCCATTACATCATGGAAAATTGATTGCTTTTGGAAAAAAATATTTCAGTTTATTCAAAGTTCGATCGGAAGTAGATTTTTAACTGAAGTTGAACAAATATTAGCTTCAAATCATCTGATTAATTCTTTACTTCCATTGGCCGAAGCAACTGAAATTTTAAATTTGTCATTTGGAAATAAATGGAACCTTAATTCTGGATTTCTTGATCTTTTGGAGTTACACTGTAGCACACAACAGTATGTGTTATCTTTTTTGCCGGATTTATTCATTTTTATTCAATAAATATATGTGAAACTAAACATCGGCAAGCAATGGCGGCTTGATGAAAGCCGAATTAAAGCATGTTAATTGTAATTTCACCTTAGCCCACCAGAGGGCGAGCATTTCATTACAATCGCGGATAGGAATTGAATTAAAAATAAGTAGAGACAAAGCAAACAAAATTTCAGGCAAAATGGTAGAAAGTGCAAACATTTTCAGTCACATCGTCACATCACACTATTCTTATTCTAAAACTAGTGACTTGAAATATTTATACTTCAAGATAGTAATAGTAGTAGAAAAGTGTAACACAAAAAGTATAATACTGCTGGAACCTATATGCAAGAATTAGAGTTTAAATTTAAAAGTGTCATGTCCACTACTGTTACAGTGTCCACTCCACTACAGGTGCACTTACCCTAATATTCTACTTAATTCAATTCCAAAAGAATGCAGCCGAAGACTCATTTTATGCAAGTGAGATATGTTCTCATCAAAACATTACTGTTGTGATTTTTAAACTCATGTGTACACCCAATTCCACAAATCACATGTCAAAAGTTGTGCCATCACTTTAACTTTCGTTCAACTCGATGCCAAGAAACTTAGCTATATATATAGTAGCTTTAATTCTTAAAATGTGACATTATGTTCTTAGATTAAATTTAAAATTTTAATTATTTTATGTAATTTCAATACTGCATAGATTTAAAATAATGTAAATTAAATTTTACATTACATTTACATTATGGTAAATTTATTCAGAATGTTCGTTGAATTGCAAACGATAAAATTAAAGTGAAATAATCAAATTAGAACATTTGATTAACTGAAATTAAAGCTGAAATAAATAAATCAAAAAAGAATTTCTTAGCAACCAAAGGGAAAAATTCCAGTATAAAATTTCCAAAATAAATGTTTTATGGATATCATAAACTTATTTTTAGTTTTTTTCTTTTTTTTTAATAGCTTTTCAACTGCAATACAGCAATAAATATTTCTGGAAAATATTATTCTGTATTAAACCTTATCCGCGTTTGTAATGATTGATAGATGGCGCTCTCTGAATTGCAGTTGTTAGTAAATATAATAGCCACGTGTATTTATTATTGTGCTTTTTCCGCCATTACATCATGGAAAATCGATTGCATAATATGATGATATGCAGTGTTGTGATAATTTCACCTTAGCCCACCAGAGGGCGAGCATTTCATTACAATCGCGGATACCAGTAACTGAATTTTTCTAAAACAGTAAAGCAAAGAATTAATTTTATTTATTTATATATATATATATATATATATATATATATATATATATATATTTGAATATAATGAAGACTATTTGAAATTTCAAAATGTTATTTGTTCTGCTCTCTTTGAAAATAAAAACATGCAAAATTAATTTCACAATTTGCTGATGTTTTAAATATACACTAAACAACTTATCACTAAAATTTTATTTTATATTAGATCATACATTCAAAATTACTCCAATAGAAAAATTTAATAAATTAGTTTGAGACCCTTTCTTTATATCTTAAATTTGGTCCTGATTAAGCATGTGCTTAAATTTTCTGTCAATTTAAAATAATATTATTAAAATAATGCATTTTCAAAATCAAGATCAAATATAATAGTTACTTTTAATATCATGACCGGCCTTCAAAATTGTGAAAAGCTATATGATACAATTATTATAATAAAAGTTAGAAATCACTTATCTGCGATTATCTTTGATATTAATGAAGATAATCTAAGTGAGCTTTCAAGGCCATAGTCTTGAAAACCGTTATATATATTTTTTCCTCCTGTGTACGCACGTTTATTGTGGTACGATACTTTTATCATTCTTTTCATACACGTTTATATTTTATAATAATTATTTTACATTATATAAATCACATCTAATTTTATCGCATACGTCGAAAATAAAAGATGTTTCTTAAAGTGAAACAAATATATATATAATTTTTCTGTATATCTAAATCAGGTTAACGGAAAAGTCGAGATAAAAGAAACTGTTATCTTTAAGATCATCACAGGTCTTCAAAATTATGTAAAACACTAGAATAAATCTATGATAATAAAAGTTAGAAATCGCTTATTTATCTCCTATCTTTTAGACTAATGTAAATAATCTAGATCAGTTTTCAGTATCCTAGTCTTGAAAAATCATTTGACGCAATAAGAGGGTCGACAATGAACTGTTCAAAGGTGATTTTCTTCTTCTTCTTTCTCCAATGACTAGATTATTTAATTTATTATAGCATGATAAACTTATCGATTTTTCTTATTTATTTTTTGTCTTCTAGTAAATCAGATCTCTTTCACATAAATCCACAACAAAAGATGTTGTTAAAACAGTGGAACACATTATTAACGTTAAAAAGTCCTATATTTTCTTTATTTTAATTTAGTTAATATTGAATTATGTGTTTAATTTTATTCGCAGTAAGAAAACTAAATATAAAACTAAATAAATAAATAATAATATTATAATAAGGTTGAACTTAAATCTGGATTTATTCTTTTCATTATAAATTTTTCTGTAGATCCATAATATATTGTTGAAATTAATTTTCAAAGGCAAGAAAAAATTGCTATCGTTTAAATCAAAATCGACCTCCAAAATTATTCGAAACAAGTTAATTAAACGTTTGATAATGAAAGTTAGAAAAGCTCCTTTTATCTGCTATCTTTGATACGCGATGAGCTTCCTCGATCTTGATAAATCACCTTGGCGTAGTAAGAATTCGTTAACAAAGACTGTTATTTGCGCGTGTGATTTTACAAATACTGCGTAACATACAGCTATACAAAAATATAAACAAGTCCTTCCGGCTTTTCGGAAGGGTAGGTTGATTTCTTTTTCCTTATGAAGTAGCCGTCATTTTGTTTCAAAATGGCGGCTACAAATTATTAATGCACTTGGTAGAAATATTGATGTAGACTATGCACATATGGAGTTTTAAGCAAATCGGTTCATAAATACCTTTTTATGTGAATTTAAAAATTTCAAGTGGCCGGCGCTTGGAAACAAAATGGTGACTTAAGTTGACAAATATATGAAATGTATTTGTGAGATAAGTCTACTCTACACATTTAGTTCGAATTAATCCAAAATCTCAAAAGTCATCGTGTTGAAAAATTAAGTTTGATCGACTTCGATCAAAATGGCAGAGAAAGTTGCTCATCTAAGATATCGGTGCAAATTTGAAAATAATTTTTTTCTTAGAAATTCTTTCAAGGAGGCTTAGTAAGTCGATAAAATGTTAGTTTTCTGCATTTCTAGTTTGTTTTAGCATTAAAATAGCCTAATTTTTCCTTAAAAACGTATTAAAAAGGTCTAGTAACGCAGGTAATGGATTTGGCGCCTAATTTGGCGACTTTTGGCGAGAAAACACTTATCGATATACCAAAGATGGACGCAATAACGTGATTGGTTCACGAGTTACGTGAAGTTTCTAGATTTTTGTTGTTTAAATGATAAATCCATTTTTCAACTTTGATTTGAATTGATTAAGTATTTCTAAAGTTACCGTGATAACAAATTTTCAAGTGGCCGCCAGTTGGAAACAATACAGTGGAACAAGTTGCCCAGCAAACACATCCAAGATATTTGAAGCATAGGTTCACTGTCCAACTGTGTTTTAAATCAGTGACGTGTTTCAAAAGTTAATTTTATGGCAAATTTTCAAGTGGCTGTCAAGCGGTTGCAACTTGGAAGCAAAATGGCAAAACAACTTGCCCAGCGAAATCATCCAGTATATTTGTATGATAAGTTCATTGTCCAGTTCTAGTTTAAATTAAATCAGTATTTCAAAAATTATCGTCACAAGAAATTTTCAGGTTGCACCACTTGGAAAAAAAAGCGGAGTGAGATGCCCAGCGAACTTAACTGAGATATTTGAAGGATAAATCCACTACCCAAATTTGATGCGAATTGATTCTGTATTACGAAAGTTACCATAATGACAAATTTTCAAGTGGCCGCCACTTGGAAATAAAATTGCGGATCATGTCACCAAGTGAACTTATCCTAGATATTTGAACCATAAGTTCACTATCCAACTTTTATTTGAATCAGTTTACTATTTTAAAAGTTAACGTGATGGCATATTTTCAAGTGGCCGTGTGATTTCAAGTGGCTAGAACTTAGAAACAAGATGTCGGGACAAATTATCCAGTGAAAACATTCAAGATAATTTTATGATAATATCACTGTCCAAATTTGGTTCGATTTGGAGTATTATTTCAGAAGTTACCGTGATTTTAAATTTTCAAGTGGGAGCCTGATTTCAAGTGGTCCCACTTAACTTAAGATATCTGCCACTTTATTAAAAAATGCAGATATAGTTTACTAATAAACTTCATTGAGATCCTTATCTATATATGCATCAAAATTTAAAAAAAAAAAAAAATCGGAATACGTTTTTTGCAATTTGAATTTGAAATTTTCGAGTGGTCTCCACTTGAAAACAAAATGACGGAGAAACTTGGTTAACAAATTCATCTAAGTTATTTATAAGATAAGTTCAGACACTGTCCAAATTTGATTCGATTTGGAGTATTATTTCAGAAGTTTTTGTGATTTTAAATTTTCAAGTGGTAACGTGATTTCAAGTGGCCCCGCTTAACTTAAGATATCTACCACTTTATTAAAAATGACGGATAAATTTCATTAATAAACTTCTTCGAGACCCTTATGTGGTCTATATTTACATCAAATTTCAAACAAATTCGGAATACGCTTTTTACAATTTGAATTTGAAATTTTCAAGTGGTCTCCACTTGCAAACAAAATGGCGGAGCAACTTGGTTAATAAACTCATCTAAGATATTTATAAGATAAGTTAAGACACTGTCTAAATTTGGTTCGATTTGGGGTATTATTCCGGAAGTTATAGTGATTTTAAATTTTCAAGTGGTAGCCTGATTTCAAGTGGTCCCGCTTAACTTAAAATATCTGCTACTTTATTAAAAATGGCGGATAAACTTCATTAATAAACTTCATTGAGACCCTTATGTGGCCTGTATTTACAACAAAATTCAAGCAAATCTTGCTTTAAATATGCTTTTTACAATGTCGGTTTGAAATTTTCAAGTGGCTGCCACTTGAAAACAAAAAGTCGGAGCAACTTGGTTAACGAACTCATCCAAGATATTTATAAGATCAGTTCACTGTCCAAATTTTGTTCCATTTGGAGTATTATTTCGGGAGTTATCGTGATGACAAAATTTTCATTATATATATAGAGAGAGAGAGACAAACGAAGTGATTGCAATAGGTCGATTTCTAAAGAAATCAACCTAAAATCAAATATTTCTCAACGTTGCTGTAAATTAAATAATCTGACACTCACACTCTTTCTGTTTTCTTTACAGTGGTGGTCGGATTATAAGGATAACTGAAAATTTCACAGAAAAAGTTTATTTCTGAAGTAAATAAAGTGAAAGGCTTTTTTTTTTTTTTTTCTTTCTTTTGCTAAATATCATTGTAGAATGCAAAACCTTCGTAAATGAAATAATCTGGTGTGTCACTCACACGACTTTCTCTTACCCTGAAATTTAATACTATAAATACAGGTTGCAGATTAATAGGTAAGATAACGAGTACTGTTATGTAAACCTGTGTTAAACAATTCATATTAGGCTTCTAAAGAGTTTTATATGATAATTAGTTCTGTGTGAGGGGGGGCTACCGGCCCCCTCAACCCCCCGTTTCATTAATGCACCTACATTTATATAGAATTTAATTCGGTTATTAAAAAATAAGTCTGTTTTTAAAAAATAATTTATTAAAATTATTATTAAAAAAAATTATCTTTCATGATAATGCAGATGATTTCCATATTAGAGAAGTAGTATAACACCAAATATAAAAAAAAAAAAGTCCATTTTATTCTCAAAATTAAAAAAAAAAAAAAAAAAAAAAAAAAAAGTACGATTTTTTTTTTCTAAGTTTTTTTTTTTGTTGTTGTTGTTGTTGTTGTTGTTAAAAGTAAAAAAAAATCGATAACTTTGTTTTAAATTATCGCAGATCGATGGTTCAACCATTCGTTTTTAGGTATTGGTGAGCTCTTTTGAAAGATACCCATCATGAAAATTTACTCCCCTCGAGGGGGGACTTCCCCCCCAGGGGGAGGCTAGGCTCCTACATACACAAAAAAATGTTCCCAGTTAACTATCTCTATTACAAAATATATATATATTCGTTTCATTTGGTTTAGTGCAGTCTATATCGTTAAACTCTACTTTCCTGCAATTTCCCCCATAGACGTAATGCATTAGAATTCTCTTGATTGTCCCTGTACACAAACCATTAGCTTGATCTTAACGAAAAGCTTACTGTAGCATCCCTATATGATACACATTTAGAATACCAAGTTTGAACTTTTTGCCATAATTTGTTTTTGAGATATGCTGATAACAGACAGACACACAGACATACACACAGACCATTTGCTAAAAACATGATTTTCGTATTCAGGGGACCTCAAAACGTGTAAATATAACAAAATCTCGCGTTCGAAAATTTGACCCAAAAACAATACTTTCTCTACCTTATGGGTAAGAGAAAGTAAAAATGAATGTTCTGCCATAATGAACGAAAAATATCATTTTAAAAACTGCGCAAAATTATAAGGACAATAAAAGTTTTGGCCTGAAATACACTAATAATTAATAATCTCCGCCATTCTTCTCAATCATTTTTATCGGTCTTGACGTCATGGAGTTTGACAGTTCCTTCAGAACATTCTTGTTAATTTTTATCCTGGCTTTTTCGATGGAGGACATATGTTCTTGTTTGTTTTAATATTGAATACCATTTTTGTGTAATTTCGGTGCCAGAATACCCCTCAGATTTTCCATTGGATTTAAATTGGGGCTTCTGGCCAGCCGGTCAGCAGTTTCACGAAATTAGCATCAAACTATGATTTCGAAGTCTGATAAACATGTACTCAGGGGTGCAGAAAATGTTTTTATTTCCAACATTTCCCCCAATCCATGTAAAAATGTCTCCAAAATGGGGGACGATTTTAACTATGATTTTTGTAATTCATTGTTAAAACTGATATCATTTGTAATTTGTATATTTTTCTGCAAAATTTCCCCCAATCCTAGATCGCTGAATTGCACGTATTCTGCACCCCTGTATGTACTGAGGCATTGTTCTGCAGGAAAAAATTAATCTCCACTCGTAATTAATGGTACTTCCGGTAAAAGATTATCTTCCAATATATCAACATGACACTCAGAATTCATTTTGCCCTGCACAAAATTTATACTGGAGTTGTTCTGTCAATTGCGAAATCTCCCCCAAACCGTTACGAAGCCCCCTCCAAATGTACACTTTGATTAAATTTCTTTTTCTTTACTGAAATAATAGCAGAAGTGGCGAAAATCATCTGGTACATCCAAATTAAACTTTTTCTCATCAGAAAAGATAATATCATTCCAACTTTTTATTTCCCAGATTAATGCATGTTTTTGAAAACTCTCCCCTCAGTCTTTTACGAATTTGTAAGAGGCGGTCGTGACATAGGTTTTCCGCAACGAATCTTTTTTACTTTTGGTATAACACGCCGAACACTTTGAGCATCGCATCGTAAGGTTAGTTCCCGTCGATTTTTTTTTTTTTTTTTTTTTTTTTTTTTTGAGCTTTTTATCATTCTTTTTCACACACAGAAGCAGACGTTGACCTACCTGTATGTCATTGCCGTTCATATATATTCGGGATTTTTAAGAAAAATATAAATGACCGTTCTCGATCTATTACGCTTTGTCAAATTTTAACGTGCAATAAGTCCTGAATTTCTAAAAGCAACCATTTTCCCTTTCTCAAATTCAGAACGTTTAGTACCTAGTGGCATGTCAGCAAAAATAGAATACGACGCTTCCATTCGCTTACTAAGCATTTATAACATCTGAGAGTGCCGTGAGCAAAACAAAAATGCAAATTTTGCTTTTTAGAGCATACGAATACAGTTGTCCTTATAATTTTGTCCATATTACATAGATGTCTTAATCCAAAATAAATTTGTTGAATAAGAATTTCCCATACATTTCAATAAAAACTAATAAAAAATGCTTCATTTATGATTCGTTTCCTGCAATAAAATTTGCATAACTTTCCGGTTAAGTGTAATCAAAATTTGGCGATTTTCCTTTGTCCTTATAATTTTGACCACCACTGTACATTACTACAGACATATTATTACATTTTAAGGTATAATGTACGAGGTATTGCTTCTGAACATTCTAGTTTATTTTAAACAGTCCTGTTCAAAAGAGTTTTAAAAACAGTTTCATTCTGACAAAAGTTTCTATGTGAGTGAGATGGATTATCTCCTCTCAACTCGCCATTTGAACATTGTAACTACGTTCACAAAAGTTTTAAGGTTTTATTACAGGGTGGGGCAATTGAAATTCAACACTGTTGTTTTTAATAAAATCTAATTTATATTTTTCTTTTAATAGGATCATCTTTATTTATATTGAAGCTGCACTCTTTTACAGCAAGAAAAATTCTTTAAAAGAATTTTTTTTGCAGTACAACAACACATTTGAAAGATGAATGAAAAAACGCAGAAGATAATAATATTTTATTCTTTGGGAGAAAACCATGCGAGTTATTAAAAAAGTTATAACATGAAAACGTCAACAGAACTTTTATATATAAAGCAAGGAAAATATATAGAGTCTAGATCTGTAAGAATAAGACATGGTGGCGGTCGCAAACCTATAACTGTGACGGCAGAGAACGTTAAGAAAATGCGAGAAAAACTGAAAAGAAATCATTGCTGGAGTGCAAAGAAAATGGTTGCTGATATGAGTATTTCACCGAGAAGAGTCAGACAAATTCTTAAAAATAAGTTGAATACACGACCATATAAAAAAATATAAAGCTCATTTTTTAAATATGCAGCAAAAGAAAATTAGAGTCATAAGAACAAGAGCGCTGAATCAGAGGCTTGCGCATGGCAAATTGAAAAACAACCTGTTCTGATATGAGAAATTATCTACTGTTGAAAAACATCTCAACAAACAAACCAAAAGTGTTTGGTTGAGAACAAAATCCTTTGTGGATCCAGAGTCACCAGAAGACAAAAAACTGCTTCTATTATAGTTTGGGGCGGAGTAACTGCTACTGGTCGCATCCCTCTTGTTTTTGTTTTTGAAGATATAAAAACTAATGCTCAAGAGCACCATGAATTAATCTTGGACGGTTGTTTAACGCCATGGTCACAATCTTATTTTGGGAAAATGACTTTCACCTTTCAAAAGGATTCTGCACCCTTGCATAAAGCACCAGCACGTATTACTCAAGTGCGGTTGGAGTAAAATGTTCCTTCATTTATAAAGGCAGCCCTTACAGCCCTGATCTCAATCAATTGAATTATTCACTATGGTATGGTGTATATTGAAGAACAATGTCTCTTCTTTTAGATACAACAGTTTAGATTCACTTGGAAAAGCTTTAACAAATGTATGGAACGAAATTCTACAAGATGTGATGCATGTCGCAGTGTGACTGAAGTTTAAGTATAAATGAAGTTTAAATATGAATGAGAGTTTAAAGTGTGAATGAATTAAAGTATGAATGAGATTTTTAAGCTATTAATTAAAAGTAAAAGAGGTTATCTTGAAAATTTTTTATAATGTTACGATCTTTCAAGTGTAGGGTCATTTTAGATAATAAAGGTTTTCAATATTTTTTATTTATTTTTTTTTCTTTATACGCAACGTTAATTTCTATGTTACACTTCAATTGCCCCACCCCGTAAAATTTAAAATTTATATAAATTATTCAGAGAATTGCCGATTTAACCACTCTGAGACTTATTGGAAAATTTTTGAACAGCCCTCTATATCATTCACAAATTATGTATTTATCAAACAATATACTAACTTAACAGCCCAGAAAGAAAACGAAAAGCATCCCATAACTTGAAATGCCTTTCTAGCCATTTCCAAACATAGCATTAATATAATGGAATTCTTTTTTGAATCCTGTAAATGAAAGATAAATATTTACATACTATTCATTTATGTGAAACATGCTTTTTGCTTATAAAAATAAAAATAAATAAATAAATAAATAATGTATGTTCAATTCATTCTGTTTAATGTAATCAAAATATGTTAAAATGTACCTACCAGAAATTCCGCTTATAGACGTAATCTATTTCAATATTTTTGTACTGCCATGTACACGAATCTTTTGCTTGATTTTAATTTAAAGCTTCAAGTAGTATTCCTATATAATACAGATTTAGAACACCGAGTTTTGGCTTATTGCTGATACCGTAATTTCTGGTAGATAACCCGCAGGTAAGATGTGCCATTTCTCCACCAGAAATTTCATTTAATAGAGAAATCTATACTTTTTTCGAAGGAAGAGCTCGTACAAATATAAATTTATTTATCAATTGAAATTTCTGGTGCAAAACTGGTTTATATAACCTGCGGGGTATCTGCCAGAAATTACGGTATTTATTCTTGAATTTTACGGATATAACATACTCATAGACAGACATACCAAACGCTAAAAATGGTATTTTCGGATTCAGGGAACCTCAAAACCTGTAAATGTAGCAAAATCTCAGTTTTGAAAAATTGACATGAAAATAACACTTTCGCTGCTATTATAAAGCTATTATAAAGAGAAAATGAAAATACTAAATACCTAAACAAATAAATAAATAAATCATGCTTAGTCTGTAAATGTTGGAGTCCTGGAAACAGTGCCGTCAATATTTATCATCGCTTTCTTTCTTTTTTTTTCTTTCTTTTTCTTTATTTATTTATTTTTTTTTTTTTTAACTTCGCAGTTTTTTGATTTGATATTGCAATGACGTCAAAGATGAACCTCCGAAAAGTTTCTGATCTATTCGGCGAAATATTAATCTGATTCTTACACCATAAAATAAACAGTCTGAAGACCAATAATTAGATTAAGGATAACGATTGCTCTTTTTTTTATTATTATTATTTATTTATTTCTTGTTTACCATGATAGACTAAGTGAAAATTGTGGGACATGTGTCCTTTGATATTACTTTATCTCTCAACAGATGATGAGGCTTTGTTAGAAGTGAGATATGAAAGTCTTAAAAATCTTACTAAATAATGAATAATGAACTTTCTCACTTATATTACAACAGGCGAGTTTAATAAAAAAAAAAAATCATATTTTTTTTATTATTATTTATTTTATTAGTACGGCAGGACTATTGTTTTCAGACAGTGACTTTAGCGATGTGGAAATTTGTAATAGCCCACCTTGAATCAAGCATATGCCTATGCAATACATATAATATGTTAGGTTTAAATTTTCTACATAAAGCATACTCCGTTCAGTCGATCGCTATGGAAATTAGTATACTTATTGGTCAGAAGAAAATTTAGCTAACGCCATATTTTTTAGCTCGATTAGACAATTGGTTCAAAAGATATTGAATAAAAATCAAATTTTAACTTTAAAATTATTAGAAAAAAAAAATAATAATAACAATAATTTAAAAAAAAAAGTTTATTCCCCCCCCCCCCCCAAAAAAAAAAAAAAAAAAAATCTTCTGATTTTTGCAGAAATTTGACTTTTTTTCGTCTTTCAAGGTTAAACTTCTCTGAGATAAAAATCATCGGCATTCATCATGGAAAATAATTTTAATAAATGATAATTTAATACATATTTTGCACTGCGTAAATTTGTATAAAATAATATAGAAGAAAACATCTTGGGATGGCCAGAACATATTAAGTTTTCCTAGCATATATATATATATATATATATATATTCTTTCAAAAATAGAGAAGGGATAAGTAAAATAAGTAAACAAATAAAGACTTTTTCTTATGAAAAGCACCACAGAACTGACGTTCAAAAGTAATAATTACAAAACTTTGAAAAAACACCGTAAAATGCTAGAACTCTCACAACAATTGTTTCGGATCGAATGAAGGGTTATATGGCAGATGCGTACATGACATTTGCGTACAAGCTGAAATTAATGACACTTGCGTACAAGTCCAGGTGTTCCAAATGTTACAGATTTGTTTTCGAAAAATCAAGTGGCATTTCCGTACAAAATTTGTTTTGCTGTATTTTTCGTTTGTAACACAAAGGGGTTGTATCAATATGTTAAACATGAAGATAAATACTTTTATATAAATACGTGAATTTTCTCTTATGCATGTAGTCTTACGACTGACAAAGTTATGAGCTTAAGACATATAAAAGTTACAATCTATAATAGCCGTATTTACTTTCTGAAATGACATTCAATTATTTATTCACTGAGTCAAGATCAATAAAGGTCCTTATAAATGCTATTAAGATCTTTAAAAATATTTTTATTTCTTAAATACTTTTTTACTTTTTAACAAGTATGAATTTTTTGTCTCCAATAAAGAAAAAAAAAGTTAAAAAAAGATCTCTCTTCTTTTTAACAATAACGAATTGAACCATATTCCAATTCCTGAAATTATTTGTCGTTCACCTATATGCCTCTCTTTCTCTCCCCTCCCCCCCCCCAAAAAAAAAAAAATAAAAAAAAATGTGTGTGTTTAAAAATGAAAATAATCGATAACTTTATTTTAAATTATCGCAGATCGATGGTTCAACCATTCGTTTTAAAGGTATTGGTGAGCTCTTTTAAAAGATACCCATCATGTAATTTTACTCCCCTCGAGTGTGGACTCCCCACCCCCCTTCCCCAGGGGATGAGGCGGGGCTCCTACATACACAATTTTTTTTTCCCAGTTGACTATCTCTATTACAAAAAACATATATTCGTTTCATTTGGTTCAGTGCAGTCCAACGAAAAGCTTTCAGTAACATTCCTATATATATGATATACATTTAGAATACCGTGTTTGGGATTTCTGCTACTATTTGTTATTGAGATATGCTGATAACACAGACAGACAGACACACAGACCATTCGCTAAAAACATGATTTTCGTATTCAGGGGACCTCAGAACATGTAGATACAACAAAAACGCACGTTCGAAAATTTGATCCTAAAACAACACTTTCTCGACCCTATGGGTAAGAGAAAGTAAAAAGAAAAGAAAAAGAAGGAAAGAATAGAAAGAAAGAAAAAGGTTTTAATGTTTGTATCATATGGATACAACCCCTTCATGCAATGATCCTCAATTAAAGCGAAAGATACGTTGTACGCAAGTGCCACTAGATTTTTTGAAAACACACCTGTAATATTTAAACCACCTGGACATGTACGCAAGTGCCACTGTTTTCAGCTTGTACGCAAATGTCATGTACGCATCTGTCACAACACCGAATGAAGACACGAAACAATTGTTGCGAATTATAGCATTTTATGGTGTTTATTCAAAGTTTTGTAGTTATTAAAGACTTTTCTTTTTATAGATAAATTTTTAAATAAAAACGTATAATTTTTTTTAAAATATAATTATTGTCTATTTAAGCGATTGTACTTTTTATTTCAATCTAAAACAAGTAATTATAAAGACAGCTTTTGGAAAAAGGTCACGGATTAAAAAAAAAAAAAAAAAAAAAAAACTTCTGAAATAATATAAATTAATATTTATTTTCTTTTAATGAAATAAGTATACAATTTGGACCAAAATGAATCTATGAATACTTTAGAATTTTCCAGTGCTTCTTGCTTCTAAAAAATAAATAAATCTTTTTCACACTTATAATTTCATTTTATTATAACGATGTACATTAAATTACAGGTTATTTTTAATATTTATATACTAAGGAATTTTAATTTATATTATTACTTCATGAATAATCTTGGTTATTATCCCTAAAAATTATAGAAGCAACTGAAAATTATAATTTAAACCTATCATTGTTGAAATTGACTTTTCGTGATTTCTTTACTTTTAAAATATATTGATGAAATTTTCATTGAATGAAATTTGTATCTGAGAAAACTATGAGATTCGTTAAGCAGAAGTTCCACTATATATATTATGTTTGTCGAATTATAATTTCAAATCTATTTACAAATGGCATTCAATTTCTTTTAGAAATACTTATATGAATGAATGCAAATTTACTACATATATTTTAGAGATAGATTTTTAAATTCGTATCATGCTGCAGTCAATATTAAAAACATGTTCCTGTTTCATTCATATCTATGTAAACTTACTGATAAATTTACGCTGTTAATTAATTGAAAAACTAGAGTCATCAATACTTAACATGTAATATTCCAAAATTTCCTTGAGTTTGACAAACATAACACAATGAAGTTCGCGAGAAACAGTAAAAAATCACAAATGACAGTAATTGAACGTAATTAAAAATTAATTGGCATAAGTGGATTTTGCTCAGTTGCCCTACAATGAGACATTATGTGCACGTTAAGAAATATGCACTCGGTTGATCACTCAGATGGTTTCAAATTGAAATGTACCACTTACTAGGGTACTCTATCTCCGATTGAATACGTTTATCCTATCCTAATCTGCTGATTAATATTACTAGAATTAGTTTCATATTTTAGTTTTCACGCAATTCCATACTGGTATTTCTTATGCAATAATCCTCATAACGTGTACAGTCGGTAACAAAAGTGTCCGAACACTAGCAAAAATTCCTATGTAAAAAAAGTACACTTCATACGGTTTTGTTAAATAAATCCTTATCGAATCATGTTCTTACACTGACTAAGAACAGGATTCGACAAGGATTTATTTAACAAAACCGTATGAAGTGTACTTTTTTTACATAGGAATTTTTGCTAGTGTTCGGACACTTTTGTTACCGACTGTATATGCGAAATTTGGCCCTATTCTCCCACGTTAGAAGATCGTTAATTTTGAATAACTTGCGAAGTTTTAAAATTAGAATGTTGAAAATAAATAGGGTTTTTGGCCAGAATCATAAGCGATATTTCAAAACTGATCCGACCATTTGATGATCACTCGTTCTTGAGATACTGTCTGCACAGACTAATATACACATACAGTAGAACCTCGATTATCCGAAGTAATTGGGCCCGAACCTACTTCGGATAATCGAAATTTTCGGATAATCGAGAATTCATCAATAATCATCTAGTTTAATATGTAGTATCGTCATTGAACTGGTATTATGACTATTTTAACTGTTAAATAAATTAAAATCATAAATGAAAATAAATTTATTTCTGAAACAAAAACGTACAATGATTTAAATGGAAGCTTGAGCTGGTGTAAATTGGCCATCCTTTGCCGTGCAGCTCTACCCCAAGTTAAAGAGAATAGGTTCTTTGTACTTGCTTACAATCAGAGGGTGCAATAACATTCGATTGTTCTGGGACTCGGCAGTATGACCTTCCAAATTTCGAAATGGGGTATATTTTTGTTTAGAACAAGGACGGTTGAAAGTGGGGAAGAGTACACTCATGCCGAGATTTGAGCTTGCGAGAAGGAATTCTAAAAAAGGGAATTCCAAAATATTTATCTGCACTCGTAGTTTGGAAAGGACGGCTTGCATACAAAATAACTTTAAGGGCGCATTCGAAAGTATTTCCCGGTCACTTCCCGAGTTGGGAAATGACGTCACGCGGGAAGTTCGGGAAATTAGAACTACCATATAGGAGCCATGTTTGTTTATATATTTGTTTGCCGGGAAGATGAGATGTGTACGGAAGTAGTTATATCTCGGTCATTTTTCGTAAGGCTCGTATATGGTAGTTCTAATTTCCCGAACTTCCCGCGTGACGTCATTTCCCAACTCGGGAAGTGACCGGGAAATACTTTCGAACGCGCCCTAAAAATGCATGTTTGGAGAAAATTTTGGATGATAGTAGAAAGGGAAAGAAAAAGTGAAGAAGAAACCGACTTCGGTAACGGAGAGTAGTTTCGGTTAATCGAGGTTCGGATAATCGAGGCTCTACTGTACTAACAGACGAAGTAACAAATTGACTAATCTGCAGACAGATACGACATTGATTTCCTTAATCCGTATTAAAACGTAAAAAAAAAAAAAAAAAAAAAAAAAAAAAAAATCGAGGTTTTAAATTTTCCCAAATAATTAAGTTCTCTTCACTGATGATCATATATAATATGATGGGGAACTATACGGCTCTATAAGTGTTAAACTTTTCATTTTCATTAACCATTAACATTAGCACTGGCTATCCCACAAATATATTGAATTCGTGTACAATCCGATTATGAAAATTGAAGTGGGGACATCACATATGATTACGCTTAGCAGGGCCGTAGGAACGTGTTTTGAGGCCCCCCCCCCCCGAAAATTCATCCCCCCTCCCCCTCCGGTTACTTTAAAGCAATAACTGTATTTAAATTTCCACACTAATTTTCACTTTTATACAATTTACATGATAATGCATATATTTAATTACCATGAGTTGTTTCAATTCAATACCTGTTTAAAATATGTTTTAGCTATTACATATAATAATATAAATACTATTACCTGTAAAGTAGGATATGAAAGAAATATGCATTATCTGAAGAATCCTTTATAATTTTCAAAAACACCAATTGTCAATAATTTTGGAAAAATCAATATAAATCGTACTCCTTATTGTAACATAAACATAAGATTTAATTAAGGCAAAAGTATCTATAAAATTTATCAGAATGCTTTAGAATCACACATTACATATGAAATCTCAATAGTTGTTCAAAGCTAGTTAATTGAAAAAATTGGTCATTGATGAAAAATAAATTTGTTATTATTCAATCATAAAATCTGTACTGATAAGTATAAAGGATTTAAGTCCATATTCTTGATTTTTCAGGAGACGAAAAATAAAGTTAAACTATCTAAAAACTAATAAGTAGAATCGATTAGGAAAAAGGGATTACATTGGTTTATACACTTTATACCATTCAGTGAATGTCAATCTTCATTTAAAATTTTAATTAAATATTTTATACCAAAGATTAATGCGAAATTTCTGACTTGAATCTTTTTTTACCAATGGATTTTCTCAAAGACTAAATGACATCGATTTAAATCCTTTATACCAATCGATAGAGAATTTTTTTTCTGAATCTGACTATGTACTTAATTCAAAATCGACATTTTTGGACTTAAATCCTTTATACTTATCAGTACAGAAATATAGTTTAAGAAAAACAAACTAGGAAAATAAGTTAGGCATTGATATAAAATATCTCAACATAATAATAATATTAATAGGCCAATTAGACATGCGTAAATCAAATTGGACATCTCAAATAATATATATATTAAATGTTTGATTATTATGCTATCCCTTTTAAAGATTTTTTTCAAATAATATTTATACATAAATTAGTTAATTAAAATAATCACCTTTCTTTCTCTGAAAAAATACTGTTATATCAATAAGTGAAGACTTCTCAACTCAAATTTTTCCTTGTCCAATAATAGATTTTAAAATCTTATACTCACTATCCTTTTATTTATCACTACCAGGCTTTGCCCGCTTCGCTGGGCACTATACTTAAATTGAGTTGTCAAAATCCCATATCAATATTAATAACCTAAATTAAAATTCCCAATGTGTTCGGTAGAGGTTTTTACTGCTCGCAATGTGAGGAGTCCGAGTCCACACTGGCTTCGGCAGCAACTTACCAGCTTCTTATTTCCTTTTTCCCAGCTGGTAAATTTGTGGGATTTGCAAAATCCCACCAAAGTACATAATGCGTACACTTAATCAACATCCACACACCAAAATTCGCCATATAAGATAATATAAAACGAATTCAAACGGGAAAACGTGATTTTAAACGTGTTTATTGACCTCCGACCTCAGGATGAGGGATTGGCGGGGGAGGGGGGGGGGGATTTCGTAAAATCCCGTTACAAAGGGTCGGATACAGATAAACAATTTACACACCAAATTTCATGACCGCTAATCCCATAGATTTCCCAAGACAAATTTAATGCTAAAAAGGGGGTCTCGAATTTGCTACTTCGTAACGCTCCCCCCTCCCCCCCCGCAAAAAAATCTAAAATAACAACTACAAAAGAAAAAGCGTTCCTAAAGATGACACATGGTTGTTTTCAATACCTTTGTACCATTTTTAGTAGAGCTCTACTAAAAAATCCGGAATTTCTGAACTTTCCCCCTCCCCAAAAAACGATTTTTCCCCTTATCCTGTGTAAGGTTGAAGAATTCCAAAATTGTAAATAATGTTTTATTTATACTCAAGTCTAGTCTCCTCAAATGCAATTTCTTCATCGTGAGGTATTTTGAGGTCGGGTTATGCTTACAAACTTTTTTTGCTTTCTGCCACCTCCAGGGGAAAAGGGGGGAAATTTCGATAAATCCCGTTACTTTATAGGTCAGATACATATAAACAATCAAAGCACCAAACTTTGTGACCGCAGCTCTCATAAATTTCCCAATACAAATTTATCGCTAAAAAGGCTGTCTCGAATTTGCCCTTTGTAACACATACCCCTGCCGCTCCCCCCCCCCCCCCCCCCCCAAAAAAAAAAAAAAAAAAAAAAAGGCAGATCCCAAAAATTAAAAACATGTTTTGAAAATATCCTAAAGAAGACGCATGGCTGTTTTCAACATCTTTGTTCCATTTTTGGTAGAGTTCTACTGAAAAATCCTGAATTTGCAAAATTTCCCGCGGCTCCCATAGATTTCTCAGGACAAATTTAGCGCTAAAACGGGTGTCTCGATTTTGCCCCCTCGTAACCCAACCTCCCCCCACCAAAAAAAAAAAAAAAAAATCGCAAATCGCCCAAAAAAAAAAAAAAAAAAATGTGTTTTTAGAAATATTCTAAGGAAGTCGCACAACTTTTTTCAACATCTTTTTCTATTTTTGGTAGCGTTCTACTCAAAAATCCGGAATTTGCGAAATTTCCCGCCAAAAATCGATTTTATGTACTTTCTTATTTGTCTAGTCTCCCAATGTGAAATTTCTTTACTGTGAAGTAATTTGGAGCCGTGTTATGTTTACAAGCGTGTTTTTGACTCCCCCCCCCCTCCCCCCACCTTCAGGGCAGGAACGGATGGGAATTTCTAAAAAATTCATAGATATAATTTTAAGTTGGATAAAGATATAAATTCCTGGCAAGCGCCGTTGAATTCCATCCAGCCGTTCTTACGTGATACCCGGACAAAAATAGCGTCACAGACATGCAGACACACAGACAAAATTTTCTAAAGTCATTTTCGACTTTCATGGTGTGTGAAACGTGAAGATATCGCAAAAATTTTCGATTCTGACAAATTTACAGAAAAAAGTCTGATTTTATTAATTACATAATTGTTAACGTTTGTCTCTTTTTTTTTTTTTTTTTTTTTTTTTTTTTTGAGTTCTTATTATGGCACTTTCATTTTTTATTAGGAAGGAAGAAAACTCGAAAAGAATAATTTTATACCTTTTTCCTTATTTTAAAGAAAAACCTTATAGCAGATTGTTTTTTTTTTGTTTTTGTTTTTTAGCCATTACATAGTGACTGCTTTTGTAGTACATTTTCTACAAAAAGCAAGCCTGTAAAAGTATATTTTACTTAATCTATGTTTTAAAGAATCTCACAAAAGCATCTTTATAGATTTACTTCTAAAAAGAAAGCATGAAAAAAAATTGTTTTTATATAACCCTGTACATCATCTCTGAACATTGCATACGCACAATATGATTATGATGCACAAAAAAATTCTCATAACTATGTATTTTGAACTACGTATATAACGTATATTGAACAATTTCCCCTTACATCTCATAAGAATTCAAACAACTTTGTGGGGCTCTGTAAATAAATATAATGGCACTAATCATACCTTATTTCACAGAAAAACTGATTTCGTGTATCTTAAAAATTATATGTTAATTTTGTTATGTTAAGAGATTAAATTATGCTTTATAAATATGCCTGTCATAGACGGCAATTCATTGTAAAACTTTTGTGAGCTCCCTGAATTCCTGTGCTGTTTATACCATTTTAACAGAAAACATGCCATAGAGAACTTAAATAACATAAATTTATTTCAAGGCATTCTATGGATATTAACAGAAATTAGCCGAAAGACAGAGTTATTGGAGTTCTAATCACCGTTAAACATTGTTGAAAAATGTTAAAAACTCTTAGGGAAAACGAAAATGCAATTGCAGCAATTTCTAATTATAGCCCTTAATATACTCCCAGTTATTCATGAAATAGAATGGTATGGGTTGCGCATACAATGAAAATCGCGAATAAACCATACAAAAGCCTATATGAAAGGTAAATGACATAAAAATACCCAGACATACCAATATTTTAATTTATTCCGCAACATTGTAAATACCCACCTTTTTTACATACCACTTTTTTGTAGTGATATTTTATCCAATATGTAATTACGATTAAATAATAATGAAAAAAGAAATAACTTTTAAGAAAAATGGTGTGGGAAAAAAAAAGCATGTTCTTAATACTTCGAAATAAATTAAAATGCTGTTATGTCTGGTAGAGCGTACTGTACTGTACACACACACACACAAAAAAAAAAAAAAAAAAAAAAAAAGCAACATAGTTCTTTATATTTATTTTATCGTATCATACTTTATAGAAAACATTTTGGGGGCATATGGATAATAACTGTCTTTGTAACATGTATACATTCTTTTCTGTATCTGTACACAAACCACTTGTGCGGTTCATACCATTTTCAATAGGAAACAGGGCGTAGTGAGCTTAATTGATATATATTAGCTTGAAGAATCTCTGAAAATATTTAAGGACATTAGAACGCGGACATGCAGATAAATTGAAGTCATGAACATTTTTCAGCTTTGTCGAAAAGTGTTAAAAAGATTGCTTGTTTTTTAAATGCAGGGCAAAAATATTTAAAGTAAACTTAAATTAATATATAGTAGATTTTTTTCTCCCACAAAATATAAGAAATATTACCAACTGCTTTAAACAATCGGTGATGCTAAAATTGTAAGGCCCCCTATTTTCGCTGGGCTCCCCCAACCAGGGGGTACGGGGGGCGGTCGCTACGGCCCTGACGCTTAGACTAACGATATATCTGTAATATTAAAACACAAAGCCTTTTCTGTAAGACCAAAATCGTACGATCTGGGCATGCGCGAGAAAATTTTGAACCAATCGGGACGGGAATATTCCTTTCTCTTTATGCATGAGCAGACGACATTAATATGTAACGATTTTGGTCTTACAGAAAAGGCTTTGTGTTTTAATATTATAGATTTCATATGTCTATGGCAGACGCTAATTAAAACTCAATCATAAAAATAATTCACACGATTAATTCATTGATTCATACTTCCCAAGGAAGGAAGTATATTAAAAACAAAGCAATTCGCGAATACTTATCGGTTACATTTATCTATGACTATGATCGGTTATCATCGTATGCTTTTTCGACGAAAATTTCTTTACACAGGATGTGGCGCCATCTGTATTTTTTTCCATTTCTTAAAAGAAGAAGAAAAAAAAATCTTTTTAAATTAACAAATTGTCAGAATTTATTGTTCTTTAAAAGTTAACTTTTATCAGTTGAAAACTTTGTTTAGAAAAGATGGAGATAGATATTTAAAATCAAAGGAGGTTTTATTTTATTTTATTTATGTACATTTATTTATTTTTTTTACTCTAATTATTATAATCTCTGATACTTTATTTTGATACCATATTACAGTAAAAATAATTTAAAAAGAATAACATTTAAATATCGATAATTTATACGAGTAAAAGTTTACATTGTGTAGTTTATTATTAAAAATTTAATGAGAAAATTAATTTGCTAAAGTATTAAATTCATTCTTATTTATTTATTTATTTTTAACAGTATACTTTTGTTGAAATATACTATTTTGATAGAATAAAGTATTATAATACTATTCCAGTAAAAACAAATTTTAACAGTATTCCGATTTGCAGTTTATTTTTAGAATGCAATGAATTAATATTTTGGATTATATCCAAGTGGTTTTACAAATATAGGAAGGAAAAATCAGAATCAAAACTATTATTTTACACTTAAAATGCACTTATTGTCTTGGCAAATTAGAATTAATGATATATTTTACAAGTAAATGAAATCTTTTTCCTTCATGTATGTCTTTTATTAAAAAACTGTGACCTGTTATCGTTCACTGTAAAAAAATAACTATTACCAGCTGCAAGAAACTCTCTGTGATTGGATAAAATAATTATTTTCGCCAATCACAGAGAGTTTCTTGCAGCTGGTAATAGTTATTTTTTTACAGTGTTGATAGCCCCGTGGCAGAAACACGGCGACACGGCGACAATGTCGCAGAAACAGAAATGTTCTTGCAGAAAGATTTTACTTAAATCAAATAAATTTTGCCATTGTGTTAAAAAAAAAAAAAAAAAAAAAAAAAAGAGAGAGAGAGAGAGAGAGAGAGAGAGAGAGAGAAACTCAAAGAATAGTTTATAAACTGTTCTGTAGAATAAGTTTTCGTTTCTGCAGATACGATCGCCTCAACCTGAATAAGGAGAGGAGATAAATCGAATGTAACTCCCTTGGGATAGCTTTGATACTGCATGCATTAGTGAATCGTGATGCGATGATATGATTCGGTGTATGGACACTTTTCACTGGTAACCTCTTCACATCGGAACTTCATTTTCGTGTCTCCAAACTTTGTTTTCGCGCCGCGCCTGCCGCTCGTGTCGTGTGTGTTTATTGTATTGCAAAAAGATGTTTTTTCGAAAGAATATGGCTTTGCGACCATTTTCCGAATTTTATATTTCATACATTTTCAGATTCATGCATAACAAAATAGCTGCATCCAGTGATATATATATATATATATATATATATATATATATATTTTTTTTTTTTTTTTTTTTTTTTTAATAAATGTGTATGATTGCTGCTGTACCGATTTTCATACATTTTCTGATTTACGCACGATAAATTAGTTGCATCCAGTGATTTTTTTTCTTTAATGTATGCGAAGCATGCATACGTGCGTGGTAGTAAATACACGTAAATTTTTAAAAGCTGCATTAATTTTAATGTTTGGTTCAAACTATGCAATACATTTCACAAATATATACAGAAATAAGACTATGCGGAAATTTGTAACGTCTGTAGTTATACGTAAAATAAAAAATGAAGCTTCAAACCTTGCTTCAAAAAATAGAAAATTAAGAAATGAATCTTAAAAAATACTTTATTGGTTTTTAGCATTTTATATGCAGTAAAAGATCTTAGCAATAAATATTAAGGGGCATCTTAAGTTATAAAATTGGTAACTTTTATAATTTTTTTCTTTACTAATCACTAATTATTACTTTCTTCTATATTGAATAGAAGAAAGTATTGGATTCGTAAAAATTTTCGACCTTGGGTTTTTGATGGATTTACACGTTTTGAGAGCTGTAGAACACGATTTGACCATTTTTAGAATATGTTTGTCTGGCTGTGTGTGTCTCTGTGTGTGTGTGTGACAAAATTTTGTGGCAACTGTATCTCAGGAACTACTGCACAGAATTTCATACAAATTGGTATGTAGTTGCACCTTGACATAAATTAGTGCTTATCAACTTTTGGTAAAAATTGTCTGACAGGTTGCGTTGCTATCCCGCTTTTTCTAAATTTTTAACATGGTGATATAGGACAAAATTTTGTATAAATGTGCATAAAGAGAATTATTTTTTAGTAATCATTATGAAATTTACAAGAATTATTTATAATAGCGATAGTCAACTGGGAAAGTTTTTTGTATATGTATAAATTTAAGTAAATTTTCAAGATTGGTATCTTTCGAAAGGTCTCGTCAATACCTTTAAAACGAATGGTTGAACTATAAATCTGTGATAGTTTAAAACAAAGTTATCGATTTTTTTTTTTTACGAAATTTAACCAAACTTGGTATTTAGTTGGTCCCTTACATAAACTGGTGCTGATTAGATTTAAGGGACCAATCGCTCAAAAGGTGGCGCTGTGATCGTATTTTTTCTAAATTTTTAACATGGCAGTATAGGACAAAATTTGGTATAAATGTACATATTGAGAGTTATTCTTAACCTGTGATTGCAAAATTAATGTGAATTATTGATAATAGTAGTAGTTAATTAGGAAAACAATTTTGTGCATGTGGGGGCATCGCTTCCCCCCCCCCCCCAGGGGGTGGGTAAATTTTCAAGATGGGTATCTTTCGAAAGGTCTGGTCAATACCTTTAAAACGAATGGTTGAACTATAAATATGTGATAATTTAAAACAAAGTTATCGATTTTTTTTTGCTTTTACCAATAATAACTTCGAAAAACAAATCGTATTTTTTTTTTTTTTTTTTTTTTTTTAAATGTTACTACTGAGTGAATTTGTATAGGAAAATATAGAAGAAAGTCTTGTGGTGGCCACAACATACTAGTTTTAATTGTGATTAACATCCTTAGTTTTAAATTTTGATGTTTAAGCATATGAAATCTTTAAAAAAATTATTAATTTATTTACAAAAATACTCTTATCATTAGTTTCTACAGCTTGTTCATTTCATTTTTTAAACATTTGAATTTTTAAAAAAATTTTATTTTTTTAATTGAAATATTGCAAATTAAATAGTTATTTTGAATAAAAGTCAAACCAAAGGTTTTGTTGATTTTTTTTTTTTTTTTTTTTTTTTTGTAAGCAAAAGGAATTTTATCTAATAGTAGTTGTTTTGAATAAATACTAATTAAACAGCAAATGCTTTTATTTATTTATTTTTATTTACTTTTTCGTAGAGATATCAATATCAAATATTACTTTTAATTGATTTCTATTTATTTCATTCATCTGTAATCATTATTTTCTATTATAGATTTTATCCATTTAATCTGTTGCATTTCCCATTTCAACATTTCCTTAAAAATTAAATAATTCACTTGCCCCAATCTTTATTAAAATATTTCGACTATGCTTTGTCTATAATTATGTTACTTAGATCTTGTATTCTGTTTTACTTTATGTGTATGTACTTTATGTACATATTTTACATACTTTATGTACTTTATGTATGTTATAATTATACATTCTGAATTCTTTAATGTCACATAACGTTTTTCAGATTTCAAATACACATCTTTATCCTATTTGTATATAATATAAAAAATGAATCTTGTGTATTAGAATGTTATCTTGCATCTTTCTAATAATCTCAAAAACTAAAAATGTTGTAAATTATTTATATTTCATTATGATATTCAGTATTCTATATTAATTTTTACTTTTAATTTGTTGTATTTTAATTTTGAGTTCTGTATTATATTTTATGTTGTTTGGTTTGCATCTTATGAAATAAGGGCATTTGTGTATTTAAATATATATATTTAATATAAAAAAAAGTAATAAAATTTTAAAAGTATTTGTAACATTTGTTTAATTTAGACATTTCATGATTTAAATGCTTTAAAAAATTTGCAGATTAATTTTGATGTGTTACTGCATTTTATGGTTTGAATTCATTGAATATTTTATAAGCAATATTGTATATTAATGTGAACAAAAACTCTGAAGCAATTAAGTTCAATAGATTTATTTGCACCTTTCTTTAAACAACAACAACAAAAGAGTATTTTCTTGCAATAGTGCAGATATATGCATTTGTGCCTAGTTAAAATTTAAATACATTGGTCATAGTGAATATTATTTACTATTTAAAAATAATTTATTTTGAATTCGTAAATGTTAACTTCACAGACTATTCCTGCAGAAAGATTTTGGTGTTGATGAAGCTTGTCGCAGAAAGCATAATAAATTTCTGCCACAGGGGTTGATAGTAAGTTAGTCTGATACAGGGGTTGATAGTAAGTTATAATTATAATCTGGTAATAAGTCTTTGTATTCATTCATTTTGCGTGAAAAACAACGAATAAATTTCACAGTAAGCATAAAACGAGTGCAGTTCTACAGATTATTAGTCGATTTGGTGTGACAGGGAGGATTATTGTGGGATTAATTTACATGCTTGATGCTTTGATAAGTATTGTCACAAATATTGATACTATGTCATTAAGAAATATTTATTCTTTCGATAATTTATATAAATTCTGCATTTCTTTTAATTACTCCTAACATTTTTTTGGTCATATTTAGAGTAAAAATAGGAAAACCTTTGGATTTTATTTTTAATATATGGAGTATGCTTAAATTTTGTATATTGAAATTTCATGAAATTTATCCCTCCTCCCTCCAACCAAAAGATAATTGATTAAAGGAGGGGTTTTAAACCAGTTAACAGCAATGTAAAATATTAAAGCAAGGTGTTTTTAACTTTATGCCGTGAAAAGATTTTAGTTGCACATCATCCGTCAAATTTTGACGGGTATTAACTTGTATATAACTAAATTTCTAAACAAATCAAGTTAGTTAAAGTGGTTCTTTGAAATAAGTACTGCATTTATATGCATTTTTAAATATCTCTATATAAATATCTTAGTATTTTATTATCATTTTCTGATTATCCTAATATCTTAGAAGGATAAAAGCATCTATCACGACCTTCAATATTTTATATGTATTTGATAATATTCTGTCATCTATTCGTCATGTAACTCGAGAAGTTTTTTCTGATTTATCTACAGTTTAAATCAAATCACTCGACTTTTCCGTTCATTTCAACAAATATCCATATTCTCTGTAAAAAAAATAAAAATGAAGAAATCATCTTCTTTTGATATCCGATAAAGTTATGCGGATATTATCTAAAAATATGATAAAGGAATATGCACGTGTGAGTTATATGATTTTTTGTGGGTTCTCGAATAGATCAATCCAAACACACACATACACACACACACACCAAAAAAAAAAAAAAAAGAAAGAAAAAGATGAAGAATATTGCTTCAGTTATCAAAAATACCAAATCAACTCAGCGTTTGCAATGAAGCAGAGCTCAGATAATACGAACCCTCTTAAATCGAAGTATCAGATGAAAATCTAATTTATTCAAATTTCCTGCATATCGTAAACTTTTTTCCTTCTCACTGAAGCCACCTGAAAGGTATTCTCGGTATTTTTTGCATGAAACTGTTTTTAGATTTTTAATACCCTTCGAACCTAATTCCCCATAGCATTAATGTAATACAAATCATTCATGAACAGTGGTTTTCTCCAAAACTTGCATAAATACGAGCTAGAACCCCTTAGAAAGACCTCCACAGAAGGCACACTGTCCTACGCCTAGGATCCGCGTTTAGTCAATCGGCCTTACTCCTAAAACACCAAACATTCGTGTATAAAAGTCTCACCATAAAAAATGATAGTAAATTTTTCTTTCAATTAACTTCTACTACCAAGTAATAAAAATATAGTTATTATTTCATCATTTCTTACTTTTTCTTCAAATTTTAGTTTTATTACGCTTTTTTCATTCTGTAATCTTTAATAGTTCATGTTATTATTTAATCGTTGGGTCTCACCGTATGAATGACTAGAGTATATCGTGTGTTTATCAAATTATATGTAACTGTGTACCGTATATGACCATGCTTTGTTGGCATATGCGCAAAATAACGTAATAGTCCTCAGTACTGTTGAAATATTAATTATGAATGTTCATTTACATAAGTTTTATATGATCATAAACTATCTGTAACAACTTAATAGTATTTAATGAATAAAGTTATTTATTTATTCATTTTTCAATACACAGTGCTTAATTTCGTTGTATTAATTATGCATTATTACTCTAGAATTTAATTTAAATTATTCTTTGATATCTTGAGAATTTAATATTTTTTCTTCCTTTTCCCGAACAGGCTGATACGGTCCGTATTTTTTCCCTGACTCTTCCACATATAGTAATCTTCTGTAGTATGTTTCCATGATCAATTGAAAAGAAAATTGCTTTTAGTGGTGGAAGAATCAGGGAAAAAAGTCAACACCGTAGCAATCGTGCCAAACGATTCGCGGTTTGGAGAAGATACGAGTGCAGTGAAATGTATATAAACAATAAAGCATATCATTTAATAAGAGAATTGGGGCCATGCCACAAAAACATAAAATGTATGACTTATCTTTTGTACTTTTTTTATGAGATTAAAGTTTAAAGACAGCACGAGTTTAACCTTTTAAAGTTGTTCGACAAATACGTTCGGGCTGTTAGCCTTTATTTTTATGCGTGAGAATATCTGGAATGCTCCAATTTTTGCTTGAGACAGTATTTTTATCTTATCGATAGGTTGCGTGCGATGAGCTACTTTATGTAAAACATAACGAAATTTCCGTAAACATAGCTGTAAATTTGCTCAAACGATCACGTTTCCATTCGTGTGGAGTCAGTGGAAAATGATGCAGTTTTTGATCTTTGGTACGTTAAAACGGCTGCTTTCAAAATATGGAATCTACACCAATTTTCAAAAAACGAGCTTTGTCCTTGATATCCACGAAGTTCAAATTATCTCCACCAGCCTTGACATCGGCAAAAATTTGAGATTTCTCTTAAAATTAAATGTGAAATGTTGCTAGTCTTCTTTTTCTTTGTAAAAGCGTACAGTATAGCTACCCTCGGCGACAGACAAAACTTATGTTATTCAATGGAGAAATTGTTTATAGAATTAATCATTACCTAATCCTAATGTGCATTTTATTAAATTCTGTTTTCATATTCAGAAAACTCACAACATTAAATTTGTTCTTGTTTTCCAAAAATTTATCTTTTACTTTAATTAGTATTTTCTTTTTGAGCTAAACAATGCGAACAATTAATTAAGTACATTTTTTTTTTTTTTTCATTCTTTTCTTTCTTTCTTTTTTCTTTTTAGCTGCAAAATGAAGTATTGAAAACGCCTTTTCTGCGCAGAACATCTGCGTGATAGTGCCTGCATTATATATATATAAAAAAAAGAGTATTTTATTATTTACTATAGTACATATTACATTCATAAGTTTCTCATATTGGTAGAACTGATAATTTGCCGAACTGAAATTTTTAATTACCAAAAGAGCGATAAAGAGCCAAGCATAGCAATCTATTTTCTTATTTTGGTTCACGTCACGTGGTTTATCTTGCACCATAGAAACCTAATCCTTTATCCATTGAATCAGTATTCTACTTTATTTCGTTATCTATACAAATTACTGTGTCCAATGTCCATGGTTTTATTTGAATTTTAAGTAATTGCTAGATTTAACAACTTTCTTCTCTAGGAATTTTTTAATACAAAAGTATCCGCCATTGTAATGAAATGCTCGCCCTCTGATGGGCTAAGGTGAAATTAACGGATAGCTTTCGTCGAGACGCCATTGCTTGCTGTATATTCGATGTTTAGTTTCACGTATATTTATTGAATAAAAATGAATAAATCCGGTAAAAAAAAAAACACATACTGCTGTGTGCCACAGTGTAACTCCAAAGGATCAAGAAATCCGGAATTAAGCTTCCATTTATTTCCAAAATACAAATTTAAAATTTCAGTTGTTTCGGCTAATGGAAGTAAAGAATATTTGAAACTAATATTTGTTCAGCGTCTATTAAACATCTGCTTCGATCGAACTTTGAATACACTGAAATATTTTTTCCAAAAACAATCGTTTTCCATGATGTGCCGATTTTGAAGGAAAATTTGTACTTTTGTACAACTTTGTACTTTCAGACAAAGTTGAAAAATGTTTATAATTTCTCTTTGATTGTCCGCGTTAGATTCTACATAATTTCTCTAACTACATTTAAAATGCATTGAAACTCATATGTGTATTCAAGTTCAATGTGTCATGTTCCCTATTTAAAAAGGAATGAATAGCACAACTAATTTATGTACAGGTATATCCAAAAGAACTTCAATGCATTTTATTTTGTAAGAGAAATTTTTATAAAGCATTATATTTTAATATTTTTGACTGTACAAAAGATAATGAAATTAGCATACATTCATCATGTGGGCAAAAGTATATTTTTTATAGAATAAGGTAGGATTTGCATTAAACATTGATTTACAGGGGCACATAAAAATATTCAGACACAAAAAGATATATAATTTGAAATTCTTAGAAGTGCATTTTCAGATGCATTGGGATTTTTCAATGGAGCTTGCATAGAAATTTCTGTAACTATTTTTGAATGTCTTGAAAGCATAATATGAATTTCAAAGCGTGTTTTTTGTTGAAAATGTCATAAATAGCGCAAATGGTATACAGGGACTCGCAAAAAATTTCCGATGCATCACGATTTGTGAGTCTTTTTTTTTTTTTTATATATACAGTATTTAACAAAACAAATTTAAATTAATTATATGCACAAAATCATTTTGATTCTTTAGCGCGGTATGATTAGCCATTAGCATTAATGAATGGTTTAGAGAACCTCACAAAAATGTTAAGACATATTAGGGGATGCAAACAGAAATTGCTCCATTTAAATTTTCTGTGTTATGAGATTTTTTTTTTTTTTTTTTTCGTTTTAACACTTTCAAACAAAGTTAAAAAGTGTTTATGACTTCGGTCTGTCTTTCCGCGCTCTAACTCTCTAGAATATTCATGGACTATCTTGAAACTGATATATGTTATTCGAGTTCACTATCAGATGTGCCATATTGAAAATGGCGTGAATATCACCACTGATTTCTCTACAGGGACTCCCAAATTCCAAAGAATTCTAAAGCATTGCGTTCTGTGAGAAGTATTTCTGTAAGTCCTATTTTAATACTTTTATTTTGCACAAATCAGGAGGAAATTGATATTAATGCACAAAAAATGCTTCCTTTTGAATAGTGTATGTTTAGCATTAAGATTCAGAGTGTCACACAAAAGTTTTTAGATACATTAATGTCTATAACTGGAATTTGCCGGAGTAGCATTTTCGTTTACATTAATCGATTTCAACACTTTTTAACGATATTTGAGAATGATTATGATTTGAATTCATCTATCTGTCTGTCTTTCAATTTTTTTATCCGTGCTCTAACTCCCGTAAATATTCGTGTAATTTCTTGAAACTGATATATGTTATTCAAGTTCACTATGAGATGTTCTTTATGGAAAATGGGGTAAATGTCATCTCTAATTTGTCTACAGAGACACTCTAAAGTATTCCAAAGCATTGCGTTCTATTAAAAGTATTTCTACGAGTATAAATCATATTTTAATGTGCATAAATCGTTATTAAAATGATATTAATAATATATATGCACAAAAAAATGCTTTTTGTAGAATATAGTGTGATTAGCATCAAGATTTACAGGGCCACACAAAATATTGAATTTCATTAATTGCAATAAATAGAATTTGCTGGAGTTGCATTCCCCCTCCCCTCCCCTTCCCCCATTAAATCGCTTTAATCATGTTTAAGAGTGATTATGATTTGAATTCGTCTATCAGTCTGTCCGCGCTCTAATTACCGTAAATTCACGGAATTTCTTGAAACTGATAATGCTGTTCGAATTCATTATGGGACGTTTCCTAATATAAATTGGGTAAATACCACCACTGATTTGTCTGCATGGACACCCGAATGTATTCCAAAGCATTGCGTAGCGTTCTATAAAAGGTATTTCTATAAATTATATTTCTGATTGTACAAATCACAATTAAATTGATAGTAAGAATACATATATGTACAAAAATGCTCTCTGTAGAATGTAGAAATGAATAGCATAAGATTTACGTGGCCACACAAAAATATTCAGTTACATTAATGGCTATATATGGGTATTGCTGAAATTGCATTTTCGTTTGCATTAATCGTTTTTAATACTTTCTTACGGTGTTTAAGAGTGTTTATGATGTGAATTCGTCCATCTGTCTTTCTCTGTTTGTCTATATCTCTGACCCATTATAGCATCCGTACATATTTTCAGAATGTCTTCAAAATGATATAAGGTAGGTGCTCCAGTGATTGGCATGCTCCAGTAATTGACATCTATCCTGAAATAATTAATAAATAAGAAAAATAAGAAAATCATATGTTTTACATATAAGAATTTTAACATTTTATGTCAAACACTGGAGCATAGGGTGCTAATAACTGGTAAAATGAATAACTAGCAGTGTCAAACACTGGAACATAGGGTGCCAATTACTAATAAAAGGAAAAACTGGCAGTGTCAATTACTGGAACATTGAGTGGGTGTCAAATAAAAATTCATAAAAAAAATAATTGATTTGAAATGTATATATTTTAACATATATGTGATTCTGAATGTCTTTCATGCCATATGTATTAACTTAAGAATTCTAAAAATATTTTCTGATGACTAGAACATTATTCAGAAATTGCTCTAAACATGTCAATCACTGGTGCACTTACCCTATGTTTTCAAGTTCATTATTGTATTTCCCTATTTAAAATGATATACATAACACAACCGGTTTATGTAAAAGAACATCCAAAAATATGCCAATGTATGAAAGGCATTTTTATAAATCCCATTTAAGTAACTTCGCACTGCACAACTCATAATGAAATTGACATCTATTGTTTATACACTATCTACCAATAAGTATATGGACACTTTCGAATTTAGACATTTTGTCAAATATATAAAAAAGTTCTTTTGGAATCATCTTTAAACTTTGGTAGCGTAAAGAACACGTTATACCTCATATCTTTCAGCAAAAGTTGTGTCCTGGAAAATTTTGTCCTAATAATAACATAGCTCGACAAGTAAAATTTTGATTTTATATTTTTGGCTGATATTTATGTTTTTGGGTGCGCTGAAAATGAAAATGCAGCCAGTTTTTCTCTATCACGTATAGATTTTATCAATCAGTGTGCTGCCTACCTATACAAATTCTTCCAGTACTCTTCCACCAATATAATTATATGGTAAGTTTTATAGTATGTTTCTACGATTAATTAATCATAGATATCTATTGTTGTAACTGCGCAGCACTAGAGCGACGTAAAACCATACCAACCAACTAACCAACCTATTGTCATGACGGTATATGGGAGAAATTATATCGGTAAACACCCTGTATTGACAAAAATCTGTACGTGATAGAGAAAAATGGGTTGCATTTCGGTTTCAGAACATAAAAAACAAAAGATCAGCTAAAATCACCAAATCAAATTTTGTCAACTTCACTTTTGTAGGCTTGTGTAATTATATACATATTTAATAAGACTAGTAATTTTTTTCCATATCACTCACTACAATAAAAATATTGTAAAAATGCTTATAAATAAAATCAAGCATGAGGATAACCCTTCTAAAATTTTTAACATGAACCAAATTAAATTATTCAAACTGTGGAATTTCTTATCTTCTTTCAATTGTTAAATTATTCTGCTAATACTTACTAAGTCTTATTTATTAAAGCAGATATAAAATATAATCTCTGCTTCATTTCCTGAAGAAATGTGTATAAAAATAAATCAATGAATTACATATTGCGTATCTTTGCATGCGCAGCACTGTATTTTTGATTTTACTCTGGAAACAAAATGGTGTTGTCTAAGGGAAAATTTCAATAACAACTGCTGGCATCTCTCAGATCGTTCGCATAAAATCATAACCGGAATAATAAAAAAAAGTAAAAAACATCTCGATTTTCAACGGAATATTGCGTAATGTTTACATTTTCTCTTGATCTATCATAGCAGCACTTTTTGTCAAGGTCTTTTCGTTCCGGCAAAACAGAGACGCGCTTCCTTCCACGATTTTCGCACGTGATCACACCAAAATATTTAAAAAAAGAATATTTGGTAACCAACGTAAGTTGACTATCAGCATTAGCAAAAGGGTAAGGCTGGCAATGTCATAAAAAAGAGGTAAGCAAGGCCGTAAATAAAGAGGGAGGGTAGGGATTTAAATTAAACCTTCTCCAAAATTTTACAAATTTCTTGAAAATTTTTTACTTTTACTTCATTTTTAACACAATTTTCTCTCAGACTTCGCTTCATCTAAATTTTGCAAATTTCCCGATGCGAATTACCACTTTTACACTCTTAATTTTTCATAAAAAACAGAAAAGCAATGTACTTGAAAAAAAATAGGAAACGATCTCTATGCCTTAATTTATTTATAACAATATTTCTAATACATTAGGAATTAAAAAATAAATTGTGAGCACTCACAAAGTGGACCACTGTGCCCCATAACCGGGGTACAGTGGACCAGCCTCTTTTGTTTATATTAAATTAAAATAAATTACTTTTTTTCTCTCTCTCTAAAATTAGTTTCTTATACTATTCTAGTCTAAATAACATAATTCTAGCATTTTCATGAAATAAAATAACCAAAATTAAATTAAAATAATCAAATAAGAAATCAAATCTCAGTACGAAAATTTATTAAGTTTAAATATATATATATTTATTTAATTCTTTTATTAATATTATATAAATCAAACATTTTTTAAATTCAGATGTTAATAAATGTTATACTACTATTCAAATATTTAATATTTTTGTAATTATTTTGAGATATAATTAATTTACATTATATTTGTAGGATAAATTTAACTAAAATATATTAAGTTACTTCTTTTGCTTTTCACATGTGATCTCTAAAAACAACAATAAATATTCCTACAATAATATAATAATATAATATAATAAATAAATATATTTATAAAACAATAATATAATAAAATAGTAAATTATTCCTACTATTTATTAAATTAGATTTTTTTTTTTTTTAATTAATACACTATATAATTCAAATAGTTAATAAATTTAGATATTAACAGTAATTATATTACTATTCAAATACTTACTCTTTCAGAAATTTATTATTATTTCTATTTTATTATAACATTAAGTTATTTATTACTTTGAGATATACTTTACATCACATTTGTATCTATAAATTAAAATAAATAAATATATTAAATTTAATTTGTACTTTTAGGCACACTAGAAGGTGGTCCACTGTGCCCCGTGTCAGAGTAAAACAAATAATAATAATAAAATAATATGTAGACTATAGATATGCTAATAATTTTTAGTAATTTAAAAACAGCAATATCTTGCCTTCCTTTAACAGCTACATAGTATTTATAGTCACTAGTTCAATCTTTATAAAATTTAAAAAAACTTCAATGTGAAAAAATTACTTTGAGCATCTCAAAACATAAAAACTGCTCAAAATGGTTATCTTACTATTTCCCACGTGATTTTTTTGACTGCATACAACTAATACTATGCTGCCATGCATGTGTATCCATATGAACTAAAAGAGTTGAATATTAATAGATTTAAATAGGGGTGGCCCACTGTGCCCCGTACTCCCCTATATATATATACTTTATTTATTTTTTATTTTTTTCCCAATACAAATTCAAGCTCTACAAATTATTTATTAAAGCCATTTTCTATGAAAAACTAAATTTGAAAACTGGCGTACAATCAATAGAAAGAAATTAAAACTTCTTCACACACCATAAATTTTAAGTCAGCACAACCGGTTTCGAAAGGACGTAGCCTTTCTTCATCAGGTGCAAACACATGCTACTGCCTTGGAGGCAAAAGCAAGACTGAAAGCAGGGCAAAATCCAGAGGGGGAGGAGGAACACAAACAACCAATAGGAAGCATCATGCAGGGCAGGACCAATCAGAGAGGAACACACGTACACACGTACACACACACACACACACACACACACACACACAAAAAAAGGAAGGAGTAATCAATTAAATTTATTTATTTTTTATTATTATTATTATTTTTATTTTTAACTAGAATTATTTTATTATAATAAAATAATTCTAGTTAAAAAATAAATAAATAAATTTTATCAAATTTACTTATTAGTATAATATTAATTAAATAAATTAAATAAATAAATGTAATTGATTACTCCTTCCCTCCCTCCTTTTTTTTTGTGTGTGTGTGCGTGTGTGTGTGTGTATGTGTGTGTGTATGTGTGTGTGTATGTGTGTGTGTACGTGTGTGTGTGTTCCTCTCTGATTGGTCCTGTCCTGCATGATGCTTCCTATTGGTTGTTTGTGTTGCTCCTCCCCTTCTGGATTTTGCCCTGCTTTCAGTCTTGCTTTTGCCTCCAAGGCAGTAGCACGTGTTTGCACCTGATGAAGAAAGGCTACGTCCTTTCGAAACCGGTTGTGCTGACTTAAAATTTATGGTGTGTGAAGAAGTTTTAATTTCTTTCCATTTTCCATGGTGAATAAAAACGAATTTTATACAGGGGAAATATAGCTCTAAATGTCGAAAGAATGTTAGTTTTCTGCCCTACAAACGTCATCTAAAGAAAGGCGTTATTTTATTTTATTTATATTTATTTATTTATGGTTAAAAATTAAAAAATAATCGATAAATTTATTCTAAATATTATAGATCTATGGTACAATAATTTGTTTTAAAGGTACTAACGATTACTTTTCAAAAATACTCATATTTAAAATTTACAGCACCCGGGGTACTTACTTATACGAGTGGACAAAGCGTCGCTCTTACATACACAGAAATTTATTCCTGGTAGGCTGTTATTATTTTATTTATGCATTTATTTTTTATTTTCACGGTGATTGGTTAAAAGTAATTCTCATTTAGTACATTTACACGAAATTTTGTCATATTCAGTCATATTAAAATTAAAAAAAAAAAAAAAAACGGGATGGCAGCACCACCTGTTAGAAGATTTGCACTAAAAGTTGGTAAATACGTATGCCAAGGAGCAACTACATATAAATTTGTATTAAATTCTACAAATTAGTTCTTGATCTAGAGCTTCCACAAGGTTTTCCACACACTGACAGACATTTTCTAAAAAATATTCAAATCGTGTTCTAGTCCTATCAAAACATGTAAATCCATGGAAAATTGGAAGTCGGGGGATTTTTACGAATCCATTACTTTATTCCATTAAATATAAAAGGAAGAAAATAATAATAATTATTTAATTAATTAACATCCGTCACTAACAAATATGTGTGCATTTAAAATTACAAAATGTCCTTTGTTTCTAGATATTTATTTCGAAAATAGCGCCTTTTTCAAGTAACGAAAATAATACCATGGCAAAAGAAGAAAATCTGAAACGTTTCGCTATTCTTTTATATGTAAGAATGAATTACCGCGATTCCTAAAATTGAAAACAGTATAAAAATTTTCATTGGAAGTTTTTCTTATAAAATTCGTCTTCAAAACTTATATTTGGACTATAAAAGTCCCTTTGCAAGAGAGCAAAGCTAAAGAAAAAGGATTAATAACCGGTATTTTGTATTTAGGAAAAAAAAAAGATACAAGGTCAAGTTCAAATGATAAAGGATAATGACGATTACATAATTTGCATACATAATATCTGTTTACTGACGTAAAAAGTGAAGGCCAAAAAATAACACTGAGTGTTTTCATTTGGAATAGATTGATTAGAATCCCTCTCTCCCAACTGAGTGCTAACGTTATTGATGTATTTATCGTACGATTTATTAAACAGTTAGCCCTCAGTGACAATAACAATTTTAGTATCACAGTTATTATTTATTTTTCATTTTTTCCCCCATCATTTCTTTTTAATTCAACCAAAGAAATAATTTTATTGATAGAATTCACGTTGTTACTGACAATGGGCTCCACGGAGTAATATTAATCCGTCTGGGCTCTTCCCAGCGTCGTCTGCTCAATCACGTGATAGAGGAAAACGAATAATCGAATTCTGAGAATCGAATTCAATTAAATATTTTTCTTAAGAAAAAAAAAATTAATATTTAATATAAAATAAAATAAAAGTAATATTGTGCATTTGTAAACAGTAGAATAGTTGTATTTGTAAATTTAATAATTTTTAAAAAACATTTTATGTGTTTATTTATTTTTACCTATAAGAATCGATTTTTGTATATTGTAGTGTAACTGTAACATTAACTGATCTAGCAATAAATAATAGCTTCTTGTGGAATGCTTACGGATTATAAATTGAAATTTTAAAATGTTTTCATTTAATTTAATTGCATAAAGGTGTTACAACAAGTTAATTAACTTAGTTACTGGTCTAAATGGACTTACGTAGTACGATATTGCACTGTCACTGATTTAAGTACCAAAAATCAGAGTATTTAAACATGTCTTCATGAACATCAATAACAGGTATAAACTAAATGATGATTGTAAATGTATACAGCAAACAAAAGATGGTAAATAATGATATAAAATTGATCAAAAATGATGATGTGTAAAAAATAACACAGATTAAATACGATTGATCAAAAATAAGAATAGAAAATATGTTATTTTAGCAATCGCTCTAGATAAACAAGACTTCGTCTGCTATTTGTTTTTCCTCTATCATGTGACCTCTGACGTCAGGTGGGAAGAGTCCATTCTTCACGTGATTAAAACAAAGTAAATAATAAACTAATGATAAACAAATAATAATAATCAAGTCAATTTTGGGTTCATTTCGACTGATTATATATTCAGGGGACCCTTTTGCGGCACTATTTTGATACAGTAAATATTTGTAGTATTTTTTCTAAAATTAAATAAGGAAAAATTATTATTCATAAATAGTGGTGCCAAAGCTGCACGTGCGCCAGATTTCAACCACGATACCTATGTTTTTACTATAAACCAGTAGATTTTTTTTCTTAAATTAATCTACATGAATGTGATATTATCTTCTTTAAATATGCAAAATAAATTATTAAAATACATTTTGTAAATTATGTATATGCCAATTAAAAAAAAAAAAAAATCTATTTTTGAACGGTAATTTTCAATTGGTATGATCGCAAGGAAATATTACTGAAAATTTCTCTTCGAAAATAAAGGTAAAGTATGTTATTTAATAGCTATGTATATGTCTGTGCTATTTATTTTAAAATTTCTTTAGGATTTACATTAAAAAAAAAAAAAAAAAAAAAAAAAAAATCAAATGCACATTATCTGTAAACTGATATAGTAGTGGCGGTGATGATGAAGATAGATTCAGTTTTAAAAAATACACTAGACAAAAATAAAATAAAATAAAATAAAAAAGACCGGAAAATAATCTCTGAAAGATTTTTTTTAACAGAAATACCGTTTGAATCGGAACGAGACATTTCAATAATCAGAAAGTCCTGTTTCGCCCCTATTTTTCATCCTGAGTTTAGAATTTGATTGAAATTCATGAATTTATATATTCTATCGATTTCCCTGTGAAATAAATATCCCCAAATTATTGAACAATTATTCTCTTGTGACCTAGATTTGTTTATCTATAACATCCCCATACCTTATAATAAGGCATTAGTTTTTTTTAATCAATAGAAATATTTGGTGGTGATAAAGTTTTAGAATGAATTATATCTTAATAATTCTTATATATCATATTATCATAAATCAAATATATTTAAACATATAAAAAAAATTCCAAAATAATTTTGTGATTATACAAATCCCCAAATAATTATGCAATAATACATAAATCATTTTATCATTCTCTTATTAAATACTTATATTTCAATTATTATTAATTTTAATTTAACTGCAGATAATGCTATTATAAATAATCGATATATTCATAGTTTTTTATCAATTACTTTTAACTTCCATTTAATAATTTCAATTATCCTTATTTAGTACTTATTTCCAAGTTTCACAGACCTGTTACTCTTGGTTGTACTGCCTACAATAATACTACTATTAAATTACTTTTTGATGCGCTTAAACAAATTTATAATTTGACTAGTAAATTTGATAATATTCATTGCCTAAAAAATAACTAGCAGCTCACAGATATCATTAAAAATCTCCAAAATGCCAACAATATTATAACTTTTTATTTTAAAGATATGTTCGATATTATTATTTTTTCTGACCTCCATCATATAATTTTGAGCTTTTTAATAAATTTAAAAATTAAATTATTCTTCCTAATAATTTTAACACTGATTATTTTAAAACACTTGTCAATTTTATTATTTATAATAATAATATTTTACAAAGCAATTAAATTTATATTCAAAAAGCAGGATCCGACAACGAGGATGCAGCTCTAGTCTTCTTACTTATTTATATTTTTATTATTACGAGAGTAATTTTAATTAATATGATAATATTTTACCTAACAATCAAGTTTATATTCAAAATGTTTGGATCCGACAACGAGGATGTAGCTCTAGTCTTCTTGCTGATTTATATTTTTATTATTACGAGAATAATTTTAATTATGATAATATTTTACATAACAATCAGATTTATATTCATAATTTTAGGATCCGACAGCGAGGATGCAGCTCTAGTCTTCTAGCTGATTTATATTTTTATTATTACGAGAGTAATTTTAATTATGATAATATTTTACATAACAATCAGATTTATATTCAAGGTGCCAAGATCGGACAACGAGGATGCAGCTCTAGTCTTCTTGCTGATTTATATTTTTATTATTACGAGAGTAATTTTAATTATGATAATATTTTACATAACAATAAAATTTATATTCAAAATGTCAAGATCCAACAAGGAGGATGTAGCTCTAGCCTTCTTGCTGATTTATATCTTTATTATTACGAGAATAATTTTAATCGTGATAATATACAACTATACTGTTATATTGATGACATAATTATTTTTTTATACTAATAACAGCTTTCCAAATTCCTTTAAATTAAATCACCCTTTCAATTTAACTAACATTCCTTTTAAATAATCAGTCCATTAACTTTTTAGCCTAAAATTCATTTTAACGGTAATAAAATTTTTACTGATATTTTATGACAAAAATATCAGTACTATCTAACATTTTTTTAAAATAATCAATCCATTAACTTTTTAGCCTAAAATTCCTTTTAACGGTGATAAAATTTATATGTAATGATATTTTATCACAATAAACAAGATTTTTGTTTTAATATTAATCTATTACCTCCTTTTAACTCATGTCTCCATATTTCTCTATATAGAAATATCATTACCAATCACATGTTTAGAAAAAAATTTCTATGCTCATCACGATATAAAAACAGAAATATAAATCTTATACTATTAAGTGGGCAAAATTTGTATATTTCACTGTTCTCGAAAACGGTAGCTGGGACAGTCACGAGATTTAACACAAAGGTGCCCCCCGAAGGGTCATTGTGCACATAGAAGTACGCAAAAATATAATATACAGCCTGTACCCCACAAGACCAACTTGCATTTCAAATTTCATCAATTACTTTGGTTAATAAACAAAAGTTATTATTATTTTTTTTTTCAAATTAAGTTTTATTCTATCTTCGAAAAGATTTATGTGATCATAGATATAATAATATATATAGATCTATCATCCCCATATTATCGTGCAAAGAATTTGATGCCGAAAAAAAAGCTTTGGAATCAGCCATTAAGTGGTATTGAAGGAAAAAAGGAAAAAAAAGAAGAATGAATTTGAAACTATATCTGGAGCTTTTCATTCACCTTTAGTAAATAAATTATTCATGAATTTTATTTGCTAAAACATTCGTGTGTATTCCCGTGTGTATTCACTCGGGGAAAGACTGCCATATTTTGGTAAAATCGCCGTCTTTTTCCGAGTGGAAAGGAATCACTTTTTTCTCCCCAATGATCAATCTATATATTATTACTATATCTATGTATGTGATGCGATACATTAATAATTTGGGTTTTAAAAGTTTTTTTAAATAGATTATTTAAACTCTATGAACCATATTTTTATTTTATCAGTTTCATTAACAGATCCTGCTGGGCGATTTTTTAAATTTTGGTGTTGAAGTACACCGAACGTTTTTCGACAAGAAGTTTAATATAGCAACAGCCATTTTAATCTAAGTAGCGCATCAAATATATAAAAACATAAATGATTTATTTTTACACAAAATTTACAGAACAAATGCAGTTTTAAAGATATGAAATTTATTTCAACAAGCACTATTTTAAACCTAAAAACCATTAAAAATATAAGCAGAATATAAAGGATTCTTATGTATAAACAAAAAAGAGTCTGATAAAATTATTAGCAAAATAGTCTTCCCCTTTTCATACAGAAAAAAAAAAAAAAAAAAAAAAATACATCGCTAATATGGCGACAAAAATTCAAAAGCCGCCAGTGGAGAGACATAATAAAGTTGTGTAACACGATAATGTTTACCTATTTATTTATTTTTTTATATAATAATCACTATGCTAATTTATCATACAAACAAATGAGCCTCTGTGTGTTACTGCACTTGCACGCTGTCGATTAAAAATATGTTTAATGGGAAATATATATAACCATAAAAAGATTAGTTGTCTAAAATACGGCAGAAATAGCGCTCATAGCATATTGTTACAAGGGATTAAGTCTTATTGTTACAATGGATTAAGTCTAAAATGGTGACAAAAATTCAAAAGCCGCCAAAGAGAACTATATTAAGGCTGTACTATCAGGTTTACAACCCATGAATTATACATAAACACAAAAAATTAATTGTCTCATGCGACAGACGTAGCCGGTCACAGCATATTGTAATATTTGGCGTGAAACTGCTGTCATTTAATGGTTGATTGAATAAACAAAATAAACATATGAAATAACGTAAAAGCAAATATTATGTTGTCTAAACCCAGTTACATCTGAGTCCGATCCGAGTTACATGTGAACAACACGTACAGTGTTGTTCACATGTAACAGAGATTCAAATATAAAAGGGAAACTCCAATTTTTTCGATACTATCTATTTCGAAACTGTTATATAATAAGCACCTAAATGGAAGCTCATTGGTAAACTATTGTCGTAGGTAATAGGGACAAGCGCCCGAGTTGCAGTGGATGACCAAATCGCTGCCGAATGCAGCAGGGACTTGGAGCGAGCTTTTGAACAATTTCAGTAATTTATTTTATTTTATTTTTATAAAGCTATATAGAAAAGAGTTTCCTTTAAATTTAGTGGCCAGCGAAGCGGGCAAAGCCTGCTAGTATATGCGACAATCAAGATGGGTTTCCCTAAAATCTTTATATTATTGATTTATCAGTAATCATATCTCTTCCCCCCCCCAAAAAAAAATAAAATAATAATAATAAATTATTAATAATTTAATAATAATAATAATAATACAGGTAATAATAATAAATTCAAACCAAATTAATTTTCAAATATTTTTATTCTGTATTTTATTATATTTAAATTCTCAAATTTGTATATTTATTATTTTATTATCATTATTATTTACTAGCTGACCCGTCCGGCTTCGCACTGATGAACAAATTTTAGTTAAAGATGGATTGATATGTAAAAAATCAAGAAATATATCAGTTTATATGTTATATGTCAGGCAATATTATTAACTGGAAAGTCAAAATATAATTTTACAATTATTTTTTTTAATTAGTTGTTAAATGTTGGAAATTTTTACTTAATGCTATTTATTTATTTCATAAAAAGAAACATTTCTTTACTCATGAATAAAAAATATTGAAAAATAAACCTATGACATGAAAATGTTTTTGATAAAATTGACGTCATAATAGCTTTAATTATTATTTATTTTTTCATTTCGCAAATATATTTAATTTTTTCCATAATTGAATATTATTTTAATAATGTATATTAAAGGAGAAATCAATAATATGAAACAATAATCGTACAATCTATATTATTACAGAATCTGGTGTGAAACAACCACACGACTTTCATTACCCACTATTACACGTAATATAATTTTTTGGAGATATTACTTGCATTTTTTGAGATTTTCGAGTAAGAGAAACTTGATACACGTATAAAGACACATACAACAGAGTTTGCATAGCGAGATAAAAAAATAAGGGGGAAAAAAATAGATAGTTATTTTTTTAAACACGAATTTTCGAGATCTAAAACTGAACTACCTAATCAGGATGACTGTTAATATTCCTGTAATAAGCACGTAATACTTGAGAAAGGTTATCTAAATTGGATTAAAGAAAAAATTTTCAAGAATACGTTAGAGCCGTTTTTGAGATACCAACTTTTACCAAAACTTAGCATACTCAATTATTGACCTAAAAACAATAATTACATACAAAAGGATATTTAATAGGAAGTTAACATGGCGAGTTTGAAAAAAATCCGTACAGTCGTTTTTAAAGGAACGCACTTGCGAAGTCTGAAATTGAGCTGTTTATAGAGGACGCCTATCAATTTTCCTGAACTAAGCAACTTTTCAATCGAAAGGGCATCTAATATATTATTTATATAGCAACTTTGAAGAAAATCATTAGAGGTGTTTTTGAATATAGGCTTACGGTCCCATTTCTGGTTTTCGATGACCCAATTCCGGTTTTTCAATTTTCACGAAAATTTGGAAAATTTATCTGTACACCAGACCTGAATCACTTGTGAAGTTTAGTAGTTCTATTTTTATTAGTTTTGGAGATATGACAGCCAGAAGATTACACACACACGTGCACATATACACACACACTGACCAATTGCCAAAACCTATAAAATACTTCCACTACCTACGGTAGTAGGGTAATTGAAGTAAACACATACATCTCGTATTTACTACGATAATATACAGATTTTCGTATTACGTTTTCGATCGCCAAATACAAAAATCGCCAATGACGATAGATATCAAATCTGTGCTTTGTTTTCAATTAAAATATTGAAACTTTTAATTAAAAATTTATTTTACCAAAATTTATTATAGCTTCTAGCACTTAGAGAGAGACAGTGTAACTTTTGATTATTGAAAGAAAAAAAAAAAAAAAAAAGCAATCGGCTTTTTAGTTCTAGCGATCGTTCTCTAGATATGCATATAAACCTTTCTTCTTCTTATATTAGTATAGCTATAGAGCATAGGTATATTAAATAGGTTTCCAATCAACATAATGTAACTCAAATAATTAAATGCTATTTACATTTCAGTAATGGCTGTATGCGCTATGTATATTGAGCTACTTGCCATAACTGTTAGTTGCTAAAAATAGTCGCCAAATAAATTTAAACATCTCAATACGCAAGCGAAGTGTGACATCACTGACCGCCCGTGGATGCAAGAAAAAGATTTTCCATGTTAATCGCTCATTGGATTTTTTTTTTTTTTTTTTATTATTATTAAAATTCTAGAAGAATTATTCCCCGATTTTAATCCTCATATTTGGGTATAGATATGTATTAGTTATTGTATGCATGCGTTAGATTGAGTTATTTTGCTGTCAAATTGACAAAATTTTAATTTTAAATTTCAAAACTGTCACCCTTGGCATTTTTTGCATTTGGCGATCAAAAACGTAATACGAAAATATACATGCCAGATGTATATTTTCGTAATATGTATTGTACGAAATATTGTTTCATATTATTCGTTACACTCTTAATATAAGTTTTTAAAATAACCATGATTTTTGAAAGGAATTAAATTATATTCGCCAGATAATTTGGCGATTTTTTTTTTTTCTGCCAAGGATGACGGATATCAAATCTATTCCGCTGCAACATATTAGTATATTATATCAGATACTTTATTTAGACATTTGAAAACAAATTTGGCTTCAAATTATGATAGAATATTTATCCTTTCCCTTTTAATTAGTTTATTAGTTGGATGTTTATTGTGTAAATATCATCCTTTGAAATGAAATGTTTATGTTTTCAATCGAATATGGAAATTTGCCCTTTTTTTCTAGAGTTTTGAAATTTAAAATTCCAATTTTATCAATTTTACAACAAAAACAATTTAATCTAACGGATGCACATGATAACTAATGCATATCAATATCCAAATATGGGGATTAAAATAGGGAAATAATTTTCTTCGATCTTTATTATTTTTTTACAAAAAATCCAGTTCACTTTTTATATTATTGTTCGCGTGAAAATATATTTTATTATATGTCTAAAAATAAATTAATTCGTAAATCTTTTTGGCAACAATTATAAATTAAAATAAATAATATTATAACACGGAGTAATATTAATAGGAGTTGAAGGTCCAATGGGAGAAAGCTACGAAACTGTGATCTAAATTTTTGGTAAATATTGAGGGCGCCACTTGTCATTCCTCCCTACCTCGGCGCGGATATACTGTTGTTTTCAATAGAATTTTGCTGGGGTACATTTAAAATTTTTTTATTTTAAGCAATTTAATTTCTTTGTAAGTTCTTAAAACTGCATAATTCAGATGTTTCAAATAAATGTTTCGTTCCTAGTTGTAAAACAGGCTATGATAGTGATAAGAAAAACAAAAAAAAGCCCTAGGAAAAAAATAAAGTCCGAGTTCGTGTTTTCTGCACCTAAAGTAAGTTTTTTTTTTTTTTCCTTTACAAAATTTCATCCATTCTCCTTCCTCCCAATTATCTGTTTTAGCTAGCTTCGGTTCATAAGAATCGTCATTTTTTAAAAGCTTTCTTTCAAAGTAAAATTAGTATAAAATGGCTCTTAAAAAAAAACATGTTGGTTAGAATACTCTATTTAATGAAATTTGCTTTCAATCGAAATTTTTTCAGCTTGATATTATTTTTAAAAAAATAATTAAAACGAGACATTTCCCCATTGAATAACATTGCGGAAGCTGGAGAGAAGGAAGGATTGCACGCTGGCGCCATCTGTAAACATTAGAAAACAACATCACAAAATTTCAGCGTTACCTTCTTCTCCTGTCTTTTTACTCCGTGTATTATAAACATAGAATTTCTTATTTTATTTTATTTTATTTATTTATTTATTTTTAAATTCCAATTTCGTTTACACACATCAGTTTAAACCACGGAGTAATAAAGACTCCGTGGTTTAAACATTGATGCTTAGATCATTATATTATATCATATCATATCAAATTAAATTATTAGAATAATAAACTATTTTAATTCTATAATGACGTCAGATTTAACGTGTAAGTTTAACAATTAAAAAAGCTTTATATGAATTTCAATTTAATGCACGTGCAAATATATTTCTTTTCTTTTCACGTCAAGATATTTTAAAAACGAAATGAATATGTAAGTGTTTCTTTTATGTTGGCAGCAGCTAATTTTTTTAATATTTCATTATTTCCATTTCTATTACGGCTTCTATGAAGATTTTAATTAAAATGCTCAGATTTTAAACTAAAATTTATTTCATCAAAATTAAATATAGCCTATAACAATATGGCATACTGTAGCTTTCGGTCAGTGAAAGAAGTTTTTAAATCGGTTCAGTAGTTTCCGAGATTACCCTCCACAAACAAACAATTTTTTGCGCTTTATATAATGATATAGATAGATTACAGGGGCTCTTATTTATCAGTAATCATGTCTGTCCCCCCCAAAATAATAATAATAATAATAATAAATTATTAATAATTTAATAATATTAATAATAATACAGGTAATAATAATAAATTCAAACCAAATTAATTTTCAAATATTTTCATTCTATATTTTATTATATTTAAATTCTCAAATTTATATATTTATTATTATTATTATTTATTACAGGCACTCTTATTTATAAACTGCGCGATTAAAAAAGAAAAAAAAATGTTTGGTTTTTATCGTTAGGTTTCACTTTGTGTACGCTTATGTGTCAAAGTGCCCAAATGCGCAAAATAGTTTGGCGCTTCTCGAACGAAAAAATATTGAATTAAGTAATAAAAAATCTAAGCTAATAAGTAATTAAAAATAATTGCTTGATTATTTTAGTTTTTTGCGCAAAAGAACTGTCCAAATTTTATATAAAAAGGTAGAACATATTAAAATCTTCATGAACCATTTAGATGACTCAAAAATATACGCATGAACAATAACAATTATCTCACTGCTCACTCATCTAACATTTATTATTTTACAAGATCAAAAGAAATCTAAAACGCAAATAGGAATGATAATTTTCTCAGAAAAATTCAATCGATTAATGAGCTGAAATCAAAAGCAAGACATTAATGAAAAAGTAAAGAAATTTTGGTCTGGACGTCATGTCATACGAATACGATAGTAAAACACTTTTTCCTGAACCTTTTTCTAATACATAAAAAATAAATAATAATAATAAATAAATATTTTTAATAATATAAATTATTAATTAATTTTAAATAATTAATTAATTAATTAATAATTATATTAAAAATATTTTATAAAAATTAAATTAAATTAAAATTAATTATATTTAATTATATATTTATTATATTAATAAAATATATTTTATTATATTAATAATATTAAATTTTATATATTATTAATTAATTATATAATTTATTAATAATTTATATAATCTAATTTCTTATAATTTAAAAATCATAAATTTTTATAAATTATTCAAATATAATTAATTTGGTTTGAATTTATTATTATTTAAAGTAAATTATTTAAATATTAATTATTAAAATTTTAATTTAATTTTTTATTATATTAATAATATTAAAACATATTTTATTCTTTTAATAAAATAAAATTAAATTAAAATTAAATATTATTATTTAAATATTATTATTTAAATATTAATTAATTAATAATTAATTTTAGATAACATAAACCTTTTTCTAATACATTTCGTCCACCATATTCTATCAAGAGAAATTGATTTTAAAAATGGTCACGAGTTCCAAACAGTAAATTAAAATATTTTAAGGACATGTTCTTATTTATTTATTTATTTATTTATGCACAAAATTTTAAACATTTAAAAAAATAAAGAATTAAAATAAAATTTATTTGAAATTGTCTGTTATGGGACTTTGAAACAGTTGTTTTTATTTTATTTATTTTTCTTTAACATTCATTCGTTTCAACACTTCTCAATCTCTTCTACGTAAAATAATAATCTAAGAAATCTGAGTCATTTATTTCTTATTAATTGATTTTTACAAGCATTTATTTTCATCAGCATACGAACACTACGCAAACACGTGATACACGTGAGGGTTTTTTTTGTTACGAAAAAAGTAGATAGATGTACACACGTGAACAATGCATGTCTTACGTCCTGGCTACAATTAATTATATTTGATTATTGAAATATGTTTCAAAGGGAAATTTGAATGATTGTGAAACTATAAAGGAGGGTGGGGGGAGTCGGGGTTTGAGGAGCCTACGCACTCAATTATTTTATAACTAGTCGGTCCTTGCCCACTTAGTGGTCGATATTTTTAAATGAACCCTTTTAAATTTGCCTTATTCGCCAAATCAACTAAACGCCATAATAAATAGTCAATAATCGTAAATAAATAAATAAATTATCATTTGAAATTAAACTGAGTTTTATTATCTAAATAGTGGAATTCCAGTATATAATTCGATTTAAATTTAATTATTTATGAAAATGAACTTTAGCGCAAATTTATTAAAATCGTCGCTAGTTTATTTGTCAAAGGAATAATTCCTAAATGCTCCAAATTTATTACTTTTTTTTACTTTACCTGAATCCCGATAACAGAAAAGTACCATATATATATATATATATATATATATATATATATATATATATTTCGGTTTGAGTTTATTATCATTTATATTATTATTAATATAATTGATATTATTTTTTTTATTATTATTACCATGTTTTTATTAACTTCTATTCTTGTTTGTTTGTGTGTTTGTCCGGTACAAATCTTGCAATCTATTTTTAACTAACTTCCCTACTAGCTCAACATTTGAAACTTTCACAGTAGCTCAGAACCCGGTGAAAACACAGTACTTCGAAGTCAGATTTTCGAATAATTTTCTTTGAATTAATTAAAATATGAAAATAATAAGCTCCTAATCCGCGATTGTAATGAAATGCTCGCCCTCTGGTGGGCTAAGGGGAAATTACAATAAACATGCTTTAATTCGAATTCCATCAAGCCGCCATTGTTAGCCGATGTTTAGTTTCACATATATTTATTGAATAAAAATGAATAAATCCGGTAAAAAAGATAACACATACTGTTGTGTGCTCCAGTGTAACTCCAAAGGACCAAGAAATCCAGAATTAAGCTTCCATTTATTTCCAAATGACAAATTTAAAATTTCAGTTGCTTCGGCCAATGGAAGTAAAGAATTAATCAGATGATTTGAAGCTAATATTTGTTCAGCTTCAGTTAAATATCTGCTTTCGATCGAACTTTGAATAAACTGAAATATTTTTTTTCCAAAAGCAATCAATTTTCATGATGTAATGGCGGAGAAATTATAGTACGAATATTAAGTAGAATAAGAAAAAGAACAAAAATAGATACACGTGGCTGTAATATTTACTAACAACAAGAGCTGAAAAAGCGCCATCTATCGATCATTACAAACGCGGATAGCATTACAAATAGTCATTAAAATATTAGCTATAATTTTATTGTTGCAAAAAAAAAAAAAAAAAAAACGAGTTCATTTTCTTTCGACATAAAAATAAATACAATTAAACGTGAGCGTTAATGCATCTGGCAAAGATTGACGTCATTATCACTTTAAAGATTTTCTACACATTCATAAAGTGTAGTTCATGATGCAAATATATGTTGTTCTGAAAGGATTAATATTTTACTTTTAAAACCAACTTTTTTTTTATTATTCAAGTTTCCCGTAACTCTTTAACCAATCACATTAGAACGTCCATCTTTGGAATATCGATAATAAGAATTTTCTCGCCAAAAGTCGCCAAAAAAGTCGCGAAAGGCAAACAGTCGCCAAATTTGGCGCCAAATCCATTACCTGCCTATTGGAGCTTTTTAATGCGTTTTAAAGGGAAAATTAAGCTATTTTAACGTGAAAAAGAGCTGGAAATGCAGAAAATTGACATTTTATCAACTTACTAAGCCTCTTTGAAAGAATTTATACAAAAATAAGTACAATTATTTACAATTTCGTAACAATACGCATTGATAAAGTGCTAATGTAGCTATGATTCAACAGAATATTTAAAAACAAGGTTTATAAAAAGTTTTTTATCTTATAATTTTTATTTACTATAATCATTTTAACTATTGTTATTACTATTATCATAATTTTATATTTTCCTATAATTTAGCTAAATATTTTTACCATAATTTGTTTTTTTTTTTTTTTTTTTTGCTGTGACTGAGAAAGAAAACCACCAAATCGCTAATTGGTGGTCTTTGCAGAATTGTTGGACAGCAGACTAGACTTATCTTACAAATACCTTTTATGAGTTTGTTGGCCAATTTTTTATCCGCCATTTTGTTTCCAAATGGCAGCCACTGGAAAATTTGTCATTACGGTAACTTTCGAAATAGACTTTATTGAATCAAATTGTAACTTTATTTGAATCAAATTTGTACCGTAAATTTTTCTAGAAATGGGCAACAAGTTTGTCATTAATTAAAATGTAATAATAATAATAATAATTACGGCTACGCGATTACGTTTAGTTGCAGCTGATTGCTGAAAACCACGATTATTTTTCGCCGATAGTTGTAAAAAAAAAAAAAGGCCTTTGTTTTGCTACTAATTGACAAAATTTGCGTTTTTTCAAAGCTGATTCACAAAATAAGTTATTATTTCGCCGCAGTTAAAACTCGTGGAACGTAAAAATGAACATATTAATATAATTATGAGTATTTGTACGTTTATAAGACAAATCTGTGTTAAAGTGAAAAATAATCTGGTGTGGCAATTACGCGACTTTCTTTTACCCTGAATTTGAATCAGGGTAAAAGAAAGTCGATTATTCGACAAATTACAGATTAAAGTGTAAGATAACAAGTATTATATATGAATGTACGTTAAAAACAGTTGAAAATAGTTTTTAGAAACAGATTTATATATGATACATATGATGCAGATTTAAAATACCGATATGATACAGATTTCGAATACCGAGTTTGAACTTCTGTTAATATTTCTTCTAATAACAGACTTACAGATGCACATACAGATCAGTTAATAAAAACTTGATTTTCAGATTCAGGGGACCTCGAAAGTGTAAATGTAACAAAAACTGGATTTCGAAGATTTGACCCCAAAACAGTACTTTCTTTGCTATGGTATGGGTAAGAGAGATTAATAAGAGAGGAAAATCACGCAATACTCATAAATTATGAAACGTTTTCCCGTATTTGTAGGGGGAGGGGGATAGTTATTGTCAACGAAACTACTAAAATCTGTAGAAGACAGATTTTGATTTTACTTACACACACAGAAAACATGCATGCATGCATACACATGCATATTGTAAAATCATGCATTTCTCATAAATCATTAAACTTCTTCCCATATTTGTGGAGAAAGAAATAAACTATAGGCAAAACTATTAAAATCTATAAGAGACACATTTCAATTATATTTTCCAATTACTTTAAATTCTCTCTCTCTCTCTTTCTCTCAAAAATGTCATTTTTATTAATCTGACAGCCAGTGAGACAACACCAAAGAAAAAGAAATATTTTCAGAGTAATTGCTGTAAATAAATCTGTTAACACATCTCGTGTTAAATTCAAGGTTTTCTTTTATTTGTGTTTTTTTTTTTTTTTTTTAGTATGCATCTTTTAGTATTCCTAAGATACATAAGACGTCAAACTTTTCAACTTCAAGGACCACTAAATTCATAACATTATATCATGCGGACCATTAAAGTTATAGTTCAAAATTCGGATTGTAGTGTCACTCACGCAGAAGAATGAGATATCTGCTTTTTTTTTTCTACCACTATTACCATACAGGAATTTCAATCTTACATTTATAGTATTTTTGTAATTATTGGGTTACATAAGATTCAAAATTTCAAAAAATCAATTATTACTTTTTTTTTTTTTTTTTTTTTTTTTTTTTTTAAATCTAATAGTACAATTTGTCTAGAATATTGTCCCAGTGTTTCAGGTTAATCAAGTAAAAGTCTAGGAAAGAGAGACTTTGGAAATTTCCCACATTAGTTCGTTTTATTCCGACTTGAAACTTTAAAGGGACAGACTACTTTTAAAAATAAGAAAATGAAGAAAATTTTCGATCAACTTTTAGAATTAAAAAATAAAATAAAAGTTAATATATTATTATCCATTTATTTCCCCATTATTAAAAATAAAAAATCACTATATTTAAAGGGGACTAATGTGCAAGTTGTACCTGACGAGACTAAAGTGAAAGTTGTACCTCAAGGGACTAATATGAAAGTTGTACCTCACGGGACTAATGTGCAAGTTGCACCGAACGAACAAACAATTCCTTTCAACAAAAATGCCTACTAACCCTGGACGATAGGTCTAATATATCGTATCATATTATATATCGTATTTATCGTAATATAACTCAATACTTATTTCGCTTCCTTCTTCGACTCGTTTTGATACGCATTTTTTATATGCATGAGCAGCCCCCGAAAAAAAAAAAAAAAAAAAAAAAAAAAAACATTAAATCATTAAATTCATTTTTTTACTTATTTTTATTTCATATTATTTCACGCGCACTTTTTATTTCCTGATTCAAAATTATAAAAAAAAAACTTTTTCGATATCGCTTGTAACGATACTGATTATTATTAATTTTCTTTTCTTTTTCTTTCAATAATAATAATAATAAAAAAAAAAAAAAGATTTTGATGAAATTCTGGCAAAAGCAGAATTTAGTTTAGGACGGAGGACTATTAGTTTTTTTTTTTTTTTTTTCTTTTTTCAAATTATAACATCGCTTTCAAATTATTCAATTATATTTTCGATAAATTTTAGATTTCGACAAATGTCCAACTATCGAAATCGACAACGCAAAAATCCCAGATTGAGACTAATAGGCCCTCAGTCCTAAAAAGAAAGAAAAAAAGAAAAAAAAAAAGAATGAATGCATGTACAAACAAAATTTTTTTTTTTGTGTTAACTAGTATGAGATTATTTTATTGATTAAAAATATTATTTTGGTTTACTTTAAAATAGAAAATTATTTTTATTGCTGAATTTTTTTTTTTTATCATTATTATTTTTTTTTTTTATTCAAGCGTGCTTTCACACTGCGCGCAGGATATTTCAATTACAATATCCTTTATCCTTGTAATTTTTACATTAAATGACACAAAACATTCAAATTAAGAATCTGAACTAAAAGGTCTTAATTATTCTTATAATATGGAGTTTAATTAATAATTAAATTTGAAATTACTATTACAATTTTTATATTTCCACAATTATATATATATATATATATTTTTTTTTTATGTCGAACAGAACTTCTTATCTTTAGTTCATTTTATTCATTGTGTCAAAAATGTATGGTTGAGAAAAAAATTTAAGTTCCTATCTCAAACACTTTTTGAAATATCATGCGCGCAATGAAAAAGCACCCTTGATTTTTTTTTAATAATCAGCAGTAAAAATAATTTTCTATTCTAAGTAAACCAAAATAATAGGGTAATGTCATATTAGTTAACACACACACGCACACAAAAATAAATAAAAAAATAAAAAAATGTTTGTACATGACCAAAACTAAATGGAAAACTGGTGTACAAACGATAAGTAGACAATAGGACTTCTTCACACACCATAAGTTTTAAGCCAGCACAACCGGTTTCGAAAGGACGTAGCCTTCCTTCATCAGGTGCAAAAAACACGTGCTACTGCCTTGGAGGCAAAAGCTAGACTGAAAACAGGGCAAAATCCAGAGGGGGAGGAGCAACACAAACAACCAATAGGAAGCATCATGCAGGACCAATCAGAGAGGAACACACATGCACACACAAAAACAAAAGGAGGGAAGGAATAAACAATTATTATTATTTTTTTTTTAATGATTTATTTATTTATTTTTTAAATTAATATTATACTAATAAGTAAATTTAATAAAATTAATTTATTTATTATTATTATCATTATCATTATCATTATTATTTTTTTTAAGAATAATTTAATTATAACTATTATGTTATAAACATAATGAAGGAAATTATTTAATTGAATTAAACAAATTTTTCCAGGCTGTAGACAGCAAAGTGGAATCAGATTTTTCATTGACAATTTTATCACGATTAAGGTAAATAGCTAAATTTTCCAAAAAATCCAGTTCGGAAATGCGTTTGGTATGAAAGATAATTTTGGCACTCTTAAAATTAAAACTATGATCAAATTCCCAACTGTGCTTCGCAATAGAAGATTTAGAAATTTCTTGATTAACAACATATCGAGAATGTTCACGTAAACGGCATTCAAGATTTATTTTTGTTTGACCAATATAAGATAAATCACAATTATTACAAGGGACATTATAGATACCCCACTTATGAAGCTCGGGAACAGGGGATTTAGTTGAAGGGAATTGGAATTTATTGACAGGTTTAAAAATAACGTGAAAATTGAAACGCTTTAAAATTTTGGCTAATTTAAAACATAAGGGGGGATAAAAAGGCAAGACAACAAGATTATCAGGTTTAATTTTATCATCAATGGAAAGAGTAGAATTATAAGTTGGCCTACTGAACTTTTTGATAGCTTTATCAATTATAGAGGGTCTAAAACCTCTTTTAATAGCAATCGGAAGAGTTTTATATGATAATTAGTTCTGTGTGAGGAGGGCTACTGCCCTCCTCAACCCCCCGTTTCATTAATGCAATGCATCTACATTTATATAGAATACAGATCTGTTATTAAAATTAAAAGTTTACTTAAAATTATTCAGACAACTTTCACACGCAACATTCCTTGAAACTTATCAATCTTGATCAAACTTTTCCAGCAACAAACTTATATTTACTTCAAAATACAACATTTGGATCTCCTAAAATTATTCGTTTTCAAGTCACTCTAAGAGACACAGACAAAGATCAAAAGTTAAAAAAACTTGACTACAGTAATGAGGAAGCCTCAAAGCGTGTAAATATGCAAAAAACAAGCGATAAATATTTAGCGTAAAAACATACATTTACGCTAAATATAAGAGTTAAAACATACAGTTACGCTAATAAGAGTAAACATACAGTTACGCTAAATACATAGAGTTATATAACATAACTCTATGAGGAATTCATTTCGATTCTCGAACAGCTTTCCTGGAAATGGTAAAATATTATTAGTAAAGCACATCCACTAACAGCAAAAAGAATGTTATCGCTTAAATATTTGCAGCCCTGTATATCTTTTGAAGATTATATACAGACCACATGGTGCACCTAAATATAATCCTATAGTAATAGTACATGGCCCAGCCTCAAATACACTTCCATCAATTTGCAACTATTGTCACACTTGTATCTAGTTCTTTTGTGTAGCCCTGTAAACGAACAGTGAATGATTTCCCTACCGTATTCTACATGAGACATGTTTTTACGTATATAAAAAATATATATTCATTTCATTTGGTTTAGTGCAGTCTATAGATGTTCAACTCTACTTACCAGCACTTTCCCTGCACTTCCCAGCACATGGGGTCTTGGGCGTCCCTGTACACGAACCAGTAGCTTCATCTCATATCAACAAAAAGCTTAGTGTAGCATCCCTATATGATACGCATTTAGAATACCAAGTTTGAACTTTCTGCTACTGTTTGTTCTTGGGCTATGCTGATAACACACACACACACACACACACACACACAGAGAGAGAGAGACAGACACACAGACCATTCGCTAAAAACATGATTTTAGGATTCAGGGGACCTCAAAACGTGTAAATATAACAAAAGCTCACGTTTGAAAATTTGACCCTAAAACAATACTTTCTCTGCCTTATGGGTAAGAGAAAGTAAAAAGCAAATTCTAAGAATCCCATATTTAGAGAATTTGGATATATCATAGTCCATTGTACAAACTACAAACATATGAACTTATGTGTGCAGAGGAGGGAGAAATACTCAAACACCTATTATAATTTTTACTTATGGGTAGTTACTGATTCAAATTTGTTGAAACAACTGCTAACTACTAAATGTCCAGAAAGTTGAATGGAGTCACTCCAGATTTTTTACTTTTCGGATTAGTAAAAATTTGCGATTTCCACTTTTTGACGGTTTTATGCATTTTAAGAGATCCTAAACATGTTTCGATCATTTTTCGAATGATGCCTGTCTATGCGTATGATACAAAAATTTTGTGTTAGCTCTAGATCAAGAACTAAAGCATAATATTTCATGAAAGTTTATTTTCATTTGCACTTTGACATATATTCGTGCTTACCAATTTTTGGTACATATTGTCCAACAGGTGGCGCTGGTATGTTGCGATCCCCCCCCCCCTCCCGTTTACGAGAAAGTTATATTTCAGCTTCTATTGTGTATAATTGCACAATTTTTAACATGAAGGTGGTTATTATAAAAATCTATGTTGATTCAACTTAGATGTGTATCACTCGATAGATAGCGCTGCTAAGTTCTTTTCCTCGGTTCCAAGAAGTCTATGTCTTAACTACTATTGCATAAAAATGTATCAAAATTGATATATGATATGGCCATTAAGGAAAGGAAGCTGACTTAATTTGGGTGTATATCGACCCACAAAACGAAGCAATTTTTGAGATTTTCAAGTTGACAATTTCTCAGCATTTATTGATTAAAATTGCACCAAATTGCATTTGTAAAATTTTTGTAAGAAGCTATACTTACTATATTTTCGTGCTCGTTAGCTTGTAGGCGGTGGATGGTATACAGAATGATATCCAAAAAATTTTTTGTAATTATCACAGCATACTAGTTTTTAAATAGTAGTAAGAGGTTAAATACAAAGGTTATTCGTTTGTGTTACAATTTTGGAAAAAACAGGGATGGAACACGGGCGCAGAATTCATACCGGAATTTGCTTAAGAAATTTCTCTAAGTATAATATCGTTGATTTAACAAGTAGAAAAATTTCATACATTGATTGTGGTATGAATACTGCGCCCGTGTTCCATCCCTGAAAAAAATAAAAAATAAAATTGAAAATAAAATCTTCCATAAAAATTGGTAAGTAAATAACGGTTATCTGTGCGTTAAATATTTACTTTCGTAAAAAGTTAATGTATTCAAGAAGTTTTCTTTTCAAAATGTGACCGCACAACTTTAGATAACGCTCTACAACGGTACTTTTGACCTTAAACCTCCCCCCCCCCCCCGCTCCATTTTTTTAACGTATTTTGCAAGTTTATCGATTGATAATACAATATGATATATATATGTAAACAAGACGTGCTACGGGATGGTGTGAGGAGATGCTCTGTGCATGATCTTCCAGTATCTCTGAGAGAACACTTGAACTTCTTTAGTTATCGCCTCTCTTACCTAATAACAAAGAGCAGATATAAACAAAACAAAGATAAATCCTGAGCTGTGAAGCGATCCAGATGTCATTTGTTTAACTACGTACTGCTCTAAAATTCTATTGATTACATAAATGAAATTTTTATTGTGTTTTCATTCTTTCTTTTTTACTCGTAAACAATGCGATATTGGATTATTGCAAAACAAAACAGGCAACAATTAACTTATTATTATTATTATTATTAACTAGTATGATGTGGCCACCCCATGACTTTCTTCTATATAATTTTACATAAAATTTATTCAATACAATTTTTTTATTAAATTATCACATTATTTTTCATTATAAGTGCAGACGATTTTTATCTGATAGAATTATATCGCTAAATACCGAAAGAAAGTAATTTTTTTTTTTTTTTTTTTGCAATTATCAAATTATCAAAAGAAATGCGATTTTTTTTTTCTTTTTTTCTTTTTTTTTTTTTTCGTTAAAAGTAAAAAAAATCGGTAACTTTGTTTTAAATTATCACAGATCTATAGTTCAACCATTCATTTTAAAGGTATTGACGAGATCTTTCGAAAGATACCCATATTGAAAATGGGGGGGGGGGGGAAGCGATGCCCCAACATGCAAAAAAATTTTTTCCGAGTTAACTGCTACTATTATCAATAATCCATGTTAATTTTTCAATCACAGGATTAAAATAACTCTCATTATGTACATTTATACGAAATTTTGTCCTATACTGCCATGTTAAAAATTTAGAAAAAAATGCGATCAATGTCGATCAAAAATGCGATGCATCGACAACAGCGCCACCTGTTGATCGAATAATCCCCAAATCTAATCAGTACCAGTTTATGTCAGGGTCCAACTAAATACCGTTTGGTTAAATTTCGTTCATTGGTTCGTGAGATACAGCGTTCACAAAATTCGTGATACACACACAGCGACACACTGACAGACAGACAGACATTTTCTAAAAACAGTCGAATCGTGTTCAGGACATCCCAAAACGTGTAAATACATCGAAAATTGGAGTTTGAAAATTTTCACGAATCCAATACTTTCTCTATATGTGCATATAGAAGAAAGTAAAAATAATCTGGAGCGATTCCACTGGACTTTCCTAACATTTAGTAATTAACGCATGTTTAAATAAATTTAAATAAGAGGCGTAGTATAAATTTAAATTAACAAATGTAAAATCACAGTAGCTTGTTTAAGTATTTCTACACAAGTGTTATGTTGTTTAATGGATCGAAATGCGTCCAAATTTTTTTATGCTTCCCTATAAAAGAACTACAAATGGTATGCTCGCAATATCAAATATTTCTTTTTCTTCTTTTTTATGGTTAAAAAAAAGAGGGGGGGGTAACGTGTTAATAATGCGGATCTTAAATAACTTGATTTAACAGATCGCATTATATAAAAATTCTACTTTGTATAGTGGTAAAAAGAAGGAAAAAAAAAAAAAACTAAGTCCTATGATAAGTTCGTATGGTTTTTGTAATAAAGACCTATAACATGCCTACCAATTTATATCTAAATTGGATGTAGAGTCTCACTTCAAATAATTTGCGTTCCTAGTCAGTAATACGACAACAAATTTCTTTTTTGTGTCCCTGTAAACGAACTATGAGTCCTAGACTCATAAATATCTATACAAATCGTGTGTCAGTGATTTATAATATACCAACAAACTTTTATCTCAATCGAATAAGGCGTTTAGCCGCTATACGCTTATTTCGCTAATTTCACTTACTGAATGTAGAAAAAAAATTTTAGTAGCGAAAAAAGCATGCATTTTGTTGACTGGTCACAAAAGAAAAAGAATTTATATGATTTAGTTGCGTTTATATAACAGGCGCCCTTTTATTAATAAATAATATATATCTTGTTTTTCAGTTTTTTGAATAGATGTAAAGTTATTTACAAAGATTATTTTTCTGCATTGTATTAGCATTTAGCTATTTCTTGTTATCCGAAATCATACTTATTTAATAACCACTTGATGCAGTGCAGGCAAGCAAAATCAGGGCCCGATTAACTTCATGTGAGGCCCGGGACACACATACTTTTTTGGACCCCTGCCACCTACCTTTTCGTACTCAGACAAATTTTTCTGTTACGATATATATTCATTAAAAGCAGAATTTTTCGAATAAAGTATAAAAGAAATGGGTTTTAGGGCCTCCCGCTACTTAGGGTCCGGGCACGTGCCCTCTGGTATTCAGGCCCTGTCAAAACTTTTCGAACAGCTTTTATACATTTTAGTGAACTATTGTATTACATGGGGAAGTTGTTTTATACATTTTAGTGAACTATAGTTTTACATGGTGAAGTTTCTGTGTCTAAATAAATGCTCATAATATTCTACAGAAATATTTTTGTTCGTTAGTATAGGAGCATTAAATACTTTGACTGACAACACACAATCGGTAACACTTTTGTGAAATAAATTAGTATGAATAGACATCAGTCTAAGTATTATTATTTGAGAGACTGTATTTTAAAGAATACTAATATTATATTTAAATGATCATTTAATTTTTAATTCCTCGCCTTTTTCTGTCAATTTAGTACAGATCCCAGGCTTTCATTAAATGTGTTAGTGCTGCCATCTATTAAGCTTTATTATTATAAATTTTAACAGACAGTTTTAAACAGAATTTAAGCAAAATAGATATGAAAAAATGCTTATGAGATGGATAAAATAATATTCAACGAATGGTATTCAAAGAAAAATTCTATATTCAATGCATTTTAATAGATTTAAAAGTTTAATAAATTTCATATATAGGAATAAGTGATATTCATTAATTATGTAATATTTAGTGCTGCTATCTATTGGCGAAAATTTAATACATTTACGCAATTTACAGTATTATCCATTCAAAATTAGAACAAACATGAAAATTCTGTTTCTGTTTATATAATATTGAGGTATTGCATTCTATGAGGGAGACCTCTTGAAAACTATTTAATTAAACTTCATTAATAATTTATGTTTAGGGCAATATCATCAGCATGTAAAGCGATGGGCTATAGTAGAGATAGGTCTTTTACTTTGTCCTTTTCTTTATCTAGCTCTTTTTGTTTTAAGGCTCTTTCTGATTTGTATTTTCGTTTTACCCGTTCCTGCACCGGCAAGCAAAAGCAGTGCTAAACTATATACTGATAAAACAGCTTTAACGAGATTTCCTAATAATTTTTAATAATAAGAATAACAAGTTATGAAAAATTTTATTTTTAACTTATAATTGAAAATGCTAGACTATTTAAAATTAATTTTTGAAGCTGTTCTCTTGCATTCATTTATTTCGATTGAAGCTTTATTGAGCTGTCCGAATAATTCATTAATTAACCAATTAGTAATCCTAGAAAGAATGGAGTTCACTGAGCCGTTTATTGAGCTTGCGGTTGAACCTAAATCAACACCTTCAGTTACAAAATAAACCATAATTAAATAATCAATCGATTTCATTTTCTCCATGCTTATTCTGATTTGTTATTTGTATGCTTATTTTTTATGCTATTTGCATTTGTTCTATGTGTTTTTTTTTCCAGTGTATCATTTTGAGAAACTCAAAATCTTCGATAATATTACAAACAGCGTTTAACTTGGCAAAAAAATTACTTTAGCATTTTAGCGAAAATAGGCAAGTACTATTTTAGCTTTTTTGAAAGTTAATTCTTTGGATACCATTGATTTCTTTTACTTAGCTTTGTTATCCTCAGTTTTGTTTTCTATTCCTTTTGTTCATTGATGATTTTAGCCAAGCATCCATATTTTGTGACTTTAAAAATATGGATCAGGGAAACTCTGTTTTCATTTTATCAATAGAAAAAGAGGTATTCGTATCATATGTGTGAAATGAAAAAGCAATTTAAAATCCAAGTAAAGTGTAGTGGTAGATAATCGTGAAATATTAGTGCTAAAAATGCTTCTATGAAGCAAATTCTGAATTCTAACATACTTTTAAATATTTTTGCATTTAAATTCAATCATTGAAAATTGAAAATAAATCCAAATTACTATATAAATAAGGATTCCCAAAGATTTCAGTCCTTTCGTAGTTTTTGCCTGCAAATATTACAAAAAAAAAAAAAAAAAAAAAAAAAAAAACCTGAATTATTATACAGAGATATTTTATACAGTTATCCAGTTTTAGCTTTTTAGCGAAATTCTGACCGACTTGTTTTAGCAAAATAGGATGCCTTTTAGCAAAATGCTAAAAAAACTAATGGCAGTTTAAACCCTGATTACAAAAGATTATTAAATCGCATAATTATACCTGGCTTTTGAATTGAATTAGAAGGAAACTATTTTAAAAATAAATTTCACTGAAAACAATATCAATTTTCAAAATAAACATTTTTTCATTTACAAAATAAAACGTATTCATTTATACATTTGAATTAATAATGTGATTTCTTATCTTTGATATAATTATGTGAGATTATGTATATGAAATTATTAAATGACAATTTTTACCAATTTTCTATTTAAAAATTTGCATTTAATTTTCAAAAATTTAATTAATTAGTCTATCATCATGGAAAAGATTTAAGAAATTTTCTTTTTCTTTATTCATGACAGTCATACTATAATTTTACTATTACATTTCTTTAATTCATGAACGACACATTTATTAGCTTTATTTATTTATTTACAGCCAGGATTCCACATCTTTCAGGCAGGGGGAAAAAAACTTGGTCACTATTTGCTGCAGAGCAACTTGATTTTTATATAGGAAATAGTCTTTTACAGAATCTTAGAATTTACATATACGTAAAGAGGAGAAACGAAAAAAATAAAATAAAATAAAACTAAGTCAGAAATTGAAACGCGGTTACTAAATTAAATACTTTTTTATTTATTTTTATTTTGTATGAATATTTTTTATTAGTCATCTTTTGTTTTAAAAATAAAATACTGATAATTTTTTTTTTTTTTTTTTTTTTTAATGTAACACCTTTAGAAAAATGAATATCTAGAGTAAATAATATCGCCCAGGAAATACTATCGTGATCTAAAACTGGTACTGTTGCTTCATTTAGACTAAGGAGCTCGTGAGTTTCATTTAGATTTTATTTTTTATTTATTTACTTTAATTAATTGTAAATTTTTTTCTATACCAAATTCAGAATAATATGACATAGGATTAACTGCTAGTATAGTAAAACCATTTTAATTTTTCAAAAATGAAATTTAAGTTATCAATAAAATATACGAACAAAAGTGTTGGGCTCAAAAGCATAATTTTGAATGTTCTTATAAAAAAAAATTACGAAAAATTTATATCGGAAATTACAATATCCTTTAAAAATATGAATTATAATATTAATAATAATTAAAAATGCTGCTTATCTTCGGCTTAAGTATTTTAATATTTAGGAGTTAGGACAACCCATTATTCAAAAAATGTGTTTATCCTGAACGATTTTAATGTTTTATTAATGCTTAAATACCTTTCACCTCATCTTCTTAATAATAAAAGTTTAAATTTCCTAGGGGATGGGGAAGGAGGGTAACACTTGAAACTGATGTCATATCTACAAGCAAATTTTTATCTATGTTTCCATGTGCCTTTCAAATGAAAAAAATACAATAATGGAAAAGGATAGTTAAATGGAAAAACTTACATCACAATTGTAATAATATACAAACAAGCGTTAACGTAATAAACAAACGTTTTCCAATATAGTGTAATGTTGTTACCATCGCAGAAAACAAAACTTTAATAATTTAAATATTTAGGATTTCACTACGTCATGAGAAATTAACAATTATATAAATAGACGTGGTTATGAAATTTGAATTAAAAGATTAAGATGTCATTTTTAATCTCTCGGAGCCGTTTGAATTTTAAAACAGGTAAATATTATGATGCAAAAGATGATGTCGATTGGCAAGGAGAAATAAATTTGAAAATACGTGTGTAAAAAAACGAGCCCAGACTTGTTCAAAAAGTTTTCAGTGATGCTACATGTGCGAAAAATAATTATCTACCGAAAATAATCAATGAAAATTAAACCAGTACTTTTCTGAACTACAATTATTAAAGAAGTGAGAAATCAAAAATAATAAAATTGAGGGAATAGTGATTTAGAACGTCTATTTTAAATATAGAGAATTTAAGAAAAGGTCGAAGAGAAAAAAAAAAAATCACACATCGACGAGGATGGGATTCGAACCCACGCGGGAAGAGCCCAATGGATTAGCAGTCCATCGCCTTAACCACTCGGCCACCTCGTCTTCGGTACAGCTGGTGTAAGTTTGATTTATGACAGAAATAGATCTTTTTTAAAAATGTAAAAACTGAAAATGTAAATTTCTTGATTTACTATTAAAAGGAAACATTAATTCTGATTTTAGAATGTGAATAGAGAGATGTGTTTTTAAAATTCCGTTTCACATCTAAAAATTTATAATCGTTAAATTATTTCTTTTCTTGTTTTCCAAAAATTGATTGTTTTATTTTATTTATTTATTTTTCAGCTGTAAAATGCACTTAGTTCGTTTTTCGCATTCTATTGTAGCAACATACTAAATATCAACTTTCCTTAAAAGCTTCATAAATTATTATAATCTTGCAGTAAATTATTATAATCGGCAATTTTTCATTTTTTGTTACACAAAAAAAAAAAAACAAACATTAACGTGATGCCATAAATTTTTAAAAACATAAGAATAATTAGAATTTAATAAAATTTAATTTAAACATATAAGAATAAATAACATGTCCTGAAAAAAAAAAAAAAAAAAGACTACGGTATTAACAGGAATAAACGGCACTTTATCACACCTAGCGGTAGTAATTTTCGATATTGAGTTTTTGTTAAATTTACACGTTTTGAGACGCCCTGAATCCGAAAATCATGTTTTTAGTTGTTGGTCTGTGTTTCAGAATTTTTAAAAAATACAATAGGTAATAACTAATTATGGAAACAAAAATTTACCCATAGAGTAACATGGGCCGCGGCTGTCAGCAAAATTCGGTATTGTTTGCTCTTAAACTTCACGCACGCAAAAATAACGGTTTCTTTTGTCATACAATTTTATAACACATTTAAAAAAGTTATTTATTTATTTATTTATTAGCGGCTAATAAATACTTTTATCTTTATCTAATTATTTCATGATTCATGCACATACATACGCATGTATCATACTTGTACATTTGTTATAGCGTATACATCATCCTTAAAACTGGTAGACGAGAAATGCTGGGTTCGATCCCGTGTCGCGCGATTTAGCTGTTCGGAGTTTTTCCTGGTTTTCTCCAAAACTCGCGTAAATATGGGCTAGGAACTCTTAGAAAGACCCTCCTCCACGAAGGGCATTCCACCTATAGGCCTAGTGTAGTAAAACCAACACAACAATAACCTATACATTATCTTCCTCCATTCCTTATGTAAATAAATGCATGTATATGGTCATGGTGGTAATATTATTTAGCTTTAAAATAACAGTAGTAATTGTGTAGAGGCAGAATGGATTTTCAAATGACATCTATTGCATATTTAGTATTTCATATGAAAATGTCTTTACCTACCCCACTATGCACACTACACTTGCTTTAATTGTTGAAGAAATGTTACCTTGGTTAAAAGAAATCAACGAAGTGCCGTTTATCATACATATCACGAGATTTACATTTTTTTTTTTTAACAAAGTATTGAAGCCATATTTATCGATTTCGTACTTAAAATACAGTTACTACATACAAATAACAAATGTCTTTTTGACTCACCACTAGCATTATTGTTCTGCATTGCAGGCGAAATGCATTTTTGTTAATATTTTTCAATTCCTACTATTAGTTCACACTCTCCGTATAGTATATATCTTGTACAAATCTTGCAATTAATTTTTTAACAAACTTCCCGACTAGCTAGAAATTTGAAACTTTCAGGATTGCTCAGAACACGGTGACAACAAATTACTTCGAAGTCCGATTTTCGAATTTTTTATTAGTTTTCTTATAATTAATTGAAATATGAAAATAATAACATCCTAATAGCGTTAAAATAACCATTAAAATATTAGCTATAATTTAACTGTTGCCAAAAAAAAAAAAAAAAAAAAAAAAAATTACGAGTTCATTTTCTTTCGAAATAAAAATAAATAGCTTTAATTAAACGTGAACGTTAAAAAATTATAAAAAGTTAAACTATGCATCTCACAAAAATTGACGTCATTATCACTTTATGCATAAATTTTATGCATATTGATAAGAGCTCTATGATTCATCAGAAAATTTAAAACATGGTATACAAAAAGCACGGAGTAATATTAAGTCTTTATTACTCCGTGATAAAAAGTTTTTTTTTTTTTTTTTAAATCTTATAATTATTTTTATTTCATTTTGCACGCGCGCTTTTTATTTCCTAATTCAAAATTATTTAAAAAAAAAAAAAAAAAAAACTTTTTCATATTACTTGTTTAATTTTAAATGACAAATTGTGTAAAACTACAAGAAGCATTCTAGTAATGCTATGATTGATTTCTTTAGAAAATCCTGTGTAGTTTATCTATCTTTAATGGAAAATTTGTAAATCACGAAATAATGAACCAAAGTTGGATAGTGGAACGATACAAATATCTTCAGTGACGGATTTAAACTTAGGCCCGTGAGGCGCCTAAGTTTTAATGTAGGGTAAGAGAAAGGAGTGTAAGTGCCTTTTTTTTAAAACTAATTTTCAGTTTTCTTCTTTTTTTATTACTACCATTAACCTACTACTGCAACTGCAGGGTAATGGAAGTATTGTATTCGGTTCAAAAATTCGATATCGAGTTTTCACTTGATTTACACGTTTTAAGGCCTCCTGAGTAGAGATCTGCACGGGCCGGGCTTACGGCCCGAATTTTTGAATTTGCTTTCGGGCCGGGCTCGGGCTTAAAAAAATTTTCAAGCTCGGGCTACGTTTTTTTGTGTATATTCGGACCGGGCCGGGCCTGAATGAAATTTTCTCCGGGCCATGTCTGCCCGAATCGTTTTCTGGTTTCCTCGTTAATCAACGAAGGAAAATAATAAAATATTTCTTCAGTCATTTATTTTACATAATTTTACAGGCTGGTATGTCACATACAGTTCTATTTTGTTAAAAAGTGTCTGTAACTTCAATTTAATTGTCCATCAGTCTGTCTGTCCAAAATCTGATTTTTCGCAAATATTTTTAGCATGCCTCGAATTTAATATATTTTATTCAAAGTAATATTAGATGGTTTCCTATTCAAAATAGTATGCATGTCACTACAAGTTTGCGTACATGTACATAACAAAAGAAATTAGATACGTTACTGTGTATAAGGCTTTGTTTCTTGTGATCTGTTGAGTTTAGGTGGTATAAAGGCTATAAAAATCTTTCCGCTGTAACTTTTTTCTAAGGCTCCTTTTCCTTTTCTCCAGTGGACAAAAGTAGCATCATTTTTATCATAGGCAAAAACAACTTTTCTGTTGAATATGGTTGGATTAACATTAAAGTTTTGTTTACCGGAGCACATGAACTATTCGGATACATTACGTATATAAGAGGAAATGGTTGAAAGTGCATTTTTAGTAGTATTAACCATTTTAAATACCTTCCTATATTGTTTGATGAATGCTAATATTTTCGATTTAACTTTTTGTTTGTGTTTGTGCCTTGTCTATAATAACGAATTTCTGTTTATATATAATTACCTTGTAAAAGTTTAGCAGTTTTGTTAAAGAACGTACTATTGTTGATCGAAGCTATAAACATTTTTCAATTTTGTTGGAAAGTGTTAAAAACTGCCATTAAAAATTGCTATGAAAATTTTAGTGGTGTTTCATTTTCAGAAAAAACGGGAAAAGTTGACAATAGGAATACAAATAAAAATTTAATCACGTTTAATTAAATTATGATTAATTTAATTTCGATTTATTTAAAATGATTAAAAATTAATCATTTGATACAACTAAAATATTAATCCCGATTAATTTAATCGTGAATAATTTAATAGAGATTAACGGTTAGTTGTGTGTTTCTCGAATAATTTAATCAGGATTGAATTTTTAGTTGCAGCAAATGGTTAACCGTTAGTTGGGTTTAAATTATTCATGATTAAATTTTTAGTCAACTAATTAGTTGATTGAAAATTTATGTAATTGATGCCCAACACTAATTCTCCGTACATCTAATAAGAATATAACATAAAATAAATGTCTAGACATAAAATAAATGTAAGATTTTATTCTTTATAATCTTTAATAATAGCAAACCTTTTTATTATATTAGTTTTTTTATATACTTTTTAAAAGTAAAGAAAATTTTAATACGATATCTTATAAGAAATTGTAGTGCTCTAATATTACTGTTTATGCCGAAATTTCAATTCAATGAAGAATAAAGAGTTCAGATACTAAATTTAAAGTTAAACAAACATATTCAAAATAAAAAAATGTATATCGAGCAACAACGAAAAGACATAGATGTCTTTTCATATGTATTATTATAGCTGCCAACATCATGATTAATATCCCGTAATATGGTTAATACCCGCCTATTTTTTACACCAGTCTTTTTCTTCTTGTATATTTTTAAAGAATTACTCTAAAAACTAAGTGGTGTAGAAAAAGTGGTGGGTACTAACAGTACTACGGAATATTAATTAGAATGTTGGCAGCTATGTTATTAGTTGGTTAGTTCAGGAAAATTGATTGATGTCCTGTATAAGTAGGTTAATTTAAGCTCTCGCAAGTGCATTATGTCCTTTCGTACGTATTACTTGGTTATTATTGGAAAATGGACAGTCATCCTGATTAAGTATAAGTCAGTTATAGATCACGAAAAGTGTTAAAAAAAAAAAAAAAACAAGGGCTTTATCGATTTTTTTAAAACTTGCTATGTGAACTCTATTTTAAATGTCTTTACACATAATGTCAGTTTTCTCTTACAGAAAAATTGTTAGGTATCTGTTTCTGATTTGTTGGTTCAATTTTAGGACATCTGACCACATTATCTCCAAAAAGTATATATAATACGTGCAGTAATAGGTAATGGAAGTCGTGTGGTTGTTACACACCATTTTTTTTTTTTTTTTTTTAATGATCTAATCAAACACAATTGAAAATAGATAATTTACGCGGTTGTTGTCAACGTTTCCTTATTTTCTGTTGTATTTTATTATTTAGCTATATTTTTGACGCACGGCTAGAATTAAAATGGATATCGCGGGTATATAAGCAAAATTCTTGGCGAAAAATGTCCGAGCTACTTCATCGCCAAATTTTAAAAGTCGCCAAAGAGTTCCAAAGCTGTTACAAAAGAATATAATGACAGCAATGGAAATAAAAAACATTTCTAACAATGAAAGTAACAAACATTTTATAAGTTTAAAACGCGTTCAATACATTAATGAATAATTGTTGTTAGTTTTCATTATGGAGTCTCATTGTTGTACCCGTTGTTAATGTAAAATGTGAGAAACATGTACCAATAAATTTCGTTCTAGTAAAAGTCTTGTTGTTTGACGTTTGCTAGGAGCTGATTATTTGATAATTTGTTTTTAAAACGTTCGATAGTTACAATCTGTGACTTTTTCATTTTATGATATTGAGAAAAATGGGTTTCAAAAGTTTCTTTCAGAAATTTGCGTAAGTGGAAAAAAATTTAGAGACAATCTAGTTTTTTAAATTTGTTTCACTAAGCCTAATGTATTCAACTCTACTTCTAATATATTAATAGTATAATGTAAGAAAAGTTTTGCTTGGATAAAGAGAATCAGTGCATTTAATATTGCATTCAAAATTAATACAATAGTAAATTCTCAGCTAAACAAATACTATATATATATATAAGATAAAATTTAAATATAGGATGGAGTAAAACTTGAATTATTAAATATATAGAACTAGAACAGAGTTTTTATAAACCAATGCGCAAATGCAGCAAAAGGAAATATAAAACTATAATAAATAACCAAAATAATTAAAGCCAGATGAAAAATTAATCCCAAAACACATGAGGGCCTTCATCAGGGGAGATCCCCCATGTAGGGAAAGGAAAATGAGAAGTTTCTGACGAAACGCTGGTAATTTAACCAAATAACACGTTTCTAGCCCCCAACTTCTCCCAGATGGAAGCAAGACCATACAGCAAACGAATTAAAAAGATTATTTGTCAATTGTATTTTCTCATATAATTTTTATCAATAATACAAAAATTATTTATATTTTTATTTATAATATGAACTATTTATGATATATTTGTATAACACTGTTAAAAGGTAGGTTAATTCTAAATGTCTTTTTTTGTTTGTCTGTCTCAAATAGCATTTCTGTTACATCTTCATATTATAATTCAGACTTTTAAATTAATATTTTTTTCGTTTAAAGACTGCCATTCGATTTGGCGTATTTGTAGGCCTAAGCTCACAACCAGACCTAACGATAATGCAATCTAAAGATCAAGTCTATTAGAGGATTTCTTCTCACGCGCAGTTTATGAACCAGATATTTGTATTAAATAATAAATAAAGCAGTAACATACTAATATATAAATAAATTATTTGTATTTTTTTTTTTTTTCTGTTTTGAATACATCATTATTTATACTATTATTAATATAATTAAATTATGTAATATTTGAATGTATAACAATTAATTTAAGAACTTTTAGGGTTGCTTCTAATTTAGCTTATATATATATATATATATTCAGAAATCTTGCATTCCATGTTGACAGTACTGCTAGTTTCCTGATGAGATCTGTACTGGGTTTCAGCATTTTAACTCTATTTTTCCTTCATGCATTCCTTTTTATTTCAATAGTATTTTTGGTTAATTTCTTTCAATTTTTATCTTGTGTTGCATGAATTTACTGGATTAATGGATTATGAAAACTATCTCATAGTTTAGGCTTAAGTGATATATACGTCATTACTCTTCTGCGTAAGTACTTTAACATGTTTTTACTAATCAGTGAATTTTAATTAAATGGTAATTGTGACAATAACTTTATACGTAATACATCTAACTTTTAATTTCATTGTTGGTATTTTCATCTTTCTCTCATTTGCTGAGTATTGTAAAGGAATTAAATTATTTATTATATATATATATATATATATATATATATATATAGTGGTATATTACAGGTGAAACGAATGAATTATCAAACGAAAAAGTGCTTTTTATTTTTAGTATTTTAAGTTTGCCATGAGTTTTCTGTTAAATAACCAAACTCTTTCAGCTTCATGTATGACAACGCTTTTTTTTTATAACGAAGCTGAAGCGGCTTTGCTCCGTATGAAAAGATCACGTACAGTTTGCCAAAATGCCGTACAATGGTTTCAAAGTCAGATCAAATCAGAAAGAGATAAGGTATGGAAAGTATTGAAGACTGAGAAAAAAATTAATTTTTCTAGTGACATGCCTTACCTGGTAAAAATCAACGAAAGTGACGCTGTGTGGCAAACTCTCCAGCCAGAGCAGAGCTAAAGATTATGTTTTCGAATGGCAGCGAAGAGCTAATTTTATCATCCTGGAAATGTTCATTCTGAGACATAAAATATAAGTATAAATGTAACTACGTATGTACATTAGTTTTTATTTATTTTTTTTTTTTCTAGCTACATAGTAAATCATTATTAAATGATTAAAATAACGAAAAAAAAAAAAAAAGTCAGAACATGCAGAAAAAATAGTTAAGATAAATACACTGGTAAGGGTAGGTCTTGGGGCATTCGAATCGTCGACGGGACATTCTGCGACCCGAATTTGTTACTTGTTATCTTGGATGTAATCACTAACATGTAGTTAAATAAAAAATATAGCAAATGTAAATAACTGCAGTAATTTATTTAGCTAAAATTAATACCACATACAAATGCAGAAATTATTCTTTATAAGGTATACATTTATCTAGTTAAATATAGAGTTCAATTTAGAAAATTGAGTATGAATTCGAATTTTATGTTATAAAAGTTAAAAGCCTATTTCCGAAATATTTTGTCTCTATCTTTTGAGTTCGTAATAATACAATCATGTAAAATTTAAATAAAAATATTTTATAAAATTAATAATAAAAACATGTATAGAGATTTATCAAGCCAATATTAGTTCCACCGCTCGATGCAATTCGGGATGTTGCTCCCAAATTAATGGTACAAAGATGTATCATACAAAATTAATAGAGTAATTTGTGAAATCTTTTAAATTTTCTTAGGGGGAGGGGGGAATTTCCTTTAAAGTAAAATTAGAAGTTAAAAAAAAAAAAAAAAAAAAAAAAAAAACCTGTGCTAAATGAAAACTTAGAAATTTGTTAATAAACATTTTAAAATATAGAACTCACCTTAAATTTGTTTATGTTTTATTGTTTATTATTTATGTTGGGTTTATTTTGGTATTGTTTTAATATTTATGTTTTGCTTCTTTTCTCCCCCCCCCCCTTTTTTTGTGTGCATTTTATGGTAATTGTTTACAGAGATCTTTTTAAAACTTCCTGTGTTCTTTTTAAATTACTAGATAATAAAGAAATATTTCAAGTTAACTTATTTCTATAACGATCCGTTTCGTCTTCTTTTAAAGATGAATCATATACAATACAGAGTGACCAAATGAAATGCCCCACATTTCAATAATCGATTAAAAAATAATAATAAAATAAAAAATTGGCGATACGTTGGCGGTATTAGGCAAAATTGGCTACTGAATTCTTACAAGACGAAAATTCTTATTTTTCGTTTATGGCGCACTTTCACGTGAATTAAGCACATGCACTAAGCCGACAAACAAAAATATAACATTACCGCAGGAGAAGGAATAGGTTGTTCTGTGATATGCAGAATAAAAATCCGTAATATTAGTGTAATGAATGTTTCTAATAAGTAATAAAAGAAATTCACCTGATACTAAGAGAATTAAAAAGTGACAATTTCTTTTTCTCAAAACTTGAGTAAACAGAAAACGTGTAGAAAGAGTACTAGAAATTTACAAAGAAGTGCAGTGATTTTTTTTTATTTACGAGTACTGTTATCCTATTTTATATTTATCTTATACGTTTTAACGTATAACAGTCTGAAGTTAAGGACATTTGATTCGGACACCATATACAGAGTTCGCCAAAAGTCCCGTACCTACTCCTATCTTGGATATGCGTTGGAATTTTGAAAAATGGCAAAATATGTGTTCAATGAATTCGAGGGGGGCCTCCTTTCGTAAAAAAATATTGGGGTCAGGAAAGGGGCTAGTGGAGCCATTAGGGAAGGCAACTTTAAAATTTCAAATGAGAAGGTATGTCTTGTGATACATCCCTGTAAACGTCTTTTCGAGACAATGAATTTGATATAAATTGTTTGTTTCCTAAGATGGTTATTAAAGGAGATACATGAGTATAAAATCCACATTTCAAAACTTGAAAAAAGTTTCACACCCTCCTCTTACCTCGGAAATGCATCAGAATTTTGAAAAATGGCGAAACACGTGTTCAATGAATTCGAGAGGGAACTCTTTTGGTGAAACAACTTCCTGCCCGGGGGACTAGGGGAGGCTGCTAGGGAAAGCAAATTTTAAATAAGGTGTAAATTATGATACATCCCTGGAAACGTCTCTTTTACAGAATGAATTTGACATAAATAGTTTTGTTCTGCGACGATTACTAATGAAGTTACATGAGTTTTTCGAGTTTTGAAATGTGGATTTTATACTCATATATCTCCTTTAATAATCATCACTGGACAAAACTGTCTATATCAAATTCATCGTCATGAAGAGACGGATCCAGGGATGTATTACAATATACATCTACCCATTTGAAATTTTAGAGCTGTCCTCCCTAGCGGCCCCCTAGACCTGCCGAGTCAAAAATTTTACACCAAAAGAGGCGTTCCTCGAATTCATTGAACGTATGTTTCGCCATTTTTTAAAACTTCGACGCATTTCCGAGATAGGAGGGGGGGGGGACTTTTGGCGGATCCTGTATATATATATATATATACATACAAGATACAGAATAATACAAATTTTCTCGAATTAGTGTTTTGTGTATTTTGAATGGAAAAATGAATTCATATATGTGACACATCATGCAAACATAGCAATTAAAGTATTGTTTTACTGCTAATAATAATAATTTTGCTATAATTAAGAAAATTCCCTTTAAAATTTTCAATCTATTCTTTTTTTATAATTCCTTATTTAATAAATTCAAATTAATACTCTTTCATATTGTATATTACAAATATATATATATAATATATATATATATATATGTAACGTATTGTTTCTTTAGTAGATGATTAGTGATAGTCACTTCATATGAAGATAGTTCACTCAATAAATATTCCAAAATAGTTTATGCAGTCGTTTATTGAAGACTTAGTCATTCTACATGTTATTAACAGTCCATCAGTCTGAGCACGCTAACATGCAGATCCGTAGACGAGTCGGGCCGAAATCGTCCCGTTAACGGCGGAACCGCAAACCAATTCTCCTCCTGGGGTCGTTAAATTAACTTTTTATTGACGTGGAATAATTAAGCAAAAGCTTCCATGGAAAGGGAGCCGATTTTCATGTGTTCCCGCTTAAATATGGATATTTTGGGGCGAGGCCAAACTCCTAATATGAATTCTTATTAGATAATTAAGTAAGCTAAAATCTCGCCCACAATTTCTCATTGGTTGACCCGGACATCTAGGATTTAGTATTTCGCAATGCCTTGCCGCTTATTTCGACTATTAAATAATTTTGATTACGAAACTTATTCTAACTCCGATTCCCGCGCTACGACGTGTTTTGCTGAAAAACTAACTTTACTGGGGCTCTAAAATAGAATTCTCACAAAGTTGTTCTTAAAATTAAGATTTATTCTGAGATAATACTATTAAGATATCACTTAATATTAATTTCTAATAATAAAAATTTTAGAATCTGAATTCTTTTAATCTTTTCATATATATATATATATATTATTTTTTTAGGTTGTCATTCTCTCAAAGACTGAAGAAAACTCTTTTCAAAAAGAAAAGTAACTTTTAACATCAAGCCACTGTTTATTGATCGTTTTTTTAAATGATGTAACTTCTTCAGCATCAGAATCCTTACATTCATGACTTTTTTACTCGGACATGACTTTTATTTACCTGATATGTGACTTTTATTAATTACTATTGAACACCAACTGATATGTCTTGGGCTTTTTCTTCCCTGTTGGATAATTGTCTATTTGTATCATCTTATTTTTCATCATCTTCCTTCTCCTCCACTTAATGCCATCTTCTATATGTTATTATCTATTCTACTTTTATACACTGTAAAAAAAATTCCGGCACTTTCCTGAGAAATTTTGGGCAGCTAATATGCCCAATATTTTCCAGTAATGTTCCTTGAAAATATCAGTAACCATCAAATATACACACCTTCAAAATAATACTACAATCCTGAAATCAGGAACGTTTCAGGGAGGAAAACCTGTTATTCTCAGGAACCGGCCTCACACTGTAAAAAAATAACTATTACCAGCTGCAAGAAACTCTCTGTGATTGGATAAAATAATTATTTTATCCAATCACAGAGAGTTTCATGCAGCTGGTAATAGTTATTTTTTTACAGTGCAAACTTATTAAAATCAGGAACGTATCCGATGTATAAGAGTAACGTTACTGAATTTTTTTAGTGTAATAATAGCAGCTCCACATTATGTAACTTATGCATTTTCAAATAAGTATTTACACAAGTGAACGAATAGGTTTTTCTTTACACTGTATTAAAAAAAAAAATGTATTCTTTTTACTACTGTTATCATTCATTATTTAAGAGGTTGAGGAGGTTTTAACAATAAATAAATTATTTGGAAATTATATATATTAGTATATGAAATATTCCATACATTTTGATGCTTCATTTCATGATTCTACGCACTTTTTTTCAAAAGTTATGAACAATATTCATGTTATGATAGTTTTATTAAATTTCCAAACACTAAATTTTTCATAAGTGTTTTTCTTTCTTTTTACTGTTCACAAGATTTTGAAAAAACTCCTTTACCTATTGTTTTAACATTTTGCATACACATTTATACAGGGTGTTGTGTAATTCGACCTTGACATTGAATTTTTCATAAAGAGGATGAAAAATTTCCATAAAATATAGGTTCACAAACCCTGTTTAATAGACGAAAATCATAAAATTAATTATGAAGGGTGTAACGTCCAGTGAAACAAAAAGAGCTAGTAATAGTTAGAAAAAAAATATTTTTGAGGTAAAAAGGAATTACAATATAGACAATGCATCACAATTCAGTGTCAAAAAGAAGTTTTTTATAGGAATTTTTCGTAATTGTGGCCGTGAAAGACATTGTACAGTCGACACCAACGAACTAAGTACTGCCATACATGTTCAAACAAACCTAATGTGCTGGTGATACTGATATCTGCTGAAGCGACGACGATCCTTGCTGTGAAATGCACCATTGTGTCCTCAAAATTATAAAAGCAAGCGATTTCCGATGGACCAAGAAGAAATCCAAGGGAAACTCCAAGAAGGCAAGCAATTCTGGACACAATGGCGCGTTGGAACTATTGTGTTTTCCAATTTACCTTCCGGGATATGTAACAACAAAGTGGTTACACCTCACAATCGAAAAGTGCGCTCGTGCACCATCATGTATGTACCACAGATTCTGGCTCACAATAACCAGTAATCCTTGCAGAAAATTTATACGACTTACTGTAGAAATAAAATAAGGTAGTACTTAACTTTGCGCCATAGAGAAATTTAGGAATCTGAAGGTACAGATAATCTCCAAGAAATTCTGTTCAGATATTAATACTGAATCTGTGTTGCACTTTCCACGAGAGAGTTCTGTGGGGATTTTCGAATGATCACATATACTCTTTGTGCAGCAAACTATCTGTGAATACAACAGTGGCGGGACGAGAGTAAATTATTCTGCATGGTATTATCCAGCGTCCGAATTCGACCCAAAAGGGTAATTAAAATCGGATTGAAGTTAGACCCTCTGCACGTGAAAAAAGTCTATCTGTTCCGAACACATAACCTTCCACACACTTTCGTGCCAAATATCAGTTCAGCTGCAACCAATCGTGTCCTTGTCATCGGGGGATCGGTAAAATGTTTCAATACTTGGTTTTCTGTTTCAGGTATTCTCACACTGCGTTCTTACCCTACACTGTAAAAAATTCTGCAGTAAAATTACGGGCAAAGCCCGGCAGCAGAGATTCCAGTCAAAGCCCGTAAAAATACATTTAGACGATGAATGATGTATCGCCAGTAATTTTACGTTGTGATGAAACATACAACCAACCTGCAAAAAAAGTAGCATTGACCGTAAAATTAAAAGTTAGAGTTTCTCGAATGCTTTAAAAAAGTTTCTTGCAATTATTACACATGCGTGCAGGGAGAAATCCACAACACTAAAAAACTTATTTATATTTTTACACACAAAAGCTAATTTATTCATTTTCATGTGAAGCAAACCGTCTTGGGTAACCCGGGATTCTAACTCACAATCGCCTGTGTCAGAGGCCAGCGCTATACCAACCGCGCCGTTGGTATCACAGCCACTTTTCTTTACAAAAACAGATAAAGTCAACATCAGAACTGACTAGTTGATAAATATTGTCATACGCACCAAAAGACTTCTGGAAAAATTTTTAAACCGATTTACAGCACAATGTGAAGTAACAAATCTTCAATTATTTTTACAGAACTAGCTATACAAATTTACAGGCCTTTTTTTTTCCCCTATAAAGATTACGATATTGAATTTTGTAAAAGAAAATCTAACTATTTTTCGAAATCATTTTTATTTGTAAACAGACTGGATTGGATTTGGGAATAAGGCGGATTGACTGCTGTAGGTCCTAGGCCTGAGGGGGAGTGCCCTCCGAGGGGTCTTTCTGAGAGGTTCTAGCCCGTATTTACACAAGTTTCGGAAGAAACCATGGAAAACTCCGAACGGCTAGGCCGACAAGCGCGACCCCCGCACCTCATGTCTACCAGCTTTGAGCGCAGAACCACTCGGCCGTTGGTGGGCCTTTTTTATTTGTAAAAACTAGCACTAAAGAGGTAGTCTTATTTCAAGGTTCTCATTAGAGGTAATAATGGGTGAGAATTTCTGACCCTTTTTCAGAAACAAAATGAAACTTTTGAAAACTATGTGAGATCTCTGAAAATTAACCGAGACGCAGAATAAACTTTGAATAATAATAATAAATCTTTTACATAAATACAGAGAATTTGTATCTCCAATTAATACGATTTTTTTCATGGTTTTCGATCTTTATGGTTTCAATAGTGGGTGCAAAGAAGAAATAACTAGAGCCTAATTTTTATTCATTCAAACAGGTTTTCGTTATAATGCCGATTTCAAACTGTGTTTATGAAGTGTTAGGCGTATTTGCACTTTTTAGAATAGCTGAAGAGGTTTTTTCTTTTTTTTTTTTTAAAGCTGTATTCCATTGAAGGGAGCCCACCAGCGGCCGAGCGGTTCTGCACTCAAAGCTGGTAGACATAAGGTGCCGGGTTCGATCCCAGGTCGCGCTCGGCGGCCTAGCAAAGTTCGGAGTTTTCTGTGGCTTTTTTCGAAATTTGAGTAAATACGGGCTAGGACCCTTTAGAAAGATCCCCGCGGAGGGCATTCCCCCTCTGGCCGAGGACCTACAGCAGTCAATCGGCCTTATTCCCAAAATCCGAATCCATTGAATGAAGAAAGGACTGAAGTATTTCGAGAGCAGAACCTGCTATATATGATGTATGTATCTGATGGCCATATTCAGATAAAGCAGCTTTGTTTTTTAACAGTGAAGATCATACATAATAATCATAAGACTTACCTTCAAATGGTTAATTACATATTCATTTCATATTGAAATAAACTTTATTTTAGCATATTGTAAAATATGCATTGTGGAAACAACGTTAAATTTTTCCGTTTTCTAAGGCTTAACTAAAGGGTTAAGAGCAATTAGAATGCTGTTTGCTTAAAAAAAAAAATGCAAAAATGCGTTTAGTGGATAAAACAATTATTAGGTTGTAGTTTGTGTTTTAGAAATCTGGCTTCAAATCAAGAAACCATTTTAGCTTTCTCTTTTAATGTTTTCGTGTTAATAGACAAATAAAATCAATTTCATCAGTATCAATTACCCAGTCACTGTCAGATGGAAATTTTTTTAATTAAATTAAGAAAACAATAGCTTATTAAAAAAATGGATGTTTCTATGCATCATGCGTGCATAATTAAACACATTCAATTTGTATAAATAACAATCATAGTTTCAGTTTGAAAATGGAATTATCTCTTGATGTCACTGAAATGATAGCATTTGAAGAGATTTTCTCATAAGAAAATGGTTTGGTGAAAGATAAGTGCAATTTGCGTAGATTAACTGCTTTTTCTCGTAAAAATTAAAAAAATTATACTTTCGAAACATCAATTTACGGGCTACGAGCGTTTAGCTAGCAAAACGGTCATTTCCCGTAAAATTATATGGTTATTTCCTAAATTATGCTTCCAAAACATTAATTTATGGATTATGACCGTTTAGGTAGCAAAACGGTCATTTCCCCTAAAATTATATGGTCAAATACCGTGATTTTACAATTTTTTTTTACAGTGTACATTTCGTCTCGTTACTTGGAAGGATTATTGTCTCCTGCAGCAGTTGATACATATACATGAAGGCGGTATGATACAGACACTCGAATTTTGCTTTGGGTACTTCTTCTGTCCATTGCCACCTGCTTGACCATAAATCAAATGCGAATTCACGTATTTTTCGCTCATGTAATCTGGCATATTGTTTCTGAATGAAGTTTAATGCACTCAAATTCTGAAATATGTAATAATGAATACTTGTTTGCTGCTTTTATTTTCTCCATAAGAATAGGAAATTACAGTACAAGCTGCAATGTTTCAAATCAGCACATTCATTTTGTCACTTTTGCGATTTTCTTCCACTAAATGAGGATTGCAACCAGGGCCTGATTAATCTCTGGAGTTAGGGGAAGCTTAGTATAATTTTAGAGCCATTTTTCCTTTTCAGAAGGTTTTTCAAATCTTTACACATATAGAAACAAACTTGTTAATGTTCAAAACTTAAGTACCATGTATGTCTTAAATCTGTTCTCAAATGAGAAGCTGAATTTTGGGCATACTTTCTGACATAAGATAAAAATAGTTTTTACTTTCACATACGTAAAAAAATTAGACCTACTATTCAAGTTTTCTGAAAATCGCATGACTTTTTCCTTTAAAGTAAATACTTTTGTCAAAAAAAAATTTCAAAAATTGACTTTTTCTATATTTGTAGTATGAAGTTCTTACATATTCCTGGACAGAAAAACAGAGTTAGGATTAAAAAGATACATTCTACACAGACATATGTCAGGGTTCCCAGCATGAAAGACACTCAAAAATAATTGCTTTAGTTGCCTTTAATGTTTGAAATAGTGGCCAAAATAGTAGCCACTCTGATCCAAATAGTAGTCTTGGATTAAAAAGAAAATATAACATTTAAGCAATTTTTAGTGATAATGTGGTCAGAAGATATAAAATTGACCTAAGAAATTAGATACCTTTCTTGTAAAAGAAAACTGATACATGTGTAAAGGCATATAAAATAGTATTTCATAGTAAAATTAAAAAAAAAAAAAAAATTGGAATTTTTTTTTTTTTTTTTTCGGAGACACCAATTTTAGAGATCGAAAACTTGCCTTTTGAGATACTTTCACCAAAACGTAGTAAATTCAGTTGTTGACCGAAAAACAACAATTACACTAAGCGACCAAAAAAAAAAAAAAAAGCCGCACTGCAGAAAAAATGACTTATACCTTTTTTATTTGTAATAACTTTAAAATTAATGGTTGAAACAAATAAAACTGTCATGTTTGCATAGCACCAAAGGGATGAAATGATAACTATGTACATTTTCAATTTAATAATTCGCTTTATTACACTCTATGAAGTACTTCATAAAAATCTACATAAAACTTTCATTTTTAACATAATGCAGTAACCATACACTTTGTATTCTATCATGATTTATTATATGAACTGAACAACTTACATTTTAATAAGGAAATAAAACTATTTATTTGTTAGATCTAAGCATTTTTTTAAATAAAAATATGTATTCTGCATTGGGTTAATTGCACCTTTATATGGAACTACTGCTTTAATGCACAGTGGCATAGTATTATACTGTTTTTTGATATAAATCTCAAAAATTTCACTCTGCTAAATATTGTAAATAATTTTTCTAGTTCTTGTAAAGCTGTAGGCTGCAAATTTTGAATCCTCCTCTCTCTCCCCGTGCCTTTTTATGACTAAACATTTTCAAGCAAATTGAGATTAGGACTGTTTCTAAGTCTAATAAAGAAGAAATTCTACGATATTCTTCATGGGATATAAATTAGAGTGAAAAAAGATATTATTACTTACAGAATTATAAGTGCTCATGGGAATGGATAGGTAATTTTAATAATTTGATTCAAACTGACGTACCACAAACGCCATACAGCAAGGTGCATTATCATCGTGAAAAGTTGTTTGAAGAAAAGTCTGAAATACCTCCAAAACAGTCGGTCAGAAGCCCCTTTTATAAACACCATGTTTTATTTTGAGTTAATCAATCCCTTGACCAGGTAAATTTTTCTGATTCTTTGAAAAAGTATGCCCCTCCGTACCATAATGTATGGAAAATGTGTCACTGTTTTAAGAGAGCAGTTTTCATTAGGTCAGTCCCATTTTTACTGTCCTAGTAGTTTTTTCATCAGCTCGAAATAAATTAAACTTGACTCATCAGAGATACTCAGTTCAGCCCAATAATTAACTGCTAATTTTTTTAAATTTTTGGTTAACTGATGTCTTGTTTTTTTTAAATATTTGTCCTTAATAATGGCTTTTTTGCAGATCTTCTGGTTTTTAACCTGCCTTGTTAATAGTTTCCGAACTACTTTTGAAGAAAATATTTTGCTATACACCTTTTTTTTAATCTTTTTTAAGTTCTGAGCATGATACAAATCGATTTTTTAAACATTTGCTTTTTAACTTGCGGTTATCTTGCTTGAATGAGCAACGTGTCTGCCTAAAGCCAAATTTCCAGGTTAAACAGCCAAAAATTTTTATATTTTGCCAAAAACCATTTTTCTAATATCTCATTAAAATTTAATTATTTTGCCATCTCATGTATTAAAATATTTTTTGATTTTTCATTCAAAAATTAATACTTTTTGTGGCATTGTTAACTGCCTTATTCCTACCATTTTTGAAACAATTGCTACAATTTCACTTTGTCTGACAATTGCATTTTGTTTTTAATACTGGACTCAATGCTGAAGTGTATGTGGAGGACAACATAACAAAATCTATTCGAAAATTTGCTTTGTAAACTATAAAATTGGCGGTTGTATAGAAGGTGAAAAGGAAAATATCCAGTGCAGCTTTTTTTTTTGTCGCTTAGTGTACATACAAAAGGATATCTAAAAGGGAGTCAGGGGCCGATTTACAATTTTGGCGGCCCCCTCTAATAGATATTACGTTAGGGTAGCTTATAGATTTCATGTGACCTCAGGTAAATTTTCTCACTGTGATCCCTCTACCTCCACCCCTTCTACCTTACAAAAGAGGAAACTACTATATTAAGATTCAACTTATTCTAATATTATAAGTAATATAAATTTAAATAACTCTTTTTTTTTTTACTTTCTTCTATATGTAATATAGAGAAAGTATTGGATTCGCGAAGATTTTCGACCTCCGTTTTTTGACGGATCTACACGTTTTGGGATGTCCTGAACACGAATTGATAGTTTTTAAAAAATGTCTGTCTGTGTGTCTGTCTGTCTGTGTGTCTGTCTGTCTGAGTGTCTGTCTGTCTGTCTGTATCATTTTTTTGTGGACGCTGTATCTCACGAACATATGAATGAAATTTAACCAAACTTGGTATTTAGTTGCACCCTGACATGAACTGGTGCCCATTAGATTTGGGGATCAATAGCTCAACAGGTGGCGCTGTAATCGCATTTTATGCAAATTTTTAACATGGCAGCATAGGACAAAATTCCGTATAAATGGGCATAATGAGAGTTATTTTAAACTTGTGATTGTAAAATTAATTTGAATTATTGATGATAGTAGTAGTTAACTAGGAAAAAAAATTGTGCATGGGGGGGCATCGGTTCCCCCCCTGGGGGGGAAGTACCCCCCCGGGGGGGTTAAATTTTGAAGATGGGTATCATTCGAAAGATCTCGTCAATACCTTTAAAACGAATGGTTGAACCATAAATCTGTGATAATTTAAAACAAAGTTATCGATTTTTTTTACTTTTAACAAAAAAAAAAAAAACAAAAAAAATTCGATTTTTTTTTTTTTTTTTTTTTTTTTTTTTAATTATTGTTAGTGATTGAATATGTATTAATTTTCACAAAAAAAAAAAAAAAAAAAGAAAAGAAAAAAAAGAAAAAGAAAAAAAAAATATATATATATTTTTTTTTTTTAATATTGTTACTGATTGAATATGTATAGGAAAATATAGAAGAAAGTCTTGTGGTGGCCACAACATACTAGTTTTTTTTGGAACAATTGAACTGGATCCGGCATATTTAGCAATAAGAAAAAATAAACAAGTTGAATCAAACTTTTAGTTTTTCTACTTGATTGTGCTAAACGTTCAATTGGAAAAATGCCTTAAAATTTCTGTTTATACTAATCTCCATTCTCTACATGACATCGCACATATTGATGTACAACGGAACTACTGTACATCAATACTGTTCTAGTACCTGTTACTCATATGCCATATACAGCTTGCACCAATAACTGTTTGGCCGAAAATTTGAGTAAAATCTATTACAATGGAATGAAAAAGAGAATTTTTGTATGGACAGAAGAAAAGGGAATTTGAAACCTGTCATTCCCTCACCATCGCTTAGCTATCACATTGCGGCATCGCATCACTAAACAGAGTGAATCTATCAAGTTGCTACATTTTTACCACCTGAATTGTTCCAGAGTGAATAATAACAATATTAAAGTATTACTGTTTTTTTTTTTTTTTTTTTTTTTAATTAGTACTTATTTTTATTATAATTTTAATCCTTCCATAATAAATGGTATATTTTCAATTTTACATTAAACCAGATGATAACAAAAATTCGTTTCATTTTTTAAACAAGAATGGAAAATCCTTTGGTTTGCATAACTATTAATATTGTTACGAAATTGTAAATAATTGTATTTATTTTTCTATAAATTCTTTCAAAGAGGCTTAGTAAGTTGATAAAGTGCTAATTTTGTGCATTTCTAGTCGTTTTAGCGTTGAAATAGCCTTATTTTCCCTTAAAAACGCATTAAAAAGGCCCAGTAATGCAGGTAATGGATTTGGCGCCAAATTTGGCGACTTTTTCCCACCTTGGCGATTTTTTTGGCGACCTTGGCGAGAAAATCCTTATACGGGATATACCAAATATGGAAGCTGTAAGTTGATTGGTTGACCACTTTCTAGAGTTTTCTCGAAAAATCTGGGTTCCATGGAACAGCATATAAGGAGCGCTTCCTCGCCAAGGCAGTCAGCTCAGTTCAGATCTCAGCCAGCTTCGCTAGTGCTTGCATTGCTCTTGAGCCTCTTTGAGAGAGACTTGCTTCGAGTGTTATTGCTATACCGTTTGTACTGTGGATTTGACAGCTGTTGTTTAAGCTGTGGTTACTGCTTGAATTGAAGCTGATAATTGGGTTATTGACCTGTATTTTTCTGGAACTTTCTGTGAATAAATTACTGAATTTTTGTAAGTTTGGCCTTTCATTCCCGGACAACTCACGAACCCTCAAGTACGCAACATTTCTGGTGTCAGAAGCGGGGTTGTCTGTGAATGGTGATAACGAGGGCTATGGAACAAGAAATGAAGAAATTTCTAGAAGGTCTCACTGCTCAGATGAATGAGTTAAGATCTGGATTGATAGAGAAAATGGAAACAGGACAGGAGAAGATGGAAGCATCGCAAAGAGAGATGAAAGAAAGTATGGAAGCATCGCAAAGAGAGATGAAAGATAGCCTGAGTCAAGAGATGAAAGAAATGAAGGCAGCACAAGAGAAAATGGAAACATCACAAAGAGAAATGAAAGAAGGACAAAAAGAATTGAAAGACGGCTTGACTGAAGAAATGAAGGAAATGAAAGCAGTTCAGGAAAAGATGGAAGCCAGTTTGACCGAAGAAATTAAGTCAATCCAAGAAAAAGTTGAATGCAAGCAAGAGGAGATGAAGGGAGAACTTTCAGCAGTAAAGGAAGTGATTGAAAGTAAATTATCAGATATGGAAAGCAGAGTAGATGGAATAGAAGAGAAAGTTTTGAAAATAGAAGAAAGTTTTGAAGAAAAAGCTATGAAGATAGAAGAAAATGTTATGAAGGTTGAAGAGAGTGTTACGAGGATGGAACGGAGTGTAGAGGAGAAATTTAAAGAAAACTTTGATCAAGAGCTGAAAGGAAGGTTTTCAGAGATAGAAAGCAAGTTTAAGAGAATGGAGGAAGATCTTGAAAGAAAAATGAAAGAAGAGTGGAACAGAGAGGTAATAGGGAATGAACTGCAGAGCAAGATTCGGAATCTCGAAGAAAAGTTAGAATCCATGCCGCAGGAAACTGAAAAGAAAGAGAGAAGAAGCCAGAATCACGAATTTATTAAGCTATCCACCTACGACGGCAGTTCCTCCTGGCATGTATATAAGACGCAGTTTTCCATCGTTGCTGAAGCTAACGGCTGGGACTCTACCGCCAAGTCAGTCCACTTAGCAGCAGCATTACGGGGAGATGCAGCCGAGATCCTGAGAAATGTTTCTAAAGAAGAAAGGAACGACTTCGAGGCCCTGACTAGAGCACTGGAGCTACGGTTCGGAGAGAAGTGTTCTAAGGACTATAGTCGCCTTCAGCTAAAATCTCGTTACCAGAAAACGGGCGAAAGTTTGCAAGAGCTGGCAGCGGACATTCAGAGACTGTCACACCTAGCATTCTCAGACTGTCATGCTGACACTCGAAACGACTTAGCTCTTCAGTACTTTATCGATGCTGTTCGTGATCCAGAAATTCAAAAAGCGCTGAGACTCTCCAACATCAGAGACGTAGAATCAGCTTTAGGCTATGCACTTAGGATAGAGGCAGCCCAACAAGCCTCCCGTAAAGACCGCCATACCATAAGAGCAGTCTCATTAAATGATACGCCTGCTGGTGAAAATGAAATGAAGAGAAGTATCGAAGAGATCTTAAAGAGACTGCGCAGCCTAGAGAATAATAAGGAAATAAAGGACCGGAAGATAAAGTGCTGGGGCTGTGGAGGGGATGGTCACGTGAAGAGGAACTGCCCTGTACGACCAACTGTAGGAAATCACCCGGCTTCAACATCACTGCAGGGAAACTAAGAGGAGGCCATCTCGCGGGGCGGAGGTTGCCTGAGATTAAAGAGCCCCAATTTACAGTATTTCATGTTTCATCGATGAGTGGCGGCGATAATGGACTTCACGTCTATGGCCAAGTCAACAACGCCACCTGCCGGATGATTCTGGACACGGGAGCCAACGTGACCATCATTAGAACGGATTTGGCTCAAGAACTAAAAGAGAAGATCATCTGGACGCCGCCCTGTGTTAAACTCCAGACTGTGACCAGAGACGAAATCAAAATATATGGAAAAATGAACTTGGCCATCACTTTTGGGAATGCCAGTTACCATCATATGGCATATGTGGCTGATATAAGAGATCCTTTAATCATTGGAATTGATTTCCTGAGAAAATTTAACTTTCAATTGGACTTCAAGAATAATGAACTGCATTCGAGTTCGGAAGACATCGCTGTGTTCAACACTGAAAATCAAGACATTCAGACAATTTGCCAGATAACAGCCAAGTCTGAAATTTCCATCCCTCCACACACGGAGACAATAGTTTCAGGAACACCACCTACAAAGCAATACTTCCGCTATGGACTGATTGAATACCCGAATACAGATAATAGCCCAAGAGGAGTTCTGGTAGCTTCATCTCTAGTTGATCTCTCAAAGAGTACTATTCCTGTGAGAGTCGCAAACATCAGCGATAAGGCCCGAACAGTGAAGAAGGATGAGGTGCTAGCAGCCTGCACTCCTGTAACATGCATCAACCGCCCCACGCAATCAACTGAATCCAAGTCTTCTGAACAATTAATAACGGAATTACTCAAGAATGCAGAGTTAGTAAAGGAACAGAGATGTGCTGCGGAGAAGCTACTCCAAGAATTTAAAGACCTTTTTTCTCGAACACCTGAAGACGTCGGGAGAACGAACATCACCCAGCACAGAATTGATACAGGAAATCATCCTCCAATCAAACAACATCCAAGAAGACTTCCCTTTGCTAAACAGGAAGAGGTCACTGAACTTCTAAGTGAAATGCAGCACAATGATGTCATCGAGCCATCAACGAGAACTTGGGCCTCTCCCATAGTACTGGTGCGGAAAAAGGATGGTTCAACAAGATTTTGTGTGGATTATCGTCGTTTGAATGACATCACGAAGAAAGACAGTTACCCTCTTCCCAGAATTGACGACACATTAGACACACTTGCTGGTAATAAATGGTTCTCGACGTTGGATCTGAAGAGCGGTTACTGGCAAGTAGAATTACATCCTGATGATCGTGAGAAGACTGCATTCACCACGGGACAAGGACTGTGGCAATTTAAAGTTATGCCGTTCGGATTATGTAATGCTCCTGCCACCTTTGAACGCCTGATGGAGACAGTGCTAAAAGGACTTTCCTATGAAGCCTGTCTGGTGTATTTGGATGATATTATCATTGTGGGGCGCACCTTTGAAGACCATCTTCGAAACCAGTGTTGTGCACGAACGCGTTCATTTGAACGCGTTCATGAGCGTAGCTCGAAAATTTTGAGTTTTGAGTTGAACTTCGCTCGTTTTTTAAATTATGAACTTGAGTTGAGCGAAACTTGTTTTTTACACGAACTTGAGCGTGAAAAAGCAATTCAAACTCAAACTCATTTTAAATATTATTTCTGTCTGAAATATAAAAAGGAAAGTAGAAGAAGAAAAGGACAGAAAGGAGAATAACTGTGCAAAATCGATCCCGGAAAAAAGGGCACTTGGAAAAAAGGAGGCACTGGTAAAAAGGGCCCCAGAATAAAGGGCCCCCGGAAAAAAGGGCGCCGGAAAAAAGGATAGTTTTGTAATTTGCAAATCTCAAAAACAACAAACATCAAAAAATGAATTTAAAGAATGATTTTCATAATACACTTTTAGAAATTCCTATCAATTAAATTGATACCACTTTTACTTAGCATATATACCTGGGGGAAGGGGAGGCTAGGAGCAGATTGAAAGAGAATAATTGTTTTTAAATCACTATTTTACTGATTTTAATGAAACTTTGTCTGTCGCTTGCTGTTTATGACAAAAATACAGTGTCACATATACATCGGAGGCTGAAGTGTGGGGGAGGGGGGCAAAGGGAAGTAATTTTTTGTATATCACCTTGTTACCGATTTTAACGATATTCTGTGTAGTATAACTATCACTTATTCTTTACGAAAAGCACAAGACGTATTATATATAGCTTAGGGGGGCAAGAGGGTTGTATAGATGCAAAAAAAAAAAAAAAAAGTTTTTTTAAGCAACACTATTATAGATTGAAATAAAACTTTGTGTAAATACCACTTACTGCTTAAGAAAAAATTTAAAAAGTGTTGCACATATCTTGGAGTGTCGGGGGGGGGGGGGGGCAGAGAGGCGAAATGTTTGTTTTTATATTACCATGTTAACTGTTTCTCTGGAAATTTGTTTAAATATAATTTAAAGTTCATAAAAAATATAAAAAATGATATATAGTTGAAGGGGGGCAAGGGGGCGAGGGAAGATGGAAAAAAAATATTTTTAAACCAGCCTATTATTGATTTTTTTGTTTAAATTTTGTGTATATATTACAAACTAGCAAGCTACGGCCGCTTCACTGGTCACTAAATTTAAATGAAGTTTTAAAAGAATTGAATCACTATTTAATTTTTATATCATATTTTGGGCTTTGTAACATAATTAAAAAGTCAAAAAGTCAAAATAACATAGTACAAATTAAATAAAATATTTCCTCCGTTTTGCAACAATGCTGCATGGTCTTATGTGAATGCTTCTCTAGAAGGAATCAAGAATTGTTTACAAATTTAATGAATTATGAATGGGAAATAAGTACTTTGTAATTGTTAGTTATATTTCAGTGTTTATGTAAACAGCTTTTGTACATGACGTAATATTATATGACGTAATATTAAGAACTAGTTCATCTTGGTGGACTCTGCTAAGTTCTCCGTCATATTCTCGTTCTCACAAGTTTCTATTAGAGGGCATATTACATTCCTTTTAAGAGAAATGAAGATTGATTACTCGGTACTGTCGCAGTATGGTATGAAATGCTTTACCTACTAGGCTACCCGAACTGCGTTTTGATACATTTACCTTATCTTAATTCATTGTATTTTTCTTTTAGAGCCAGTTTCTTATTTTCGTTTTCATGTAACTCCATGGTGTTAAGAAAATCGAAATCTCGAATAACTTACAAACTTTTCAAAACAGACTACCAACAGTTAGTAAAGTTCTTGATATTTTGAATTGAGAATATGAAATTTGAAACATTCTTCCTTTTTTTTTTCACTCATTATCGCTTTCTTTTTATCTCTCTCTTTCTCCCCCCCCCCCCCCCCCCCCCCACAACACACACTCACATCACGACTATGGCACAATAATTTACATTTTTAAAGTAGCTATCTGTCAATGTAGTACTAGTATTCAATATTATTAACAGATTGATGCGTAAACAGAATAGCTTTCTCTCATAGAATTCTTTTCCTTTATTTATTTTTTTTAGGGAGAAAGGGGATGGAAGAAAGAGATGTAGAGATGACAACACCCCCAACTGTGCGTTGAGGAGGAGATGCAATTGTGATTACTTCTTCGTTTCTTTCTTATCTGCTAAATAGAATTTCTTATTACTGGCGGCGCGGTTAAACTTGTCTCCTTTCGGTGACTTTGATTTTTAAATGCTTTTTAAAAAAAGCTTTTTCCCATTCGTCCTTGTTTGCATTTTGCCTGTGTGGGTTCCCTGTTCCCTCCTGACAGACAACCTGAGATGCAAGTAAACTATTGTATAATTGTAGTCGAGTCTTGTAAAAGACAGGAAGTTCCTATCTGTAGTCTTCGAATTGATTTATTGCTGTCTCTTTGAGAGGCAATAAAAATTGCTTTGCCCTTTCCCTTTTTCCTGTCCCAAAGAAGTGTTGCGACTTGCGAGTAATCTTTTGTCGGTTTTGGTTTTGAACAAGTGTCTTGTGTATAAACAAAACATACGTATTAGGTTAAAATAAAATAAAATGCATTGCTTGAAAAATATATCCCTTTGTTTGCAGATATTTAAGACTTAATAATAATAATGAATAAATATTGTTATTCAAATAAATGAATAAAACAAACAAATATAAAAAGTGTATTACAGAGATTTTTCTCCTCATAAAGACGTTGAACTAGCTTTAAAATAGCATTTTTTCCTTTTGCAAAATTCTTTTTTGATTATTATTCTTTTTATTATTATTATTATTATTATTTTTAACAAAAATTTTTTTAACTATTGTGAGTTTTTTTAATGTAAAAAAGTAAAAAAAAAAAAAAAAAAGGCATTAGCTAATGAGTAATTTACATAACAAATTTTATCGTAGAATTTCATGAAACTTGTCTGCCAGAAGTGAAGATAGGTGAAGTGGCGTCTAAATATTACATAATGAGGCGGCAAAGTATGACATAAATGTGCATTATGAGAAATATTTTTATCACAAATAAGTCTGAGCAGTTTAAAAAATATCTTTTATGATGCTGGCATGAGCCTCAATAAATACTAACATTCCATTTTAAAAACTTAGAAAATAATTTAAAGTTTTTCATAACATGCCAAAACATGATACTGTTTCTCATAAATTTGGATTACTGGAATTATTGTACTCGAAAAAGACACAAAATCGCATAAAATACTAAAATAAAATATTGACATCAGTATAATTACACGGTAAATTGACCGAGAGGTTCATCTCTCGAAGCTGGTGAACAAGTGCCAGGTTCGATTCCTGGTTATACTTGTCGACCAAGCCATTCGGAGTTTTCCATGGTTTTCACCGAAACTTGTATAAACACAGACAAGAAAGGGCCACTTAAAAATGCCCTCACCTAGAGCATTCCACCCAGCCCATGCATTATGTCGGTCTGAATTCTGAACCCCTACATTAACACTGTAGTAAATTAGGATAAGGGAAGTTTATAGAATCAGGTTACCCTTGCAAGTGACGTTAATATGAAAATATGACATGAATACGTTGAATATATACGGTGAAAATATATACATGATTTACATATATATACAAATATATACGGTGAAAATATATACATGAAATGAAAACGTTAATATGAAAATATTTTTAGTATTAGATGACAAAAAATAATTTTATAATTACTGATATTTACAGATCAAATTTATATGTACTAAATCATTCATATACTTTATCAGTAAAAACAATGCTTTATGATTGAATATGTGTGTGTGTGTGTGTTTGATGCATTTGAAAGATATGTATATATATCAATAAAAATATAATTCAAATATAAAAATTGAAGTTTTTTAAAATTTCAACTTAAAATTAATTTATTTTTATAAATACCAATAAAACTTTATTAGTTTCCTATTTCTTAATGTATAAGAAGTTTTTAATTTCTTAAAATATTTTTATTGCTCGTGTTATGTCATGTACACTAATTATATAAAACACAAACGAACTAGCAAATGATAGCCATATCTGTTTCCTGATTTTCAGATTCCACATATCTCAAAACGTGTAGAAATATTAAAAAAACCGAGTATGAAAAATTTTCTGACTAATTAAAATCGTCTTACCTATGGTATGATGGATCATGAAAAATAATACACGGATTGATAACTATTATATATATATATATATATAGAGAGAGAGAGAGAGAGAGAGAGGGAGAGAGAGAGAGAGAGATTTACTTTAAAAAATGTAATATGATAAAAATTAAAAAATAAAATTGTTTTATCAATGTAATGAAATAAATTATTATAATAAAAAACAATTTTTCTGGCTATAGTCTATTAATAATTTGATGTAATAAACCATCTGTGTTTTCAGTAATTTTAATATCATTTTCTTTCCATATTTTTTCTTGATTTACTTGATACGATAAAATCAAGATAAGACGAAATATATTATTTAATTGAAAATATAATTCAATCAATCTTCATATTAAAATTAACTTTTCTAGCTATTACTTATAAGGAATCTTAAAGTAATAATATATATATTCGTTTAACAGTAATAATATAATAAAAAAAAAAAAAACAATATTTTGGTTCGAAGTTCTAAGTAATAAAATAAGCTCAAATTATTATTATTATTATTATTATTATATTCTCTTTAGAGGGTAGTAAGACAATAGATTTGCAAAATAACAAGATTAATGCATATAGAATGGAATTTAAAACAATAATAGCGTATTATTAAAAAAAAAAAAAAAAAAAAAAAAAAACCTTTTCTCATTATTATGCATTAAAAATTCGAAAGTAATTTCTTTTTTAAATACTTTAATTAGTTTAATTAATTAAAAAATACTAGGAGTATAGCTTGACAACTTTTTCTTGCTAATACGTATTAAAAATTCGAAAATAATAATAACTTCAATATATATAATTTTATTTGTCATAGGAAATTAGGCAAAACTATATGTTATTTTTTATATTTAAGCTTACAGGTTTACAGAATGGCATCGTTATTTGTATATATATATATATATACAATAATACTTCGTTGCAAAGGGGAAAAAAGAAAAAGAAAAAAAAAATAATAATGAAAGAAATTCGAGCTTTCATGTCATTCTTGCTAATTCTTATGTAAAATGAGAATGACCTAATTCCGACAATGACTCCCATTTTGGCCAATCACCCACTGTTTTCTCGGAACCTTCCACCAATTTTTTTTTTTTTTTTTTTTTACTGCTCTGTAATTTTATGGCCATGAATTTGATTTGGAGAAAGGAAAAGAATTATTTTAACGCTTAATATATATATATATAAATATAATAAATAATAATTTTAATTGATTAATAAAATATAATAAATATAATGTATAATTACCGTGGCAAATCCCCGTTTAATTTTCACCTTGCTGCAAATGTTCATATTTTAGATTTTTCTAACTCTGTAGCCCCTCATGAGATATTTTACAGTTAAAATATTCCTTTCCTCCGCTACAAATCAAATTTATAGCCAGAAAATTACCGAAAAGGGGTAAAAATAGGGGAGCATCCCTAAAAAACGGTGGGTGTTAGTGCAAATTGGGGATTATATTTAGATTCAGGAAGTTATTTTACTTAAGAATTTTTAAAAATACTGTTGTGGCCGATTTTCATATAGAGCAATGTAATTAGACTTATGATTCTGATGAACTGATACCTTTTACATACTAACTTATATTTTTAATAGTAATGTAATTGTAATATTGGATTTGTATTTTTTTTCCTGTGATATGTTTGAAAAGGTTTTATGTTTTATTGTATATATATAAATATATATATATATATATAAAAACTTTAAATTAAATTAAATAAGAAAAGAACATAAAATAAGTTAAATAATAATAATTAATAATTGAATTTGAATACGATATGTACATATATATATATATATATATATTATTAATAGTTGAATTTTAAAAAGATTTACAGTTTTCTACCATCAGCATATATAAAGGATAAACAAGCGTGTACAGAAATAAAAATGTGTACACATTATCTGGAAACAGTACTGAAAACGCATTTATTTTTACGAAATTTCTTAAAGAAATAAATGTTTTAAAGATTATAGCTTCTAATTTTAAGTATACGAGAAAAAAAAAAAAAAAAAAAAAAAAAAAAAGAGCTGTACTTTCTTATTTTACACTCGTATAAACAGACGACTAAACACTGAGATTTTTCTTCCCATGAGCAGCTTATGCACCCTATGTTTATTTAACAGTTATTTTCTATTTAATAAGTTATTTAATAGTAAATTATATATTACTTAAATTTATTATTAACATTTTAATTATGTTTTGAGTTTCCTTTTGATTTAGCTAAATATTTTTTAACACAATTTAGTGGTGTGTCTTAGGGACCGTGGATGAAATATGATAAATCGTCAAATGGCGGTCCTCAAATAAAAAAATGCCAAAACCTACTTGATTTTGGATTTTTATTTTATTTTTTCACACTTTATATAAAATGCATGTTTATTCCTTTATAGTACGCTAAATAGTAAGCGAAATTTTCTAATGATTTATGCAAGAACTCAAAACTGACATTGCCTGTGGTACAATCAAATAAAGACTAATTAAGTAAAACCATTTACACTATTAAAAATATATATATATTTCAAAACAAAGGAACCTCTAAATGATGGAATTTGTCTTCTACGTGGATAAACAAACGTATTGGAAATTTGAGAATAAAAAACCACCCAAAAACAGTGGGTCCATAATTCAGAAGTGTCCGTTAAATAAATTTTTACTTACAATTAAATTAATAAGTTATAATTAAGAGTTATAAGTTTAATTAAGCATTAAATTAAGAATGTTCATGGTATTTGGCAATTTTTATAATGTAAATTACCTGTGAAAGTCATAAAGAATAAGACCTATTTAGAAAAGGGATTTAAAAAAAAAAAAAAAAATGTACGTAAAAATGAACTTTTAGTGAGCTTCGCTCGTTTTTAAAAATGAACTTGAACTGAACGCGTTCATTTCTTTCAGACATGAGTTTGAGCGCGAACTAGCTCGTTTTTTACACGATGAACTTGAGTTTGAACTAGTTCGTTTTTTTTTGTGAACTTGCACAACACTGTTCGAAACATCCGAAAGGTGCTGGAGAAACTCAGAATGGCTAACCTCAAGTTGAATCCAGGCAAGTGTAACTTGTTCCGTCGTGAAGTGAGCTACCTCGGCCATATCATCTCTGCCGAAGGTGTGAGAACTGATCCTGAGAAGATCTCTGCAGTCGAGAACTGGAGTCGCCCTGAAAATGTACACCAACTACGAAGTTTCCTGGGGTTATGCACTTACTACAGGAAGTTTGTCAAGGGTTTCTCAAATATTGCCAGGCCACTGCACAAGCTGACGGAAGCCAAACAGAAGTTCCTGTGGACAGATGAATGTGAAAAAGCGTTCAAGCGACTTAAAGAGGCCTTAACATCATCGCCTATCTTGACATATCCACAGCCCGACAGACAGTTCATACTTGATACAGATGCCAGCCATGAGAGTGTCGGTGCTGTTCTGTCGCAGGAAATTGATGTTCAAGAACATGTCATTGCCTATTGGAGTAAATGCCTGTCTAAACCGGAGCGAAATTACTGTACCACCAGGAAAGAGCTACTCGCCATCGTAAAAGCCATAGAACATTTCCATCATTACCTCTATGGCAGAAGATTCCTGCTCCGGACTGACCATGCATCTTTAACGTGGTTGCTCCAGTTCAAGAACCCGGAAGGACAGATTGCCAGGTGGATACAACGCCTGCAGGAATATGACTTCGAGATACGTCATCGTAAAGGGACTCTACATGGTAATGCAGATGCCTTGTCACGGAAGCCCTGCTCGGAAAGCTGCAAGTATTGCTCTAGAGCCGAACAGAAATACCTGCCGATAAATCCGGTTGTCTGCCAAGTTACTGTCTCAACACCATCAGATCAAGATCCCGATCCATGGAGTGACGAAGAACTTAGAAAATCCCAGTTGGAAGATCCTGACATAAAGCCAATATTACAGCTGAAGGATACGACCAGCAACAGACCTACCTGGCAGGACATTTCCAGATTCAGTCCCATTACGAAAAGTTATTGGGCACTTTGGGACTCTCTTCATATCAGAAACGGCGTATTATACAGAAAGTGGGAATCTGATGATGGGAAAAGCTTCAGATGGCAGATTTTATTACCAAGATAAAAAATTCCAGCTGTTTTAGAACAACCGCATAGTAGCTCTACCGGAGGCCATTTTGGGGTAATGAAGACTCTGCAGAAAGTTCGGGAACGCTTCTACTGGTGCAAGGCAAAGGAGGATGTGGAGAAATGGTGTAAATCCTGTGATGCTTGTGCGGCACGTAAAGGCCCGCAGAAGCGAAGTCGAGAAAGACTGCAACGGTATAACGTGGGAGCACCATTTGAACGGATTGCAATCGACATCTTGGGTCCTTTGCCACGGACCTCCAGTGGAAATAAATACATCCTCGTCGTGATGGACTATTTCACCAAGTGGCCAGAGGCATATCCCATTCCCAATCAAGAGGCATGCACAGTCGCAGAAGTCCTAGTGCAGCAATGGGTGTCAAGGTACGGCACGCCCCTACAACTTCATACCGACCAAGGTAGGAACTTTACCTCTGATGTTTTCAAAGGACTGTGTGAACTACTCGGCATAGACAAAACCCGGACAACACCCTTACATCCCCAGTCGGACGGCATGGTCGAGAGGTTCAATCGTACCATCCTGAATAACCTCTCCCTTCTAGTATCAAGGAACCAGCAAGATTGGGACTTGAAGTTGCCATTGTTCCTGCTGGCTTATCGAAGTGCTGTCCATGAAACCACCGGCTATACTCCAGCCCAGATGCTGTTTGGACGTGAACTTCCTCTCCCTTGTGATCTCCTGTTTGGTTGTCCACCCGATGCGCCTTCATCGCCCGAGGAGTACATCCAAGATCTCCAGGCACGATTTGAGGACGTTCACAACTTTGCTCGGGAGCGAATTCACATTGCATCGGAGAAAATGAAGACAAGGTACGATCTAAAGGCTACGCAACATGAGTTTCAGGAAGGAGAGAAGGTCTGGTTGTGGAATCCTGTTCGACGCAAAGGACTCTCTCCCAAGTTACAATGCAACTGGGACGGACCATACACAGTCTTAAAAAGGCTGAATGATGTAGTGGTGCGGATCACTAAAACACCTTCATCAAAACCGAAGGTGGTGCACTATAATAGGCTAGCCAAGTACCACAAATAACGGTAATATTAAAAATTAAAAATGTAAATACTGGTAAAATTTGCGCAAGCGTAATGTAAATATTTGTATATAAATATTTGTACATATTTGTGAATTTTGTAAATATTTGTATATAAATATTTGAACATATTTGTGAATTTTGTAAATATTTCTCACTTGATTTGTATTCCTGTTTTATCGTTATATGCAACTTAGTTTTTGTGTTTTAGATTGTGTAAATTTGTTTAGTTTCGCCTCTTGACCAAGGGTCGCACTGCCCGGGACGTGCAGTCCTTGGGAGGGGAGCAGTGTTACGAAATTGTAAATAATTGTATTTATTTTTGTATTAATTCTTTCAAAGAGGCTTAGTAAGTTGATAAAGTGCTAATTTTGTGCATTTCTAGTCGTTTTAGCGTTGAAATAGCCTTTTCCCCCCTTAAAAACGCATTAAAAAGGCCCAGTAATGCAGGTAATGGATTTGGCGCCAAATTTGGCAACTTTTTCCCACCTTCGCGATTTTTTTGGCGACCTTGGCGAGAAAATCCTTATATGGGATATACCAAATATGGAAGCTGTAAGTTGATTGGTTGACCACTTTCTAGAGTTTTCTCGAAAAATCTGGGTTCCATGGAACAGCATATAAGGAGCGCTTCCTCGCCAAGGCAGTCAGCTCAGTTCAGATCTCAGCCAGCTTCGCTAGTGCTTGCATTGCTCTTGAGCCTCTTTGAGAGAGACTTGCTTCGAGTGTTATTGCTATACCGTTTGTACTGTGGATTTGACAGCTGTTGTTTAAGCTCTGGTTACTGCTTGAATTGAAGCTGATAATTGGGTTATTGACCTGTATTTTTCTGGAACTTTCTGTGAATAAATTACTGAATTTTTGTAAGTTTGGCCTTTCATTCCCGGACAACTCACGAACCCTCAAGTACGCAAGTATTTTCCAAATGTATGTCTTGTTGCCCCGTTTAACTTTTAATGTACTTTGCGTACGTTATCACACAACGGAAAAAAAAATGCAGACAGACAAACTAACTGAATTCATAATCACTCCAAAACATTGGTGAAAAGTGTTAAAAAAACCTTAACATAAACTGACATGCAGTTCTAACAATTTCCAATTGTAGCTCTGAAGCTCTTATAATGTGTTTGAATATTTTTGTGCGATCCTGTAAATCTTAATGCTAAATATACCCTATTCTATAGATTTTTTTTTTTTAATCATATGAATAATAAATCTAAATTTTAATACGATTTTCGCTGTACAAAGTTTTTAAAATGTGATTTATAAAACTACATCTAATAGAAAGCAATTAACTGTCACCCTTTTGGGTGTCCCTGTACACAAGCTGGTTATCCTATTTCTACCATTTTAAATAGCTACGGCCATGCTGACAAACCGAAGTCGTCAACATTTTCAACCTTTATTGAAAAGTGTTAAAAAAGCTTTCCCCTTCACTTTTGCTTGAACCTTTTCCTTAATGTATATGGGAAATAAAAATTTTATTAACATTTTCTAAACGTTAATTTCATTTCTTAGTGGATCGATTTATCAGATGAGATTTTGTGTTGGCTATTATTAATTGCAAACTAATCACTTTCAAACACAATTACGAAACTTTTCATTCATAAACGTGCGACATAATATTAGATATTCTTATACGAATTGATTGCTAGGGTTTAAAACCAATTGACTACGCCAGGGTCCGAGGCCTATTGATAGAATGCCCTCCGAGGGGGTGGGGGAGTCTTTCTAAAGAGACTTAGCCCGTATTTACGCGAGTTTCGGAAAAAATAACTCGGAAAATTCCGAACGTTTAGGTTGATGAGCGCGACCTGGGATTGAACCGGGTGTTGTAGAGATTGTTGGTAGTATAGATTTATGTCCTTTTAATAGCCGTGATAGTCTAAAAAAATTAAGGATTAAATGCGATGTGCCAATAACAATCCAGATTGCTCGAAAACTCAGATGATTATTTATTGAAGAACTGTTACATACAATTTTTAATTGGGATGGAGAAATTGATCCACAATATTAGTCCGAACAATCATGAACAATAAAATACATTGTCTAATCCAAATAAATTTTACAGAAGGAATTAGCAGATGAATATATCTAGATACACCTTTTTGGATAGCAATATCTAGATGGGCACGGGGAGTACAGACAAAACAGCGAAGCTACCTTTAAATGCCGAAGCTGAAGCGAAAGTGATAAAAAATGAACTAGAAGTTTGGCAAAAACATTAATTTCAAAAAGAACTTTCGCCAAATTAGGACGCCGCAGCAACACCAGTTTTTTAAGTCAGTACGAAAATTTACATATATTATTTTCAAATATTGTGGCTTAGATATTTGTCGCCATAAGTGCGTTATACATTATATGTTAACCATAAAATTCGTTGAGCTATTGTGATAAATCAAATCGATTTAATTCTGAAATTACGGAATATCAATTTAGCTTACACATAATAATGCATGCTGACGCCAGATATAATTACACATTTCCTTGAGTCTCGAAGATGAATTGACAGATTTAGTATTATGAAAATAATAATAACTTTTATTTCTCGCGTTTTCAAATCTATTTCTGAAAATGTATATTAACCGTTGATAGAAGTATTAGACTTATTTGATACGCGTTAATTAATGACAAGCAGCCGCAACATACAACGGTACTTATGATTTTCATTCCGTTATTATATCTATCTTCTATAATAATAAAAGAAGATGTCTGTCTGTCTGTCTGAGCATCTATACGTTCAGCCCCTACTGAACGCAGAACTACAAAATTTGACATACGGGTGCTCAGAAGCCTGCCCGAGGGGATAGTCAAAACAGAATTTAAAAATTTTGATTAGTTGCGGAGATATTAATTAAAATGTAGACCTATGTCTTAATCAAAAAGCGATCTCAATGACTTAGAATTCACCGAGATTGCATAAAAGTAGATATTTTAACGGAGTTAAAAGCAGAAAAAATGGAAAATAAATTAGAAATATTAGTCCGATCATTACGAATTTGGTACCAAATGAAAGGGGAATTTTTTCCGAATCTAAGAGTGCAAGCGGCTTATCGATACGTCAATTAGATTTTTTAAAATTAACTAAACTATGAAATTTAGTTGACAACAGGCAGACGATTTTCTAAGCGGTCTCGATCGGAAACAAAACACATACGAGACAACTGTCTGTGATGTCTGTGATGAAAACGGAAATGGTTGTAACCAATTAAGATATCATGTGTTTTATACTGGGGGGAAAAATTGCAATTTTCAATTTTTTTCAAAATTTCATTCACGTTACATTTGAATTAATATTCGGCCTAGACAGCATATTATAAAGCTACTGTTCAATTTTCATGAAAATATATGAATAATTAAAAAAAGGACATATTTATTGGAAAAAGATTGTCTTCTTTTATTTTTTTGCAGTATTTGCAGTAGTCGAAATTTCGTAGTATGTAGTTTTAATGCCCGATAATTCGATTGTGAATATTTTTGAAAGAGTACGATTATTAGGGAGGGCTTGAGGAACAGGGAAAAAAGGCAAAAAAAAAAAAAAAGAGTTGCAGCGTTTGAAATTGGTTGGCATATTAAGATTTTAAGGCAAGGTATTTGGTTTTCTTTTTTATCCCAGCTTCTAATTAAAATAATTTCATAAGTAATACATCATTTGAAAGCTTTGTTGATTTGGAATTGAACAGTAGATTACAGAAATTTCTACCGCCAGATGGCGCTGAAATATTTTAAAATTTCAATATTTCAAATTCTAATTATGATTATATAATTTTTAATACATCATTCGAAAGATATTTTAAAGTTCTTTTATATTATCGAAAGTATTATTCGAGATTTTACCCGATTTACACGTTTTAAGGTTTCCTTTTTAGGTTTTCTTTTGTATCTCAGCTACTAATTAAAATATTTTCATAAGTAATACATCATTTGAAAGCTTTGTTGATTTGGAATTGAACAATATATTACAGAAATTTCTACCGACAGATGGCGCTGCTATATTTTAAAATTTCAATATTTCAAATTCCAATGAGCGAGGAAGGTGTTGTAAGTTCTAAAACAGGGATAAGGCGCCTCGAGCGGGACTTAGCTAAAGTTAGAAATTTGAAATATCAGCGCCTAAGGCGCTACCGCACGGGAGTTTACTGCGATTTAGATAAGCTATTTTCACGATATATCAATAAGCTGTTATTAGACCTGATACGGGAAAAAGGCGCCGCAGGCGCCACCGAGCGGGAATTTCGTAAAGTCGGATTTTTCAGGGATCGCGAACCAGCTGGTCGCCGAAGGCGGCTAGTATATATATATATATATATATTATTTATTTATTTATATTTTTTTTTGTTGGAATGAAGAGATGATTCAAGGCTATTTCTTTTTTTTCTTTTCTTTCGTTTTCTTTTTACTTTCCGAACACTATAGTGAGGAAAGAATTGTAATCATGTCAAAAATCCGAATTCGAGATTTTGATGTTTCTATACGTTTCGAGGTCCAACGAGTCCGTTTTCACTACTTTTACGATGATGTATGTATGTGTGTGTGTATGTCTGTGAGTGAACACGCTAGCGTCTAAACGCTTTGTTCGAATAAGCTGAAAGTTGGTACGTATATTGTAAGTCACCATAGTACGAACCCTATAGATTTTGGTGAATCTAGCACTTATAGTTTTTTTACAGGGACACAAAGAAAAATTCTTTATCATTATGGCCAAGGGACCAAAATCTTAAAAGTGCGACAGCACCTAAACGCCTTATTCAATTGAACAAAAACTTTATACACATATTATAGGTCACAGATACTCAATCTGTATAGATTTTGGAGAATCTAGCACTTATAGTTTTTTTACAGGGACACAAAGAAAAATTCTTTGCCAAATTTTTAAAAGTGTGATAGCGTCTAAACGCCTTATTAATCTGAGCAAAGAATTTGTACACATGTTATAGGTCACATTTGAACCAACTGTATAGATTTTGGTGAATCTAGCACTTACAGTTTTTTTACACAAAGAAAAATTCTTTATCATTATGGCCTATGAGACCAAATTTTTAAAAGTGCAATAGCATCTAAACGCCTTATTCAATTGAGCTGAAAATTTGTATGAATATTATAAATCACTGTTGCACTAACTATAAGCATTTTGGTGAATTGTGGCCACCACGAGACTTTCTTCTATATTTTCCTATACATATTCACTCAGTAGCAATAATTAAAAAAAAAAAAAAAAAAAAAAAAGTGGGACTTTGACAAAATTTTGGGTAAAATGTGAAAAATTGTTTAAGTTTGTCAGAATTTATAGATTTTTACAGGGACACAAAGAAAAATTCTTTATCATTATGATCTAAGGGCTCAAAGTTCAGTAGCGTTAAATAAAACCTCGTGTGATATATGGAGAAAAATACTCAAACACTCTGCTATGGTTTTCTCTCTTTTGTTTGTTTAGCAACTCCTCTTTCTTTATTTTATCTACAAAACTGTTAGTTACTCAATGTTCGGAAAGTCAAGTGGAGTCACTCCAGATTTTTTTTTTTTTTAATCTGCAATATTTGAAAGAATGTAACATTCGCTTTTAGAGAAAATAAATCTAATTCTTTTTGTTTTGTAGAAGCCTTTTAAAAAAGGAAAAAATAAATAATTTTAAGAAGTTAAATGCAATTAAATTTTAAGAAAGAATATGTAATTTTCAATATCACACCGGGCACTTCTTATCTACCAGCTTTGAGCGCAGAACCGCTCGACCACTGGTGGACCTGTGATGCAAATCAAAGTAGTGTTTAATTTTTCTGTATGAAGGTAAAGCCTTTTGCAGAAAAGACTATCTAAATTCAACGCATGAAACAGATTTTCTATCAGTGTTGCCAGATCTGGCGGAATATTTTATTCAATAATCACAATAATTTTGAGAAGTGATATTTGATACACATAATAGACTATCAATCTTCGAAGCGATTAGGTAAACATTACAATAAACAATTACTGGTGACTATTGAATAAAAAATCCGCCAGATATGGCAACACTGTTTTCTAGATACCATAGACGAGAAAAGATCGCCCTTATGTAATTAAAATTTATTCTTATTTATTTTTTAATCTTAATTTATATATTTTACGTATTTTTTTATTCTGAAGATCTTTCTGAAATCTGAACTATTTTCTGACTTGTTTACGAAGTTATTTTTTCGCAAATGTATAAAATTTACATGAATATTTTAGTTAGATACTTATAAATTTAATAGTGATTTTTTCTATTTTCTTATTCTTGATTCTATTATTTAGTTTAGTTGATTATGGATGAATTTGATATAAAGAGTTGGAATTTTCAGCTGAATGAGCTTAAAAATGAGGCCGCCATGCGAAAGTGTCAAACGCGTTAGTGATGTCAAGTAAAAGAGTCTCGAATTTTTGAGTTTTAATAAAACTATCGTGAATAAATTCTGTTATTCTGATGGGTGGTGGAATGTTTAGGTCTAAAACCAAATTGTTCAGGTTGAAATTGCAAACCATTCAGCTCCTCATCATCATTCTTTCCATCGAATTTGAAAAGATCTAGCTTTCATTCATTATCTCATTCAAATCAAAGAATATATTTATTGAAAATCAACATTTTAGTACCTTAACCAGAACATCTAATTTTTATTCCCAATTGCAAAAATTCATCTTAGAAATTTTTACAAAGTTTTTCTTTAATAACATAAAGAAAATTCTTCATTCATTTCTTGTATTTTAAAATTGTTTGCAAATTCTGGTGGTAATTTATTTTAAATGTGCGATATTTCTTACCCCTGAAAGGGTTAAGGTGTTTTTATGCAAAGTTAAAATCCTTAAAGAAGGTTACTTTTAATTCACGATTGAATATACACATATTCCTTAAAAGAGAAAAAAAAAATGAAAAATTGATTTATGATTTTCGCTTTTTTTTTTTTTTCCTTTAAATTCTGGCCGGTGTTTCAATTTTTTTGGCGGCCCTAGGCGACCGCTTAGGTTCGCCTAATGGTAAAGCGGGCCCTGAAGGGAGTTAATATGGCAAGTTTGTAAAATATTCGTACAGTCATTTTGCAAGAACCTCAAATTAACCTACTTATACAGAAAGCCTATCAGTTTTTCTGTACTAACCAACTAATACATATGAAAGGACATCTAAGAGGGTGCTTATATAAAGACGTATGGTCCCACTTTCAGTTTCCAATGTCACATTTCTGTTTTTTTAATTTTCAACAAAAATCTGTACATCATCTATGGTTCTATGTTTATTAGTTTTGAAGGTATGGTAGTCAGAAGATCCCCTCCCCCCAAATACACACACACTGGCTTTTGGGCACAGGAGATCTTAAAAATATAAACCAGATTAAAACTCAAAATTCAATTTTTTAACCGAATACAATAAATATTTCCATTACCTATGGTAGTCGGGTAATGGAAGTAAAAATGCAATGAAGGGGCAGAAAAAATAGCAAACAATTTTTTGTTCAAAATAGTCTCCATTTTCCTGAAAATAGTAGCTTTTAAGCCACTTGTACACAAAAATAGTTGCCAAACATTGTAGCCAGGTTGATTTTAGTAGCAAATTGTTGCTTTTTAGTCGCCACTGGGAGCCCTGATATGTGTTATTTTAATCGAATGACTTTTTGGAAATTTTGATTTTATCTTTTAAATTTTATTATATGTGAAACTCAATAAATTTCAGTGTTTTTTTCAAAAACAAACGAGTGAAGTTAGATTCAGTATATGTTTGTAGATGGCTGCACAAGAGTTTTTAACAGAGATAAATAAGGGCGTATTTTTTAACTAGAGTTAAGGGCCCTCTTCACTCACCGCTGCCGGAAGCCGAAACTAATGTTATTCTATGGGAAATTTTTCTTTGCAAATAACTTATTAACTAATACATATTTTTAAATTCTGTTTACACATTCTGAAAATTCCCAGCTGTTAAATTGACGGACCTTTTTTAAAAAAATATTTTTTTAATTTTTTATATTTTATTTTGAAGCTGCAAAATACGAATTTTCAATATGTGAAATTTTTTCATTTTGCAATTTCAAAATAAAATATTAAAAATAAAAAAAATACGTTTTTGAATGTGAAAACAGAATTTAAAAATATGTATTAGTTAATAAGTTATTTGTAAAGAAAATTTCCCCATAGAATAACATTGGCTCAGGCTTCCGGCAAGTGAAGAAGGCCGTTAAGTGTTTTAAGTCATAAAATGTAAATTAATTATCACATTTATTTCCGTGAAAATATCAATTATTTTTTATTTTTATTTAATAAAATAAGAATGTTTTGGGTATATTTTAATTATCCAATAAAAACTGTTAATTTCAGCTATTAACCAATTACAAAATTTAGGAGTTGTCCGTTTAAGGGTTATTGCTTAGAGAAAAAAAAAAAAAAAATCGCCAAAATTTGAACGATAAGCAGAGCTATGCCAACATAATTGATTCCAGGATAATCCAAGTGAAATACTAAGGTAGTTTAGGGCAGCAGCAGCAGAGAACGTCTAATAGCATTGAAAATAATAGTATTGCACTCCTGCTCAAAAGTTTAGCGAGATTTGTAAACAATCAGTTTTTTTCAAATTAAAAACTTATCTCTCAATTAAATGTTTTCAAACATCGGAAATTTAAAAAACTGGGTCTTCTTCATGTTTGTCAGTGAAGATTGGTTTAAGACAACAATTAGGGGGCCTGTAATAAATTGAGCAAAATTAATGTTTGTGATCACTTTGTATCGTTAGGTGAACGAAGTGAACTGTAATTTTAGGATATGTTAATATAGACCCAGTTCAATCTGTGGATGAATTTGTGTGACGATAGCATGTTAAATAATGGAGATATAAGCATTTATTTTAAAAATCCAAAAAAATCAACAGGTTTTTTAATTTATAATATACATTCCCACTTTCAGATAAGTTGAAAAAACACTTTTAAAACAATATACTGCAATCGGAATACAAATATCTTAAATATCTCATGAAATATGAACATTTTTATGAAAAACGTTTTTACGGCGCATGTGTGAAAGATAAAACATTTTATTAAAGCTAGATATATTGGGCAACTTTTTTCAAAAGTGCATTTGAATACACTAAAAATTAAGCGAATTGTACAAAAAAGTACAAGCTAGATTTTAGATATTTTCCAAAAGTTGAAATTTTTTAAGAGGTTCTTCACTAGCTGCATAATTAATTTGAAGATCCATTTATTTCAACCAATTTCCAAATGTTTTTTGGGAAAAACCACTTATGATCTCACAAATCATAGTAAATGAACAAAAATATGTTAGAGTTACGAGCTTAAAAGGGGTTTTACACAAAAAAGTACATTTGGAGCGTGGTTGAAATAATTCGATCTTCAAATTAATTACGCGACATGTGAAAAACCCCTTAAGAAAATTCATAAAAATGAAATTTCATTTCAGAAAATACCTAAAATCTAGCTGGTTCTTTTTCGTACAATTCGCTTAATTTTTATTCTATTCAAATGCACTTTTGACAAAAGTTTCCCCAATACCTCTAGCTTTCAACCTATGCAATATAAAATGTTTCATCATTCGCACATGCACAGTAAAAACGTTTCTCATAGAAATGTTCATATTTCATGAGATATTTATATTCCAATTGCAGTATGTTGTTTTAAAAGCGTTTTTCAAACTAATCTGAAAGTGAGAATTTTCGTTAAAAACTGTATATTATAAATAAAAAAGATGTTGATTATTTTTGAATTTTTAAAATAAATGCTTATATCTCCGTTATTTAACATGCTATCGTCACACAAATTCATCCACAGATTGAACTGGGTCTATATTAACATATTCTACAGTTACAGTTCATTTTGTTCGCTTAACGATACAGTACAGGGTGATCGATCACAAACATCATTAATTTTACTCAGTTTGTTACCGGCCCCCTAATTGTTGTCTTAAACCAATATTCACTGAAAAACATGAGGAAGACCTATACTCGGGGCAAACCTAACTTGAGAACACTGTCAAAGGCTGAGCCTGTGTGGTTCCGCAAGTGATATATAGTTCCTTTTAAATACTTATTTATATTATTAAAAACTAATTGAAATTAACATTAAATATCCGTATTAGATTCAGTAATATTAGTTAAATCTATATACTCAGCTTAAAGTGTATATTTTAATGATTAAGAAATTGTTTAAAAAAATAATAAGTTATACGTCACAATCTACTTATCCAATCAAAAGTTTCCTTTGTTTGGCGATTTACTCAGAAGAGCGAAATTCCGGGAACCCTCAACCCCTGGAATTTTTCGTGGGGTCATTCTTTTCTCGGACACCGGAATTGACGCTTGCTTTTCTTTTACCCTCTTTCTTCTCTTCCTCCACAAGCCCCTTATCTTATCGTTTCAATGGCATCTTCTTCAGTTTGATCCCCGCTTACTTTTCAACCTCAGAGAAACGGGAAAGCTTTGCAAAGTTCTGTTAAGGTTATCATCTTAAACGTTTTTATTAAATTCAGAACAAAATCCTTTGAAATCGGAAAATGAAATTACTGAGATGTGTTCTGAATTGACAGGAATTTCCCGATCATCTATAAACAGAATAAAAGCTAAAGACGAATGGGAAACGACGAATAAGAATTTTTTTTTTCAAGGCTAAAAAAAGTTCTTTTTAGAACTAACACAAAAAAAGTTCTTTTCAGAACTAACACAAAAAAAAATTTCCTTTCAGAACTAAAAACTAAGTCCTTTCGAGGACAAAGCCTTATCAAAGGCGAAAATAAAAAAAATAGATTAATTACACTAAGAATTTAGAACACAAATTATTCAATTGTCTTTTTCAGTTTCTCCTCCCTTAAACAACAACAACAACAACAACAATAATAATAATAATGAGTAGGGTAGGTGCTCGAGTGATTGACATCTATCCTGAAATAATTAATAAATAAGAAAAATAATAAAATCATATATTTTATATATAAAAATTTTATCATTTTATGTCAAAAACTGGAGTATAGATTCCTAATAACTGGTAAAATGAATAACTAGCAGTGTCAAACACTGGAACATAGGGTGTCAATTACTGATAAAATGAAAAACTGGCAGTGTCAATTATTGGAACATTGAGTGGGTGTCAAATAAAAATTCATAAAAAAATAATAATTGTTATCAATTGTATATATTTTAACATATATGTGGTTCTGAATGTCTTTCATACCATATGTACTAACTTCAGTGGCGTAACTAGCCAAAGTGCCGCCCGGGGCGGATATTTATTTTGCCGCCCCTTAAAAAGTCTAAAAATACTTAAAAACACCAAAAAGTGGATAATGCAGGTATATATGTATATATTTATACTAATGAAGCAATATGTCTTTCCATTTGTGCAACTACAGTGTATGTAAACATCCAGACATTGTAGAACAATAAAATTTGGCAATCGGGTATATCGGAGGGGAATGCAACTTGAAAAGAAAAATTATAACTATGTTTAATGAAAACTCGTAATTTTCCCATTTGATGCTTTTGTTAGACTTCTATACGACATATGTTTCAAATTTCAGAAACTTCTATCATATTAAAAATATTTTTAAATGCAACTCACTCATTAACATATTATGAACATTTTAACGAAATACGTTTTAAAATATTTTCATTAAATCATTGGCAAAATTTCTAATGTATTCAATACATTATATTATGGCTGATGTTTAATGCAACACGGTCAGTTGGGCGCACCAGCAAACGGGTGTCCACTCTACCAGCGAACAGATTGTATATGATCAGAACTGTTTAGAGCATTTGAAGTTTTTACTTTTGTTTTTATTTACAGTAAGTAGTTTTACTGATACAACTTTTTTTTTCTAACAGTATATAAAGTTGGTGCTTAATGTAATGAGATATGGACGCCAAGTGTTTGTTTGTATGGTGGGAGAAAGAATAATTTCTAAATGTTTGTTCACATTGAAGGCAATACAGGCGACTGCAAGTGGGAATTTGCTGCGATCAAAATTTTGAAGAATCGCTAACAAAATGGCAACGTTTACTATATTCGGAATTGTTTAAAGAAAAACATTGAATTGAAAGTGAAGCAGCCTAAGTTAGAGATTTGCTACATTCAGAATTTTCAGACGTTGCGAACTATTTGGTTGCCGAAAGCGATTAGTGCAAGAGAAAATAAAATGTGTGAACAATTCATTTGCTCTGATTTATTTTGCAATAGTAATGCGTACATGTTAACGAAGATGTGTGTAAAATCTATCTATTTGCGACTGGAATGTTCTTGCCTTTTTCTTTGTAAAAACTTGAATCAATAGACCAAAATCATTTTCATCCACAAAATATAAAATATTGCGCTATAGGGAATAGAAATAATATATTAATCAACCTTTTTCGGCTAATTCCAGATCTAGACCAAAGGTAGATTTTGATGATCTTTAACTCTGAAAAGGATTGTTGAACCAATCAATACAAATGCATGAGCTATGGAGACTTTTAAAAGCATTACAATATTCGACAATGAATCAGTAAAACTAAAATGCTGGATAAACTGAAAAGCTTGAAAAGACCTTTTTATATCTTCAGTCTCATCAGCAATTAAATAATTTTGAATTCTTACCCTCGCGCGTTTTTAATATTTTCATCAAAAGAATCTGCATTACCAATTATATAGTTTTTATCTGACAAATTGGACGAAATTAGAAAAATGTCTTCTCTTGAGTTATCATAATGTTTTTAGAATCTAGGGTCGATTTATTCAACCAGTCTGTTTTTCACTGAATCCTTTTGTCATCGTAGCTCAATCTCGTAAGATATAGCGGTATCAACAAATTCTTGCATGCTCATATCTTTTCTTTTTGCAAATATAACGCTGTGTATTAATTATTATAATAAAAACAAATTTTGGTTAAATAAATCAATGCATCATCTACTGTTTTGACTTTTTACCGTTGCCTAAGCAAATATATGTTCTAAGTCTAAGAAGTGATGTTCATGTCATCTCACTAGTTTATGTGTACGGCAAAGGATAGAATAATAAAAGTTATTTAAAATAAAGTTTTTGTGAATTTTCTCATTTTAAAAATTGACGTTGCTGTTGTATTATGGCATTTCATTAGTCATATAAATAGAAATTGTACATGTAGTGCAGAAAATAAATAATATTAGTAAAATACTTTGTTTGTAATATGTTTAAATCCATGAAGATGATTTAATTTAATGAACAAATATGTCCGGCCGACTACATCTAATTTTCAATTATCAGATCTTCATTGCGTTTGATTTGCTTTCGTGGGAGCACCATACATTTATTATTTTATTATTTTTTATTGAGAGAGAGCTAACATTATTTCTGTCATACTATCTTAAATTTCATTTTAACAGCAAAATGTACAAAATCTATTATTTCCGCAATCGTAACATGTTTAGATATTCGAATTTTAAAACAAAAAACATTAAATATGCTAAAGTTTTAAATTAATAATAAAAATTTAAATTTAGGAATGTTTTGAAACAGGGTGTCGACAATCAAAAATTTTCCCCTGATTCTTCCACCAGTATTTTTCTGTCGGAAAATTTAGTAGTACATTTACACAACAACTAAAAATTATTATATAAATATACTGGTGGAAGAATCGGTGAAAATTTTTCGGTTCTCGCAATTTAAAAAAAAAAAAAAAAAAAAAAAAAAACAAGGTTTTCCCAAATTTTTATTTTGCAAAGAATCTGTTACAAATAATAAGAATAACTTTTCAAAATATAACTTTCAGTTGATAATGTAATTTCAGGGTGATAGGGATCTTGAGCCTTCCTTTCCTCCTATCCATTTAATGATACACCAGCAATCGAATATATTTCATTATTTCTTCAAGTTTTTTGTCGATACATAATTATTGATATATTAAGCGGATATCACGATAAAACTGCATTTTCAGAGCCAGAAACACTTCAGCTTAGGTCTCAATTTTCAAAACAAAGTTACATTCTGAATCATCTTCTAATAGTATATTTTCAGCTGCAATGTCAACTCATATATAGAAGGTATATACGTGAAAATATTGCGAATGTTAAAGGTTTAATGCTTTAGATGCTTCCTGAAAAGTTACTCAGTTTGCCTATTCGAGCCCACCAGCAGTTTGCCGATTCGGCAGTGGCCGAGCGGTTCTGCGCTCAAAGCTGGTAGACATGAGGTGCCGGGTTCGATCCCAGGTCGCGCTCGTCGACCTAGCCGTTCGGAGCTTTCCTTGTTTTCCTCCGAAACTTGCGTAAATACGGGCTAGGACCCCTTAGAAAGACCTCCACGGAAGGCAATCCTCCTCAGGCCTAGGACCCATGAGTAGTCAATCGGTCTTATTCCATAACACCAACACCACCTATTCGAAAATCATAAAGAATGTTCCTTAATCATTCGATAATCATGAAAAATGATTCGCTCGAGCGAGACATTCATCAGCGCTCTATTTTTCTTACTACTGACGAGCATATTGTATACTTCTCACCGAAAAAATGAATATTCTCAATCAAGAAAAGTTATCTATTAAACCAGGATTGTAAATTTATATGTTAGCAAAAATTACCAATTCTTTAAAAACTAAATTTAAATACAAAATGTTCCATGTATTTTTAAAATACAGATCTGTGTAATCAGAAAACGACTAAAACCAGAAGCAAAAGCTTTGTAAATGTACGATAAATATGCGTCGCATACGTATATCTGATCGCTTTGTTATTCCAATCAAAAAATTTATTTTTATAAGTCTACGTGAGAGAAGAATATTTATGATCACTTACAAACCTCATATTTGTGATTATAAAGTTTTAAAAATATTTCTCTTCTTTTCTGATAGGTTTATCCTTTTCTAACTGATAATTAACAAGTCAAGGAGCAGGTAAACGTCAGAATTACTCCCTGCTCTCCCTCCTAAAAGTCGGCTCCGTGGAGTTTCAGTTGTATCGGAGTTACTTTATCGGGCATCGATCATCTAATACCTCTTTCAATAAGTTTACAGTAGCAAACTCTGTTATATACTTCGAGAAAAAAAAAATTCAAGTCAAAGTTTTGTGAAGTAATAAGATAATAAAAGTATTTTTTATGGAATATATTTTCTATAAAAATATATCAAAAAATTTTATAGAATCTTTATAATTTCATTGAAAAATATTTTTCAAATCCAAATTACATGTTTGACATTGTGTTGAAGTTGGATTTTCAGGTATACTTTTAATGAAAATTGCCAAAATGTCGCCCCCAAAATTGTGCCGCCCGGGGCGGACCGCCCCCTCCGCCCCACCCTTGTTACGCCACTGACTAACTTAAGACTTCTAAAAATATTTTCCGATGACTAGAACATTATAAACATCCGAGATTGCTCTAAAGTGTCAATCACTGGTGCACTTACCCTAAAATGAAATATATTTAAATATATAATCCATTTCATAAGAAAGAGAACGAAGAATAGTCAGTCAAATAAACCACCATAGAAAAAAAATATATGATATGCACATATTTTAAATTTGCCAAGTCAAGACTTTTTAAATATATATATTAAGCCGTTTTAAGCTTTCATAAGTAAAGCCTATATTTTCAATTTTTAACTCTAGATACAAAAATTTAAAAACCTTAACACAGTACAGACTTTTTTCTTTTTTAATCACTCTCACCCATCTCTCTCATTCATTTCCTTATCCACCTGGAATTGAGAGGTGGTACTGGGTTCGAACCCAGGTCGTACTCGGCAGCTTTGCTGTTCAGTGTTTTTCGTAGTTTTCTTCAAAACTTATTTAAATACGGACTAGATATGGTATCCCACCCCTCCCGTCTGTTAAAGGGAATTCCATCCATAACTTGGCACTCGTACTGCCATTTGGACACACCACCGCCATTCATTTTTCACTGAAAAATTGCCTATTTGTTGAAAGGTAATACTTTAAAGTAACGATGTTCTGAAACCTTTTCTTTCTTTCTCTCTCTTTTTTTTTTTTTTTTTTTTTTTTTTTGTTGTTGTATATGTGTGTAGATTTAAACACTAAATCGGTCATTTATTATTTGATCCACTGCTATTTGTACTTTATCAATCAATTTACCTGGGCTACTTTTCTGATTTCATCGATTTTACCAACATTTTTAATACAACAAAACTCAAATTTTAAGCAATAATTTTCTCTTTTGGGAAAATAGATATATCATTTGCTAAATTTCAATCTTCTGCAAATTCTATTTTTTCTTTTTATAAAAAATAATTCTTTTAGCTTAAGAAGAAATAACTCATAATATGGAATGGTTAGCGAATTAAAACATTATTATTATTCTTGTATAAAAATATTTCGAGTAAATTAAACAAATCTGTATAACAATAAAGTGTAAAATAAAATAAAATGGATTTATAACCATGCATTTGTGGATAACAAAAATATGACTGATAACATTGTGTTTTATTTTAGGGGAGTGAGAATTAAGCAGTGTTACCTGTAAAACAAAGCCCACCAGCGGCCGAGCGGTGCTGCGCTCAAAGGTGGTAGATGGGAAGTGTCGGGTTCGATCTTTGGTTGCGCACATCCACCTACCCGTTTAGAGTTTTCCGTGGTTTTCTTCGAAACTCGCGTAAATACAGGCTAGGACCCCTTAGAAATGCTCCCACAGAGGCCATTCCAGCTAAAGCCCTAGGACCCTAGCATAGTCAATCCCTACAACCAACCAACCTGTTAAAGAAAGATAATTCATTCAGTTCTCAGAGTTTCTGCTCCCAAAGCTGGTAGATAGAAGATGCCTAGTTCTAAATTCACAATCGTCTGTTTAGCCATTTGGTGATCCTTGCAGACTTTTTTCGAAACTCGCATGAATACAGGCTAGGTCATTGAGGTCACTGTGAAATCTACCTAAGTGTGTCCCTCTTTCCTCCTGTAATAGAGGTAAATTAGTATGAAGTCCTCTTGAAAAAATTGGGGACTGGAAAGAGCTGGCTCATAAACAGAGGAGGACTTTCAGAAAGGTTTTACTGTATTATACAGCTTTTCCAACTTCATTTTTCCATTAAAAATTAGTTCACCTTCAATGTATTTTACCAAAGTGATAGCACCTTAAAAATTCTTTTTTTTTAAAAAGAAATCATAAAATACTTTTTGTAGCATTGAAAATTGTTTGAAATTGTATACGCATTATATAATATTCTAAAAAAAAAAAAAAAAAAAAAAAAAAAGTTACATGGGGGGGGGGGGAGAATGGATATCACGGCCATTTTGTTTATAACCCATGATGCATCTGAATATTCTTGCATAGCCCTGTAAACCAGTCATTAATACTATAGTTCAACTTTCACGAGTTGGCCCTTCGTCCCTCCTTCTTTTCGAAGAGTTTACTTTAAGGAAGGGGTGCACAAAGTGAAAAGAATGAATGGGTGGGGACAAAAGAAGGTTGCCATGAAAATAACGCATCAAGCCAATAATTTTTACTTTTCGCCAGCTGAAATCCGTTTTGCCTATTAAAAGGAGCATGTGTTAATATTTAAAAATCAATGACACATAAACTAAAAAAAAAAAAAAAAAAAAAAAACACTTTTCAATCATGTCTGAAATTTCAAAAGGCACTAATGCCTTATTTGCATAAAGAAGTTTTGAGCAATAAATTTAAACAAGAAAATCGCGCTGCTGTTATGGATTATAAATTATTGTCCAGACAATTTATTTTGTATTTCAGAAAAAAAAAAAAAATAATTTTCTTTGAAAACATTTAAAAAATAAAAATGAGAAAAAGTTTTTACGCTATACTTTTTTTTTTTTTAAGAAAAGAAAAACATTTTTAAAAATACTGAATAAATAAATGGGGAATTTTATTAAAATAAATTGAGCTGTACACATAATTTACAGTATTATGTACAATAGCTCTCAGAATATTTGCATACACATCAGATTCGAATATGAAAGATAATTTCTTATTGGCAAAAACTTAATTTTACTTTAATTTAATTTGATTTATTTTAGCAGAGATTTATATAACACAATGAAAGTATTTTAATTCAGTTTTAAAACTTAAATATGTGTTAAGAAAACTGTATAATTAAAGACTGACAACGTTTTTTTTTAAACAATAACAATGAATTTATTCAACAAAAACTTAACAATATTTGTAAAAAAGTATTAAACATTATAATATAAACATAACTAATATCTATATTGAAAGGCAACTATCTTATACTTTTAATTGATTAAAACAAGGCAATCTAATTAATGTGTTTAAACTTGGAGTACTACCCGGAGAAAGATAAACAAACATTAAGAAAAATTTTTAACAGCTGTATTTTAAACAGCAATTACTGATAAAAAAATAAGTTATCAAAAAAACCTCTCTGACATCCAGGCCTGCAATAAATTCAATCCATCTTGATAAAACTCCTTTTCACAGTTTCATAAACAATAAACCAATACATAAATAACTTAAAAATAACTAAAGATAAAAACATAAGTAGCCCAAAGGCTAAGCAACAGATTATACAATCATGCTAAAAACATAAAGAGAAGAGAGAGATGGGTGTTTCTTCTTTCTATTTATAATCACTCAGTGGATCAAATTACAGCCAATGACTGATGCACATCTGTCAAATCAGTCACCAGACATCATAAACGAATAATCGATAAATAACGTCATTAAGCAGACAGCTGATACAGTTTCAACCTGGCCTATTGACCCACTTCCGGTTGACTGAAAACATCATACTCAAATGTAAACAAAGCATCATCACGGCAAATAAATATTAAACAGTAGAAAATTTCCCCAATTAAAGATAAATAAAATAAAAGTTCTTTAATGACAGATGAAAGGCCAAGTATCCTAAGTAATGTAAGTAAACATTATCTATAAAGAATTAAAATTAAAAAAAATGTTTTTTTTTTTACTATATTTTAGAAATGAACTTATCTAACACTTTCCCCATATGTGGGTAGCCTCCATAAATATAATAAAACTTATTAATTTCCAAAACACACAAATTGAAACTGCATGGTACAAAAGAAGCTATTAAAATATTTCCAACAGAATGCCCCCCACCATGCCGTTTCGATTTAACTAAGAAGTTGCCAAACAATTTACATAAAAAAAATTAAATAAATAAATAAATGATTAACAAAAATCTTCAAAAACTTGAAGCTGAATTCAGGTAACAGACATGGACATCCAGATCATAACATCTCCAAAAACACCAGCAGCTTTCCAGCTCCAAAACCGGCACTACACAAAGTTCTAATTTTTTCTTGACAATTACAGATGCATAAGAATTTCATATAAGGATACCACTAAAAAAAATTGTAAGACAAAGATTAATATACAAAGAAACAATTCAATAGAACATATTTTCCATTTCCATTACAAAAACAAACATATTCAAAATAATACATACAATGATGAAAAACACCAAGTGAAAATCCCATAAAACATTCACATAAAACAAATACAAACATGCATAGGCCTATGACTTCATTCACTCCAAAAAAAACCTAAAGTTTCCATAAATAAAAATATACAACACATAGGTAATGAAAATGAAAAATACATATTAGCAGGAAACCAAGTTCCAAAAAAACCATTTACTTTTAAACATTTACATTTATGAAAACTTTTCGATTAAACTTAAATAATTCACCTTTGGTAAGGGGCTTGGTGAACGGGTCCGAAAGGTTAAACTCACTACGAATATGTCTAAGATCAAAAAGGGATTCAAACAACCATTCACGAATAAAGAATAATTTCACATTAATGTGCTTAGAACGCGTGTTTTCAATTGGAGATTTTGTAAAGTCTATAGCAGCCTGATTATCAGCAAAAAGGATTGGACTCTTATGGTGACCTGGGATTAATTTAAACTCAACACAATCCTCCAGAATATGGTCAATCCATTTGAGCTCTTTGACACATTCACACATCGATATGAATTCACTCTCCATAACTGAGAGACTAACACCCTTTTGCTTGAAGGTCCGCCAAGAGATAGGACTATTATTAAGAAACACTATTTGTCCTCCTAATGATATAAAATCATCCCGATTGTTTGCGAAATCAGAATCAGAATAAGCTATTAACTCAGGAACACTACAAGAAAGATTTAATTTAAAAACTTTAGTACATAAAACATATCCCAATAATTTAATTAGTCCATACCAATGATTTAAACCTGGATTATTCTGGAACTGACTATATATGTTAACAGCATATGTAATATCTGGCCTGGTTCTACTAGCAATAAAAGATAGGCAACCTAATACATTCCGATAGGGTAATTTAGCTACCTCCTCAATTTCATGCTGATTCACAGGACAATCTGTTTTGGAAAATTTAACACCTTTCACTATAGGGAGAGAAGAAAAAGGAATATTAAAGGAACAAAACCTTTCGTATACCTCATTAATATACAGTTCTTGAGATAACTGAACTCCTTCTTCATCATATGTAAACTCAACCCCTAACAGCTTCTTGGTTTTTCCCAATACTTTTATGTCAAACTTTTGTTCCAAAATACCAATTATATTATCAATCTGTTTTTGTGTTTTTCCAAAAATAACAAGGTCGTCTACATATACCAAAAGTACAATAAAATTTTCAAAATAATAAGTACAATTACACCAGTTGAATTTTTTAAAGCCTACGTCTAATAAAACTTTGTTCAATTCGTAATACCAAAGTCTACCACTTTGGTGGAGTCCATATAAAGCACGATCTAATTTACAGACTAGTTGCTCCTTTCCAATAACAGAAAAACCCTGTGGCTGAACCATATAAATTTCTTCATGCAATGGGGCATACAAATAAGCACTTTTTACGTCACATTGCGTATTGTGCCATTTGTAACAGGAAACCAACAAAGAAAAGAAGAACCGTACGACAGAAAAATTGACAACAGGGGAAAAGGTTTCGTCATACGTTTCACCCTTTACTTGGTGAAACCCCTGAGCCACGAGTCTTGCTTTAAAACGGGCAATTTTCCCGTGCTCATCTTTCTTAAGAGCAAAAACCCATCTATTTCCCAATGCATTTTTTCCTTCAGGTAAAACAACTAAATGCCAAACTTTTCTATCTATCATGCTACTGATCTCCTCTTCCATGGCCCTTTTCCATTCTGAAGACTGTTTTGATTTTACAGCTTGGTTAAAAGTTTTAGGAACAACTATATCTAGTCATGCATGAACGTCTTTATCTTTATTCACAAAACTGGAGACTGGGGAATCAACCTTCTGATTAATTACACCTTGAGACAAATTTTTCCCTGAAAAATCAAACAAGGAAGCATCAAACTTAATGTTATTGCCATCACAATATTTTTCAACATCATTAAGGGATCTTAAACGGGTATTTTTACCTTCAGGGTAATAGTATATATCCACTCTATCCCCTATTTTCCTCGGGACAGCTTTCCTATTCCAAACTATATCAGATTGAGGAGGACCTGCAGGGACTAATGGCTCATCATCATCAGAAACACTGGGATTATGCATCACAATTTCCACGGGATCGGAAGCTCTACAATCAACCGTTTCATCGGACAGCAAATCCAGGCTCTCTAATGGAGTGCCCATCACAGCTCCACTGCGACTATACATTTGATCTGAAAAAGTCACATTTAATGACTCAATAACTTTATCTTCTTCCTCAATCCAGATACGATACCCTTTGGTTTTTAAAGCATATCCAATAATGATCCCTTTTTTAGCTTTAGACTCAAGTTTGTGTAATCTCTTTTGTTTGGGTACACCAACATAACAGATTAAACCAAAAGGTTTAAGGTGCCTTATAGAAGGTTTGTGCCCCGTATAAAGTTCAAAAGGTGTTTTTTGTTGTCCACGATGTATAACCCTATTCCATGTATAACAAAAATGGAGACATGCCTCGGGCCAAAAACGAAAAGGTAAATTACTATCTTTCAACATGGCACGAACACAATTTAAAATGGTTTGATTTAATCTTTCACAAATACCATTCTGTTCGGGTGTGAAAGTATTTGTGAATTCATGGATAACACCATTTTTATCACAATATGTTTTAAAAAGTTCATTATTGAACTCTGAACCATTATCAGTTCTAATAAACTTTAGTTTTTTACCTAAGAAACGCTCAGCCCTAGTAATGTGCTTTTCAAACACTTCATACACCTGTGACTTTTCTTTAATGGGGTATACAGCAGTTCGTTTTGAATACCCATCAATAATAGACAAAAAAAATCTTTCACCATTTTTACCCTCAACTTTTAAGGGTCCCCAGACATCCATAAATATTTTTTCAAGTGGTTCCTTTAAATTACTATCTTCTATTGATTTAAATGAAATTCTACGTTGTTTACTGATTTTACATGGTTCACAGCTTAGCTTTTTAAACTTTAATTTAGGAAGCCCTTTTACTCCATTATGACGACTAGTATTTACAATGATATCAGGACTTATATGATCAAAACAAGTATGCCAATATTCAATATCTTTAGCCTTAGTCATTGAAATAGTTGGCTTCAAAGACTGCCCCCCATTTCCTTTGAAAACTTTTGGGTAGACATAATAAATACCATTTTTAAGTTTAGCTGTGAACATAAATTTTCCAGTTCTACTGAACACCGTCACCTTGCCCCTACCACCAGAAAAAGTAGCACCATTTATATCCAATTTAGAACCGGATATAAGATTCTTTCTTAATTTAGATGAATACAAAACTTCATCAAAAACATATTCAGTATTATTAAAACTTAATCTAACAGAACCTTTCCCATCTATAGGAACACTGACTCCATCTACCGCGACAATTAAGTCTTCCCCCTCAATAGGACAATAATTTTCAAAGCAATTTAAATCTTTACTGAAATGATGTGACGCTGCTGTATCGAATAGCCAACAGTCGTCACTGTCGTTACAATTACTGTAATTTAATTGAGCCAAATAGTGAAATGGAGGAGGGGTTACTTTGTTTATACCGCGGCCGACTGAGCCATTAACATTTTTATCAGATTTAACAATTTTACTATTTTTAGATTTAGATAGATTAACTCTACAGTCCTTTTTCATATGACCAACTTTTCCACATCGGTAGCAAGACAATGAAGTTTTAGTAGGAAAGTTTTTACCTCTATACTGAGTATTTTGTACCTCTACAGCCAAGTCATGTTTTCTATCTTCCTCTCGTACTTGTAACCTTGTCTCTTCAGCAGTTAATTCTGCCACAATGGTGTTGAACTTGAAGTCGGGTTCCTTCCACCTCAAGATGTACTGTATGGTACTTTCAAACTTTTTGGGGAGGTGTCTCAGCAACTGGAAGCAGATATATTCCTCTGGTATTTCCTTTCCGATGTCTCTTAGTTGATCTGTAATTCTACACAGTCTATTAACATACGAGTTTATTGTTTCATTTGAATTAATTACACACTGAAAAAAGCCAGAAAAAAGCTGCATGTGCCTGGCCCTGGAGTCAGAGATAAAATTCTTTTTTAACCTTTCCCATGCCTCAACAGGACATGTACAATTATCAATAATATTTCTAAACTCTGGTGCCACGTTTAAATACAATGTTGCTAAAGCCGTTCTACTTCTGGATTTAAAATCCTCAACATTTTTAATAGTAATACCAAGGTTTTCATCTATCTCCGGTAGTTTCTCCGTTTTATTAACAATATCCCAACAATTCTTTTCAATTAGAATAAATTTCACATCTTTGCACCAAACAGGATAGTTATTTGAGTTAAGTTTTTCTATAGCAGGGCTTAAACTAACAGCCATTTTAAAAACTATACTTAATACAGCTCTTAAACACTTAAATAAACTGATTATATACTGGTAGTTATTTACTGTGGATAATAATTAAAAAAAATTCATAAATTGGGCATCTGAATCTAAAAATACTTATTATCAGGCATATTTCATGCAAAAGATTCACTAAAACTTGTTTATAACAAAAACAAGTAAATTTCATAACACCCAAAAACGAGTAGAATTTCCAAAAACCACGATCGTAATTTTCGATTTAAATGTATTAATTACATAACTATCCACAAGTAAAACACAACGCCCATAACCCTTATTGGCAAAAACTTAATTTTACTTTAATTTAATTTGATTTATTTTAGCAGAGATTTATATAACACAATGAAAGTATTTTAATTCAGTTTTAAAACTTAAATATGTGTTAAGAAAACTGTATAATTAAAGACTGACAACGTTTTTTTTTAAACAATAACAATGAATTTATTCAACAAAAACTTAACAATATTTGTAAAAAAGTATTAAACATTATAATATAAACATAACTAATATCTATATTGAAAGGCAACTATCTTATACTTTTAATTGATTAAAACAAGGCAATCTAATTAATGTGTTTAAACTTGGAGTACTACCCGGAGAAAGATAAACAAACATTAAGAAAAATTTTTAACAGCTGTATTTTAAACAGCAATTACTGATAAAAAAATAAGTTATCAAAAAAACCTCTCTGACATCCAGGCCTGCAATAAATTCAATCCATCTTGATAAAACTCCTTTTCACAGCTTCATAAACAATAAACCAATACATAAATAACTTAAAAATAACTAAAGATAAAAACATAAGTAGCCCAAAGGCTAAGCAACAGATTATACAATCATGCTAAAAACATAAAGAGAAGAGAGAGATGGGTGTTTCTTCTTTCTATTTATAATCACTCAGTGGATCAAATTACAGCCAATGACTGATGCACATCTGTCAAATCAGTCACCAGACATCATAAACGAATAATCGATAAATAACGTCATTAAGCAGACAGCTGATACAGTTTCAACCTGGCCTATTGACCCACTTCCGGTTGACTGAAAACATCGTACTCAAATGTAAACAAAGCATCATCACGGCAAATAAATATTAAACAGTAGAAAATTTCCCCAATTAAAGATAAATAAAATAAAAGTTCTTTAATGACAGATGAAAGGCCAAGTATCCTAAGTAATGTAAGTAAACATTATCTATAAAGAATTAAAATTAAAAAAAATGTTTTTTTTTTACTATATTTTAGAAATGAACTTATCTAACACTTTCCCCATATGTGGGTAGCCTCCATAAATATAATAAAACTTATTAATTTCCAAAACACACAAATTGAAACTGCATGGTACAAAAGAAGCTATTAAAATATTTCCAACATTTCTTACATTATTTTTATAATGGCTTTTCATTTCTATGTATTTTGTCTAAAAGAAAAAAAAAAAAGAAAAAAAAAAAGAGAAAGAAAGAAAAGAAAAATAATTTAATTACAGGAGTGTAGTTCTCTATTTAAATTTTAAATCTTTTTCTTTCTCTCTTTTTTATTTATTTATTTATTTATTTTTAAGAGAAATAAAGCAAAAAGAAAGAAAGTTTGGTAGATTGGTAGTTTTTTTTTTTTTTTTTTTTATGGTACTCATTCCAAATTATGACATAAGGAAAAAAAAAAAAAAAAAAAAAAGGGGGGGGGGGGGGGAAATACTGCAAACCGAAATTCTGAAATATCGTTTAGACAATCATAACACTCCTCATCGTATTAATTAGTTATAATGTAACAAATATTTTTTAATGATATAATATATTAGAAAGCCCAAAAGTTCTATCTCCTAATTTGTAAATAAGTAAATAGATAATAAGCAGTATTTTCGCCAAAATGTCGCAAAACTCGTAAAGATAGCAAACCACCTCCCTTTTGACCCTCAACCGATTTCAAGGTAATAGAATCGTCGCTGCCTACGTCACGCTTGATTGACAGGGGCCAACTCGTGGAAGTCGAACTATAATCATGCTATATTCAATGCAGAGATGAGAGTGGGAAATAGAAAAAAAGTCTGAAAGTATCAGCAAAACTCAAAGATAATTTAATTTTAGTAATAAAAGAAGAAACAAATACACAAAATCATACTTTCTATAAGCAAAATTGGAAAATATATGAAAATAAATTGTTTAGAAACAGTCAAAGAAAGAAAATTGAACAAAAATAAGAATATTTAGAAGCAAAAACCTGAAAATTGTTTTTAAAAAATTAAGAAAAGTCTGAAATTCCTACAAAAATCTGAAAATTCTCATCCCTGTCAATGAGAAACATGCCTTTTGCATCTAAATAATATATGTTACTTTCATTATGCTTTGTGATATATAAAAAAAATTAAAAATGGCTTTAAACAACTTATCGACCATAATGTACCCGAATCCTTTAGTGAAAACTTCTTTACAAGACAATAATTATCATCGCATTGTTTTCAATAGAAATCATGCCACAGTAGACATGAGCAACATATATAAATTTCAAGGCATTGAAAAACATGTACACAATGCTAGAGAAATGAACTGACGTCATAAATATTTTCTAAATTTTAATGACAGTTGTTTCAAAAACATTAAATGTAGCTATATGTATACAATTTAAAATACGTGTAATATTAAATGAATGCTTTTTATTTATTTATTTATTATTATTATTAGTTACAATAATATAGTAGAAACATCTTTTCATTAAATTCAGACTTCTGAAAATATATAAAAAGTAAATTAATATTTTGATAGATTAAATTATGATTGTAAATTTATAAGTTTAAAAAATTGTATTAAGTTATTTTGAGTTCATTCATTATTGTATCTGTACCTATATAAACGCACATACATACTATTCTTTGAAATAATAACTTAACGTCATGGACGTCGGCAGAATGGGGCAAGGGGGGGCACTAGCCCCCCCCCCCCCTGGAAAATTATACTAAGCATTTTTTTCTTTAACTTTAAAACTATGCTATCAGAATTTCATTAAAAAAAAATATTTTTTCAGGTTGTGCCCCCCCCTGAAATGTTTTCTGGCGACGCCACTGCTTAACGTATTTATCAACATGTAATTCTTTTCTTTTTTTTAATTCAACACCAAATCCTTCAATAATAATTTAAACACAATGCGCAATTTCCCCCCACAAAAAATAAGGATAAACAGCCAAATCTAGTAATCCTACTACCATCTATTTGTATGAATACAGGGAAAAGGGAGTAAACTGGCTCCTGTAGCTTTGACAGTGTACTCAAGTTAGGTTTGCCCCGAGTATAGTTCTACCCAATGTTTGAAAACATTTCATTGGGAGATGTTTTTAATATGGAAAAAAACAGATCGTTTGCAAATCTTGCTAAACTTTTGAGCAGGAGTGTAGTATTGAAAGATCTTTGGCAGTGGCTCGTGGACTAAAAATAGGAGGCACTTCACCTAATATTTTACACTGTATTCATTAATAGAGTATAAATTTACATTTAAATAAAAGGAGTATTTTTAGTTCATTAAAAAAAAAAAAAAAAAATCATTAAAATTTGAACAATAAGCAGAGCTATGTATGGGTAAAAGTAAAAAAATTTCGCTTGACTGAAGTATATATATATATATATATATATATTTGTAATATTCGGTAAAATATAATAAACTCATACATAATGTATGTAGATATTCAAAACGTACATTTCCAAGGGTTACATTAATAAGCATAAGTACAAAAACTTAGGAAAATTATATAACATAATTGAATTAACATTAATAGGGGCCATAAAATTGGCCCATCTGTATTATGACACATAAAAAAAAAGCTGAATTCAGTCAAAACTTTCACCCATGGAGCTGCCAACATAATTGATTCTAGGATTATCCAAGTGAAAATGTTTTTCAGTAAAGATTGGTTTAAGACAACAATTAGGGGGCCTGTAATAAATTGAGCAAAATTAATGTTTGTGATCACCCTGTATTGTTAGGTGAACGAAATCAACTGTAATTTTAGGATATGGATATGGAACTGTAATTTTAAGATATTTTACCCATAAGGTAGAGAAAGTATTGTTTTAGGGTCAAATTTTCAAAACATGAGTTTGTTATATTTACAGAGCTGCCAACCTTTGTGGGAAAAAAAACAGGATATTTTACATAATTTCAAGGGAGAAAAAGGGAGATTTACGGTTTCGTGGAGAAAAACAAAACAAAATTATTTTATTCAATACATGATACTTTTTAAACTAAAAAGACCTAATATAACTTTTGTTTGATGATTTATATTTTAAATTTATTGGGGAAAAACAAATAGTTAACAAGTTCATTAACAAAGTCTAAAAATAACTGCATATGTAAAGAATTTTGAACCCTATATCGCTTCAGTTGGTTCTAAAATCTAATAAAGCAAGTTTTTATGAACATTAATCCAGAGTTTTCCCCAGATAATTTAAGGAGGGTGCTGCACCTCGCCTGATCTTTGTTTGGAAAAGAAAGAAACAACAACAAAAACGAAAAACCACCTTGCCCAAATCTATTTTTTCCCCCCCATTACTGCCTTTGTAGAAAATAACCTACAAACTGAAGATAAATGCTGTAAATATAAATAAAACTATTGTGTGTGACAATCAGCACATTAACAAGTAAAGAAAAGTTTAAAAACAGACTTTTCTTTTTGTATGCATATTTATGACTAAATTTTTAAATTAAGTGTTTGGATTTTAAATGTCAAATGTCCTTAAAAATTCAAATCCGCCTTCAAGAATCTTAAAAGTGCTTTTTTGTAGTTCCCCATCATACTATAGGTATGGGGAACTTAGGTAATTGTGAAAATTTCGACCTCGTTTTTTTTTACTTTTTTATACGTTTTCAGGTGTGAGGAATCCGAAAATGACAAAACTTGTATGGTGTCTGTTAGTGTGTTAGTCCGTTAGTCTGTTAAAACGATATCTCACGAACAAACGATCGCAGAGGTCAGATCATCGCAGGGGTCAGTTATTTGGAATTTACGATTTACTTAAAATGGCAGAGTAAGGCAAAATTGAGCATAAACTTCCATTTTGAGGATCATAAATACATTAGACAACTTCAAAATTACATTTATGATGATTGAATACAAATATTCTAATTGAAAAATTTCGTAAATTATTGGTAATTTACGATTTTATCAACATAGCGAAATTGTAAATTTTTCATATAAATATGAATTTTGAGGATTATTGCATTGGAAATAGTAGCATGAAAACTAAACAACGGAATTGACCCCGATAAAATAAATTAATAGATTAGAATAAGATAAATATATCGAAGTGAACAGTGGATAGCCTATTAGGCGGGGATTTCATTCTGTCACCATATCAAGCTTTGGTCAAATTCATTTCTTTTAACATGATTATAATATGTCTTCCACTAGAAATTTGTGAGAACATAAATATGATGGGGAACTGAGCAGAGTCCACCTATGCCAACTAGTTTTTTTTTTTTTTTTTTTACTAGCAGTACCCTAAACTTTTTAAAACCTGGGCGAAAATGTTTGATTCTTTTGTTGTAGAATGAGAAAGTTAATTGGGAAAAATTGATTAGAGAAAGGGATTTTTATTTTTATTTGGGGGGGGGGGGGGGAGTCAAACTATAATTACATTAGTGTAAACTGTTAAACATTTCTACTTCTTTATAGGCTCTAGAATCTAATAAAGCAAGTTTAAAATGAATATTGATATTTTTGCTGTGGCTTGTAGATGGAGAAAAGAATGAGAAACGAAAGAGTTCCAAAGAGCATTTCATCACCGATCACTAGTAGGAGATAAATTATGAGGGAGAAGGAGTAACAAATAATTACGTATGCGAGAAATATTGAAGGATTCTGTAAAATATCATAAAGTAAGTTTTAAATGAATATCGACATTTATGTTGTGGATGAAGACAGATTGTGAATTGGAAGGCCTTCGTAAATCTAAAAAGATGGCATCTACGAATTGTCAAAAATTTTCGTTTTTAGTTTGATTTTTCGAAAATATTAGAAAAACGGGAGAAATACACATTAAAACGGGAGATAGGATAAAAAAACGGGAGTCTCCCATGAAAAACATTAGAGTTGGCAGCACTGTATTTACATGTTTTGAGGCCCCTGAATCCGAAAATCATGTTTTTAGTGAATGATCAGTGTGTATCATCAGCATAGCTCAAGAACAAATAGTAGCAGAAAGTCCAAACTTGGTATTCTAAATGTATATGATATAGGGATGCTACACTAAGCTTTTCGTTGAGATGAAGCAAATGGTTCGTGTACAGGGACGCCCAAGAGAATTAAAATACATTACGTCTATGGGGGGAAATGCAGGTAGAGTTTAACATCTATAGACTGCACTAAACCAAATGAAACGAATATATTTTTTATATGCGTAAAAACATGTCTCATGTACAATATGGTAGGAAAATCATTCACTGTTCGTTTACAGGGCTACACAAAAAAACTATATAAAAGTGCGACAAGTTGCAAATTGATGGAAGTATATTTCAGGCTGGGTCATGTATTATTACAAAAGGATTATATTTAGGTGAACCATGTGGTCTGTGTATAATCTTTGAAAGATATACAGGGCTGCATATATTTAAGCAATAACATTCATTTTTGTTGTTAGAGGATGTGCTTTACAATAATATTTTACCATTTCCAGGAAAGCTGTTCGGGAATTGAAATAAATTCTTCATAGATATGGTAAATTATGTATGTTTTTAAGCTAAACATTCATAGCTTGTTTTTTTTGTATATTTACATGTTTTGAGGCTTCCTGATTACTGTAGTCAAGTTTTTTAACGTTTGATCTTTGTCTCTCTTAGAGTGACTTAAAAGCGAATAATTTTAGGAGATCCAAATGTTGTATTTTGATAAGTTTCAAGGAATGTTGCGTGTGAAAATTGTCTGAATAATTTTAAGTGAACTTTTATTTTAATAACAGGTTTAAATTCTATATAAATGTAGGTGCATTAACCCTAGCATTCCCAAAATGGGGTCTTTTTGACCTCATTTTGAAGTTGAAATTTAGTTAAACCCGCTAATCCGCCAGAGATAGAAAATGTAACCAGTGGAATTTTGAAACTTCTAAACCATACAAAAAGGCATGGTGCAGGTGATTTTCGCAAAACATGCCAAGCAGCACCTGAAAGCAATTTTTCTGCAGTAATGCCTTGATATTGGGAAAGCAAAGGTTGATGAAATGATGGTTGAGGGGGGGGGGGGGGGGCATTCGCCCCCCTCACACAGAGCTAATTCATTTAAAACTCCTCCAAAGCCTAATTTGAATTGTTTAACATAGATTTACATAACAGTACTCGTTATCTTACCTTTTAATCTCCAACCTGTATTATAACTCAAAACCTAGTATTAGAAGAAAGCTCAAACTATATTTTAATAATTTCGGAATGTTACTAGAAAATTTTTATTGAAATCGGACAAATAGTTAATAATGGCTTTAAGTGTTTTTATGAATGAAGGTGAATAAATAACCAGTGGTTTCGAGGGAAGAGGGGGGGGGGGATATCCTTTTTCTTTTTTGAGTATATGAACAAGTATAAATTTGATATATTTTATGAATATAAATGACTTTAGAAATATGTCAGATATTAGTGAATTTGGTTTTTCTAACTACCTAAAATAGCCATTACACACCTGATTACGTTTAAATAAATGTTGATGCGTGTATTTATATATAAGTTGTAAAAATAATTTTAGCATTTGCTATTTAAAAATGCAACTTACTCAGCTATAAAGTTTATCGGAAATTTGTTCTTAGGAGTTATGATTTTTACAGACTACATCTTATTTTTTTTTTAAGTAGGTTTTATTATGTAAATTTAATTGGTTGACGAAATTTTTGAATCACTTCTCGTCTCTGTTGTCAATCAGTCAGCGAGGCAGCACCCACAACAAGCAGTGATAAATGTGGCGAGGATGAATACCATACTTCAAGCAATCACGAACCCAGAGAAACTTCCTTTGGCCAATTCACTAGAAGGGGTTTGTAAGCATTAGAGTATTGATGCATTCCTTTTTCCTTAATTATTATTCTATGGTATAACCTCACAGAAAAGAAGGAGGGGGGGGTTTCTGCTGTGCTGGGGACTTATTATTTAAAATTCTTGAATGATATTTTAGTATACTAACACTTTTCCTTTCAATTTAATATAATATTAACATATTTTTTTTTTTTTCTTTTTTTGGCCTGCAACAAATTTATCTGGCATAATATGGTCTGCAGCACAATTAAAGTTGTGCAGGCCTGTTCTACAGTATATTAATAATACTGATATCTTTATAATTAAACATACATGTGTGTAAATTAGAAAATGTCATTATGAAATAACATCTTTCAGACCACAGGGAGAAGTAATAATAATTTCTTTAGCAGCATGAGTTTTTTTTTTTTTTTTTTTTTTTTTAATCTTTAATACATACATTTTTTTTTTCAAATATTAAATAAAATAAGAAAAAATAACATTTGATAACGTTTTTTTATTATTATTAACAGATCAACAATATATTTACAATATAGTTTTTCATCTATATTTACAAGGAAATGTGTGCTTTGCATCTCTCACAGAAGACTTCAATGAACATTTTCTAGGCTCTGACTTCCTTAAGAATTTTTTTAACAGCTTCACTTTTTCTTGCTTTCCACAGCAATAAATCGTTTATAATTTATATTTACAACCATTTTTATTTCTGATATACCTAAACAATAGGGTACATTTCTTAAATGCGATATCTATCGCCTACTAGTTTTTCCAATTGATCTTTTGCCAGAAAACAGATGCTTGGGCTTCATATTTAGAATTCTTCTATCACCTTCACCTTTCCTTGCCTGCAAGTTTGCAGGGCGCTGAGATATTTTTGCCAATTTTCTTGCTTTCTTTCTTGCCTAAAATAAATTAAAAAAAAAAAATAATAATAATAAGTAATTGCAATTAAAAAATTATATGCATTTTTGCAAATAACTGATATGCACAAATGCACACACATGCATGTCAAAAACAAAAAGGTATCAGAAACAGAAAAATTTAACAAAACTTTAATTTATTGCCTAACTTGAAATCCTTAGTGTGGGTCTTACAGGACTGCAATATTCACCATTATTGTATTCAGTTTTATAATAATATTTGCAGCTCTGATGCATAAAGTGAAATATTAATGTAGACATTTAAAAAAGGCTCAAAATTTTAAAATTATGTATTTTTTAGACATATGGACTGTATCATTCACAAGAAGACTTCCTTTAGTTTTTAGTAACTTCTGTAACAATGTTGCACAAATTATCAGTTAAGTAAGTAAACATATATAGCAAGATGAGAGAGAGTAAAAGATTGCAAATCCTTATCCATATTAACCTCTTTAAGAAATCCCGTTATCACCCTTTCTCTTTTGTGATATAAAGTAATTGTATTAAACCCCAGCCCCCTCAAACAAAGCAATTTAAGTATATAACAGGATGCAATAAACTACTACTGTATTTAGAGGATTTTTCTCTTTAGAATGTTTGTACATCATATTTGACTATAATATTCACAAGATTGCTATATTTAGTTTATATATTTTTTTTTTTACTGTCAGTTATAAAAGAAAACATAACAGCTATCAAATAAAGGACAGTAAAATAATCTAGAAAATTGACATTTTTTTTATGTATTTCTCAAATATGTACATCATATATGGACTGCAATATTCACAAGATTATTGCATTCAGTTTATGATAATTTATATAGCCCCATTGTACAAACTGTCAGTTATATAAGAAAACATAACAGCTGTCAAACAGGGCAACAAACATACCAAAAAATATACTACAGTAAAAATTAATAATACAGTAAAAGTAATAGAAAATTATAAAATACTTAAGTAATTCTTAAATGTGTACATCATATTTGGACTGCAACATTCACAAGATTATTGCATTCAGTTTATGATAATTTCTATAGCCCCATTGTACAAACTGTCAGTTATAAAAGAAAACATAACAGCTGTCAAACAGGGCAAATTTAGCAATAATACACAGCTAAAAAAAATATATATATATATATTTAAAAAAAAAAAATTAACAATTTCAATTCTTTATACTATTTTTATTTATATATTTTTTTTTTTAAATATGTATATCATATTTGGACTGCAATATTCACAAGATTATTGCATTCAGTTTATGATAATTTCTGTAGCACTGTTGTACAAACTGCGAGTCATAAAAGAAAACAGCTGTCAAACAGTGCAATACAAATAGTAAACAGGATCTTAATTAAAAATATAGTTAACTGATAAACTACTAAAAAAAAAAAAAAAGAAAAAAATCTAGAACAAAAGAGAAAAAAAAAAGAATCACACATACCACCTCATCTTTAATACCAGATTCATCTCTTGGAGTTCTAGAACTACTGCGGACACGGCCACTACTATCTTCTCTCTTTCGTTTAAGAGGTCGTATTTTTCTCTCCTCAACAGCATCATTGAAATGAGCCTGCAAAAAGTATATACAATTAATATTTAGGATATGCTACAAGCAACTAATTTTCATCTTATATTTCTTGAAATTTTTCTTTTGGATAAAAAAATAAAAATATTTCCTAAAGCAAAGTAATTTATTAGTTTTATTTTGCATATTAAGACTCCCACAGTAAAACAGAATATGTAATGTCAAAAAGAATAATCTCATTAACATAAAAAGGAAAAACTCACTTTTTTATTTCCCAATTCAACACCTAGTACTCTCATTTCATTTCTTAACTTGCTAACACTTCGAGTTCTCTGTAAAATAAAAAAATAAGTTATATAATTAAAATAATTTTCTAGATACACTAATTGATAAAAGCATATAAATGAGATGTTAAAATTTAAATGAATTAGATAAAAAGTGAGAAATGCTTTTGTTTAGAATGTTCCATAAGGATGAATCATTCTAAAAGATACTTCAGATTTGACTATGAATTTTATTAACTTCCTGTCTTTCAAGTCTTGCCGCCTGCCTCCTTCTTCCTATCTTGTGTTTCTTGGGTTGTTTTTTCATTAATTTTGATAAGTTTATGGTTTTAAGTTAAGATTTGTTGTATTACTTTATTGATTCGTTTGTTTTGTAGGCTGTTAATTAATAGATCTGGTTTCTTTACATTAGTGTATTTCATCCACTGATGATATTTTTTTTTTTTTTTTTTTTTTTAAATCTTATTGGTCATTGGTGTTTCAGTGATCTTGTATCTGTTGCTTGGCTTCTACTATGCTTAATAGATCATCTTTATTATTTATATATATATATATATATATATATGCAACTCTGATAGCAATAAAGGCTTAAGCAGAACACTTAGGGTAGGGGGCCCTGGACACTCAACTCCAGTTAATGTGATTTTGAATTTTAAGCACTATCCATCTGAGCTAAAATTTTGCATACACACATAGCTCCTATAAAAGTTCATGCAGAGATACCAACTTCTAATGACAAAAAAGCAGGAGATTTTTTAACAGAAATCATGAGACTTTTTCCAACAAGGAAGTTTGTAAGAAAAATGAGTAAAATAATGCAAATTTAATTTTAAGTAAAGCTTTATAAGCTTAGGAGGTATTAAGTATTAAAATTAAATGAATAATATGTTTCTTGCAGTAAAACAAACTATCAAAAAAAAAAAAAAAAAAAAAAAGTTTAAATAACTATGTCTGAGGTTTAAGTCAAAATAGATTTGATCATTCTGCTCTTAATATAAAACAATAAGAATCTTAATTATCTTTGTAAGAGAAAATGTAATAAAGAAATGAAAATATCTGCTACATTCTAATGAAATTTGAATTCTTTAAGTTTTCAATAGTTATCGTATTTAAAAAAAAAAAAAAAAAAAAAATCTTTTGATAAGACATTTTTTATTATGCAAAAATGAAAGTTAAAAATTTATTCTTAGTAAAAATTAGTTTCAAAGCATTGTATAGTAATTCACATTCAAACTGAACTTGATAAATTGCAGGGCAAGATAAATTTCATGTCTGAATAAGTCAAATCTTGTTTGACATGTTTAAACAAGTGAGCTTGCTCAGTAGCAGAAACAAAACTCGGCATCTTGTAATTAGTCAGTCACAAGCTGTTGCATGTGTAACATGCATTATTGAGGCTATACTATTTTGAAAAGAATCATTGTTAATTATTTTTTTAATGTTATAGTATATTAGAAAAATGGAGAAGTGCAGTGCGGGGGAAATGACTCAAAGTGATTGTCACTTGTTATACCATGTTAGGAAAAAACCTTGCAAACTCTTGATAAACTATTTGTCTTCATCATTAAAGTGTGTTTTTGAAAAAGTATAAATCATAGCAAAACCAACATATTATATATATATTAAGATCTTTTAAACTGAAATTAGTTGACAAATAACATTTTCTGCATTGCTGCTTTCGTTGCAGTACTTGTGCGTACTTTGTTTTCCTGACGAAGGATCGTGTTTTTTTTTTTTTAAACTCAAAACAGTTGCTGAATATTCTTGTATTTTATGATGTTTATTCAAAATTTATACTTATTAAATAACATTTTGGTTCAAATTTTTGTATAATTTTACTAAAATTGGAACTTCTAATTTAGCGATTTCAAGAAAATGCAGGAATTGGAAATTTTAAATTTGAAGTCAGAAAAAATAATGAAGGATGCAAAAAGCCATTTATTTTTATTTTTTCATGTTGTAGAATACATTCTTTAGAGCAAGAATTTAAAAAAAAAAAAAAAAAAAAAAAAAAAATTGATTATCCTTTCCCCTCATTATGATATTCCATTTGGAGTGGAACTCTGCATTTCATTAAAAAAAATTTCAAAATAATATTTCAGGACTTTTTCCTGGCCATGTGCAAATACTTGCTGGTTTAATTTATTTTTTTCTGTATTCCTTACATATTAAAGCATACTCATAAAAAATTTCATCACCATTGGTTGGTAAATAAGGGAGAAAAAAATTGTTCTTTATAAAAGAACAAATTGCAATTCTTCCGTCTGATCGAAAAATAACATGAAATTCCCAAATCTTTAACAAACTGTAAAACCTAAACCATTTAAGATAAAGCAAAAATATTTTTTTTTCCTTATTTAAACCCATAAAAGGAACAAATACACCAAGTTTCATGGGTGCCATGGTGTGGTTGAATTGACATGGAATGACCCTGTTTTCTTTTATAAATATGTATCAGCTTTTTTAGCGATAAAGTTTTATAGAGATAGTTATAACTTGAAATATATAATTTAACGAAGATTCACAAAAAGCAGTTATGATAAGTTACCTTTTTAGCAGTCCTAGGCATCTTCGGTTTAGTAATATTCTTTTTCATTATAGATTCTAACTTCATTAGTCCTTTCTTTTCACGTATCCTAAAAAATGAATAAATCTTTACTATCCAGTGTATAATTGTCTATTAAATTTTTAAATGGGAAACTTTATAGTTATTTATAATAAAATAGCACCACTACAATCTTACTTTTTCGCCAATTCTCTGATATTTTTCATTTCTTCATCATCTTCGCTCTCTGAATCAGCATAAAATCCAGCTTTTAGTCTTATTTCTTCTTCTTTTTCTAAGTTATCCAATTTCTGAATGGATGGAGGAGAGAAAAATTTCAATATAAGAATTTCTAAAATAATAAGGAACAACAAAATATGAACTTTGGGCTCAAAACCAACCAACAAACTTTCTAAATATTCTTAATGAATGTCATACCTGCCAATATTGTAGGATCAATATAACAGATTTCATAAGCGTCATTTTCAAGCCTAGACAGCATCGATGGGTTTCTGACATATGACAGTATTTAATAGTTAAATCCACGGTTTAAATTGCCAAAACTATTGGAATAAAAGTTGAACTCAATAAGTAAAAATCTTGTAACAGGGCTCCCACTCAATTTCAAAAATAAAATTCTCCGACTTTTCCAGGTCGAGTTTTAGAAAATTCCAGTCACAAAATTTGTTTCACAACATAAAAGACAACATAGCAACATGAATTGTGATATAAATTGAATGCTGAAAAAGCATTTTCCAGGTTTGTATCACCATTTTTCCAGGTTTTTGAGTAATATTTACAATTTTCCCTGATATTTACCTGACTTTTTTTAGTAATCTCAAATTTCCAGACTTTTCCCTGACCCGTGAGAACCCTGATGTAATTATTAACTAAAAATAGTGCTATCCATTGAGATGCATGAGAATTTTTTTCAGCAAAAGCAAAAAAATTGCTTAAAAAAATTGAAGATTTTTTAAATTAATTATAACTTTAAAATGTTCAGAATAAGGGAGAAATATGAGAATTAAAGAGAGTGGGAAAACAGTCCAAAATAAGGTAGTCTCCCTTCAACATAGTTGGCAACTATGGCATACCTGTGAACACCGAACGATCAAAATAATGGAGATTTTATAAGCAGCATTTTCAGGCCTAGAAACATTTATGAGTTTTTGACATATGACAGTATTTAATAGTTTAATCCATGGCATAAATTATAAAAAAAATTTTAAGGGTGTGTTAAATTTAATCATTAAGTTAAAATTTTGTAATTATTAATTAAAAATAGTGCTATTATTGATTAATGAGTTTTTTTTCCCCCCCAGCAAAAAAATAAAAAAATCTAGCTTAAAACGTTCAAGATTTGTTTAAATTTTGAATAAATTATAGGTATAGCTTTAAAATATTCAGAATAAGGGAGAGTTGGCAGGTATGCATATCTACCACAGTATATAATAGTTTAATACATGGCTTAAATTGTCAAAAATCTATATACGTAAGTAATATTTAATTATGTAAAAAAAATTTAAGCAAGAGCAAAAATCTTCCTTAGAAAATTGAAGATTTGTTGAAGTTTTGAATAAATTATATGTATAACTTTAAAATATTCAGGAAAAGGGAGAAATGTACAAAAATAAGGAAGGGCGGAAGACTGTCTCAAAATAAGGGAGAGTTGGCTCGTATGAATATATATTCCAATCTGTTTCTAAACCATTGAAATTTTAAATTTATAGAAATTAACTTACAAAATAAATAAATACATAAAAATAAAAGAATTTAATACAAAAATTTTAAAAGAAAGAAAAATAAATTCTAAGATAAAGCAAAATATGTTTTGTTTCCATTATTTTCTAACAGATGGTGCTACCATTAGAAAATTAACTGGTTAATATGAAAGATGCTAGTATGATTTTGATTGGCCATAGCCAGGCAGGCTCTAGACACTTATCTTTAAGCAGGGATGAATGAACCTACATATAAAAAAAAAAAAAAAAAAAAAAAAAAAAAGGCAGTTTTTAGGACTGTAGCCAATAAAATATATGTTAAAAAAAAAAAAATAAATAAATAATAATCCAAAATAATACTAGTAAATTACAAGACGTATTCCACAATATATCATTTTTCTTTAAGCAATAAGTGAAAAATAATTAGGGGGAAAAAATCTGAAGTCAGGAAATGTTAACAGGCAAAAATTCCTATGCACAATAATCTTTGTTTATGATTGTATATTCTTTCTATGGATAAAACTGACAAAAGGATTTAAAAAAAAATAAGTAAAACTTATGTACTCTAAATTATACAAACTTTATTTTACAGAACATAAAGCACAAATCTATACAACAGCTGAAATATCCCATCCTTATTTATTTCCAGCTATCAATATTTTCTCAGCTGTAATATGTATGTAATCTTTAAGAGCAACAACAGATAAATTTTTCCCAATATTCAGAAATCAGCTAATATAGGATAAAATATAAATGAACATAGCTTCACATTTTATGACATTGATTACTTGTATCCTTGTCACGAGTCTTTAAAAAACCTCATATAACAGGGGTAGATCCAGGTTTTAATTTTTGGGTCCCTTTTTTGTGAAAAACAGAATATTTTTGTGACATTTTTATTTATTTTTGTGAAATATAAAATATTTTTGTGAAAAAGTAAAATATTGTGTAAAATCTACCGTTTTTATAATCACTTTATGTAATGTTTAATATCAAGTTAAGAGAGTTTAGTTGAGCTAAATTAAGGCATTAATTAAAAATAATACTGAAAACATTTAATAAAAGGATCATTTTTATAAACAAAATCTTGTGAAGGGACTCACTTCATAAATTTGAATTTTGTGAAGGGGCCACAAAAGGGACCCAAATTTTGCCTGGATCAACCCTTGTATAATAACCTCTTTCAAATGAACTTAAGGAAAAATATTCCTGAATTTAATTAAATATACCGCACAAATCTTAAAATAAACATTACCTCTTTTAACTCTGGATCTATGAAATCAGCAATATTATGACCTTCCCATAGTTCAGGTATAATATCATACTTTTGGTCATCGGGTATCACATATTTTTCTGAAAGAAAATAAAATTATAAGAAGCTGGAAATCACAGCTGTAATACTAGAAATAAAATTTAAATTCACTTTGTGTTTTTGCAATTTTTGTTAATATAAGTTGGAACAGACATTTAGAAGAAAATCTAATTGATTAAAGAAAGAAATAAAATCTATACATACTTTTCACAATGGAATTTACTGCAGAATTATACTTCTGCACATTAACTAAATTTCTGGTGTTTTTATTAATATCTTTTGAATCAATAATCTGAACTAAAATTATGCATTACTTATTCCTGATTTTTGTCCAATTTGAATAGCAATCAGCTGAACGATGTAGCTTTGCATAGCAAACTAAAAATCCTGACAAACACATATATAATCCGTCGCTGACAAACACATATATATAATCTGTCAGCATAGATGTCGAGTAAGTTACAGGCCACCCATATTCAAACTGAATCTTGCATTTAAAGTAAGACATTTATCAGATAACATTTTTATAAGCAAAATAATAAATACTATTTTCTTTATTGTAAATATATTAAAGTCATATATAGAGGTGCCAAGTTTCAATAAGAGCTATCAGTAATCAGAGTTCTACATTTATGAAACGTGAACCACCTCACGGAATAATTTTTACGCACAAACTCACACATAATAACGAACTGCACAGTTTTTGTAAACAAATATATAATATATTAATTAAAAAATTAGAAAAATTTCTAAACAAAAGTAAATAAATATGTATTTCTTTAACTTCTTACAAAGTGAAAGATTTTTTTTTTTTTTTTTTTTTTAAACCTGCTTTGGAGGGGGAGGGGAGGACATTTAAATCTCTCTCTCTCTCTCTCTCTTTTTTTTTTTTTTTTTTTTTTTTTTGGGGGGGGGGGGGGGGTAATTTTTTATTTATTTATTTTTATTTTTTATAGTCACTTTTTTATAGACAACTGTTTTTATGACATTAAATTCTAAAATATTGTTCTTTTTTTTATGCATCTTGCATATTTTTTGTTTGATGATTCAGTATGTATTTTAAATTTATTAAGGAAAAAAATAGATTCATCAAGTTCAGTAATAAAGCCTAAAAATAACTGCACATGTGAGAAATACTAAGCACTTCTATCACTTTTTTTGGTTTTAGAAGTAAACCTTGATCACTAGGCTAGGAGGGGCAGTCAAAATATAAATAATTAGATGAATGAGAAATGAAGCAATTCTACTTCTTCATAGGTTCTAAAATCTAATAAAGCAAGTTAAAAATTAATATTGACATTTATGTTGCTGATGGAAAAAGATTGGGAAAGTAAAGACTTTTGCAGAGCTTTTAATTGTCGATGGCTACTTGGAGACAAGAAATGAAGAGGGGGGGGGGATATTATATCAGCGAGAAATATTATATAATTCAATTTCTTTGTAGTTTCTAGAATCTAACAAAGCAAGTTTAAAATGAATATTGACATTTATGTTGTGGATGGAGAAAGATTGAGAATTGGAAGGCTTCCGTTGTTCGTTTCATCGTCGATCGTTAGTGGGGATTCTCCTTTTTTAACGATCGATATCCGCGATTTTTTAAAAAGCTTATAATCCGTAATTTTTATATGTTGTCCGTAATGCCGTAATTATTGCAGTAAATCCGTAATAATTACGGACAAATCGTAATAATTGGCACCTCTACATATATAATCCCCCAAAATAGTACTGAAGGTATTAAATAGATTCTAATTATAACTACAGCTGTTCTATCAGTTTTCATGAAACATAGATGATCTTAAAGCAGATTTTTTCTCTCTTTTCTACAAATAACGTCACAAATATATGAATGGGTGAAAGTAAAAAATTTTTGCTGGACTGAAGTATATATATATATTTTTGTAATATTGGGTAAAATATAATAAACTCATACATAATGTATATAGATATTCAAAACATACATTTCCAAGGGTTACATTAATAAGCATAAGTATGAAAACTTAGGAAAATTATTTATTAATATAATTGAATTAACAGTAATAGGGGCTGATTCAGAAGAAAACAGGCCTTTATTTGCCCCTAACAAAGATTAATTCCATAAAATTGGCCTCTGAATTCAGTCAATAGACTGAAAACTTTCACCCATGAATATATGGGATTAATTATTCCTTTGAGAATTTTTAATTTGGAAAAATATTGCTTTGCTGACAGTGAATTTTTATAGAAAAATTACATATGTAACAAAGAATATTTATTTATTTTTTTTTTCTCACAATAATGCAGGGGTGATTGTATTTAGGTAATTTACCCAATTTCAGGTATTTGTTTTATTATTATCAGAATTCCAGTTTCTCTTACAGTTGAAATCTTAATCTACATGTTTATGTAGTTTGAATGGTGCTGTGGTTTGTACAAACAGAAAAAGTTAAATTGTTCTATCCAATTTTGCATCATTAGGAGTTTTTTTCTTTCTGAAGCTCAATTTATAATGGACAGTGGTGTATAATTGGCTGTCTCTCTGTAACCTTCAGCAAGCATTGAAACATTATGGTATCAGTTCAGATCTTATTTATTTTGGTTGTCTGGAGAAAGAATGTTTGGGACATTTTATGAGATTGAGGATTGAATACATATGGACCTTTGGTTATATCTCGGTAATCTGCTAATACTTCTTTAATAAGCAAACAGTCATCTATATGCTTTCATCTAAAGCAAATTTTAATATAAAAGACATTAAAATTTTATAATTCCAAACATCTTAAAAAAAAAAAAAAAAAAAAAAAAAAAACTTGATACCTACAAAAAAAAAAAACTTTAATTTTTTTTTAACTTACTTTTTAAATCGAGTATATAATCATCACCCATTTCCGCCTCAATATCTTTTTCCTAGAAAAAAAAATAAAAAATAATAATAAATAAATAAAACAAAATAAGAGTACAGATGAATGTCTTTACATTTATAAAATAAAGATTTTAAAATCCCTCAACAAAACAGCTTATTGACATTTCATAGAAAACTAACTTTGCTGCAGAACAATAACAAATATTTAGAAATTTTGAAAGGAAAGAAGCTTGATATAAATCATGAAGCTTTTCCCAAAGACGTAATAAAAATAAATGACAGAGGATATGAGGTCTATATATAACAAAATGCATAGTTCGGTAATCAAGCTAAAATATGTAGTATTGTAACAATCAGATACTAAAAAGTATGCATTTTGCCGATTTCAGACAAAATATATTTCAAGAAACAGTGAAAATTTAGTCCATTTCAGTAATCAACATTACCCTCATCCCTCAAATCAGCAATTGACTACAAGAATATGGCACATTTCAACAAATCAAACATAAAGCTCAAAATTTGTGGATCTGTAAGAATTAGCTTGGAAAAGGAGGAATATTGCAAAAAATTATTAATTGGTGGTGAAATGAGTAGATATTTCAGTTATTTTCTTCATTTTATCAACTAGCAGAAAAAAGAATGTAAAATACATTCTTAAAATGTAATATACACAGCAGTTATTCAAACAACCCCTATAAATAATATGATGGAGTTGAAGTAGACAGGGAATTGCTACCAAATTTAGTGTACATACCAACGAGATAGAGTAGAGTGATAAATGGTAACCCATAATATGGTCCAACAGGAGTCATGTGACATGAACCATCAATGTGTTACAGTTGGTTACAGTTTATTTTCAATAAAATTCTATGATAACTATTTCAAGATTACATTTGGCGAAAGTCATAACCACCAATGTTTTTGTTTATTGACATTTAATATTTTTTTGTTCTAACTCACTTGAGTTTTCCTTTGAGTTCATTTCTTTTTAATTTCATGTACTCAAAATTTAATCAACAAAATACTTTAAAAGAGTTGAAATTACTATTTATTGTTACATTTAGATACCAAAATCAAGCATTTTTTTAACTTTGTGGGAAAATATTAAAAATATATTTTACTTTTTATATAATGGGAAAAGTTATTTTTGAAAAAAAGTATTTCAGTCATAACAATTTATAAACATACCAACTTTCTTTTTTTAGAGTCTGCATCCATCTTTTGTTTCACTTCAAAAACCTTTTCTGGTATGAAAGGTAACCGAACCTGCCAATAAAGAAATTTAAATAAATTGTAAAAATCAGAAAAACAGGGAGGGGGAAAAAAAATAAATAAAACAGTAGTACATAAATGAAACTTACTTTATCGTCTCTGGGTTTAGGTTCAGCAACTTGCAAACGATTTAATATTCCAGTAGCTTTTTTCCCTTTTAATTTTATCTCAACTCTGTGAGCAAGAAGCCTGTCACAAGCTTCATTTCTCAGCTCAATAACACCATCACCCACTAAAGTACTCATTTCCAAAATAGGATAGCCTTCTTCAGCTAAGGTGTCAATAACTTGCTGTGAAGGAGAATTTTTTCATTAATTATTTTAAGTTACTTGAAATATTATGAAGATATATTTAACACAAGTTTATTACAGTTAACTTACAAGGAGAGGTCACGACATGGAAAATTCAGATCGGGACGAAATTGCGCAGGATTGTAGTATACTATCAGGGTAACAACATATTAAAGCAGTAGGACCCACTATCCACAAAATTTCGAGAAAAAAGCATTTAAAGTTTCAGTAATCTTTAAATACAAGTTATTTCATAATCGAGTAAGCGCCTCAGTGGCGTGATCCTAAAGCGCGAGCCTCCCACCCAGATGACTTGGGTTCGAGGCTACCTGCGGGACTACTCTTTTTTTTTTTCTTCTTTAACTTTTTATGTAATCTTAACTTTTTATTTATTTTATTTTATTTTACAATTCAATTCAAAATTTGAAAATTTTAATAAAAAATTATTTAATTTTGAGTATAAAATAACTTTTTCTATTTTTAATATTTTTAACTTAAAATAAATTTCTATAACTTAAGAAATAAAGTTTAGTTTTGCAAAACCCTAAATAAGAAACATAAGGAAAAACAGACAAATATTTAAATAATTAAAAAATAAACAAGCTGTAAACAAAGTGTAAAATAGTTAGCAGGTGTACTTAAATCTTGGTTTGAGCTTCCTGATTTGTTTTGAATGTGTATAAATTACGCAAACACTTCTAGCTTGTTAATAATAAAGGACAGGTGGAATTTTTTTTGTGCACAGAAGGATAAAAAAAAAAAAAAAGAAGTTGTTATCGAAAAAGAAACGATGTTCATTAACATTTAAAATCTACATTTAAAGATAACATTTCTTTACCTGTAATAATTTAATAGCCTCGCAATCCTATACTATAATTTTTAAGAAACTATTGATTGGAGAAGTAATTATTTAATTTGGATAGTAATTATATATGCAATTAAAATCATCATTTCTCTGTAATTTTTTTTTTCGTAATTTAAAAAATAAAATTAAATATACCTAAAAGGAAATAAAATATTTAGATAAATAATTAAAAACAGTTTCTTTAGTTTTACCTTATTTTAAAGTTAAAATAAAACTAAAATTTATTTTTTAAGTTATATAAATTTATTGTATTTTTAAGTTATAAATATCAAAAATAGAAAAAGTTATTTTATACTCAAGAAAATTAAATAATTTTTTATTAAAATTTTCAAATTTTGAATTGAATTGTAAAATAAAGTAAAATAAATAAAAAGTTAAGATTACATAAAAAGTTAAAGAAGAAAAAAAAAAAAAAGTAGTCCCGCAGGTAGCCTCGAACCCAAGTCATCTGGGTTGGGAGGCTCGCGCTTTAAGATCACGCCACTGAGGCGCTTACTCACTTACGAAATAATTTGTATTTAAAGATTACTGAAACTTTAAATGCTTTTTTCTCGAAATTTTTTGGATAGTGGGTCCTACTGCTTCAACATGTTGTTACCCTCATAGTATACTACAATCCTGCGCAATTTCGTCCCGATCTGAATTTTCCATGTCGTGACCTCTCCTTGTTAGATACAACATTACTACCTACTTTCTTTTCTGGAGGTAACTCTTGTAATTTTATTATATCACTTTTATTTACAGCAATAACAGTAGGCTAAAAAAATAAAAATAAAAAGTTTGTATCTTAATAGCAATAAAATAACAAAAGCAAAGAAAAAATATTACTGCTAAAACTTGATTGAAATTTTTTTTTTTCTCCATTTATTACAGATTTTCACAGCTTTACAAAAAAAAAAAAACAATCAAATTATTGTTCACAGCAATTTTAAATTTTCATTGCATACAGAAATTAATATACTATTCTCTAGATCAGATAAATGAGGATAAAAATTCAATTTATCCCTATTAGACGTGCCAACAGCCAACCTTTATTTTATATCCTGTAAATTCTTGCCCAGAGCTTTAAAATACCAAAAGCAGATTTTTGCATGATAATTAATCACATATATTATGAAGGTTACAATTCGGATATACAGTGGGCTCTTCCCACCATTGTCTGCTCAATCACGTGATAGAGGAAAACTAATAATCAAATTCTGAGAATCTAATTCAATTAAATATTGTTCTTAAGAACAAAAAATTTAATATAAAATAAAAGTAATATTGTGCATTTGTAAACAGTAGAATAATTGTATTTGTAAATTTATTAATTTTTAAAAAACATTTTATGCGTTTATTTATTTTTACCTATAAGAATCGATTTTTGTATATTGTAGTGTAACTGTAACATTAACTGATCTAACAATAAATAATAGCTTCTTGTGGAATGTTTACGGATTATAAATCGAAATTTTAAAATGTTTTCATTTAATTTAATTGCATAAAGGTGTTACAACTGGTCTAAATGGATTTACGTAGTACGATATTGCACTGTCACTGATTTAAGTACCAAAAATCAGAGTATATAAACATGTCTTCTTGAACATCAATAACAGGTATAAACTAAATGATGATTTTAAATGTATACAGCAAACAAAAGATACGAATAATGATATAAAATTAATTAAAAATGATGATGTATAAAAAAATAACACAGATTAAATACGATTGATCAAAAATAAGAATAGAAAATGTTATTTCAGCAATCACTCTTGATAAACAAGACTTCGTCTGCTATTTGTTTTTCCTCTATTATGCGACCTCTGACGTCAGGTGGGAAGAGTCCATTAAGCACATTTACATAACAATAGATTCAAGAACCTCAAACACTTAAGATAACATTAAAATCATTTATTTTTTACATATACATTTAAAAAGTTTTGTTCTACTTATACATTATCATCTAGAAGATACTTTTCTCCCCACATATATTTATGAGGAAATTGCACATTTTTATTTATTTATTTACTAACAAGTTTCTAGAAAATTGCATACTTAAAATTCAGAAAAAAGCCATTAAAGTTGACAGGTACGCACATGTATATCTTTAAAAATATTCTAATTTTATAATGCAATTTTAGAGATTAAAATATTTTAACACATACATCAATGAGGAATAATACTTCATGTCTAAGGAATAAGCAAATAAGTATATCACTAACCAAATTTAATACTCACTTTATTTAAAAACAATGGTTTGATACTGTTAAATAAGTCAACCTGGAAAGCACAAAAATGTAAGATTAAAGCATATTTTTTCTTTATGATTTCTAAGTTTAAACAATTAATTGTCAAAAACAAAAAATTTTACACATATAAAAAGAGCCTCTTTGTTAAATAGATATAAAATTCTGAACAAAATATAATTTAATATGATAAAACTCTTATCTTCCATATAACACACACACACACACACACAAAAGCATGCAATAACTATGTTACTTTCCTTAACAACAGTTTATTCATTTCTAAACATTTGCTTTGTACAGCTTTAGTATCCCCTTTGTGATGAATTAAAATGGTTATCACAAATCTGTAAAGACCTTGCATGTAAAAGTAGATCCAAGCTACTTCGGTGCCAAATTTCAAATTTTGTCAAAGGTTCAAATACTAAAGCTGTTCCATTTCTTTGACATAATTTCTCTCAATTTTATTTTAAATATTTTTACATAATGGGAGAAGGAAAAAATGAAAATAAATTTTTAATCCGTCTAGATATAACGAAAGAAATAATTTTTACATGTTCATTTTGTTTTATTTATTTTTTGACAAAAAGAAATATAGTATTTATATGCAAATAAATGTATTTGATTTTTGACTTGGGGGGATATGCACAGTTTTATATTCCAACACAGAAAATTTGACAAGTCTAAAATACTTTGTCTGCAGGGGACTGGCAAGCTACTCATAAGAGAAAATGCTAATTAACCTGCATATTTTTATAGCATGTTTGTAAAAATGATTACTGTAGAAAAGCAATCATTGCAGAACAACATGCACAGTTTTATATTCCAACACATAAAATTTGACAAGTACACTTTGTCTGCAGGGGACTGGCAAGATACTCATAAGAGAAAATGCTAATTAACCTGCATATTTTTATAGCATGTTTGTAAAAATGATTACTGTAGAAAAGCAATCATTGCAGAACAACATGCACAGTTTTATATTCCAACACATAAAATTTGACAAGTACACTTTGTCTGCAGGGGACTGGCAAGATACTCATAAGAGAAAATGCTAATTAACCTGCATATTTTTATAGCATGTTTGTAAAAATGATTACTGTAGAAAAGCAATCATTGCAGAACAACATGCACAGTTTTATATTCCAACACATAAAATTTGACAAGTACACTTTGTCTGCAGGGGACTGGCAAGATACTCATAAGAGAAAATGCTAATTAACCTGCATATTTTTATAGCATGTTTGTAAAAATGATTACTGTAGAAAAGCAATCATTGCAGAACAACATGCACAGTTTTATATTCCAACACATAAAATTTGACAAGTACACTTTGTCTGCAGGGGACTGGCAAGATACTCACAAGAGAAAATGCTAATTAACCTGCATATTTCTATAGCATGTTTGTAAAACATGATTATTGTAAAAAAGCAATCACTGCAGAACAACATGCACAGTTTTATATTCCATCGCATAAAATTTGACGGGTCTAAAATACTTACTTTGTCTGCAGGGGACTGGCAAGCTACTTAAAAAAGTAAATGTTTTAACTTGCATATTTCTATAGCATGTTTATAAAGCATGATTATTGTAGAAAAGTAATCACTGTAGAGCATATAGAGTTTTACACCCCAACACAATAAAATTTGACAGGTCTATCCTTTGTTTGCAAGGGACTGGCAAGCTTCTCATTAGAGAAAGTGCTAATTAGCCTGTGTACTTCTATAGCATGTTTGTAAAATATGATTACTATAGAAAAGCAATCATAGCGGGACAACATGCTAAGTTTCATACTCCGACACACAAAATTTGACAGGTCTATAACAGAAAAATAAACAAGAAATACCAGGTTGTAAATTTACACAATCAACCAAACTTTTACACGGAAATTAAGCAGCAGTAACTGTCTTAATTATTAAAACAGTTTATCTTAAAGAAACCCAGAAATTTTGCTACACAATTGCATAAATCCAGTTCAATCGTACGTTGTGTCATAGCTCTTGGTAATAAAGATTGTATCAATCAGCAATAAAATTGTTAAGTAAGCTTTAAATGAGAGGTTTATACAGGCAAAAATTGGAGCTTCTTAGTACTCCCTTCAAAATATTAGACCTTTCACAAAATTCAAATCCATAAAAATACACCCTTCCACAAAAGAAATTTTCAAGAAAATAGCTGTTCCACAATCAGCATTACTACACAAATCAAGAGGAAAAAAAAACTACCCGAATTTTGTCTCTTTTAAAAGTAAAATAGATGACATGCAAATAATGCAACATTAGAATCTAAGATGTTTACAAATGAATTGAACATATCTAAGGCATATTAATTTTATTAACTTACTATAGTTGGGAAAAAACATAATTGGCTATTTTTTCTTCATTATAAAACACTAACGTATTTGATTGTGTGGGGGGGAAAAAAAAAAAATCCAATGTTTTTATAAAATACTTTAAATTTCTCCTGTTTTTGCAATAAATTTTTAATTTTCTGCCTTTTTTTAAATAGCTTTTGGAATTCCTTGAGTTTCTAGGTTTTCCCTAAATCCCAGGTACTCTAGCAACCCTATACATATATAAAATTTACCCTTTTTTTCCCATGTTTTTAGTATTATTTCAAATGGATTCCCTATACTTGATTCAATGAAACACTTAACAGGGCTCAACACATAAAACAACTTTTAAAAAAAGTTTAGTAAAAGTGCCCAAATTTTTTTTAAAAAAGTGACCAAAAAGTACAAATGAAAGATGATACAAATAATATCCTCCCCCCCCCCCCTCACAAAAAAAAGTTTTTATTTCGAGTTAAATTATACTGATGACCATACTTGTATTTAAATGTGTATAACAATTTATTTCAGACACATGTATGAAATTATTGATAGTACTATTAAAATCCTTACAGACATGAAATAAAATACAAGATTGCAATGTGTTTGATACACAACTGTTTTTTTTTTTTTTTTAAATCAAGATAATGTATCATATGATAAAACTTGTATTAAAATTTTCATTATTATTATTATTTTTTTTTTTTTTTTATGAAGTTTAAAGAAAATTTATTGAAAAAATTTACAAAATTAAAGAGTTTAAAATATTTCTTCTAACCTTAAATTTATTTGATATAGTTATTTAAAAAAAAAAAAAAAAAAAAAAACTGAATTCAGGATAGCCACTGAGCAGTTTACTTTTCCACAAGAAAGCTGTGTGATTATTTACAACATACCATTTGCATTGAGTGTTCCAAAAGAAATTGTCTGCAGGTGACTGGCAAATCTCTCACAAGAAAATGCTAATTAACCTACACATCTATATAGCATGTTTACTAAACAAGTAACAATGCAAAGTTTAACATGCAAATTTATCAATTACACAATAAATATTGAACAATCCCCAATAATTAGAATATATATATATATCTTATTCTGGATACTGGTAGCAAAAATTATCCCTAATTTCAGCATTTAGCTGTAAATAAATGCAATTATTATTATTTTTAACAGCAGTGAAATGAACCCGTAATTCCCCAATCAACTGTGAAAATGTTGCAAGTAATATTTCAGAAATGTGCTACCAAAAAAGTAAGAATTTTGTTACAATTAACAGCAAAATAATCTTGTTAGAAATTTGAAGCAAAATAAAAGCAGTAATTTTATTGATTTTTCAGCAAAATAATGATACTTTGGGAAGTTAACATAATTTCCTACTTCTGTCTCCCCCCTCCCCCCCCATGAGTTTTGGTTATGGTTTCTCTTTGGATTTGCATTGATCTTAGAAACAGCAAAGATGGCCTTCAAAACAGAGGATTTCTGAAAGTCTGAAAACTGAAGTCTGAAAACTTTTCATGCCTGATACATGTACAGAGGAAATACACGTATTTTAACATGCTAATTAACATAACTTTATTGAATTGTAAAATGATAGTTCATTAAATAGTTACATTATAATTTCCTTGACAGGTTAAAAAAAAAAGCCTTGAAAATTTTTTAAACATTGAGATCTTATAACATTTTCCCACAGCATATATTGAAGATGTCCCTGGGATGCCCTTTTATCTATAGGATATCCTACAAATGTCCTATGGATATGTGCTGTTAGGGGACCAGATTCAATAGGAAATTTTGATTATACTTAGCAGATATTATTATATTACAAAAATATAAAAAACTTATTGTACCATCTTTTAATGGACTTACATAGAACTTTTGCCTAGATCATAGGTATTGTTAGTGTAAACATCCTATTTGTGCTTACTGAGAATCCCTAGGGTCTGAGTGTAGGGATAGGCAATGAGATTGGCTTACTACATGTGATTCCAATGCATAGTGGGTAGAATGCTGTTGTTGAGGGTCTTTTCGAAGGGTGTTATATGATTAAGGCCAAATGACTGCACCAAGGTCCTAAATCTAAGGAATAGTGCCATTTAAGGCTCCTTCTTAAAGAATCCTAGTCCATATTTAAGCAAGCTCGGAAGAAAAACATGGAAAACTCCAGTTGATTAGGCTGATGAGTGTTAGTTACCTAGGACTAAATGCGGCATTTTACAATTATCTCCTTTGAGAGCAGAAACTCAGTCTCTAGTGGGACGTCTTACCAAAGGGTCTTAAGCCCTACTTTTCTGAAAAAGTGTTTCGGGGATAGAGGGAAAAAAAACTGAACAAGTAGTCTGATGAATGCAACTTTCGATCAAATGTGATATTCTTTATCAACCTAGCATATTTTCAAGCACTTTCAAGAACTTGTGAGAACTATGAAAAGTCCACTAAAAGATAATAGAAGTTTTTATGCAATATGAAGGACTAAATAAAATAATAAATAAAACACTAAAAAATGTGCACTATATAAAAGTTAGATTGAATTAATAGATGATTGATTATTTGTAAAATATGTTAGTATAATAATTTAAAAACAGTTCAGATGTGTTATAAAATTACATTTTCACTAAAAAAAAAAAAAAAAAAATTGAACTATATGAATGATATATATAAATTAAAAAATATAATTACAAAGATTAAATAATTACTTAAACAGAATTATTATTTTTAATAAGTGACAAATATGAATATTAATTACCTGTTCTTGAATTGAATGATTGCACTGCTCTGATAGATCTATAATGAAAATAATACAGGCTCTCAAATGTGCCAGAGCAGTAATGGCTTGCATTTCAATAGTATTTCTGTCTTCTAGAGGATGATCTAAAATACCTGGTGTATCAATAACCTTGTTTAGAAGAAAAAAAAAAAATTCATTCTATAAATGAAATTACTACATAAATTTGAATCAAGGATCATACATTAAGAAAATAATAAAACATTAGATAGTACACAAAGCAAAGAATACAGTGCTAAATAGTCTACATAAAATAATAATAATAATAATAATAATAATAATTAAAAAAAAAAAATGTCAATATTTTTTTTTCTTGGAAAAATTTATTATCCAATCAACTTTCAGAAAGTAAATTTTTTTTTACAATAGAGTAATAAGTATATTTCTTTAGGTATCCCCACCCTATTAACCCAAAACAAATTCCATCTTCTTTCATAAGTAAATTTTTATTGCCAAGATTTTTCTTAATAACAAACAACTTAATAACCCCTACAGTTGGTATTTGCTAATCTTGAAAACTAATTCTGTTGCTGCTTGGTTTATCTTCCACTTTGGTTATTAGATTAAAAATTTGAGAAAATGCTTAAAAATACTTAAGATAGTATATACCTTTAAAACTATGTTATCAGACAGTCCTTTGTTATCAAATACACTTGTTCTATAACAAATGTCAATGATGTGATCTGAAAACAGAAATGCAATAAAAAGGAAATCAATAATTAAAAATCTTCGTAATGAATAAAATTAATCGGTTAATAATTAATAGGGTGTCTATTCCAGATCAGATACAAATATCAGACTTTTCCCATACAGACAAATATAGAATCCTAGCTGTTCAAATATTAATGTAAAAATATTGGATTAATAAAATATGATACTTTTATTTTGTATATAATATTTATCACTAATTTAAACTTGTGGTGTCCTCCTCAGATTCAGACAGCTTTTCGCTCACAGTGCAAACAACTTTTGAATATTTTGATCACAGCAAATTTGGTGGTGTCTGCAGCAACATTTCTTCATTTCAGATATCTACAACAGCCTATTTACAAATAATTTTGTATCACCAAAAACCTAGTAACACTGTTCTCGTAGCTCCTAACTACACTATATATATATTTAAAAAAAAAATCTTAACACTTGGTTCTCACCCAAATAATTTTACACCTTTGAAAACATGCATATACAATTCTTCATTCTCAAAACCCTAAATATAACGATTTTTTGGGCCCAAGGCTTCACTTAAAATTTTTTTAAATACCTCCCTATTAATTTTACAGCATTTGATTCCTAATCCTTATACAGTCGAAGTTCGACAGTCCGGACTTCCATTGTCCGGAAAGCTCCATGGTTCGGACATTTTCGGATTTTTAGTTTCGTTTTTGAAAAATAATTCAAAAATAATGCTAACTTTTATTTACAAAGTATTTTTGAATAAAATTGTCCGTTTTGATCTAATTTATATTATAAAGTTCGTGTTTTTACTAAAAATTTAAAAATCGAAGCTCATACAATATTACATACATCGCTATTCAAAAATGTTATTTAGTTTCAACGTAAACAATGGCGATCTCAAAATCCACGGATATAAACAAACCCCCAAGATTGATATTTAAGAAGCTTACAGTTTAACTTAGCCATTTACTTCGAAGTACATCGTTTACATTGTGTTCCTATCACATATATTTTGCCGACGTAAGTATTTATCACTCTCTGAAAGTCTTTTTATTTTTTTTTTAATTCTTAACTCTAATCTCACCATGTTTCTCTGTTACTTGCCGGGATGAGCAGAAGCACTTGTGGAACCGCTAGGCCCTATCACATTTCAGCCAATCACGTTTCATCTTAATGTGACGTACGCATGTGCTCTGTAGTTCCTGAATGCACATCGCAGTAAAAACGAGATAAGATTGTGGAGGAAAAAAAGATTTCAAGTTAGTATTACGAAGAATCTTTTTGGCAACATCTATCAAAACTTTTTTTGCATTATCATACTGTCAGTGATTGTGATAGCACGTGTTTTTATTCTGATATTCATTAATTTATATATTGTCCTATAATTTGTCGATTTAAAAATATGAATTCAAAGCGAATTTCTGATGCTTCATCGAGCTCTTCTTCTAAAGAGAAGAAAAGAAAGCATAACACATTAACGATTCTACAAAAAGTTGAATTATTACGCAAACTGCAAAGAGGTTCATCAGTTACGCAGATGTGTGAAGAATATAACATTGGAAAATCGACGGTTTACGATATTCAGAAACAGAAGGATAAAATTTTGAGTTTTTATGCTGACAGCGAAACGTCATTAGCAATGAGTGAGAGGAGAACTCTGAAAGGTGCGCAAAATGCAGACATCGACAAAGTGATGATTGAGTGGGTTCGCCAAAGGAGAAGCGAAAATGTTCCATTAACGGGACCGTTAATCATCACCCAAGCAAAACTGTTCCATGAACAATTGAAAATAGATTCCCCGTGTGTGTATTCAGAAGGTTGGCTCGGAAAATTTAAAAGACCCCACGGAATAAGACAATTACGCATCAGTGGTGAGAAGGCGTCTGCAGATGTAGATGCAATAGAGAATTTTGTTGACGAATTTAACAAAATGATATCTGAAGAAAAAACAACGCTAGAACAAATTTTTAACGCCGACGAAACGTCGTTATTCTGGCGTTATGTTCCTAGAATCACCCTTGCAACTGCAGATGAAAAAAACCCATCAGGTGTCAAGGATAATAAGGAAAGATTAACAATTTTAGCATGTGGTAATGCTGCGGGATCGTTCAAAAACAAGCTTTTGGTGATTGGCAAGAGTGCGAAACCCCGCGCACTGAAAGGAGTAAGAGTAATGCCCGTTATTTATAAGGCGAATAAGCGGGCCTGGATTACCAAAGATATCTTAACAGACTGGTTTCGTCATCATTTTTTGCCCGAGGTTAAACAGCATTACCGCACCATCGGAATGGATGTGAATTCAAAAACCATATTAATCTTGGACAATTGCTCTGCACATCCCAGTGCTGAAGTTTTGAATACTGATAATGTGAAAGTAGTTTTTTTACCACCAAATTGTACGTCGCTCGTTCAACCAATGGACATGGGTGTGTTAAGAGCCTTAAAATGCTCTTATAAAAGTAATTTTTTGAAGAGAATGCTTCACTATGTGAACAATGAAAAGAACATAAGAGAATTTCTGAAGGTATTTTCAATAAGAGACGCCTTATGGGAAATAGCAAAGTCCTGGGATCAAATTAATGCTGAAACGCTGCGCAATGCGTGGCATAATTTGATCCCTGGCACCATATTTTTCGACGATGAGGACACCACACACGATTTTGAGGGTTTCCGACCTTCAAAAGAGAAAGCAATGGTTATTGACCTGTTAAATTTTTGCAAAGGTGCAGGCGAAAAAGAAAATATCACTTTGCCAATTAATGAATCTGATGTTGACGAGGTCCTTCATTGTGATGATGATTCTCCTGTAGTCAATGTGCTTAGCGACGTGGAAATCGCCAATATGGCTCTCGGACGATCCGAAGAAAAAACTAGCAGCTCGGATGAGGATGAGATTGATGAAATAAAAGAAAAAAAAATTCCCACAGAAGACCTCTTAATTAATATTGAGAAAGTGATTAAGGGCCTGGAGCAGCGATCTTTTATTCCAGGACATACCATCATGTCTTTATATCATGCTAAAGATCAATTAATTTTCCACAGGGAAAAATCTATGAGACAATTAACCATTACTGATATGTTCAAGAAATAATATTTTTATTTTCATTTGGTACAGCTTGTGCTTGAGCATCACTCCGGTCGCTACGTGTTTAACGCCCTGGGGTGCAGCAAAAGTCTCGGACCAACCAACCATCCAACCAACGATCTTTCGGCTTCGTGATAAGATGACATTTTCCCCCGTTTCTTATCAAACTTTGATGTTTTTACTCTTTTAAAATTATTTTTAATCATAAACAGTAAATATTTTTATGTATTTTCCTTGCCTTCTAATTTCTTATTCTTTCTTTCTTTCTTTTTTTTTTTTAATATAAGCAACTTTTTTAAATCTAGTTTTAAAGTTTGTTATTGAGTGCGCTAGGCCTAACATGGTAATCGGCAAGTACACAGAGGTCTCCATAAATTTTTTATTATTACGTTAATCCAGAGTTATATACAAGCTGTATCAGTATATATAAAAAATATTTTAATGTGGAAACAATCGAAATGTTTTATATTTTCATGTATATTTATAATGTGTGTCAATAAATATGTAAACCAATATTTTGATGTTCATTTCTTATGCAGTTTATTTAATGTAAATCTTTTAAAGAAATTAACGTTATATTATTTATAATTTATATAGATGCTATATTTAAATGAATGCTTGTGTGTTTTATAAGATAAAAAAAAGTTTTTGGTAAAACAGAAATAACTTGGAGTAAAATTTCAAAAAAAAGTTCTGTGGTCCGGAATTTTCCATGATCCGGAATTGCCGAAGTCCCGAGCATTCCGGATTATCGAACTTCGACTGTATGCATTTGATTCCTAATCCACAAAAACTGAAATACAATTTTCCCAAGACCCTAATAAACGGATTTCAGCAAGAAAATTTAATATAGTTGTAAACTGTAACTTATTCTTTAGTTTTTATTTCTTAAGCAATTTATGAGATTTTCAGACTGGAGACAACTAAACTGTAATCATGGCTAATTATTAATTTCTGTTAATATCTATCTAAAACTGAAGACATTAAACTGCTTTATATTCTATCAGTTCATGAAAGAACAAAAAAGCTTTATTCAGGCCTCACAGCGTTCCTAAAAATTTACACTCATTTTTTTATATTGTCACCACTATGAAAAAATAGAATTTTCTGACATAATGTTTAAATGAGTTTTAGTGATAAAACATTCAAGAAAAATTTCTTTGTATTGATAGTGGTGTCAATAAAATAAAAAAGTAGTAAAATTTTAGGAACACTGCGAGGCCTGTTTATTTCCATTTCAAAAATATTTTTCTTTATACATGTAAAAACGGATTACTCACTCAATATATAAAATATAAAGAGATAATCGTTTCAATATTAAATCATTCTTTCTAGTTATTCACAAGATTAAAATGAAACCAAAACTCACTATTTTAACTCAAATAATCACTCCGTCTGTCTACACACAAATACTTTTAATACGATGATTATTCACACATTTACACTTAATATTTACATGGTTTCAAGATGATTAGGAAAAATATTGTAACTCAGAACCTTCTGTGCTATTTAAACATAAAAGTAACTACAGAACACTTTTGTTCTGTCATATTTATCGTGAGTCCATCTGACTACACATACTTCATTAACCAACGTGGAGTGGAACGGCGACCGACTGTTCAATTGAACTTTTTTCCGCCAGTCCACTTGTTGCCATTCTCCAGCTACAAATATTGAAGTGGCAAAGTTGTAGTGGTTTTCCCTCTAAGTGGAAAAGTTGAAGTGCTTTAACTTATATAACAGAAGTTTCATGGGATGTGGAAATTTGGAAGAAAAATAAATTTATGCAAACATACAAGCAAAGATTAGAGTACACAAAAAGAACTACTGCATTAGACTATGAAATACATTTTACATTGCTTACTTAGATTTAAGAGCTATTTTTTTCTGAAAGGCAATTTTTTTAATTAAAAAAAAAAAAAAAAAAAATCTTAAGAATTTTAAAATTACTCTGACTTTTTCAGATGATCCAGGTAGGAAGACACCTTGTTAAAATAACCTTTGCGACTATATTTGCCTAAAAGGCATAGATAAAATAATTTATGTGAGTTATGTTTTTTTTTTTTTTTTTTTTTGCTCAATCAGAGACTGAAATTATTTAAAGCTATACCTATTATGAATAATATTAGTACACTTGATTTTTTTTTTTTTTTTTTTTAAATAATGATTTTCCATTTTCTTTACACATACTCACTTTAAATTTGTGTAAAGTGATTCCTGTATTTTATTATTACTTATGTTTCTTCCATTATTAGTTATTTTCATTTATTTTTAAAGCAGAAGACTAATGCTTCAGTTAGCAAATTCGTATCACATGCATAGAATGTTTTCTATGTATATATGCTTTTTTTTTTTTACACTTTTGGATTTGTTTAACCAGTTTGTCTGAACATTTTTTTAAATTATTATTTTCCTATTAAGATTTTCTCCATGAAATTTAAATTGGCCTCAGATACTACTTATCAACATTTCAATCAGAGTTGGATCTGTATCGTCATTGGCTAATATGTGTAAATTTATTTTCAATATATAAACAGAATTTAAAATAAAATGTTTTTATCATACATTCTTCAGAAGTAAAAAAGACAATGATGCAATTAAGATAAATAAAATGTTAAAAACGGACTTACTTGCCATCTTAAATATTTATAATCTGTATGGCCTACAAAAAGTGATTTAGTTGTAAATGCATATGGTTGAACATCAACATCAGCACGAGTAATCTAAGAGAGAAAAACAAAAGAAAAAATCTATAAGAACGTTTATGCAAATTTTATAAGTCATGTCATGAAGAATTTTGTTTGCTACTATAACAAATAGTAGTAAACACATAAATTCATCATATTTAATCTAACACACGTACGAAGCACAATAACTACTAAGTTAATGTGGCAGACAATGTGTATAAATAGATTTTACAGAATAAATATTGAAATTTAGACAATATTCATTTTCAATTCTAAAGTTACTTTATAACCAAACATGCAATTTTCTATAAAATAGTTAAAAAGGAATATTTAGCATCAGATATATATCTCAACACAATAACATTTCAGCGTTGGATCTGCATATCATCATTTAAACTGAAGTACCACTTACAAGGAAAGTCTTCACATATGTACAACGAAGAGCCATTACATTATGACCACCCTCCATCTATAACAATGAGCTTGCCCAGGAACAAAACTACTGCACGTGCACTGCTGATGTTGGGCTATATAGAGCAGCTATGCATTGTCTTTCCAAATATAGCGTGATTAGCGACATAATGGGAAAAGCAGCTGATTTATCAGACTTCGATAAAGGTCAAATCGTTATGGCTTGGCAACTGGGAACATATATCAGAAACGTGTTTAGTGGGCTGGTTCACGTTCAGTTGTGAGCACATATTATTGAAAGTGGTGTATGGATGGTGAAACGGCAAGTCATCAGCCAGCAGTGTGTCATACACGACACATTGATTCCAGAGAGATTGTTACACATTCTTTGCTGTGATCAAACAGCTACAACAGCCGAAATCATCACCAGTTAGCAGCAGTTGTGACCCAGACAGTGTTTCTCAACACACTATGCAGCGTATGGGCCTATGCAGTCGGAGGCCGAAGCATGTCCTTGCACTGACAGAAAGTCATTGAAAGTTGCATATTCATTGGGCCAAAAAACATCGGAATTGGACATTAGAAGAATGGAAGAAAGTTGCATAGTCCGACAAATCACGTTTTCTGGTCCATCAGATTGACAGGTATGTGTGAATATGCAGATTTCCAAAAGAAACCCCCGCTCCCGGATGCACAGTTGGACGGAGACAAGCCGGTGGCGGGGGTATAATGGTGTGGATGATGTTTTCATGGAACACATTACGACCCATAATCACCATAGAACAATCCCTGACGTCTGTGCACTACATGAACATCACTGCAGACCAGGTTCACCCATTCATGATAACAGTATTTCTGGCGGGGGATGGTGTTCACCAACAGGATAATGCACCATGTCATAAGGATCGAATCGTCATGGAGTGGTTCAAGGAACATTCCAGTGGCTTTTAAGTCATGTCTTGGTCTCCAAATTCACCTGACAATTTAATAGAGCATTTGTGGTCCCACCTCGAAAACCAAATTTATGCTGCCACGCTTTCTCCTTGCAATGTGCAGGAATTGCAGGAACAGTTGGTGCATGCTTGGTACCAGATACCTTAGACTACTTATCAGCACCTTGTGCAGTCAATGCCACGCCGAGTGCAGGCAGTTTTGAGGGCTAAAGGTGGTCCTAAATGTTATAAACTAGGTGGTCATAATGTAATGGCTCTTGGGTGTGTACACACAGAAAATTTTGAAAAAAAATTACAGAAACATTTGTAAATTATATGATAAAAAATATTTTTAAGAAGTAAAAATTAAGTACTTCTAACCACAAGTCACTTAAAGTTAAAGTACATTATAAAAGCTTATATTAAAAAAAATATTCAACTATTTTATCTGATAATATTAAAGTATTTAATATTACGATTTTTGTTGAGCAAGTAATTTTCAAATTTATGAACATTATTTGTATTCAGTGAGAATATTCCTTGGAATTGTATGGTGTCCCTGGCCTTTTTACAGCAAATACTCTAAAGTTTTTTTTTTTTTTTTTTTTACATTTTTATCTACTGGAATTTTGCCGATAAAATTAACTGATCTTTTATTACAACACCAAGTAGTATCAGTAGATTTTTCAAAAAAAATACTCTTAAGAATGTGCTTTAAGGAGTAAATCCTTGTTACACAAAATAAATCACATAATCACAGTACAGCAATAATACTTTTTTCTAGAAGAACTTTATAAAATAAACCACTGAAAGATTTCAAAAGTTAATAAATTTGAAAAAAAAAAAAATTAACTTTTAAAACAGAGAATAAATAAAACACCTAAATGGAATATTAAAAAAAATAATAATAATAGTAATACAAATATTACTTTAAATGCTTATAATAGGTAAAATGATTTAAGAAAAAAACATACAGGGTTCTTATTCTTATACAGAAAAGAAAACAAAGGTCTATCTGAAGATTTTCAATGACCATACAGAGATGAGAATGGCAAAAAGACAAAGCTGAAACTACATGTAAAGACAAGGCATTTAAAATTAAATACTGGAATCATGATGAGAGTCCTTATACAGGAGTAAAAAAAAAAAAAAAAAAAAAAAACTTTCAATCTTTTTTTTTTTTTTTTTTTTTAAAGACTGTGCTTTAGTATTTATTTACTGACATGGGCTACATAAAAGGTTAATTTGATTTAGTTTTTAGCTGATGTAACAAGTAAATATCAGGAAGATTAAAAAACAAAAAGTTGAAAACTGAAAAATCTCACCTCTGAATGTGATATAGAAAATCACATATTCTATCTTAAAATTTAATAGTATTTAACTTCTTAAAATTATTCATTTTCCATGTTTAAAAGCCTTCTTTAAACGAAAAGAATTAGATTTATTTTCTGAAGAGGCGAACGTAACTTTCTTTCAGATATCGCAGATAAAAAAAAAAAAAAAAAAAAAAAAAAAACTAGCCTTGAATCATTACTTTATTAAAAATAAATAAAAAAAATAAGAATGGAAAGAAAATCATAACAGTTGTATTTTGTGGCTGTTTGTGATTAATTTATGCATACTAAATAAGTCCGATTATTCCATCAATAGTTAATATACAAATAGACAAATAATTTTTGAAACGTGAGAAAAAATATTTTCATAATACTCAAAGAAATAAGTGTAATTACATCTTGCAGAAACACGATTTATAAAGTGTAATTTCACTTGATCTTCCATAATGCCACAATTAAATGAAGTGATAAAATTTATCATTATAATTCAACGGATTTTGACTCTCATAGAAAAAGTAAGATATTTTTGGCGAAGAAAAATATGAGCTGCTATAATTGAAAATATATGAAAATGTTCCTAACGGACTTATTTTCACTTTTGCTCTGTTGGTCTCAGAAGACCTACCTTTTTATCCTCTCAAAATTTGTATTCTCCCCATGCCCTTTGAATTAATTCAAAATTTCTTCGTTTTTTGAATTTGTAAGATCTTCAACGATAAAAGACTGAAATAAATAATTAAAGATTTTGTCGTTTCTGCGTTATCTCCCTACCATAACGCATCTTATAGCTTATCATCTTCATGGCTGTTTAAGAAATTAATCTACAGTACCAACCAAACCACTTAACACTGACTATATATACATAACAGCAATTTAAACAATGTAAGATTTTTGACACAGAATTCCAACTCAATTTCAAAAATAAAATCAGATCAAAAATAGATCACAAAATTTGGTTCATAAAATAAAATGTAGTTTGCAACATGAAAAAAAAAAAAACCACACACACACACACAAGGACTAGCATTTAAGCTTTTCTAAATTCCCTGACTATTTTTCAAGATTTCCTCCCTGTTTTCTCCTGACTCTTACTGTAAAATTTCATACATATTTTTTTTTTTTTTAAAAGTGATTTAAAATAGCATTAATAATTTAATGATTAATATAACTTATTTTTACAAAATTTATCAAAATCCTATGACTTCTTGCTTTTTCCTGATAGTTAACCACCTCTGAAAATTGTTCACAGCATGAAACATAACATAGCTTGTGACATAAAAAAAAAAGATGATACATAATGCATTCTAATTAAATCAAAAAGCACTTTCCAGGTTCTGGGGGCAATATTTGTAATATTCTTTGACTTTTTCCACCGATTTCAAGTTCCCAATAAATTTACTTTCTTTCACTATTTCAAATTAAATACTAAAATGGCTTTTAACCAAATGAAGAATGGCAAATATAAAAGGGACATACATAAAGAAATAATTTGTAAGGATATATGCTGATTTACGAACATTTTAGTAGAGAACTTTTTATTAAAAAAAAAAAATAAACTGTTTCACATGTTCAGTTTTAATGCTTACACAGTGTATAAAATTATGGTATGCAATTTAAAAGTGTAAAGATTAAAACGTTACAATTTGAATAAATTATACATTTCTAAATAAAATAAATCAGCAATTACAAAATAATGGGTAATTAAAGTTAAAATTCAAAAGACAAGAGACCTAGAAATTTAAAAAGATATATAGGTCTGGTACACACCTAAACTGAAATATTTTGGTTTTAATAACGAATTGACTTAATAGAAAAAAAATTACCTTATTGATAAAACTTGATTTCCCTACATTAGGAAACCCACAAATTAGGAGTGTTCTTGTATTTGGATCAATAGATGGTAAACGTGACATGTGCTGCCTAACTTGTTCCAAATACTGAAGACTTTGGTTCTGACGTTTCATAACAGTTGCCATTCTAAATCAAAATTATTTTCTAATAAACAAAAGAATTTACATAGAAACATATACATGGCATTCAATTTGGCATATTAAATAAGAAAAAGAATTGTTTATTAACTTTAGTTAATGAAACTGAAAATATTTCTACCAATGTATTTCAAATCAAGTGAATTTTTTTTCAAATCACGATAAGCTTATCATCTGATTTACGCTTAAATAACAAATTTGAGTTTAGAAATTTTGACAATTACTAACATTAAGCATGAAGAGTTGAAAATTTTTCAACATTGCTTGAAATTTTAAAAGTTTGGCCAATGATACTTTGTATTACTTTATCTCTCTTGGCTATAACAGGAGATCATTTTGATTTTGTACCTCTGTCATACAGAACAAATCTATCCATGTGTTTTTTTTTTTTTATATATAAACATGAATTATGTGGCGTGGTGACACAAAAAAAGAGAAGAGAAAAATTCAAGTAAATTCTATCAAATTCAGAATGTAAATATTCAAAAGAAATTTTTTTTTTTTTTTTTAAATAGAATTGCCAAACAAAGGGAAAAATTTGAAAAATCGCACATACCAAAATGTCATTGCAAACTTCATTATTGAAAAAAAGTTGGATACCAAAAAAATATCCTTCCAAATATATATATATATTAAACACACATTTGCATATTTAATAATCATTTTTGAAGGCCAAAATTAGAATAGCAATTTGATTTTAAATTACAGAGTATCTACTGTCATGTCTTAACTTTTTTTTTTTTTTAAATGGAAAAAAAAAATTGTTCATTGAACAAAGGGGGTGGGGAATTTTTAGAAATTCTTGGGAGCCAAGGATTTTCTTTTTTTCAACAGCCAGCAATATACCAATCATATATAATCAATAACTTCTACAACAAAATATATGCAGTTGTAAAGTTAATTGATCATTTAGTTTCCAAAAACATTTTTGAAAATTTTGTGTTCATTATAGAATAAGCTTAAAAGTAATAAAACCAAAAGTAGTTGTCTATTCCAACACTGACCATTTAAAGATAGCTTTTTGGTTGTTTTATACAGATACATTGCTGTATGTTGAATATTATTGGCAATGAAAATACTATTTTTCAAATTCATTTTCTACATCTGACAAATCAATGACTCACCAATACCATGAATATTCAAATAAAAATTAGATGTTATAAAACAGTGATATTTTATGAAATTATATAGCTTTACTTTTTTAATGAAATTCTTACTATTAAAATGCTAAAAGAAAACTAATCGCAGTTTAATTTGTTGCTGCTGTTGTGTGGGTTAAAGGCTGATTGACTACACTAAGGTCCCTGTCAACATGCCAGGCACAAAATCTCATGCTTGGCTCACTCATGATATGTGACCAAGCATTATAAAAAATTTCTGCCATGTCGGACATAAAAACTTTTGGGCACAGCACCTTTTTTAATTTCAGAAAAAAAAAAAAAAAAAATGACAAAATTTCTTGGTCAGTACTATTTAAAATTAAAAAAGAGCATGGAAATCCTTCTCTTATGTCATCAATAACAAGCAATGTTGTCAGATCAAACCCATAGGTGTAGTGTCATCTGTTGGAGGTCTTTCAAAAGGGTCTCAGCCAGTATTTATGTTAGTTTAGAAGAAAAAGAGCAACATTATACAATGCAGTGCTATGATTAGTCATTACATGTTTTATTATACTTTTTGCAAAATAATAATTCGAGAATGAATGATGCTTAATTACTATCTATTGTAGTTATTAATTTTTTTCAATCTATATAAATAAAGCATAGTTTGTCAGCAACACATCCGAACAGACAGCAAATGAGCGAACCACTCCAATTTTTGATTGGTCTGGATTTAACTACTACGGCCATTTTTTTTTAAAAGTAAAAACTGACGATTTTTTTTTTTTTTAAAGATACTGCATAGATGTTATACTTTTAAGAGCTATGAAAACTGTTCATTTTTTGTGAAGACACTATACACATCAAGTTATTAGATTTAAAGATAAAGTTACAAAATTTGAAAATGCAATATCATTCGATTGCTTTTATCTTAAAATAAAAGTAATATTAAACAAAAAACAGTCTAATATTAAAAGAAATATAAATAAAATTTTAAAAGTTATCAGTTTTGAAGTTCTAAGAGCTTCAATTTTTAAATTACAGCATACGTATTTCCAATACATAATCATTAAAATTTGCAAACAATTGTTGATTCATTCACATAAGACCATAGAGCACTGTTGCAAAATGAGTGCAAACTGGAAATATTTTATTTTAAATGTGATATAAAAAATTAATAGTGATTCAATTCTTTTGAAAATTCATTTAAATTTAGTGACCAGTGAAGTGGGCATAGCCTGCTAGTGCTTAATACATTTGAATCAAGCTGAACAAGAAAAATCAATGTACAGAGAAACTATCATGAATAAGTACAATAAAGCACCATTTATACATCCTTTTAGTGAAGTCCCAATTCATACCTATTCATTTTCATGCAAAAATTCTTTGTTTATACGTCGCTAATATCGGTTATACGTCTTTTCCACTTTTCTAAAATTCGCAAAATTTCTCTCCCTGGCATTATTTTCCATTCCAAATAAGACATTATTTCTACAAAGCATCTTAAATGGAGGAACACAGGAAAGATCGAAGAATACTGATCAAAGAATCAATTGAATTCACAGTAGAATTATTAATACTCTTAGAGAAGCAGCAAATCAGACGAATATTGAAGATTTTTAAAGATATTAAATAAGTATCGGTATGGACATAAATTGTCTGCTTATTATTAAAGATGTACAATATATATAATTAATATACAAAATGTGTTCATATAGTTCTTAAGAAATGTAATATAATACTCAATATATGATATATGTAATTAGCACCCAGTCATGCATTAATAGTATGATTTTTCTCACTTCTTATGATATATATATTTTTTTTTTTATTAATTATTTTCTTAAAAAAAAAAGTATAATATACTAGGTGTAATTAAGTTTGTATTAATCAAAGTATTATTAAAATTTCGATTATACGTATTTTCATTTATGCATCCTTTCTTATCAGTCCCTTGAAAGACTTATAAATGGTGTTTTACTGTATAAATAAGAATAGCAGATTTATGAAAAAAATTTCACTCTTTTAAATTAATGAATCCTCAAACAAATCTTTTAAAATCAAAAATAATGAAAATAAAAAATCAAATTGATTCAATAGAAGAAAACATCAACTTGACAAATTTATACATAAATAAAAGAATGGATGTCTTAAATGTGAGAAAAGGTGTTTTGTTATAGAACTGACTGAACATTTTCTTTTCAAAAAGAGTTGCTAATGAATTCTTTAATTTTATTTGGCATGACGACAGTATAATTACACTAAAGTGAATGCAATTAAAAGCTGTATTATGCTTAATGAAATTAAATATATATATAATGAAAAGTATACCAACCTTCCTAAAGCTGCTTTTTTTAATAATTTGCATCTGTAGAGTGAATCCCCATATTTCAGTAGACGGCAATATTCTTTAGCAATGCTAGAAAAGCAAACAATGCATGAAGAGATTTAACAAGATAAGTACTAATATTATAATAGTAAAATATAACTTTACAGATCTTTCTCACACACAACATATACTTCAAAATCAATCAAGGAAGAGATTGATGAAAGAGTAAGAAAGTCGAAACTTTACATGAAAAAATTACATTAAAACAAAACAGAATTCAGAAAGCATACTATAATCGATTGAAAATAAACTGATGCCAGAAGTAAACAAGTGGGTTACCGAGGCATTCCACTTTTGTGCCTTTCTTGAAAAAAAAAAAAAAGCTTAGATTAACCATTTAGACACCCTCCCCCTCTAAACCGTGAAGAGCTCCTTAAAAGATTAAACTGTTCCACCACTCTTCTTTATGTGTCACACTTTTATTTTACAAAATATATAATAACGAAATAATCATTAAAGTAAGAAAAAGTTGTTAAGGTAACAAAAGAGGGGATGGGAAAATAGAATAGCTGCCAGGGGTTCATCGAATCAAAAACATGCCAGATTCTCTCTAGTGGGGAGGTTTGACCCAATTCACACACTTTGAAAAATTGCTCACGGAAAGGATAGTTTTTATTTTAAATAAAAAATCATGATGAAAATAGATGTAGAACATTATAAGCTATCAGTAAAAGTCAGTTCGAAAATTTTACCTCAGTAAAAAAAAAAAAATATTTTTGTAAAAAGCGGGTAAAACCTCCCTAGTTTTGCCCATAGCCTTGACATAGAAATCAAATGATAGTTCAAAAAGACTATCATTTGTATGCACAATTCATTGTTTACTGCACACTTTCGAACAGTGGACAAAATACAAAATTGGGTTGAAATCTTTATCGTATCAAAAAGACTTATCTTTCTACACTGCTGGCATTAAATTAACTGACAGACTGATGGTGGAAGAGATAATGATGGAAAGTATTTTGATGAATAAAGATATTATGCTCCCAATTATATATTCATTTCTCCAAAACAAGCTTTTATACTTATTACTACACCCAACATGTGGGAGGGAAAAAGGGACAAGTAAACCAAACACTTTTAAACTTTGTTTGGAAAGTGCTAAAAATATCCACAATTAACTCTTTGAGATTAAAGGCAACTACTATATTATAAAAGGGAGAAAAAATAAAAAAGTTTTATAAAAATGTAACTATTGCAAAATAAGCTTAAAATGTTAAGTGCACATATGACTTTTAAAAACAGATTTTAAAAGCATTAAAATCACTTAGTTATTTTTGCACAGTTGTACGAACTGAACAATTGATAAATTGAACAGCAGTAGAGCTGTGCTATTTAAATGCAAAGCAACTCAAAATAGAAATATATCATGAAATTTTATTTTTTCAACCGACTGAAAATAATGCCTGGACCGGGAGTCGAACCCCGGATCTTTGACTTACAAGGTCAAGGCTCTACCAATTGAGCTATCCAGGCCGACAAACCGGTCAGCATTACTCACTCAGACAACCTTTAGGCAGAAAACATCTGGTCTATGATAGACCAGAAATATATCAGTTAATAAATGCATAACTGACAGAGGGAATGGCACATTATGACAAAATTTAGTCATAAAATTTAAATTAAATGTAACATTAAAATATAAAAAGGGATTTAGGGTTCCCACTCTTAAAAAAGAAAAAAATTTAAGGACTTTTCAAAGCCTATTTGAAATTTTTCAAGGACTAGGAGAAAAATCGCAGAACGTTAGGCATATACACAAAACTTTAGTAATTACTTTCATTGGTAATATTTTTTTTTTTTATATAATTGGAATAACTTTGCCTGTTTTCACAATACATTTTTGATGGATTGACCAAATTAACTTTTACAAGAGTCAAAAAACGATTAGTTCAAGATTTGGAATCATTATGATTATACCAAAGTTTTTAGGTGTTGAGTCCTGGTCTAGTCACTTTCTGCTCAAAATTTATGACCAGTCTATCAAACAGGTATGAGACTGGCAAAAAAATAAAAATAAATAAATAAATAAGTTGAAACTATATGCAAAAGCAAGACAATGAAATAAGAATTTTATGACAAAATCATTATATTAGACAATAACGTGCGCATGTGGAGATGGAGATAGTTTAGCCTTGGCAGAATTCGTGCTAAACCCGTCTATTGGAGTGGAAAATTCAAGGATTTTCAAGGACTTTGCACAAAATTCAAGTACTTTCAAGGGCCCTTGAAAAAGAAAATGAAATTCAAGTACTTCTTAAGGACTTTCAAGGACCATGGGAACCCTGGGATTTTATATGAAATTTTTTTTATTTTTTAATATATATTTTAAAAAACAAGAAAAATTCTTTAAAAACACTTGATAAAAAAATAAATCAATAAATTTACATATTGAACAATTAAGAAAAATGTTAATAATCTACAATATTTATGGAAATAACACACAAAATAAGAAGCATCAGCTGCCAACCCACCAAGAACAAAAATAGGAACACTTTGAGCGAGGGACGAATTCACATTTTTTTTGCCATATTTACCCCCAAATTAATATTGTGTATGATGAAACACTTAAGATAGTTACACCAAAATCATTCAAAGACAGGTGTCAAAATAAAACCTAAAAGCTTTAGTATAAAACTTACATTTTTTATTTCAGAAACAGCCTCTAAAAAGTACTTTCACAATTAAATCAAATTAGGATGTTTCATCACAAACAAAATGGCAGGACATTCATTAAACAGGGTGACCAACATTAACACTTTTCCAAATTTTCCCTGACTTACTCTGCTTATTTCCCACAAAATTTTACAAAATTAATGAACAATTTACAATCATGAGCTTTGGACACAGCTCATTTCCACAAAATTTGTAAAAATTTTGTGATTACATTAATCCAAGGCTTTTCTAGACTCAAATTCCCAGACTTTCCAATGATTCCTTGACTAGTGGCCACCCTGTTAAAATTTAATACAGTACAGGATCCATTATCCGGTGTCCTGGTATTAGGAACGCTCCGAAAACCGGAAAGTAAAATGCTAACCAAAACTTTTTAATTATGCAGGCCTCATAGTGAACTCTCGCAAAATTTTAGGGAGGAATTTTAGGAATTTTTTGAAAAATTTTAGGAAAATTTTAGGAACTTTTTTTTTTTTTTTTTTTTTTTACTTTTGACGGTATTGCTTAGTTAAAAATAGTTGCATTTGAAAACAGAAAAAGTATTGCACAGAACAGAAAATTATATTACTTCCACTTTTAATATTTTGATTTAAGCACCTTGAAATGTAAAAACATTATTTCTTAAACTATAATTTCAATAAAATTGTTTACACTGTTTGTAAATTTGTTCTGATAATAAGCACAAGAAGAAAAAAAGGAAAGATGCAAAAACTTACCCTTTACCAGCAAACAGAAATATTTTTTCTTCTTTATAATACACTATAAATAGAAACTGAAATTGCACATTTTAAATCAAACAGCAAAATATTTATTTTTGTACATCAGATTTTTATTCTTTTTTTAACACATTTATCTTTTTCAGTTTCTACAAGAGTTAGCTTATTTTCTATTGTTTTCAGTTCTTCAGATCCTTGAGATATTAAATTTTGTGCAATTTTTATTTCAATAGTATTTTTTACTGATACAGCCTTATTTAGTCTTTTTGTCCCCTCCTCAATTAAGGCCAAAGCACTTTCTTTGTCTTTTTTCAGTTTATGTATTTCTGCATCATTCTCTTGAATTTTTGCATCCAGATCAGCTTTTCTTTTTCTTTTTTCTTGTTTCTCTTGGCTTTCTTTTTCTTTTTGTAGCTTTTCTTTTTGTTCTCTTAGCTCCTCTTCTTTCACCTTATCTATATATTCTTTGTAAACTTTATGTGCATTTTTAACACTAAATAGCAATTCTCTAGTAATAGGAACATTTGCTATTCCACCATGGTGTTTTATCGTGTCTTTCACAATCCTCAAGGATCTAATTGTATCTTCATTGAAGCACGTTTTTTCTTTTGCTAAAAGAGCACTGTTTACAGAAAACCCTCTTTCTGGGTCAGCATTACCATGAGGTAAAACCAGAGAGCATTTAATTAATTGAGCTAAATTGGCATATTTCTTTCTTTCAAACTCATCAGTTATATTAAAAATTTCTCGCCAATAGTAGTCAATCCTCATCGGTGATTCATCAGAAGACACAGTCATTTTACGTAACTTCTCAATGGTTGAATTATCAAAATTTAACAGCTTCCATTCATCTCTCACTTTATCAGTCACATCTTCTGGAAAATTAAAGTAACCACAAATTCTTGTAATTTGATGAAGACCTTCTGTAACACCTTCTGTAACAAGCTGCTCTAATTTACATATTGGCCTCAGTACCTCTAGATCTTGTAACATCTGATTGCAGAATGGCAGATTTAAAATTAAATATTTGGTTGTAGCAATCAAAGCCGATCTTGCATTTAAGCGAAAACTTTTTCTCTCATTTTCAGAAGCATTCAATAACAGACTCTTTGTTTTTGTGCCAATTTCTATATCTTTTGAAAGCTTCCAAGAATTTTTAGATTCCAATTCTACAATTTTCAAACAGTTACCACTTTTTCCAATAATAACAGAATCTTGAATAAATTGGGACATTATACTACGTATCAGCTCATTTACAGCGGAATAGAGAAGGTGTATTTGCGGAGATTCTTGTTGAAAACACAATGAAAATTTTTCAAAATTGTTATATGAAAATATAATGAAAGATAAATAACATTGGGATAAATTATGTTTTAAACATTTGCAAATTCTCTTATACCTTTCAGAAGTACTCAGTTGCTTCTCAATACCTTTTTGAGCAGGAAGAAATTTCAAAAAATACTCACAAAGATTTGGCCACTGTTCAAGAAGTCTTTGTGCAACAGGTCCTACTGTTAGCCACCTATTACTAACATGGTGCAATAAAAAATTTGCTGTTACTGTTGTTATATTTTCCATCGATTTATAATCTTCTCTTCTTGCAGCACTGTTTTTCATGAAATAATGTACATCAGTAGCAAATTCATCAAAATCAAATTCTAAGCTGTTTAAAAACTGTTTAAATGCATTACTAGCAACATGCAAATTGCAGAAACCTGTCTCAAGAATTTCACAACCTGTTTGATCTTTAACCATTTCTTTAAATTTGCGCAAAAGACATTTGTTTACATTTGGGCTATCCATTGATAAAGATAAAATTTTTGATAAGCAAATGTTAAATGATGAAAGTACATCTAACAGTTCCTTTAACATTACATCAGCTGATGCATGACCAAGAAAAACGCTGGTGAGATACCTTGTAGATACCATGTTCTTTTCTGGAGACCAGTACTTTATATACATATCCATCTGCTTCTTAATTTGGGCATTTGTAGTCTCATCAAATGCAATACTCACTTTTGATGTTGAAGATTTAATATCATCTTTTAAATTTCCATCAAATTGTTTCGCCAGTCCATGAGATATGACATACGCAATTTTTTTTTCTGCAAGTTGCATATCTTTAGCAATGGGAGAGTCTGGAAACATTAATTTTAAGAGTTCAACTGTTTCCGTGCACGATCGGAAAGACATATTGCTTTCAGCTACTTTCATTGCCCAAAGGGCTTCGGCTCTCGCAATAAGCAAATCATGAGAACGTTCTTGGCTTTTTCTATCTGCCTTAGGAGCATCATTTCTTTTTAAAGCATAAGCAATTGACAGGTTTTTAAACCGATTATTAAAATGAAGCGTATGTTTTTTTCCTCTGTGATGTGATTTCACTTGTGCAAATCCACTGTTTGAAATATCAAATGTTTCACTACACAAAAGACAATGCGCTGAGTATTTATCAGCATCATTACCAGTACACCATTCTTTTAACGATACACCATCGAGTTCTTTGATTAACCAATTATCTTGGAACTTGGTTTTACCTTTTGGCATATTGCCGCAAAAGAAAACAAAAAGTTAAATTAAAATATCATTCATTGTATCATCCATGCGATTAATATGTGGAACAGCATGTGAACTCAATACGCAAGAATAACAAAGATGAGAACAAAGAACGTTGCACTGAGAGCAAGCGCAGAAAGCATAATCACCACGACGCACTTCGAAATAAATCCACTTTTGATTTCAGAAGCAGTCATAAGCGAACAAAAAAAAACTTGTATCTGCCGCTTTGCCTTCTCTTTCTGCAGTATGACAGACGGAAAGTCTGTTTCTCTTCACCCGCACCTCGCAAGGCGCAATCTCTCCCCCCCTCCCCTCTCTCTCTCATCATCGGAGGTTCGGAGAGCATATTTCTTTTCTTCTGCTGTTGCCTCATTCTCAGTGCTCTTCTCCACTCCACGCGCGCATTCAAGCCGCTTTCGCTTCGGGCGTCGGCTTGCCGTACTTTGAAATCAAAAGAACGGAAATTCCGTTCGTTCAAAAATTTTAGGATCATGATAAAATTTTAGTTATAATTTTAGGAATTTTAGGAAAACCCCAAACCATAAGGAATTTTAGGAACGCTGCGAGGCCTGATTATGGCAAAATTTAGGAGTGAAAAGATGTACAATAGCAGCAGTGAAAATTATATTTTTGCTACCTACTTCTGAATAAAACTTGTATCTGTATATAAATTTTATTCTGTTACATTATATTAAAAAAAAAAATAGTTAAAATGTTATTTAAGGTAATTGTGTTTTTTCTGAAGAAATATAGTGAGCAGAAAATTGCCCATTATCGTTCTTTTTTGTTTTTATTTAATAGCTTTGAGACTTTTGTTTCAATTGATCCATATTTTATCAAATATGGACAAGTAACAAGTACAAAATTTCCTTTAAAAAAAAAAAAAAAAAAAACTGAGCGTATGAAAAATCGGAAACTTTTTCCACATTAAAAATCGGTGAATCTGCCATTGCGATCAATGCTAATGCAGTGTCAATAAACAACAACAGATTACGAATGTTGCCAGATTCTGCAATTCTGTCAAGAGGCAGTAGAGGATTGTTTGAATGCTGATGAAAACACTCCTGTCAATCATCAGATGACTGACAGTGAGATTTGTGAAATGGTGGCAAGTGATATGTCGGAAAGTGATGATGATGATCAAGTTGAAATAGTTGAGAAAATATCGAATGAGAAACTCTTATTTTATACTGAGCAGCTCATTTCTGGGATGCAACACAGAAGTTACTTCCAAGAACAGCAAATTATGTCAGTGTACAAAATACAAGAGCAACTTGTACAAGAAGCTCGTTATAAACAAAAAACTATTACAGAAATGTTCTCAAAATTGAAATCTAAGGATTCTGCTCCCTGAATTTAAATTTTATAAATGATTTATTTATTTTTCATTTATTAAATTTCAATTTCAATTGTAATTAAAAAATGTTTTATTTTGTGTAAGTATTAATTCATTAAATTAAATTTATAACTAATATATTTCTATACTATATCATAATGGTATTTTTTAAAAAATTTTCCTACTGACAGTAAAGTGTTTCGAATTACGGAAAAACCCCTTATCCAGAATACTTCAGGTCCCAAGCTTTCTGGATAACGGATCCTATACTGTATTTGATAAAAGACTACTTACAAGTAATCAAAAATTTATAGTTCAAAAAAGAAAAAAATTACAACATAATGTTTATACAATTAAATCAAGTAAATGCATTTTAAAATTTATATGATAATAGTTAAAACATATTCATTAATATCAAATAAACTTTAAATAATATATATAATAAAATCAATATAAAGACATATTTACACATTTTTATTTCAGAAACAGCCTCTAAAATATTTTCACAGTTAAAAATCAAGTAGAGATTTTTCATCACTAATAAAATATTTCTTATTCTATATTTAATATTAGAGAACCTAAAAAATAAACTACATAATATTACAAACAATTTAAGATGTAATTTAATCAAAAGAAAAAAGAAAAAAGGTACAGCGTTTACACTTTTTTTTTTTTTTAATGGTTAAATCAAGTAAAGGCATTCATTATTAACAAGATAATAAGAGACTATATTACTAGATATTAAAATTTTTATAAAATTAAAACTTAACTACATATTAGACTGACGTATTATTTCAGAAACAGCCTCTAAAAATATTTTCATAGCCAAATCAAGAAAAGATGTTTCATCACTAATAAATAATGCTTGGACAGGACAGGACAGAACTTAAACTACATAATTATTAATCTAAGAACATAATTTAACTTTAAAAAAAGCAATTTTTAAAGTCTTTATCTCAGAAACAGCCTCTAAAATTATTTTCACAGTTCAATCAAGTAAGGATATTTCATCACAAATAAGATAAAACATATTGATATTAAATACTTTTAAAATTTCAACTTTAAAAATTACACAATATATATATTAGAAACTTAAAATGATTTAGTTAAAGCATTGTTATGTACTATTTTACTTCAGAAACAGCCTCTAAATATTTTCACAATTTAATCAAGTAAAGATGTTTCATCATTAATAGAGTATAAGGATGTTTTTACCACAGAGTGCCATGAAACAAATAATCTAGTTAAAAAAAGTGGAAAAAAACTAATCTCTAAAAACAACCTTTAAGAAGTTTTTTTTTTTAATGTTACATCATGTTTTGTAACCAAACACATCTATATATGCATGGTACATTAATATAGGAATATTTCCACAGAACATATAAAACAGTTTTATATGACCTTGGTAATATTCCATACAACAATGAAATCTTAGCGGTAAATAAAAGTATCACTACAGGCAATAATTTTATTTAGCATTAATTGCTTTTACACACGCTACAACTTAATTCTATAATATAACAAAAATTTAACACACAGTTAAGATACTTGTAACAATGACTTATTATACATTATGTAACCAAATGGATATATTTTTATGCATTATGGTATTTTAATATAGGAATATTTCCACAGCACAAATAAAATTGTTTATTTGACTTTGGTAATATTCCTGAAAAATAACAAATTAACTGTGTAACTAGCATTCAGAATTTCACATTCATGTAACATTTAAAAGCATTTGTTTAACAGCATCGAGATTGGCAAAAGACAAAATAGCTGCATCATGGACTTTTAAGGTTACACCAATTTTTTTTAAAGATTTCAAATAAATTTCCTGACATTTCTAAGATTTCCTATATTAGCCACCCTAATCATGGTGGATCTTTTACAATTTCTGTAAAGAGACCACCAAAAGACAGAGCCATCTACTACCAAGATGGCCTAATAGTAGAATGATATTGAGATACCAGTGAGTACCAGGGTTCGTGATTTTTTTGATTTTTTTAAAAAAAATCAAAAAAATCGGATTTTTTTTATTTAAATCAGATTTTTTCGATTTAAATCGGATTTTTTTAAAAAGTCTACAAATTTATAGTTACTCATTACTTTATACCTGTAAAAGTAATCTATATCTTAAACAATGTCTAAAAACATAATTTAAGTAAATTTCATGCCAGAAGCTATGCTTTTTATAAGCATATATACATCAGTTTTAACACTGATGGATAATGAAATTTATCATTTAAGACCACAAGAATTATAGCATACTCAAATACAAATTAACAAGCAAATTTAACGCAAACTTGTACCTTTCCTTTTAGTTTTTAAAACAGAATGTATATGAAAAACAACTGTCATGTTATATGAATATTTACTTTTACTCTAAATACATATTATTAGAAGTTCTCTATTTTATATATAGATATAGATTTTTCAGCTCACCATTTTGTAAAATCATATGATCACTTTATTACTAAAAGATGAAACTTCTCATTTTAACTAAATACCTTTTATTTAAAATTTAAAAATACAAATGAAGCAGACAATTTCCATATTTAAAAATAAACGTCTGAGTGTTAGGGAAGAATAAAACGTCTCTTTGACCATTCTGATTCTGGATAACATACTGTATTGTTAATTTAATGGATCTATATGTAATTATCTATAGTATTATTATAAACCATGTTAATTATGGCGAAGAAAGTTAACACTATCTTTGAAATATGCATAATCCCAATAATGCACGTGAATAATCAAAATCAAATGTTAGCAAAGAAAATAACTGAAGCTTAAGCATAGGTCGATCCAGGTTTTATTTTTGAGGCAAATTTTAGTGAAAAATAGAAATATTTTTGAGAAAAACTATTATATAAAAGTTCTCATTACAGAAATCATTCAACTTTATGATTAACATAAAAACTCATAAAATACTAAAATATGATAAAAATCATTAAATAGTAATTTTATAAAAACTAATATATGCAGTACTTTAAATGAGAAAAATTTTAGAAAAGAAACATTTTTATGGACACAATATAATATACTAGTATCGAACAGTGGTCGAAATTCGACCACAAATTTATTCAAATCTCAGAATTCTTTTAACTTAGCACTAAATAAATAAATTTAGAAATTTAAAATTTCTCTGTAAACAATGTTCTTGTTAATTATTCTTTCGTCATTAGCTAAATGACCTTGCCCACTGTGTTCTGAAATAATAAAATTTTAAGCTATTGAAAGAACGGACCCGACTTGCTGCAACATAAAACTGACCATGTGTAAAAACTGGTTCTTTCAATAAAATACCAACCCTTTCAAACGTTTGTCTTTGTAAATAAATAAATGTAGTCACTTTTTGTCGCCAAAAGACAAATGACAAAGAACATTTGAAGTTTCAAAAATTAAATAATATATATTATTTACATATTAATACACAGACATGAAATTTATCGTACGGCTAATATCTCTTTAAATTACAGCTGACATAAATCATAAAACAAAAAAGAAAGAAATTAGATCATAAATAAATTAGAAAATAAAAAAATGATTTCTCATAAATCAAATCCTTGGGAAATCTTTTTTGTGGTTCCACGGACGGCCAGTGACGTCATCACTTCGCTTGCGTATAAGGATGCTATACAAATTACTGTGTCTATGGTTTTATTTGAGTTTTATGAAATTGCCAGATTTAACAACTATCGCTTCTCGGCCTCTTGGCTAAGATCAAAGTGTAGATTTAACAACTTTCCACTTTTAGGTATTTTTTAATGTAAAGGAATACGTGTATGAAAGGGAAAATGCATAAAAAATAAAAGTATTTTTAAATACCTTCTTGACATCGTAAGAAAATAATATTTGTATTCGCACCTTCCGGCTAACCATACCTTTCGAATGATACAATTTTCAACCTTCTACTCCCATAATTAATATGTTAAAAAGGGACTACAAATTTTATGCTTGCCTATTAATATATAGATATATATAAATGCTGAATGACATTAAAAAATTAATAAATGAAGCTGAAATGTCATTAAAAATACATAAATAAATAAAAGTGAAAACTTCCATGCTTTATATGTTATCATAATACTTGAATTAATTATGCTTTGTTGTTAAATTGTTTAAAAAAAACAAGACAAGTTCATAGAGTTTTCATGATAATATATGGTCTTAGTATACAATCCTATACTGAATTAGTACATTTTTTAGTTATATTAATATATAAAAATTGCTTTCAAGTTCTTTAATTCATTTCTGAAGCATAAAAAGTAATTGGGTAAGATTTAAAGTAATTGGTTCATATGTGCCAACACACACACACGTACAGATACCTATATATATAGTTTTGCTAATTAAAGGTTGTAAATGCAACATATTTTGTATTTGAAACTCATTCTAACAAGATTTAAAAAATTTAGATCGTAAAAAGTTTTGAAAAATGATTCAATTTTAATAAATGACTTTTTAAAAAAATCAGTTGATTTAAATCAATGATTTTTAAAAAAAAATCCATTGATTTAAATCAAGATTTAAATCATGATTTTAATCAAACTGATTTAAATCAACGAACCCTGGTGAGTACCTAAAAACATTATACTATTACAAATTTAATATAACAAAAATTCTGCATATTTATTTTAGTTGTGTGAAAACAAAGTTCACAAAAAATTAATTTAAAATTAGAACATGCAAAGCAAACAAAATTTGGCCTATTTTATTGAAAACTACAAGAAATAACATTATGATTACAAAAAGTTCACTATCTTAGTTAAATCAATTTCATTCTAGTATTGATGGCTTGAAATCTTCATAGCTAAATACAAAAGGGTTCCTATAGTCCATTCATTCTATCGGGAGAACGAAACTAAATAAACGCACGTGCGGTTTGGCTGCGTTGAAAAACCTGGCATTCTGCTAGGAGTGCCAAACAGAAAGTGTGAATTTCTTTTTTTTCTTTATTTGCACTGTTTTGCTCGTGCTATTGTCTGATTGTTAAATTTGATAATTTTTTCGTGTGATTTCGTATTTTACCATAATGGAGAGTGAGAAAAGTTCTTTGAGTCCAGTGAAAAAGAGAATTAAAAAAAAAACATTTAAGTAAGGAAAAAAAATTAAATTCTCCAAATTGGGGATTTCGGCTGAAAGTGAACCTTCTTGGCTATTTTTGTGCAACCCTTTAATTTAGTTTCGTTCTCTTCTTTCGTTGAATGAACTATAGTTTCCACTAAAGTGCAAGAATTTTTTTAATTTTTTAACATAAAATTTTTAACATTGAGATAAATTTCAGGGTTGCTACACAAATCAGGAGAAAAAATTCCCTGGGTTTTCCTTATCTCTTTTAGAAGTAAAATAGATGACACGCAATCATGCAGCATTATTAGAATCTAACATGTTTATACAAGTCAATTGAACATATTATAAATTTTATTAACTTACTATAGTTGGAGAAAAAAGCCATAATTAATTCATTATAAAGCACTAAAATTTTTAAAAATATTTTATTATGAAAAATTTTTCCAATGTTTTTCCCAAAAAGTTTCAAAATTCCCTGAATTTTCCCTTTTTTGCAACAAATTTTCAAATTCCCTGAGTTTTCCTTGTTTTTTAATAGATTTTCAAATTACCTGAGTTTTCCCGGTACCGTAACAACCCTGAAATTACACACTTTTCTGAAGCCAATTTATTTTTGATCTGAAAACAGGTCATTCATAAAAATCAATAATCTTGAAATAAATAAAACCTTTCACAAAAGTCAGCAAATTTAACAGACCAAGCCCTTTTAGAAAAGTTGAGCGATTTGAAAGTTTTCAGAAACTTAGATAAGAAAAATTATGCATTTTGCCAATCAGCAGCAAAAATATATTTCTACAATGAAACACCAGAGAAACTAAAATTAGATAAATAATCTAGGAAAATTTTTTTTTTCATCAATTTGGAGTGCAATAGCTGCACTCTAAATTGATACGTTTCAGTGACCAACAATGGAAAAAATAGACATATTTAAGCAATTAAATGCAATTTAACTCAAATTATACAGGGGTCAAGGCAATCAAATAGAAAAATATAGGATTTTTTTGTCACACAAATATAGGAACATAATTTCAAGAGAAGATTGAGAGATTCAGCAAAAACGAACTTTCTCTAACATTATTTTGTAATCTTGGAATGATTAAATGACTTCGTAAACAAAGCACCCTAATTTAATCTCATCTAATTTAACTGATAAAATAAATGAACAGATCTATTACTGTTTACTTTTTACATTATTTAGAAAAGAACATATTTCCAAATTTATCATCCCTTGCTTGTCCAGCTTTCATACCAGTTTATATCATTTAACATCAGTCCACATAATATTTTTAAAATAATGACACCTTTTAGATCATAATGCTTAAAAAGTCAAAAAGAAAAAAAAATCATAACCCTTCAATTTAAACTATATGTAGTGTAGTTGGTTGAATACATTGAGGCATTATGTCAGTGCCTATTTAATCAATTATCTCCCCCCCCCCCTCCACAGAAAATATTAAAATGGTAATGGAATTATGAATTTTTTAAATGATTGTATGTAAAAAATGTCTTCTTTCGAGTTATATTTGTTAAGCTCTAAGTAACAATGTGTTTACATTAGGATATATTAATTTATTTTAAATTACCTTTTTATTTTAAGTGTTTGAAGCTATAGGTAAAAATTCCTTTATTTTTCGCCATATTTTCTGTTAAATTATCCTTTTTTTTAAATTATTCTGTGCCTTCTATACCATAGTTAAGGTTTTTTTTTTTTTTTTTTTTTCAATTGATAAATTGTTCTAGCCATGAAGTGGAAGTCTCAAGTCCATTGGATCATACTGGAATTGTCTGTGAAGTCAAGTCGATTCTTTTTATGAAAGTACTTTGTTCTGCATGCATTGTTTTTATAGGAATACAGTAGAACCTCGATTATCCAAAGTAATTGAGAGCGAACTTACTTCGGATAATCGAAATTTTCAGATAATCGAGAATTCATCAATAATCATCTAAAATATTTATCAGCACTCGTAGTTTGGAAAGGATGGCTTGCATACAAAAAGAATGTGGAAAGAAAAAAAAAAAAAAAAACTTTAAAAATACATGTTTGTTAAGAGAAAATTTTGGATGATAGTAGAAAGAGAAAAAAAAAAAGTGAAGAAGAAACCCACTTCGGTTAACGGAGAGTTTTGGTTAATCGAGGTTTGGATAATCGAGGTTCTACTGTATTTACATTTTTTAAATTTAAGAAAAATGATTGATAATGTTGGTGGATGTTATGTATTTATATATACACATATTAAACCACAAATAACAGATTAAAAAAATTAAAAATAAATAAACACAGATATTTGAACATTATGAACAAGTAATTTAAACACCACAAATCTTTGAGAAATCTTGATACTTAAAAAAAAAAAAAAATAATAATAATAATCTGATTCTTTTAAAAGCTTTAATTTTTGTATTTTTTTAAATTAAACATTGGAAATAAAATGAATTTATGATTAAAGTTCTCATTATCTTGTCATTTTCTTATAATGTGTGGTACATTATTTACATATGACAAATTATGCAACATATGATTTCTAATCACATTGGCAGAGTGAATTTCGACACAAAAAAAAAAAAAAAAAAGCAATTATTTTTAATTTAAATGGTATTTTTGAAAGTTATGAGATTTATAATTAGATGCCTCGCAGAGAAAGCAGGAAATAAGTAAGAAGAACTTGAACTGAAATAGTATATAGGAAAATTTTTGTGAAATATAGGGAAAATGTGAAGACTTATAAAATATAGGAAGTTTTTCATGATTTTTTGAAATATATAGAAAAAATAGGAACACTTTGAGACCTGAATTATACCAATGGGCTGCAAAATTAGTCACCCAGTGGCAGAAAGTTTTGTAGCTGTCTGCGACAGGCTTTTAAAATTTTGTAATCTGTCTGCAAAATTTGCGTGTAATCAGGGGTGAAAATGGCTTACACTATCAGAGAGCGTCTAAGACGTCATACATCGGTAGTGCATGGTTGCGGGCGAAAAATGCCCGTAAATTGCAGACAAAGACTGTCCGAAAATTGCAGGCAATTTTTTTTTATTAGTACAGACAAAAACTGTCAGCAAGCGTTTTTTCTGTGTCTGTGACTATGTCATCGTGTTGCAGTGTTTCTGCCACTGGGATTAGTCATCACTGGGATTAGTCTCTACCAATTTACATTATTCCAGAATTTTTTTTTTTTAGATTTTCTTTCTTTTTTAAAGAGACCTTGCCTTGTTTTTGAGTAAGGGTGAGAAATTCTCATCCAGTTTTTACCTCTTATGAAAACTCTGATACAATTATACAGGGTTTTAATTCCAACCCTAGAACATGAGGCAGGTCACCAAGACACAGAATAACCTATCTTTGGAATAACATGCATATATCATTCAAATTTATGACCGTGATTTCATTAAAAAAAAAAAAAAAAAAAAAAGGAAAAATTATTTATTTCTTAAATAATGGTTTTAAGTAATATTGTGATGTTAGTTTGCAAAATATAATTAAAATACATACTTATCTATTAAATGTCTGGCTGTGTTTAACTGGCCCAAAGCTAATTTGTAGTGGTCTTTATCATACAGAACATTCATCAAATCAGAAAAGAAAGGATGTATATCCTATCATAAAAAATTAATTATTAAATGAATCATTTTAACAAAATTATATGTAGTTATTCATAACCATGAATTAAATATTTATGTTGTGATTTATACATTATATTGCATTCACTGCTACATATGAAAATTAATTTTTAAGAAACAAATGATTATTTCACTTTGACACCTGTTTCGAAATTAAATGAATAAATTAAGCCTTAAAGTAATTAAATTAAAAAGGCCTTACTTGATGTCAGACTGAAAGCTTTTCTCCTGTAATCCCAAGTGTCTTCAGCTCTACATCCTTGATAGTTTTTGCAATTAGCAAATTTTTTACATTTTCAATTTTTTTTTTTTTTAAATAAAATCACACAATCAACTGTGGAAGAAAATCATATTTATTGAAATTTTATTTTTTTGACTGAGTGAAAATAATGCCTGGATCGGGAGTCGAACCCCGGAACTTTGACTTACAAGGTCAAGGCTCTACCAATTGAGCTATCCAGGCCGACAACCGGTCAGCATTACTCACTCAGATAACCTTTAGGCAGAAACATCTCTGGTCATCATGTAGATAGCTCAACAGAAATAAGCCGCAGGAAATGGAAAACACCAATAACCTGTTGTTTATTGAGCTATCTACATGATAGACCAGAGATGTTTCTGCCTAAAGGTTGTCTGAGTGAGTAATGCTGACCGGTTGTCGGCCTGGATAGCTCAAGGTTAATTGGACCTTTGTCCCAGAAGCAGTGCAGCACGGCAGCGAGCGCTGCAGATTGTTTGAAGTTCTGCTTTTGGGGGCCTTATGATTAATTCATGTAACAAATACACACCAGGCAAAGAAAAAAGAAATCTTATCCATGGCATATACAATACATTAAAAACATTACATGTGAAAAAGAAATTCAAATAAAAAATTAATCTGCATCATCAAAAATTTGATAAAACTGGTCATACAACCATTAAAATTTTTATTTTTAAAATATTAATCTGGAGCAGAGAATAATTAATAAATTTTAATTTATAATAATTAAATTTTAACAAAAAATAACTATTGCTAACTAAAATAACTAGCTAAAATAAATAACTTCTAAAAATAACTTGCTTTATAATTTATACTTTATTCACTTGCATATTGAAGATTGAAGCAATAAGATCCCAGGAGCAGAAAGTGCTTAAAATTGCGACGTACGTCGCAGAACATTTCATCTATCCCCCAACTGGATGATGATGATAAATCTAACATACTAAAATTAATATAACCTAGATATGTTCAACTGGCCTGTAAACCTGTTAGGACATTAGAACTCTACTGGCTACACTCATCGTTTCAATGTATAGACAAAATTTATAAACATTTTGTAAGTAGTAAGTATATCCACATTAATGTGACAATATTAATGTCAAGTCATTGACAAAATTGCAAATTCTGAGTGTATTCCTCAGTTTTAGATTATAAAATTTTGATATTGTTTTTTTTTTATAAATGTGTAATAAATATAATTAATTAAATATAAAAACCTTAATAGATACTTCATATTTCATCGTTAACATTTTCGGCTGGGCGTCCAGCTCTTTTTAAACGATCTTCATCTGTGTTGGATCTCTTAGAGTTGTGGTCTTTTATAGACTTGATTCCACATCCGGTCAGGAGCCATTGCGTCGCTGTCATTGCACACATCTGGTGTTGTTGCTATTTCTATGGCTTCTCTAAACATCGCATAATTATAATTATTATAATTCGCTATCTTTTTAGTTTTTTCAAAATTTATTTTAATTTCTTCATTATCGAAAGTTTTAGCTAAAGCTGAGTTTGGTTGTTGCTATTTCTATGGTTTAGAGAAGCCATAGAAATAGCAACAACACCAGATGTGTGCAATGACAGCGACGCAATGGCTTCTGACCGGATGTGGAATCAACTTATGAAGTCTATAAAAAACCACAACTCTAAGAGATCCAACACAGATGAAGATCATTTGAAAAGAACTGGGTGCCCAGTCGAAAATATTAACGATGAAATATGAAGTATTTATTAAGGTTTTTATATTTAATTATGTGTAAAGTGCTTCATTATAATTTTTATTTTATTTATTGTGTAATAAATATTTCACTAATCAGTATTATTTTTATGCTTATTTTGCATTTTACTGGGGTCTGACAAATTTGGACAAAATACCTGTAGAACATTTGCAAATTTTGATGTCCTATTGCAGAACATCAGATATAATTCTGCTACTGGGAATAAGATTTAATGATTTCCTTTTGATGAAAGCAGCATTAATCACATCCATATGTCATATTCAAAAAACACATATCAAACAGATAAAAAAAAATATTAAATTATTTTAAAAAAAAACTAGACTGTTCAATGTTCAGAGAAAGAAAATATAAGAGAAAACTCTGAACATCAATTTATTTCGCACAGTTGTGCATGCCCAACTGTACAGACGGAAGGGCAGAATTAGCTGTGCTTAAATTAAATATTTATACATATATAATAGCTATCTGAAAAATTTCTTAACCACACAGTTTTAGGCACTAAAGAAAAAAAGCAGTCAACTTTTAATGAAAAAAAACTGTTAAATTACTTGAATAATACATAAAATGAAAGATTTTTATACCTCAAGTCTAGGGAAATCTGTTAGGATTTGAGTTAACTTGTCATTGAAGTTTTGTTGAGTAAACTTCACTTTACGCATATAAAACTGTCTAATTCTTGTGATTTTATAATGCTTGTGAATAACAGTAGGAGTCTTCCGCTGTGTTTTTGACAAAATTATGTCAGTAAAATCCTAAAAGAAAATGTTAAACAATTAGATAGCACTGTAATACAACATTTAAATAGCAGCATATATAAAAAGTGCTACTGAAGCCCTGGTTTTTAAGAACACAGAAGCAAGCGTCAACGTTTTTGATGCCGCGACGCTCCAACCAGTCTCTTTGATATCAGCGCTGGCGATGAAACCGCAGAACTGAGCGTCGTGACGCATGCACAAATGGAAAATTTCAAGGCCGACTAGGTTGACGTTCGCGTTTTGTGTTCTTAAAAACCAAGGCTTAAAAGTTAGAATGGCAGTATAAGACAAAATATTTCATATAAATGTACAATGACAGGGTTCATACTCAAATATGGAAAAAAATTCCCCGAGTTTTCCCTGAGTTCCCAGACAATTTTCAAGAAAATATTAGCGACATATTACAAGAAACGCTCTTCTAGACAAGACAAAATACAGCTACTTCCACTGTATGATGTCATATTACTGCCGATCATGATAGAAATTCAGGTATAAATCATTATTTACATGCGTATTTTCACAATAATTAAATATTTAAATTTTGATACGAAGTTAAACAAGAAAAACATAACTTGAGAGAGAAAAAAAATTGGTTTTTCTAGGTTTTGTAACTGATTTTCCCTGACTTTTAATGAAAATTTTTATTTTCCCTGAGTTTTCCCTGACTTTTTTTAACAAATTCCAAATTCCCTGAGTATTCCCTGTTTTCCAGGAGGAGTATGAACCCTGAATGAGAATTATTTTTAACTTATTGTAAAATTAAAAAATTTATAATAGTAACAATCAACAAACAATAATCTCATATACAATGGGTGATTAAATTATATTAGAATTTTTTTTTTTTTTAAATTTTTTTCAATTTTCTCAAAAAATACTGAACAAAATAGCCCGGGACTTCAGACATTCGCAGAACATTTAAAACCACATTTTCCACTATCAGTTTAGTTCAAAGTGCAATTAGGGGACCAACCAAAAATTGAAGAAAAGTGTAAATACTTTGGATCACCCTGTAATGTTTCATATAAAACTATACCAGGGTTCATACTCAAATAAGGGGGAAAAAATTCCCTAAGTTTTCCAGACAATTTTTTAAGAAAACAGTGACATATTACAAGAAATGCTCCTCTAGAGTGGATAAAATGCATCTACTTCCACTGTATGATGTCATGTTACAGACAATCAAGATAGAAATTCAAGTAGAAATCATTGTTTACTTAAGTGTATTTTCATGATGATTAATCATTTGAATTTTGATATAAACAAGAAAATTATAATTTGAGAGAAAGAAAATATTTGTTTTTTCAGGTTTTGTAATAAATTTTCCCCTGACTAATAAACATTTTTATTTTCCCTAACTTTTTTTTAACAAAATCCAAATTCACCGAGTATCCCAGGTTTTCCCTGATGTATAAATGACCTGTAACTTTAACACACTGTTGCACATATTATGTCATGCATAATATTTATATGTTTTGTTGTGGAAATTGCGCAGTTATTTAAGCAAATGTAATTTTTTTTTTTTTTTTTTTTTTAAGTTTTTTGCTTATAACTAGAATGGATTTCCATAAACTTTACAAAATTTACAGAAAATTTGACAAAACATTAGAGAAACATTATTCTGAAACATAAAATTGCCATATGTAATATTCGCTGAGCTGAGATATGAGCATTTATACTTTATATTGGTAAATATAATATGTGCAATGCAAAAGAAAAATTTTTATTACATAGGTTGAAAGCTAGGTATATTGGGTAGACCTGTATGAAATAAAAAAATTTCTACACACATGACCTAAAATCTAAAAATTTTCTGTAAGCTAGGAAAAGCTGGAAAAAAAGCCTAGCACCATTTGGTCAGAATTGTAAACATCTCCAAAAGTTGTTTGCGTATCTTTTATGCCGAAACGGTCACTGTAATGTTTGGAGATTGGAAATAGTAAACTTCCTAAACAGTGTACAGTGGTCAATGAGGACTTTATAGAAAGCGAGAAAAATAAAAATAAAATTTGCGAGCTATCCACAGGCTCTGATTATCTACGGATTGTTGCGCGACTCAATTCCGCGAGTAGGAGTTTACTAAATTTACAGACAGGTAATCTCTCTCTCCTCATCCCCTAAGAATGTTTTACCCTCTTAAGGGAAAAAAAAATCCTAACTTTCCCCAAGATATGAAAATTATCTGCAAAACTTTCTGTAAGATAGGAAAATTTTCCTCCCACAGTGTGCGCCTATGTTCTACGACCCTGATATTGGGTAACTTTTGTCAAAAGTTCATTAGAATAAAGTAAAAATTAAGCAAATTGTTGGCACAAGAACGAGCTAGATTCTAGGTATTTTCCAGAATTGAAATTTCATAAGGGGTTTTTCCACATGCTGCATATTTAATTTGACGATCCAATTATTTCAACTACATTTCAAAAGTTATTTTTTGTAAAAAATATCCCTTATAAACCCACAAATCTTTGTTAATAAATAAAAATATTAGAGCTAAAAGCCCCCTATAACACAATTAAAAATTTAAAAAGGAGTCATAGGGGGGAGGGGGGGGGAGGAGGGAGAGGCCTGTATTAAAACTGTACTCATTTCTGATAGAGTGGAGTAGAAGTAGAAGGCTGATTTTCACCAACCATGTAATAAATGCCAGAGTCGGGAATCAAACCCTAAAATCACTTAAAAAGCGGAAGACCTGGGTTCGATTTCTAACTCTGGTATTTTTCACATAGTTGGTAAAACTCAGCCTTCTACTGCACTCTATCAGAAATGAATTTCCAGGTTGATGAATATAATTTCTGAATTAAAACTGTACTGCCTGTGGAAGTGTCAAAACTGAGTCGTCAACCATGAATTATATTTTGAAACCTTTCTTTGATTTTTGGTTTCACAACTGCACAACATTAATTAATAGGGTCTAATATTAATTTCGTTTCTGGTGAGTTAAAATTTTAATTAGGTGGTGAAATTAGTATAATATTTATGAATTTTAAATAGGTAAATAAGAAAAGAAATAGTTAGAAAATTTTGCACGTCTTCGCCACTTTTGGCATGGTACTAAAGGGCAAAATTAACGGTCGCCACCGGCCACATGGCGACTAAATAAAAAAGATGGCGATTAAAAATTATGCATCGATCGCCACTAAAGTCGCCACTTTTTGAGATCATTAAAAGATTCTAAAAATCGAGCGACAATAGGCAATCGAAGCCTTGTGATTTTCAATCTTTTTCCATCCATGGCATAAATGTCAATGTTCATTTTAAACTTGCTTTATTATATTCTACAACCTATAAAGAAGTAGAATTGTTTAATATATCTCACTCATATAATTTTTGGACCCCCCCCCTCTTTCCCTCCCCCTAACAATCTGTGATCACACAGCTTATAGAAAGCTTTATAATCTCTAATCATTCTCCATTTGCTGCACAAATATAAATATCTTTTGTAAACTTACTTTATTAGATTCTAGAATCTAAAGAAGTAGAATTGTTTAATATTTCTTACTCATAATTCTTGTAATCCCCCCCCCCCCCGCCTCCAACGATTGGCAATTACATGCTCCACTGAAACCTTGTGATTTACAATCTCTCTCCATCCATAACATAAATGTAAATATTCATTTTAAACTTTCTTGATTAGATTCTAGAACCTATAAAGAAGTATATAGATGTATCCCCCCCCCCCTGCCACACACACACACACACATGTGCGCTCCATTTCAACTAGCAGTTAATGATCAAATGTCCTGCAAAGCACAATCTTTTTCCATTATTATCTCCATAGTATTTAATGTATATTTAACCCATTTAAGATATTTGACAAATGCGTGTATCAAAAATTGATTTGGCTTAAATGTGTATTTTTCAAAAAAATTTGTATTTGCTTTCTTTTGAGTAGAAATCTTCCCTTTTCCTTCCCATTTTAAAGTAGCAATCTCCCTATGTTTAAAGCTACAAATTTGGCAGCTAAGTAAATTATTTTTAATGAAGCAGCTAAGTTTCCATATATCTATACTTTTTAAGAGGAAATATTTTAACTCTATTGAAATAAAATCATTTAAAAATGTGTGTCTTTAGAAATAAGAAAAAATAATAAAACTGCTAAATGTATTTACACATGACCATGTAAAAGTTCTGATGATGATGAATCAGCTGATTCATTTACTAGAAAATATCAATGTGAACTGTGAATGATAACAGCTTATTTCACTTAAATAAATTGAAAAAAAAAAGTACTACTGAATTATCTGAAAGATAAAAACTTTTGCTGTTATTATTACAGCCCTAAGCAGATTTTAACTTAGGATGTGCAATTTAGGATTTTTAAAAAGGGCGTAATTACAAATTACAATTTCAGTGTCCCTGTGTTAATTTTATTATTATATGTATTTCTTATTTTCATATTTTTCTTGTGGTAATTATACCGCAAAATGGTGACAATGCTTTTTGCAGTCTCAAAGAAATAGTCTTATCACGTGAAGAGTGGCCACTAACTTAAAAAAGTGGCTACTAATGAAACTGACAGTACCGGCCACTGGCCACTAATGAATTTTCCCAGTTTTGCCCTTTACATGGTACCATATATTAGGATGAAACCAAAATATTTTTACCTATTAACTTATTTTCAAAAAGGATTAGATTACATTTACTTTAAAAATATATACCTAAATAATATCCTTTTACAAAATATGCACTTACGACTTATTTAAAACAATATATTTCGGACAACCATCGTGTCCATTATCAGTGCCTTGTAGTGATATAAAAAGACCAAAACAGAAGGAGTATCACACTACAAGGCACTGATGATGGACACGATGGCTGTCCGAAATATATTTGTTTTAAATAAGCCGTAAGTGCATATTTTTTAAAAGGATATTATTTAGGTATATATTTTTAAAGTAATGTATTTTTACCTATTTTAGTATTTTAACTTAATATTAAATTTAACTGCACTATTCTGTCACCGAATTAGCAGAATACTGAATGGTAAATGAATATTCCATGAAACTCTACTACAGATTATTTAGAATTGTGTACAATTACTTAACATTTTCTCATTAACAAGGGAAAATGTTGCAGCATGTTAAACAGAATTATAGTGTATATATAAATTTTGGTAATAATACTTATTAGAAAATTATCCTTCAGGAAGATCATTTGAGCAATTTTCTTTCCTTTTTTAAATGCACTTATTAAATTTATATAATAAATCGTGAAAATCTGAAATATATTTATTATATTCAACTGGGCTTGACTAATTTTTTAAATGAAATATCTAAATTTGCTTTTGATAAAATTGATTTTACTTCTTCGATTTTATGTTCGAAATAGTTTATAAAATAATAATAATAATAATACACGTAGGCCCAGTAGCAGAAACAATGCAGCACACAGCACAGCAGCAAGCTCTGCAGATTGTGTAAAAATCTGCAGATTATTTTTAATTCTCAAAAAGAAATGCTAAGCTTACAAATATAATTCAAGGCTTTAGATTACTGCATTTGTTGTATATTACAAATTTATTTTCTTAGAAGATGCGAATTTTACAAGTTTTATGAAATGCAAATACTTCTTGGAGTAACAAACATGGTCCGGCACTTTTAGATCGCAGACAAATTTGATCTTGTAACAGATCAATTATCAATACAAAAAATTCTGTGACAAGGCATTTACGTACGTACATTACATAGAAAATTACTTTATGTACAAATGGTTACATAATACAAAAATTTATATAAATGAGCAATATAAATATATTTTTGCAAATCTAAAATACAACAGTAGGATAACTAAAAATAGCTGAATGAGATTTATATTTATCATAATTATCTTAGTTTATTTCTTACCACAAAAAAATGAATTACAAAATATTAATCATACCTTAGCTGAAGGAACAACGACAATATTTTTAAAATTATAATGCGACATTTTGTTTAAAAAATAATTAAACTTAACAGAGAAATTAAATATCAAGTCACCATGCTACACACACGTGCGCAGAGAGATAATTTTTGAGAGTTTGATGCCGGTCCGGTTGAGTTGTAATCGAGTAGAGTTACAGGTTTTTTTTCGTTACATGCAAGCGTAACGTTTCCGCAAGCTTGCAATTCAATTGCTAAAGGTTATATGCAAACGTAACACTTGCAAATATATCGTTGGCAATTACAGTCGGTAACAAAAGTGTCCGAACACTAGCAAAAATTCCTATGTAAAAAAAGTACACTTCATGTAGTTCTGTTAAACAAATCCTTGTCGAATCCTGTTCTTAGAGAGTGTAAGAACACGATTCGTTAAGGATTTATTTAACAAAACCCTATGAAGTGCACTTTTTTTACATAGGAACTTTCGCTAGTGTTCGGACACTTTTGTTACCGACTGTACAAAATGAAAATTTTGCAAGGGGTTTGCAAATACACATTTATTCGTAACGCTTGCAATAGAGCTGTGCAAGGTGACGTCACAAACAGTTATTTTTTGTAACTGTTAACTGTTGTAGGACAACCGACCTACAATTCCCAGTCTATTTATATAGCGTTTTTATATGTTTTTCCTGTTATCTTTAATTTTAATGCTCAAATTTTGTCATTGTGAAATTTGTGAGAGTACTGGAAATAGGGATTGAAACGTATCTTCAGAATTGTTGCTGTTCCTACTCGATGTACTCCAAAATTTCGAAATAAAAAAGCCAAAATGGATTGTTGCTTTGACAGCAACAGGAACATGTAGCAATACAGTTAAAAGTATCCCAAGAAACTTTATATGCTTTTATTAACTAGTAATTTCAAAACTGAAAGAAACTATATATCGTTAAAGTCCTTATTCGTTGTTCTATTATAAGTTATTGTTTATATTAATATTTAAAACCTTCATCCAATTATCTTGTGCTAGCTACTGTAAACATTGATTGATATAATTATAGAACATTTTGTGTTATTTCAGTTTTTGAAATTTCATATAATCCAAAGACTTATTAGTGTTTGTGTGAATCTGCTATTGTATATTTGCAAACAAAAAATTTCGTCACTTACTGTCTGCAAGGTGAGAAATATAAATATCACAGTTATGAATTTTTATATGGATCATAAGTTTTGTGTTTGTAGTAATTACTGTAACTTCATATGGCACTGTTATTTGTAATATGATAAATTTTGATTAATAAAATTATATTTTACATTTCTTGCCTTTTAAATTGTTAAATAAATAAATAGTAATCTAGGAGTATTTCATTCCCACATGCCTTGAATCAAGCTTCTATTTACAAAACTTTACTTTTAAAATATAACTTTTTTTTTTTTTTTTTTTTTTTTTTTTTTTTTCAGAGATTAGTTTTGCTGTTTTTTTCATGCAATACCTATTGCTTTATATTGCATATCATAATAGAAAAAAAATGTACATGATGTGTGTCATAGAGAAATAAAATTATAAGGGACAAAAAGAAAAACTAACATTTCTCATGCAAACGCTGAAACTTTGTGTTTTCATATTTCAATTGTCTTGATCAAATAAGTTTTCTCTCTCTCTTTTTTTTAAATATATATATATATGTAATAATAAACTTTTCTGAGAAATGTTAAATTTTATTTTATAATTCAAATTTATAAAAAACTGAAATGTATGTACAATTGAATATATAAATTAAATATCAGAAAGAGTAGAATGACTGGAAAAAAGGTGATAATATGATAAATTTTGATTAATAAAATTATATTTTACATTTCTTGCCTTTTAAATTGTTAAATAAATAAATAGTAATCTAGGAGTATTTCATCCCCACATTTCATTCCATCAAGCTTCTATTTACAAAACTTTACTTTTAAAATATAACTTTTTTTTTTTTTTTTTTTTTACTTCTTTTTTTCAGAGATTAGTTTTGCTGTTTTTTTCATGCAATACCTATTGCTTTATATTGCATATCATAATAGAAAAAAAATGTACATGATGTGTGTCATAGAGAAATAAAATTATAAGGGACAAAAAGAAAAACTAACATTTCTCATGCAAACGCTGAAACTTTGTGTTTTCATATTTCAATTGTCTTGATCAAATAAGTTTTCTCTCTCTCTTTTTTTTAAATATATATATATATATATATATGTAATAATAAACTTTTCTGAGAAATGTTAAATTTTATTTTATAATTCAAATTTATAAAAAACTGAAATGTATGTACAATTGAATATATAAATTAAATATCAGAAAGAGTAGAATGACTGGAAAAAAGGTGATTTTTTTTGTTGAGCTTAGCATTTGTTTACATATTACTCTTAATGTGTGCAAAAGGTTATAACAACTAAGATAATTTTTTCTCCTCATTTACTACTAAGCGTAAATAATTCAGCCGTTGCTATTCGGACTGTTGGTGCGATTAGTGTGGGGGCTATTCGAACTGCTTCCTTGTTGTGCTGATCATAATAATGATTTTGCTTGTTTGATCTTGAATTTTCTCTGTAATATACTAATTATTCTGCTTGTTTCAACTGCAAATTCAATCTTTTAACATTTTGAAAGTGTATAATGCGATTGATCTACAATCCATGTTTACTTCAACATTGCTGTTAGAAAACATTCTAAAATAAGTATGAAAGTCATTTTCAGAAAAATCGTTCATATATTTGTATAGAAAATTGGGTTTGGTTTGCATCGAATTATATTGGAATAGTTTAATTGTTAAAAAAAAAAAAAGGAAAAGAAATAAAAACAAAAACAAACAAATAACATCTATGTAGTAGAATATGCAGATTTATTTATACATATTCATAAACAAACATATTGCGAAGATTTTTTCAAAGATTGAAAATACTCATTTACTAAGATAAGTTTTCATGTTGCATTTTTTATTTTTATTCAATTTTCGAAATCTTCATTATTTTCATTTTTGCTTTATAAAAATTATTTTGAGTTATTGTCCTTTTATGAAGAATTTTAGCATCATTTTGAGCACAAAATTTCTGTGAAAATAATTAATCTCTACCCCACTCCCACACTCAAAGTAAAAAAGATAATTTTTCATGCACAGGGACAAGATACAATATATTATTTCTAAATTTTACTCTTTTATCAGTGTTAACTTATTCTCCTTGGAAAAGATGGTCCGAATAGCCTGTACACTAGTCACACCGACGGTCCGATTAGCCACTTCAAAATAATTTGTTGTAGGAAATCACTGTTTTACAAGACAGATTTTCATTTTTTCTTTAAAGCAAAGTTAATTTTTCTTCATGTAATGATATTACAGTCATCCCTTTTTGCATGAAGTTAAATTATGTGCCTGTTTTACAATTAAAAGATTTTTCATAGGAGAGAAAAATTTAAAGCGAAAACAAGTATACTTATATTGTGTATCAATTCATAACACACTAAGTCTTTTTTTTTTTTTCTTTTTAAATGACTTTTTCCCTTATGCTGTGACCATCAGTCACCAGGTGCTGTGTTCAAATTACAATTCAGGATAATCATAGCATTTTGGAATAATTAAAAAAAAAAAAAGTGTGAATATGCTGTTTTAAGTTAGTTATTTTTATACTTGCACTATATATCCACATGAAAATAAATAATTGCCAAATTCTACATTAATGTAAATAATATGGTTAATTTATTCTTCATAATATTTTTCTAATAATATTTATATTAATTACTTATAATTACACAAGTAGCATAACATTGTACATCTTTTAGGTTCATGCACATCATGGTAAAAAAGAGATCTAGTTTTTTTTTTTTTTTTTTTTTTTCCCATGTACACTAAATGTACATACATGCATATTAGTGATTACTAAAATGTGGAATTTTGTGCATTTTTTAGATTAATGTAGGGGTTATCAGTGATGGTTTATTTCTTTATTATTATTTATTGTTGAAATAATAAATTTTACATATTATTAATAGTTAACATTAATAAACTATTAGAGCTGTACGTAGTACTCATTATATACTCGGCCAGTTTGCCGAGTACTTGGTACTCGGCCAAATATGGAGTAAGTATTCGGCCAATACCGAGTAGTTGTAAGAATTTCATTATTTTATGTATTATTGAAAGAAATGTATTCATAAGAGTTGTTTATTAATAACTAAACTAAAAATATGAAAATATAAACATAGTCATTAAACTTTTGCTGCAAACAGCTTTCTGCAATTAAAACGAGCAAGCAGATTGCCACCGAACTCTGTATAGAGACGATTCAAGATATGAACTTATCCATTTTAGTTACAAGAATTTGAGTATAACCAACTTGTATGCGTGTAATGTACAATTTTGTTTTTATAAAAACTTATTGTATCTATAAAACAGACAAAAATAAAATATTTTAGAAAAAAGAACCCTTATATAATACTAATAGAGTAAATAAAACTTTAGTTACATATTTGTTCAAATAAAAGTAAGACACTTTTAAAACTGTAAGAAAAGATTGGTTTTTAATATTTTAATTTAAAAAATAATAATTATGAAAAAGGTAAATACAGTAAAATGTTATTTAAATATATTTTAATAACCAAAAATGTTATTTTTCAAATTATGGCACAAAACCATCTATCTTTTTTACTCTTCTAGAATTTGAAGATTAATGAAATCTATCATGTTTGAAATGATATCATAAAATATTTATTTTAATGTTCTCATTTCATGTGAACTTCATGCATCTTAAATTAAGCCTGAGTGTATGGGAACTTTTACATTCTCTAAGAATTATCTGAGATTGATTCGCATCTGAGAGAGACTATATAATAAAGAATGAAGTTATCAGTTATTATGGTTTTAATAATCCACTAAGCTGGAAGTATCAAATATAACAATGAACCTAATTGTGTATATACACTACAAAAATTCTGAAATGTTTCATGAAAACATGCTGTTTGCCATTTAACTTAATTTCGTGTTCAAAAAGCCTTTTTTAAATTTCAAGATGTGCAAAATTCTTCATGTCAATTATTCTTTCTTACAACTACTCGGTACTCGGCCAAAGTGCTACTCGGTGCAGTACTATAAACTATTAAAAGTATAGAGTAGAGTCAACCCGACAAATAAATTTTATTCAACGCGAAAACTGACCCAAACCCGCACTAAGAATAAGAACCCGATTGGATTGGATCTGGGAATAGGGCTGATTGACTGCTGTAGGTCCTGTATCCTAGCCAGTATTTACACAAGTTTCGGAGAAAATTACGAAAAACTCCAAACAGCTAGGTCGATGAGTGCGACCTAGGATCGAATCCGGTACCTCATGTCTTACAGCTTTGAGCGCAGAACTGCTCGGCCGCCCCTAAAACCTGAATCTAATTAAAAATTAATAATTCATCTAAAAATCATGGAAAACATTTTTAATTTATAAAATAAATTTGTCATACTGCTGCGTGTGTATGTGGTAAATCTTATTAAAAAGATTTAAAAATGCAACTACTAATACTAAATTAAAAAATTTGGAAGATGGATTAATAATAATTTTTACCTATTTATGTGTGTTGTGAACTTCAAATGTACAAAAAAAAATTTCAAGCTTAGTATTACTTACAATTCGAATAAAGTTGCCGCTTTGACTGCAGTACTCATGCCTACTTTGTACGTCTGATGAATGGTGGTGTGCTCTTTCGACCCAAAACAATTGTTGCAAGTTTATTGCATTTTCTGGTGTTTATTCAAAGTTTTGTATGTAATAATTTAAAACGCCAGTTCTGTGGTGCTTTCTTATTAATTTCAAGCATAGTGTTTGTAGTTTTATTGTTTAATTCTAATCACACACAGAATAATATTAAAATAATACAATATTACATTTGCCAACAAGCGTCCACTAAACTCAGTGGCATGGCGTAGGGGGGAGAAGGGGGTGCCTGCCCCGGGTGGGAAATTTTAAAATCAGTCGAGTTTTTATCGGCTCAAATTTTTTATTTATAAAATTTTTAATCTGTTTTCTTTTTCTTTTCTCCAAAATTTTCAGCTTGCTCGTGTTAACTAGAAAACAAAAAAAAAAAGTGTATGTGTGTGGGGGGGGGGGGACTAAAACAATTCACTGAGACAAAAAATTGTAACGAAACATCGATGGCTGTACAATTAATCTATTGAAGACATCTTTCCTTTCTTTTTTCTCTGTATTATTTAGGGAGGAAAATAATCAATAAGCAGTTCTCCTATCTTCATTCCCCATCCACACTGTAAAAAATATGTCCTATTTGTTTCCAGAAATTCTCTGTAATTTGAGAAAATATGCGTAATTTATGAAAAAATTACATTGTTGGAACGTATTTTTTGTAATTACAGAAAATAGGACATATTTTTTACAGTGCACCCCACCCCATATACACGTGATGCAATCATAGAGAGCAATATATATTTTAATATATATATATATATTAATTTTTAATGCATCTTCGTCTTCCTGGTTGCGTATTTACAGAACATACATTGTTTCGGAACCCCCTTGGTGATCTTTTCTTTTGGGAAGGATAAAATTGTGCCATGGTGTCTTGTGAATGGCAACACAGTTGACCTCAAAGCATAGAAGATGGGCGTGTTCAATTAAAAGACGTTGATTTGCCAGACAGATGCATTATTGTTAAAACAGATGATTCTTCAGAAATTTAAAGAAATTAAAAAAAAAAAAGTTTTTTATTCATACACTTAGACAAATTGGTTACTTATTATTTAAAAAAATGGATTTATTACTATATCTTCTATAAAAATGGATTTATTACTGTATATATAAGAAGAAAGTGTAAGATTCAGAAAAAAATTTGATTTCTGGTTTTCGATGAATTTACATGTTTTGAGATATCCTTGCATTTCAATTAACTACTTATTTTTTATAAAAGTGGATTTACTACTAGATTCTGCATATATAAGAAAAAAGTAGAAGATACGGAAAAAATTTCAATTTCCGGTTTTAGCTGAATTTACACGTTTTGAGATTTCCTTGCGTTTCAATTAACTGAAATTAGCTACTTAGAATAATAAATCTATTTTCTTTTTTTTATATCTTCTGCCTATATAAGAAAAAAGTATAAGATTAAAAAATGATTTCCGGTTTTCGATGAATTTACACGTTTTGAAATTTCCTTACATTTCAATTAACTACTTATTTTTATAAAAGGGGATTTATTACTAGATTCTGCATACAAAGATAAGGGAAAAAATTCAATTTCCGGTTTTTGCTGAATTTACACGTTGTAAGATTTCCTTGCATTTCAATTAACTGAAATTGACTACTTATTTAAAAAAAATGGATTTATTATTCTATCTTCTGCATTTATAAGAAAGTATAAAAAAAAAAAAAAAAAAAATGATTTTCGGTTTTTGATGAACTTACACGTTTTGAGATTTCCTTGCATTTGAATTAACTGAAATTGACTACCTACTTAAAAAAAAAAATGGTTTTATTATTATTCTATCTTCTGCCTATATAAGAAGAAAGTATAAGAAAAATTTAGATTTCTGGTTTTCAATGAAGTTACACGTTTTGAGATTTCCTGAACTCAATTTCACCATTTTTAGAAAATGCCTGTCTTTTTGAGTTCGAACACTGTACTTCATAAACCAATGGACTTAATTTAACCGAACTTGATATTTGGTTGGACCTTGGTTTGAATTGGTTCCGATTAGCTTTTGGGCTATATCATCTAAAAGGGAGAGCTTCCACGTTGCAATATCCTCTTATTTCAGAAAAGGCTCAGCATCTACAATGTACCAAACTTATAGTTATATATTAAATAAATCTCTGCTGATTCGGTTTGAGTGCATATCGGCCAACAAGTGGCACTGTTAAATTGCAATTTAATCCCATTTTAGGGACGACAATAAGCTTCTATAGTGTATAAATGTACGAAACTTGCTGTAAGAGATGGTTATTAGGTAAATTAATTTGTATGGTTTTACACAATATGTCAAATTTAGTGCATTTATACGCTATATAAGCTGAAATATATATATATATTTAAGTAAGGAGATCATAATTAACAGTGCCACCTTTTAGGTGATATGTCCCAAAAGCTAATCAGCATCAATTTAAGACAAGATTTTTACTAAATATCAAGTTTGGTTAAATTCCGTCCACAGGTTTGTGCGATACAGCATCTACAAAATTTTGGTAACAGACACACAGGCATTTTTTCAAATGATCAGAACATCTTCAGGACATCTGAAGACATATAAATCAACTGAAAATCGAAGGTTGAAAATTTTCACGAATCCGGTATTTTCTACATTAAAAATTATATAATTTAAACAAGACATTACTATAATTAAATAAAAACCTTTCAAACTTGCCTCATTATTGGGTCGTAAATTTTTTGTCTGGTGCCCAGGTGAAAAATTTACCGCCCAATAATGAGGCAAGTTTGAAAGGTTTTTATTTTATTTAATTCCAGTATTTTCTTTTAAAGTGTGGAAGAAAGTAATGAAAAATGTAGAAATAGTTTTGGCGTGACATCAAGTCATGGTACATTAATTTTCAACCTTTAGATCCATACTGAAAAAAAAAAAAAAAAAAAAAAAAGAGTTTAGAAAATTCCATTCCAAAATCAAATCAAATCTGTACAAAAAAAAATTTTTCTTCGCTATGTTTTTTACGGGAGATATTATTGACATGGCGAGGTTTGGACGTAAACTCGTGTCAGTATTAGACATGTGTCTATATAAACTAGATATGTGTCGGAACTCTGCATTTATATTGATATATATTCGCCAGAAAAAAAAGGTACGTACGTATTCATATCTGGATCCATATAAGCAAGAAAAAAATATCCGTACCTTTTTTTTCCCCAACAAATCTGATACGTATCTTTTGTAGAAATTGTATGAAAATTGGGAAGTATAAATCTTTATTGACTATTGTTAATAAAAGAAATACAGTATAACCTCGCTTTTACGTTCTAGGAATTGAAAAGATTCCAGAATTTACATTTTTATTAGTAAAGACTTTTTTTTTTAGCTTACATTCTTTGTCATAAACCTTCTACCAAATCCGGATGGAAAAAGGGAAAATAAACTAGAAATATCATTCTTATCATTACAAAATCGGTACCAAATGTAAGGGGCGATTTCAAAAATTAAATGCTTTTTGTTACATTCAAATTTCTTTTTATTCAAGACAAGACTTCTAAATTAAATCAGACATTCGCATCACAGCATGAATACAATCATCAGAAGCGAGTGTCAGATGTAATTTAGCCTTTCATGAGATCTTCAGATCAGCAATCATTGGTAGTTGAATGATATTTCACCACCAACTTTTCAATAACGTTTTCATTCTACAAGGAAAAATCACGACATGAAGAATTCAGGTCAGGAGGAAATTGGGTTGAATTTTAGTATACTATGAAATTGAAAATAACAACATATTAAAACAGTAGCGTGTACTAGCCAAGCAATCTTGAGGGAAAAAAAAAATTAAGTTTCAGTAATTCCTTAAATGAAAGTTACTTCAAGAAAATCTCAATGCTCCAGTGACATATTTTGTAGTACAATAAGTAGCTGCAATGACGCTTATAATAGGTAACATCGCCCTGGTTCAATGCTTGCAAAGTTTTTTTCATTTATTTATTGATCTGAACATTGTATTTTTACTTTTTTTTTAAAGAATAAAATCAAAGTTTAAAACTTTAATAAATAAGTATTAAATTTTTATGAATTGAAAACATCTAGGTTTTATAGTTATATTTTTTATTTATAATATTTATAATTTTCTTCAACTTAAACCATAAGCTTTAGCTTTGTTTTAATTATAAAAGAAAGTAAAGTAAAAGGCTTTTCTTTTTACTTGATTGTAAAAGTTTTTTCTTTCTTTCTTTTTTTTTAAGTAATTTATTCATTTAAGCATTTTATTTTATTTTTACTTATTTTATAATTAAAAGAAAGCTAAAATTTATTTCTTAACACATTCACGACCGCTGACATGAATTCACGTCATTTTAACTTCTATAGCTAGTTGACACTGACGTAAATTCACGTCTTTTCAGATTCCATTCCTGGTTACTGCTGACACGAATTCACGTCATTTAAAGAATTTCTATGGAAACAATACTTTAGTATTATTTCGATGGTATTATTAGAGTATTAATTCTTCAATACCATTATAGGTTCGTTCTAATATTCCATGACTAATTGTAATTTTCATTTCAACCTTCAGATAATTACAAGAGTAACATTTCAAAACATTATATCTAACTTTTATCCATGTTTAAACAACAAAAGTTTGTGGCAACTAGCTTGAGTTTACTTCAATATTCCCTGGCATTCAGTTTTACAAAAAGGAAAAGTATGCCGATTGCGAAAGTGTTAAGTTATAAAATATTAGAAATATTATAAATAGAAAAATCTAACACTAAAACCTAGATTTTTCTTTTATTCACAAAAGAAAATTATTTAGGGGTGATTGTGATTCAAAGGTAAAAACCCTGAAAATTAGAGCCTCAAATTAGAAAAAACCAAAAATATCAAATAATACTCAAACTATTTAGGCCAGAACCCCTCAATCCTTTTACATTTCCTTCACATATCAGCTGGATAACAAATGAACAACCAATGAAAGCAAAAAATTACTTTATAGGAAATATGAAAATACAGATGGGTTAGAGTAAAAACCCGGAACACAAACACCCCTGTTATTATTTTTTAATAAAATTTAAAATTTTGGGTTTAATTATTCAAAAGATAAAATTTTACAATCATCCATCCTTAGTAGCATATCCAGAGGGAGTTGCAGCCCCTCCCAAAATTTTGTAGAAAGATTTAAAAAATAAAGATTAAGAGATTTCTATGCGCTATGAAGCATTATCGAACTTAACTCAGCATTCCCTGAAACAAAATCCTGGATACGCCACTGTCCATCCTTACAATAATTCAACTCTCCTTGCTCTATTCCATAAAAAATATTTTAAATTGCCTTGAAACTGATATATTATTCAAGTACACTATGGCATATTTTCCACTGAAAATGATATAAATATTATGACTGGTTTGTACATGGACACTTATTTATTACTCATATTGTACCTCGGCAAGATAAGTGACACAATTAGAAAAATAGCAATTTTAAGTTTATTTAATTGATAAATGTGTAGAAAGTACCCAAATGTGCACAAAAAGCAACAGATTTCTATACCGTAATTTATACACCTGAGAGGTAATTGGGTTAGTTTTGTTGTAAGCTAATTAATGCTTTATATCGTACTCTTTAAGTAATACAATGAATATAATTAGCTAGGTATATTAAAAACACTTTAAACACACGTAAAATTAAATTTTATTTAAATGATGTTTAAAAAATTTATCCGAAGCTTTTCGCTTTAATAGTAAAGCACCATCAGGGATTTTTTATTATTTGTTTTTTAATTAGAAACAAATAATAAAAAATCCCTGATGATGCTTTACTATTAAAGCAAAAAGCTTCGGATAAATTTGTTTAACATCATTTAAATAAAATTTAATTTTACGTGCGTTTAAAGTGTTTTTAATATAATTAACAAATGACACATGTTCAATTTAACTTCTTTTTTTAGAGATTATTTATAATATAATTAGCACTAGGTTAAAATGGTCCCACAAAATATTCAGATACATTAAGGTAAGTTAAATTCATATGTTAACCTTTCTGGCATCAGTAATTTTTGAACAAACCTATTTAATTATTCCTAAAATTTAATACTATACACAATATAACTATAAAAATTCTATATTAAATACTACACACATACTTTATTAATTTCATTTTTGTGAAAACCTATATGCATTTAAAAATTTAGTCACATCACATCATTCTTTTATTTTGACTATAGATGAATAAAAGAAGGCAGCTTTAATGCTGAAAGGGTTAATATAACATATTATGCAGTATAAAGATAATAATAAAAGCTTTAAAGAAATACTATCATAGACTGTAACAAATTTGAGCCCCCGTGTAGAAAAAAAATAGTGCTATTATTTATAGATTTTTAATTGGAAACATGCAAACCTGAATCATATATCAATTTCAAAGCATTCTAAAACATTCATGGAAAGGAACACAGACACACACTGATGAATTGAAATCATAAGTATGTTTTTGAAATTGGAATCCATTTGGAAATTGGCTTGAGTGCTATATTTTTCTCTAGATAATGAATTGTAAGTGAAAAAAAAAGTAAAGAAATGATAATTTATTTTAAAATAAATAACAAAACAATGAATTATACATCTGAACATATTTGAACTCTTCAAAATGTGTTTTATGAAATGTAATCTAATTTCATGTAAATTACCATTGTTACTTCAAAATAGAATTTTTAACATGTTGTCTTTTATTTATTTCAATCAATAAATTACTTGTTTTGTATAATTTAAAGAAAAATAATACATTAGTCATATAGGTTGATAAAATGGATAACTTATAAAAACATATTTTATTTGATAACTTATACAAGATTTTGTTTAATGGAATGTATTACAACTATGTTAAAATAAATATTATTTCACTCTATGCTTTCAAACGTTGTTTAATATAAATTACCGAGTAGTTAGCAAATATTAAATGTTTTGTTTACAATTATATTTTGAAACGGAAAAGCGATTTATAAGTATGCATCATAAAAATAAACGCAATCCACTGTATTAGTTATAAAGCCTGTGTCTTTCCAACAACCACACATTCATTTTATGTACAAAAACTTAATGAATCCAACGGCAAACAAACAATGTGTATGCTTACAAGCTTTTATAGGCATGGTAATATTTACGTATTATGTTCAGACATTTTGAACACAAGATAATTGCAGTTGCACCCATAAACTGCATCTGGGAATGTTTTTAGCATTTGTAGAAACTCCTTTTAGATTAATTTTACGGATTTATGCAATTAATTATAGAAATTTTTTCTTTATAACTTTTTAATACGTGAGAATCCCCGTTGTGCAATAGTAAACACAGCCATCGGTTGTCCTACAGTTACGGTTGCTAGGTGGGTTGCTATGCTAAAATCACGTGGTATGCACAGCTCTATACGCAAGTGAAGTGTGACGTCACCGACCGTCCGTGGATGCAAGAAAACTATTTCCTATGTTAATCGACCATTGGATTTTTTGTAAAAAATTATTAAAAGTCGAAGGAAATTATTTCCCAATTTCAATCCCAATATCATGGTATTAGAGGGTAAGGTATAGTATCGCCATATTAGAAATATGGTACCTAAAATCGAGTTTTCAGCTACGCTTCCGTCATAAGTAACGTCTGAAGCGCCGCCTGTCGCTAGCAATAGAAAACATATTTCTAAACAAACATGGCTGCCTGCGAGCCGCGATCTTAGTAGCGGTAGCAACAGTATGGTTCTAAATAAATATTCCATAAATATTTTATTTAACTTGCAATTTTTTGTTGCAAATCAAATGAATGATGAAAAATATTAATAATCAATTCAGGAAATTGTTGAATATATGTGAAAGATCCTAAATACAATTGAAATAATTATTGTAAAAGTTAATGTAATTTAAAACATGTATTTTTTTTTTCTTTCCAAACTGTACATTCGGCAGCAAAATTATTGAAACGCTAACATAATTCTTATAGAAAAGATTGGCACCTAATACTGTTTTGTTAGGTAAATATTTGTCGAGTTCATTAACTTAATCTTATGCTGTTTCTAAAAATGCAATATGATAAAAACTAGCGATCATGTTTAAAAAAAATGTATATGAAATTTGTGTATGTGTGCTTCAATAATTTTGCTGCCCACTCTATAATTTCAAACAAATAAGCATATAAAAAAACCATGGATATCGCTTCCGTTTTCAAGCTTTTTATTTTTACATATTTTGAAATTCAGTACAAACATCAGCAAGGGCGTATCCAGAAAAAAATTTCGGAGGGGGCCCAACTTTCACTAAGATGTTGGTCGTGCACCCGCACATATACACACCAAGAGCGTGTACGCTAAAGTTTGTCCTCCCCCCCCAATCACCTTAACTTTAAGAAAAACATAAGTTGTTACCTTAAGCTTCATATCTAGGCATAGTAAAATGATTATGCGCTATAAATAAGATCAGTTACAACGCCGCATGTCGGTAAACAATGGAATTAATGTTCCTAAAATCGGAAATGGCAAGAAAAGATTTAATGATAATAATAATTCTAAAAAGTGCCTTGGGCCTAAAACTGATGGAACTAGTCCTTTAAAATACATAAGTCTCAGCTAGAGAGTTTTTTAATTCGTGATGTTGTAAACCACTGACAAACGGAGAAAATCACGAAAAACTGGACTCACGGTAGTCCGGTTAATAAGGAGTCGAGCTCGTAATTGAACGATTGAGTGATCGATACTGGAGCCATCCAAATACAGCCATGTAGATTAATGATATCAGTTGCACGTAAAATCCGTTGTGTCCTCCATGTTTTGTAAATGCAATAGCTCGGGTATACTGAAATTGGGGAAGCATCTTCTCCGTGGAGGTTTTAAATTGTGATGGCACGATTCCGGATTACCCTAAAATTGGATTCCAGACCGTTGCTTTGTTGTCTGTCTAGCTTTAGTGCAATGTTAAGTCCATTCAAATTTAACATACCAAAAACTGGCTGACGTCGTGATTCAGTGGTACGGCGCATGATTTATGAGCCATGCACAACCATGTTTCAAAAACTTTTCGTTTTTTTTTTTTTTTTTTTTTTTTTTTTTTTTAGATATAGCTTTTTTTTAATACAGCCGAGATATATCTTTTCCATAAGAAGAGAAATCTAGTGCAGCTACGCTATCTGCTGGGCGATATACCCAAAAATCTTATCAAAATATTTATATCTAAGATTCCAAAAAATAGTCTTATGGTGTTCAATGCATCTAAAGACGTGTTAATACATTGGAAACTGGAAGTCTAAAAGTTTCCGAATCCAATGCATTTTTCTCTTGTTTTGTGTGTAAAAGAAAATAATATATATACATGGTTTTCTAATTAGATAATATTGCTTACTTTTGATCATATTATTGGAAACATGAGGACCTGTGTGCTGGCGTCCACTAAACCTAGATATATAGGGCAGTTCCTTGTTTGTAAACAAACATCTCAACTCTCGGTAGTGGTTGGCAGAAAGCACTCGTTCCCACCATTGACGACTATGGCTGTTTTTGATCATAGAGATATTTAAATCATTTATATTTCGTTCTACTTATGCAGATGTTTCAGAATGTGTTTGAAATAAAAAATACATTTAAAAATTAAGCTCGACGAAGCCTATATAAAAGGATATAATATCATACAGATTCATATTTCTTAGGAAAAAGCGATCGGCCGTTAGGCCAATCAGTGTTCCATTGAAGGCAATTTGTTGGGGAAAAATGGGATGATTAATGTAATCAAATTTTCATAAGATTTATTCACGACGTGATTTATTTAATAATGTATCCATAATACTTATGGATTCTATTACTTTATAACTAAAACATGAATATTATTCGAATACAGTAGTTGCTGTATAGCATTGCATTTTGCACCTGTCATCTTACGAGATTTTGTCATACTTAATAATACCTTTCTGTTGTCGAATTATTCTTTTATTAATAAGTTTTCCATTTTTATTATGTATTTAATTTATGAATTTTGTCAATTATTTACCTCAAAATGTTAAAATTTAACAGGAATTTTTTATAATTCTAGAATTAAATCTTTTTTTTATTATTATTATTTAGGACTGACTTAGTTAGTCAATTGAATGTTTTGAAATTTATACCTTTTTAAATATGGTGACTGATTAAATTATTAATATAACGATTAGCTTATTTTTTTTATATATAATTTTACATTCGAGTAATTTCTTCATCAGAAGTTTTAGTTAATTTGTCATGAAACTTGTATTTGAAAGAATTTTTTTAATGTCTTAATTATTCATAGAAAATTGAGCTGAAAAATATTTTTATTTTTAATTGTAATTTTTCCAGTCGAAAGTTAAACCTTATGCATCCTAAATAAAAAATATTTTCTAGCCTTTTTTACAAGAATCTATCAAAATATATGAAAGTCCATAAGAAATAAAGGTGGAAATTAAGAAATTTGGTTGGTGGCCACTGGCCACTTGCCTTCATTTTTTTAGTGGCCACTTTTAAAAAGTTAGTGGCCACTGGCCACTCGCTGATAAAAGTAAAAGTAAAATAAAATTTTCTTTTCTTTAATTTTTTCAATGTTCAGTCTCGACAATTCATTAAGAAAATAATTAAGGTAGTCAACTTTTTGAAACTCATCCACAATAATACATTTCTGATAAATTTTAATAAATGAAATAGGAATAGATTTACATAATTTATACTATGAATGTAAGAAAATACTCTTCAATACAAAATTCATATGTTTAAAATGCTCTTTTGGTTATATTATTTTATAACAGAAAATTTCTGATTATATTGCCCCTTCACTATTCTGAATGGTGTCGATTTTCTACTTTTTCAAAAAAAAAAAAAAAAAATCTTTGATTCATGGAAATATATTAGTATATGTAAATAAAAAAAATATTTTTTTAATAATACTTTTTTATTTTGCAAGTTTCTTTTTCCTTTTTTTTTTTCATGTTACAAATGAATTAAAATTAATTTTTCTTTAATAATAATGAATTTTTAATAATTTGCAATTATAATCCCCCTCTCTAACTGAATTTAGAGAGTGTGGCTGTACAGACATTTTTTAAAAACTATCAATTCGTGTTCAGGAGACCCCAAAACGTGTAGATCCGTCAAAAAACGGAGGTCGAAAATTTTCGCGAATCCAATACTTTCTCTATATTACATATAGAAGAAAGTAAAAAATAGTTCATATGCAATAACAAATATTAAATAATATGTAGTAAATAAATAAAATATTCAATAAATTATGCATTCTTCTGATTAAGAACTAAAAATATACATACATATATAATTTTTTTTTTAAATAATAACAGAAAACGCACTTACCTTTTTCCGAAAAAAGATGTTATTTTTACAGAATTATCTGTAGCTCCACGTTTACTACCACTACGGTTGCTTTGTGATTCAGGATTTTCTTTAAACCTCTTCATATTAAAGCAATAAATCCAAAATTTATATTACTATATAAAGCTTGTTTTAAAGATTGAAATTTCGAGAAACCACGCGTATGACTGAATGCGATATGGCCGTTGGGAATGGATAGAAATGCCAAGTTTTACAAGAAAGTGGTATAAAATAACAAAGAAAATGCGTCATGACGTTTTTAATTTTTCTGCGAACGTAATACAATCGGAGTTTCAGCCGATTGATTATCTCACGAGCTTCCTTTTCGTCTCTGTCTCCCGAAAGTCGGCCGAAACTCTCATTTTGACATTTTTTAAAAATCAAAATCTAATACTTTTATAGAAAAATGGAAAAAAGCCATACGTTTTTTTAGTATATGAATAAGACTACCTGCCAATTTCCAGTGTTTACTGTTAAAATTGACTTCCGAAAATGTCTGTAAGTGGCGATGTTAGATTTGAGAAAGCCTGAATTCGAGGCGCACGGCGCGTTTACTGCGAAAACGCCGCCGCACGATCCAAGTTTGCATTGGAAAGAAAATTCTATAAAGAATGGGTATGGGTAGAAGAATTTTAAGTGTTTACTATTAAAATTGACTTCCGAAATATGTTTGCAAGTGGCGAGGTTAGATTTTAGAACAGCCTGAATTCTTTGCGCGGCGCGTTTACCGCGAAAAAGCCGCCGCGCGATCCAAGTTTGCCGTGGAATGGGGTATATTTTATAAAGAATGGGTAGAAGAGAAGTGGCCACTGCAGTGGCGACCAAAGGCAATTTCTTTAGTCGCCACTTTTAAAAATCTAGTCGCCATGTGGCGAGTGGCGACCGCTAATTTCCAGCTTTAATAAGAAATATTCTTTTAAAACATATTTTTACTTTCTGCAATATTCATAAAAGAAAGTATTGGATTCGTAAAACCTTTCAACTTCTAGTCTTCAATGGATTGCATATTTAACCCCTTGAACTTAAATGATGAGTCCAGCTTGTCATGAATTTCGTAACACTAATTATGTTCTTATATGTATATATAACAATAAACATTCATATAAATGTGTGAAACAAATACAGTGAAACCTCAAGTTGGACGCTTTTTCTCGGAACGGAATGTATCCATTAACATTATGTCTAACCCCTATAAGTTGGAACCTCTCTAAGTTGAACACTTTTTCTTGGAACCGTAGGTGTCCAACTTAGAGAGGTTTTGCTGTATTATTTTTAATAATAACAAATTATTTGAGCAACAAAACCATAAGTTTCTATATGAATCCCACCTATTAAAACTAAGAAAATTAAATTGTCTGCATGAGCAGTGCTGACTGAAAATAAATTGCAGTTCAAGGGGTTAAAGATGTTCTAAACATGATTTGACCATTCAGAAACTGACTGTGTGTGTGTGTGTTAGATGTGATGAAGCTCTGTAAATGTGAGGAGAAAAAAAATAAATCCCCCTCCCATACATACACTCTTCTACGTCAATTTACTATCAATTTCACCTCTAATTTGTTGTTTCAAAACATTAATTTAGACTATTAAATATTAAGCATTAGCACTGTCGGAAGAAAAAATTAAATTTTCTTGTATTTTTAACTAAAAAAGAAAGCAGTCATTAGTTTTTTTTTTAACGCTGTTAGTGAAATGTGTATTAATGGTTTTTAAAGGATTCGAGGTCAGTGTGTCATCAACATTTTAGACTGTCTTTCAGAAAAATTTAGCATGCTGTGTTTAGTAAAAAAGCTGAGCAAAATCCCTCATGTGATATGGCCATAAGGGAGAAGATGCTGGGTTCGATCCTAAGTCACATTCATTTTAGCTGTTTGGAGTTTTACGGGGTTTTCCCTGAAACTTGCATAAACATGGCCTAGAACCCTTGCATAGTCAATCAGTCCCAACCTACACAACACGATCCAGTTTTGCCCTTTACCATTATTGGATATTATACTGGTTGTTCATGTCAATTTAAACTTCACAATTTTCTGAATTACTTGCATTTGTACACAAGATTTCATTAAAGAAAATCCTTAAAAGATCACCCACACACACATATCACATATAATGGAGGGTGTTGTGTTGTTTAACATAAATTGACTATGAGAGGATCCTAAGCATGGGTGGTGGCCTTTCCGTGGGTCTTTGTATAAAGAGTCCTAGCTCACATTCATGCAAGTTTCAGAAAAATCTCTGAACTCCCAGTCTGACAAGCTAGTCCTGAGTTCGAACCCCACATTTAATAGATTCAAAATTATTAACTACAATAGATCAAATTATGAATCACTCTCAAGTTATAATTGATCATGAATGAAAAATAAAAACAATCTGAAAGCTGTATTCTTCCTATAAGATTAATTTTTGGCTCTCTGTAAAATGTAAGTTAGAGTAAAAATCATTGAAAAATTCACAACTTGCAACAACATAAGCATGATTGTTTATTTATTCATTTTTTTTTTTTTATTCTTATAAACAGCTTCTTAATAATAAGCTAATCTTTTAAAAGCTTATTTTCTTTATTAATAAGCCTAATAAAACAAGTGCCCGAAAAGTAACACTGTAAACTGTTATCATTGCTAAAACACTTTATTGAAATAAAGAAATAAAAATTTATTCTTTATTTGGAAGATTGAATAAAAAATGGGAAAGAAAAAAATCACAAATTTCGCCAAGAGAGTCTCATACTAAAGTTGTGCCCTGTTTTCAGTAAATGAAAGTCATGGTTAAGTACCGTCATATACAGCTGTTAAGAAAATATAAATGACATTCAACTATTTGAGGTTCATTATGTTGATTAGAAACACGGTTACTTTAAAACAAGGAATATAAAAAGAAAAAATTGTAAGTCAATTCCTACATACAAACACTATCGAAGAAGTTTTTTTTTTTTTTTTTTAATTTTGAATTAGGAAATAAAAAGTGCATGTGAAAAATGAAATAAAAATAATTATAAGATTAAAAAAAAAACTTTTTATATACCATGTTTTAAATTTTCTGATGAATCATAGAGCTCTTATCAATATGCATAAAATTTTTAAAGTGATAATGACGTCAATTTTTGTGATATGCATAATTTAACTTTTTATAATTTTTTAATGTTCACGTTTAATTAAATGTATTTATTTAAATCAAATTGGAGTGTAAAGGTTGATATTTTTATTTATTACCAACTATGCGAGAAATACCAGAGCCGGGAATTGAACCCAGGCACCTCCGCTTAACGCACGGATGCTCTACCACTGAGCTACCCTGGCTGACAACCAGCTAGGTACTTCTCGCATAATATGCATTGGCAAAGTCACCGAGTCTGCAAACGCAGCTATATCAGGTGAGACAATAATAATCGTAGCACAACTCCATAGACCACGAAATTTTTAATTTAGAAATTTTTATTCATGAATTCATCAACCATGAATATTTATTTAAATCAAATTGGAGTGTAAAGGTTGATATTTTTATTTATTACCAACTATGCGAAAAATACCAGAGCCGGGAATCGAACCCAGGCACCTCCGCTTAACGCACGGATGCTCTACCACTGAGCTACCCTGGCTGACAACCAGCTAGGTACTTCTCGCATAATATGCGTTGGCAAAGTCACCGAGTCTGCAAATGCAGATATATTAGGTGAGACAATAATAATCGTAACACAACTCCATAGACCACGAAATTTTTAATTTAGAAATTTTCTAAATTAAAAATTTCGAGGCTATTTCGATTTTTGAAAAGTTTTTTTTTTATTATTCAATTGCAAATTCAATTGCAATATTTTAATTCATCATCAAACTGGCAAAAGATAATAAAAGTCGCCAAGGGGATTGTTTAATAAAATTGTGCCTACTTTAGTTTGTGGATGTAAAATCAAGGGGAAAACCTATAAGACAATTCGATTAATTTAAATGAATATTTTAAAAATAAATAAAATTTTAAAGCTATTATGACATTAGTTTTATCAGATATTTTTGTGCGAACAGGTTTAAATTTAATGTTCATGTGTAAGGAAGTTTTTTTTTTCTTTTTTAATTTTGAAGTGAAAATGGGGTTTTTATTTAATATCTTGCAAACTAATTATCCTATTGATTTAAAAGTTGCAGCGCTAGATAGATTTTTGTCTGGTTAATAAATGTACAAATTTTTGTAGAGATCAGTGAACTGTTTACTTTGTATAACGAAATAGAATCTAATATAACACATCCTGCAATTTATCAAAATAAAATCACCGCCCAGAAATTTTTTTTGGAGTGGTTTTACCTAGAAGCTTTTTGCTTAATAGTTTGATTTATTAATAAAGATCTGTCTTCCAGAAGGCTTAAAAATGAAATTTTTATACCTACTCAGTATTCACCGACACTGAGCACATACTGAGTTCTTGGTGCAGCACTTGTAAAGTATAAAATTTTAAAGGATTGTCTTTTGAAGTGTGTTAATTTTTTCGTACATGAAAAACTTTGTAATGAAACACAAATTATGAAATAAAAAATACTCCAACTGCTTTAGATAAAAATAATAGTACAACATTTCATCAGGCAAAAAAGGAGACATAAGTGGCATTTTCATGCACTCTTGCATAACTTTTTTTGCCTGATGAAGGGTTAAGGCTATTATGTTTACCTAACAAGGAAACATTCAAAAGGTGTCGTCTTCAAAAAATATTGAAAAAAATATGTGATTCTACTTTTCATAAAACACCAGGAAGTGAAAAAAATATCGTCTGAAATGAATTACAGCGACCACAAAAAATTATCAAAACTAAGCCTATTTGGCGATTTAGTGCTGTTAGGCGTTCAGTTTGCTAGCACCGAGATTGCCATGTACGAACAGAACCGTGTTTTGTTTCTTCGCTGAGTATTCAAAATCAATCGCCAAATATACTTAATTTTGATAATTTTTTGTGAATTCATTTCAGCCGATAATGTTTTCCCTTTCTGGTGTTTTAGGAAAAGTAGAATCGCATGCATTTTTTTCAATATTTTTTGAAGATGACACCTTTTGAATGTTTCCTTGTACGATGATTTTTTTTTTTTTTTTTTCACTTTTTCGTATCGTCTGACAAAGTTTATTTATTAAATTTGAACAACAGATTTTTAGCACATTGAACAGTTAAAATATGTAATAAGACTTGATATTAAACAGAAATATAACATTGAAAATGCCAACGTATTTAGTGCAGTATGCTATATGGTACGAAAACTGCAGTTTGCTCTTAATATTTTTTACATTGGCATTTTTAATGTTGTGTAAATATTTATACATTGAACTGTTATTTAAATTTATAATTAAAATTAACATAAATTGAGAAACTGATACAAAGTCCTTTTTTTTCACTACTGTTTGGATACAGTTTATTACCATCTAATTACAAGTACAGTTATATTCAAATAGTAGTAGAGAAAACAAAAAGTTCTCTTTTACTTTGGTGTGTCTCTGGAATATAGTCATCACAATTGAGCTTTGCGAGTCATAACAAAACTATCTTTTGATCAGGGATGTGATCAAAAAGACGAAGATTAAACTGTATTACTATATGCCAAGACAAGACATTGAAATTAAATACATAACAAAATTTATTGTATTAGATTAAGAAATATATTTTATAATCTTCAATTTGTAAAAAAGAAATGATTTTATGACTTAGTATTCAATTAAGTTTTATTTGATTAGCTGATTGAACAAATTCACACACAAAAGACAAAAAGTTAATAAAATAACATTTTTACGACAATTAATATTCAATAGAAGTAATTTAAAGCAACAAAATAAAATCAAGTAAAAATTAATTTCAGTAAAAAAAAAAAAAAAAACAATTTAAACTTAAGTGAAAAAGAAAATATAAAATTACCTGTATATAGCGTTTCTTAGATGTGTCCACTCATTTATTGCCAGGGAGAAGTGCCTCAATCGTGCAGCGTTTTAATATACACCGCACAATTTAGACACTCACCAGGCTTTTGACTTTAGTTACAGTGACCCATGGTCGTTGACCTCTGCAGAAGGGGTGCCTTAGAGGGTGGTCATTCATAGTTCTGTAAGAGGGCTGCCTCAGTGTGGACTTTCAGAGTTCATAGTTGAATTGAGGAGAGAGAAACTTCAATTTTTCTTTCGCTCTTTTGAAAGTGACTTATTTGAAAGTGAGGAGAGAGAAACCAATGAATGTTAAAGAATTAAGTACTTGAAATATGAGTAAAAATAAATAAAAAAGCAGGAGGAAATTAAAATATATATACATATATATAGAAAAGTGACTTATTTGAAAATATAGACTACTATAGAGCCATAAAGCTAGCCACTCTAAGGATTGCTTCACCTTTATAAGTAATATTTTGGATTGAACTATAAAAAAATATTAAATAGCTTTATCTTATCCTCCCCCTCCACACACATACCAAAAAAAATAAGATAAACATATATTAAAGATATTTATTATACAGTATTTTCTTTCAACTATCAGTTATACAAGAAAATATATCACGTATAATAATTAAATATGAAAAATAAAGTGTTTTTAAATTATCATAAGACGCTTTAAATGACTATTTTAGCAATGGGAAATTCTTCCATAGTTTTGTTTATGATAACAGTAAAGAATTATAGTTTCTCTAAATTATAATAATGATTTATTATTTTATACAAAAGATATGTGTCATTTCATTTACAAGAACTATTTTGAAAAATTAATTATTTTAGCAATAGCAAATCACAGTAATGTTTAGTTTATCTATGGTAAATGATAGTTTAAAAAAAAATAATCTAACTGCACTAAAATAACTTATTTATTTATTTTTTTTAAAGTAATTTAGTATAACCACATGAAAGATAATTTATAAATATTTTTACAAGATTTATTTTAAATGAATCTATATAAATATTTTAACAAAGGAAACTTTAGTTAATGTTTTAGTTTATCTATGGCAGAGTGGAAATAAAAAGATAAAAATTACAATTGAACCAAATAGTGATTATTTTTACTTAAATATTTATGCAACATATTTTTCTCACATGAAACACAATATCAAAATGCTTTTTATAAGTTTTACAAATGCAAATTAATCAGTACTTATTTTAGTGAAAGAAAATTAAATTGATTAATTTTACTTTTCTATGGTAACATACACTGATGGTGCTAATATATTTACTTAAATTTTAATGTAACTTTTAACTCTCTTCTGCATTAGTTTATAAGCAATCAATTTTTAAAAAGTGTCACAAATTTCAGCAGTGTCATCGATTTTATATTTCATTATTTAATCTGTTTATTTCTTTCATTTGATATTTTTATTTCCATTTCGCTGTTTTCATATAACGCTCATTAAGAGTTATCTGCTAAATTTGGATATTTCCCCCTTTTTCATTTTTAATAAAAAGACATGAATATGTTTTTCTTTAATTATAACTTAAATAAGGTTCAAATACTCGAGTTACTCGATACAAATTTCGAGTACATGAAGCAACAATAAATTAACATATAAGCATGGTTAGTATGTTTGTTTGTTTTTTTACACCCAGAACAGTATAAAAATTATGCAGAGAGAGAGAAACCAAACCAAGTTTTTGTCAAACATATGTACGTACACTATTAAAAATAAAAATTAATAATTATGTAAACTGTAAGAACTACTGAAATTTTTAACACTGCTCTGTTTTTAAATACTATATTACTCAACTTTTATTTTAAATAACGAAATCAACTTAAATAAAACTTTGTATGAAATAAACACAGCACAACAAATGATTATTAAGCCTTGCGTGATAAGTAAACGAGTCACACAAGAAATTAAAAATAGATGCAAAAATGTAGTACGTAAGTAAAAAATTCTTACCAATCTAAAGATGTTATCCACACTTTTAAGGTGCAACAGTGTAATTTCACTCTACAATGGCGTTGATCCATATATTTTTTATCGTTGCATACTTTGAAATTATTTCAACGTCTGTGTGTAGCACGATAAGTATACCCGATTGTGTATCAGTTTGTAACCATATTTACTATAAAAAATGAATTGATAGGAAAAAAAACGAAGAAATATTATTAATTTTTTTTAAATAAGGCGAATGATTTAAAAAAACACAAATATAGCGAAAATAATAGCATATGATAAAACTAGGATCGTCAATTGAAAACAATGGTGGGCACGGGAAAGTCGAGCTCTTTTGCCATCCACCAGGGTGCCCTTTAATTATTGACGTCACGAGGAAATGCTCTATTACATGTCTATGTTGGGCGAACACGTTGAGGTCTTCTTATATGGCTTACCGTTTATCGTGTCTTCTACAGACCCTGGGGCCATGGTTATACGCATTGTAGTTGTTGAAAATCTTCTGGCATGGCGTACGTATCGAACTATCTAGCGTTTCTATATGTACCCAGGGTGTGTATCAACCAGGTGTCTCATGTGACACAGCGTATCTTCAACTGCGGCTGCCGGTCATTATTGGTTATCGTTTGGAAAGTTACCGGTGAAGCGATGGCCCATCATTCCGTTCTACATCAGACTCAGATATGTCTGCTTTATGACGATCGTAACAAAGATGTTTACATAACTTGTTGGTTTTTTAAGGCCTACCTTTCATCACATGTCTTTCTGTAAAGTAGATTTTATATTGGCAGTTTTATGTTAGAAAGGAATGAAGGAAGGAAAGTATGGAAGGTATACTACGTGCATAACTGACAAAACCAGAAGTTCCATTTGCAACTGTGATCTTTTTTAATGACGAATCTTTTGTCTCACAAGGAAGGAATTAAAACGCTATTTCTGGCAAGAGAAAGGAGACACATTACAGGGTTCAACAATAAGTATCATAAAGTTCTCTTTTTAGTGTTTTTTACAAAAAGCTAATATGCATTTCGGCAATTTGGACTTTACAAAAGAGAAATTTGCTGATAAATAAGGTTTCACAAGCAAACAAATTAACAACAACAAAAAAAAAAAAGATATTGTGGAGAAAAAATTCATTCTTTTACATTTTTTTTTCTGGTCAGTAGAACATGAAAAAAGTTATCTCAGAAAATTTCGGGGGGGGCTCGAGCCCCCAGAGCCCCCCCTCTGGATACGTCCCTGAACATCAGAAATTTAATTAAGATCTATGATAATAAATAAGTTATCAATGACTTCCTGTATTATGAGCTAGAAGTAAACCCTGGCTACTTAAATGTTCTACCCCCTGCACATAAATTAAAACATGAATTGATATCTATGTATTGAAATTGATATGAACTGTAACTAACGTGTGTATAATGAAATAATGAATACCTAAAAAAAAATTTATATATCTTCTTTTATTTAAAAAACAAAACAAAAAATTGAGAAATACAACTTAACTATAATTTATTCTTCTCAGAAATTCCATTTATTATTTTTAAGAGGGAATGTGTGTGTGTGGGGGAGGTAAGAAATGTATTTTAAGGAATGTACTCATCTTACAATGTCATGAAAAAAGAATTCTAGATATATTCTGTAATTGTGTTTTCTCTAGGATTTTGAGTAGCTGAGTTTCTTATCCTGAACAAGGTTCTAAACAAAAAGTACCAGATCACACTCATCAACATAGCCCTTTGAAATTATCTATAGTTTTTTTTTTTTTTTTTTTTTTTCTTTAATCAAACCTTGAACACAAGTTAATACTCTTTAGGAAAACCCCCACAAGGGTAGTATTAAGACTTTCATGTAGTTAATTGGCCAATGACAAATATATCTAGAATCTCACGTTACAATTGATACATTTTCCTATGCAGAAATGTAAAGTTTGTTATTGAATTTTCATATCTGATATTTAATGTTATTTATACAATACATACATACAAAAAGAAAAAGAAAATCTGGTGTGAAATAACCACACGACTTCCATAATCCACTATTGCACGTATTAGAAGTATTTTTTATTTTTTTTAAGATAATGTGATCAGAAGATATAAAATTGACCTAACAAAGTTGACGCCTAAAAATTTTCCTGTAAGAGAAAGCTGATAGACTTTAAATAGAACTTATATAGCGAGTTAAAAAAATATATATATATATATATAGTGGTGCCTTTTTTTTAAAAACCAATTTCCAAGTTTGTTATAGAATTTCAATATATTGTCTTTATAGTGGTATGAAATTGATCTTTTCTTTTAGCAATAACTTGTCATCTCTGTTTATACCACACACACACATATATATATATATATAAACATGTTGAGCTTTTATTATAAATACCTTACTTATCGATTTAGCCATCAGGAGTTTTCCACGGTTTTCTTTGAAACTATAGTACAAGTTAGGTGCCCTTAGAAAGACCCTCTCCCTTTCCCCACAGAAGGTCCTCTAGGACCTTCATGTAATCAAATGGCCTTACTCCAACAAATTTAGATTTATGTTACAATTGATGCAATTTAGTTTGTCAGAAATTATTTATATCTGACATAAAATGTTTATTTAACACATGCATGTAACTATTCACATGTTGAGCTTTTATTATATGTATCTACCAGTGGCGGATCCAGAACTTGACTTTTGGGGGGGGCTAAGATTTTTCAAAGTGTTATTCTAGACCAATAAAAAATTTGCAATTGCAATATTCAATTGTAAATGTCAGTGTTTTGGGGGGGGCCTCAGCCTAAAGGGCAAAATTAACGGTCGCCACCGGCCACATGGCGACTAAATAAAAAAAGATGGCGATTAAAAATTATGCATCGATCGCCACTAAAGTCGCCACTTTTTATGATCATTAAAATAATCTAAAAATCGAGCGACGATAGGCAATTGAAGCCTTGTGATTTCCAATCTTTTTGCATCCATGGCATAAATGTCAATGTTCATTTTAAACTTGCTTTATTATATTCTACAACCTATAAAGAAGTAGAATTGTTTAATATGTCTCACTCATATAATTTTTTGGACCCCCCTCCCTTTCCCTCCCCCTAATGATCTGTGATCACACAGCTTATAGAAAGCTTTATAATTTTTAATCATTCTCCATTTGCTGCAAAAATATAAATGTATATTTTAAACTTACTTTATTAGATTCTAGAATCTGTAAAGAAGTAGAATTGTTTAATATCTCTTACTCATAATTCTTGTAATCCCCCCCCCCCTTCCTCCAACGATTGGCAATCACATGCTCCACTGAAGTCTTGTGGTTTACAATCTTTCTCTATCCATAACATAAATGTAAATATTCATTTTAAACTTTCTTGATTAGATTCTAGAACCTAGAAAGAAGAATATAGATGTACCCTTCCCCCCCCCCCACACACACACACATGTGAGCTCCATTTCCACAAGCAGTTAATGATCAAATGTCCTGCAAAGCACAATAATTTTCCATTAATATCTCCATAGTATTTAGTGTATATTTAACCCATTTAAGATAGTTGACAAATGTGTGTATCAAAATTTGATTTTACTTAAATGTGTATTTTTCAAAAATTCTTGTATTTGCTTTCTTTTGTGTAGAAATCTTCCTTTTCCCTTCCCATTTTAAAGTAGAAATCTCCCTATTTTTAAAGCTACAAATTTGGCAGCTAAGTTTCCATATCTATACTTTTTAAGAGGAAGTATTTTAACTCTATTGAAATAAAATCATTTAAAAAAGTGTGTCTTTAGAAATAAGAAAAAATAATAAAACTGCTAACTGTATTTACACATGACCATGTAAAAGGTTGTGATGATGATGAATCAGCTGATTCATTTACTAGAAAATATCAATGTGAACTGTGAATGATAATAGCTTATTTCACTTAAATAAATTGAAAAAAAAGTACTACTGAATTATCTGAAAGATAACTTTTGCTGTTATTATTACAGCCCTAAGCAGATTTTAATTTAGGATGTGCAATTTAGGATTTTTAAAAAGAGTATAATTACAATTTCAGTGTCCCTGTGTTAATTTTATTATTATATGTATTTCTTATTTTCATATTTTTCTTGTGGTAATTATACCGCAAAATGGTGACAATTGCTTTTTGCAGTCTGAAAGAAATAGTCTTATGTGAAAAGTGGCCACTAACTTAAAAAAGTGGCTACTAATGAAACTGACAGTACCGGCCACTGGCCACTAATGAATTTTCCTAGTTTTGCCCTTTACCTCAGCCCCCTAGCCCCCCCCTTAAATCCGCCACTGGTATCTACCTCAGCCTTGCGCTTTACTCGTGTACCAATTAGGACCCCTTCTTTCTTACAGAACAGACTAGAACCTTCGCACAGTCAATTTGCCTTAACTCTAATGCCCATGTCATATGATAGATTTTTGCACAATATTTTACTAAACACAACACAGCAGTGTATGGGGAAGATTCAAGGTCAGCATGTAATCAACTTGTTCAACCATCTTTTGGAAAAGTTGAGCATGTTGTGTCTAGTAAAAAGCTAAACGAAATTGTTCGTGTGATATGGCCATAACACATCTAGGATCTTACTTTTTCCCATGCATAAAGTGTGTTACTGAATTTTGATATCTGACATGTTATTTTTACCACACACATACTACCCCCCCCCCCCCCCCCCAAAAAAAAAAAAAAAAAAAAAAAAGGTTGAGCTTTCATATGTACCTACCTCATTGACCTACTTGTCTAGAATTTTCCATGGTTCTCCTTGAAACTCGTGTACAAATCAGGACCCTTTAGAAAGACTCACTCCCCTTTCCCACAGAAAGTTCTGGTACTTTGATGTAGTCAATTGGCCTCAATGTCAACACACCTAGGATCTTATATTACAATCGTTAAAATTTTTCATGGTCAAATTTAAATTTTGTTATAGAATTCTCATAATTTGACATTGAATATTATTTATAACACATACACACACACACACACACACAGAAATAAAAAATTCACATGTTGAGCTTTTATTATAAACATCTGGAGTTTTCGCTCAAACCTCGTGTTCAAGATAGTACTCCTTAGAAAGACCCCACTTCCTACAGGAGGCACTAGGACTTTTGTGTAATCAATTGGCCTTTATTATATCTGACATTAAGAGTTATTTTTACCACACACACATATCCCCCCCCCCCCCTCCAGAAAAAAAAAAAAAAAAAAAAAAAAAAACACGCTGAGATTTTATTATAAGTACCAGTTAATGGCTAGGTAAAAACTGAATGCAGCATTCATCATTTGAAAAATTCATTTGTTTCATATACTATTTCCTACAAGGCAAGTTTTTCATATAATTACCGTAAAAACCGGCAGATGAACCGCTACAGATGCAAAAAAAAAAAAGTTGTATTTTTTCTATCTGCAGCTCTTACGCAATTTTTTTTTCTTTTCCACCCTCCTCCCTTGACACATTCTGAACTTTTCTCCAATGGTGTGCAAGAGAGGGAAAAATGGCAATTTTCGAATTTTCATTCACCTTACATTTTATTTAACATTTAGCCTAGACAGCATATTATAAAGCTACAGTTTAATTTTCATGAAAATATGTGAATGAACAAAAAAGTTACATTTTTATTGGGAATTATATTTATCACGACTCACGTCACCAAAAAAAAAAAAAGTTAAGATTAAGTTTTCTCTTTATTTTGTAGTATTTTAAATTGAGATATGCCATTGAAATTTCTTAATATTTGGTGTTAACGCCCGATAATTCAATTGTGAATATTTTTGAAAGTGTAGAATTATTAGGAAGGGCTTAAGGAGGGGGATGAAGGGGCAAAAAAGAAAGAAAGTTACTGCATTTAAAATTGGTATTATTAGGTTTTAAGTTAAGATAAATTGATTGCAGATATTTTCAAGTGTAAATTTATTAGGAGGGACGGAAAGGTGGGGGTAAAAATGTAGAAAAGGAATGGGAGTTTTGGAGAAAACAATGGAAAACATAGAATGCCTTTATTCTTTTATATTTTGCAGAGTTTCGAATTTCAATTTCCGCTCACATTTTGTACAAAGGATGCTTACCATTATATATCCCGGAATTACGCAAGTTTCGGAGAAAACCTTGGATAAATCAAACACAAATCTTTTTATAAAAATGTTTTATATTATCTTTGTATCTCAGCTTCTAATTAACATAATTTCATAAGTAATGTATCATTTTAAAAGTTATTTGAATTGAAATTGAAGAGTGTATGTTGTAAATCTCTGTTGCCAGAGGGCGCTTTAATGTTTTAATAATTCAATATTTAGAATTCTAATTATGATTAAATTATTTATAACACATCATTTAAAATTTTGAAGACTTTTAAACTTATATAAGTTGTTAAATTCAGTATGGAGGTGTCAGGACCTGAAACGGGAAAAAGGTGCCGCACTCGCCACCGAGCGGGAATTTTGTAAAATAGGATTTTTCAAGGATCACAAAACAGCTGGTCACCGAAGGCGGCTAGTATAAATTAAAAATGAATTCGTTTTCATTTAAACAATCTTTATATTTCTTATATATTATTTTTATTATGAAAGAGCTGGAGCGGATTTCTGGCATCGCACCTTCATAAGGACCGAAATAAAATAGTGCAGCTCTCACGAAGGTGTGGCACTTCTGAAAAACTTATCATTTCATTACCTAAGATTGTGTTGATGCGGCTCATATGCGAATGTGGACGATCTGCCAGTTTTTACGGTATAAGATTAAATTGCTCTTCTGTTTGATATTCATCATTTTTTCGCATGTAACCGCATTTCACAAAACAATTTTCTGGTTTACTAAAGTGGTTATTTCCCGCCATGCTGAAATTGCAAAATGAATAGATGGTCCAGAGACAAAAGCATCCCAATTTTGATCCTCAATGGAAATGGGGAGGAAAAGTTATTTTTGGAAGAAAAAAGTAATTCCAGTTTGTATGCCATATGGAAACGCTTGAGCTTCAGGAGAAAATGTTTACGAGGTCAGGAGAAAATTTTTACAACAATGAATGTGGGAAAATGACTTTTTTAAGCACGATACATGTGGGTTTTGTTAACATTATTTAAATAATATTTGTGCAGGGACCATAAAAATAAAAAAATCAATGTGGGAATGATAGATCGGGGTTTGACTGTAAAGAAAATTTTGAAAAATCAGTTTTTAGAAAATGATAACCAGTTTCAACAGTTGTGAATTTCCTGAATTTGAAAAATGAATTTAAAAACCTGTATTAGTTAGGGTTGTAATAGCGATTAATTCCCCATAGAATAACATTGGCTTTAGCTTTCAGTGATAAGTATAGTTTCAAAGGCTAAAAAAAGTATTTTCTCTATATGTTTATTAAAAAAAAAAAAAAAATTAAAATTCTGAGCACATAAAAGAACAACATTTAAATAATATCATGTAAAATTTTCATTAAAAAATTTTATAAAAATTCAGGCAGCAGGTTCTGGTTTTCGGAGACTTTTAGAAAAGCACTTGACATGATTTCACAAAAACTAATGTATCAGTCTTATTGAAATTTTGTACACTTCTTCGGAATAAAATGTTCTTGAACATTTTTTTTTTCTTTTAAAAAGGCATTTAAATTTTTAGAGAAGTTCTATGCAAAAACAATACATTTTTGATGCATTTTACCCCACATATATCCTTATAAGATCAATTTTAATAATAATAAAATTGTTCGTTCAAGCCCTAGTCAATTCTAATTTGAAAAAACGTACAAAATTTGAATAAGATCAGTGCTTCAGGTTTTAGGAAATTTTGTTGACTACTTTCCTGAAGGGTGAATGGAAATCAGGACATGTCGGCTGAATTTTCCAAATTTTTTAATACAAAATTTAGAATGTATTGTTTAAATATTGCTCTTTTAACTGCTCAAAATTATAAACAAAAAATCTTATTTATTACATTAAAAAAAAAAAAAAAGACAAAATATGCTTTAGTCTTTGAACCTATGTATCCCCTTTAAAGCGGTGTTAAAGTATTTAAGTCTTATAATAACAGGAGACTTGGCGTTGGAATATTAAAACCTGAATAAACTACTACGTCATTCCCACCTTTCCCATAATCCTATTGGTTGAACTAAATTCAGTCCATCTCCTATATATACGAGCACTTCTCCAGATCCAGAATTCTTTTTGCACTGAAGACTGTATGCTTAAGGCTACCGAAACAGCTGTATGCATCTCAAGTATTTTTCTTTGGCGTTTCTGACGTAGTAGTTTATTCGGGTTTTAATATTAAAGTCTTCTTCATTTTTGTTAGTATATCATAGTACTCTGTTGTTTTGCCTAGCAAATCATTAGTCACTTATACACAGAACCACACAAATACATAAAAAAAAGAAATATATATATATCTAGGAATATGTGACATCAATCAGTTTTGAACTATATATGTGTGGGTGGCTGGAAAAAAACCATTAACATAAAGAGTTTATTTATCTGATGATTAACCCTTAAATGCCTGATAAATCGATTTAACCGTTTGAGTTCCAAGCAGCGTGATTGCGCTGTTGAGATTTTACGTCGAGAAAACCCAGTACATTTGTATGCATAAAGTAGTGAATTCTTGTAATCGAAATTGAGAACACAAATTCCTTTGCCAAATCATTTTTGAAACACACAATTATTAACAATGAGAAACACTTGCGCAAGAAAATGTCCGATCGCTTTGCAAACTGCAATAAATATGACGGAGCGATGAGAAAAAGACGAGAATCGCGTTACCTAACAAATAAAAGAAGCGCTATTGCTCCAATTGGGATTCATCAATGTAAAATAAACAAAGTGCTATCGTGCCGTTTGGTATTTCTCGACATAAAATAAAACAAATGCTATCGCGCTGCTTGGGTCTTTCCGTACTTACTTAGAGAAAGCGCGGTTGTGCTGTTTGGGATTCTTCGACAGTGTTTTTTCAATACCCCCTGGGACTCAAACGGTTAAAAATGTACATACTTTACCATGTACCTAATAATTTTTAGCACTAGTGTTGCCGAAGGAACATGATGAAATTCTATTTAATAATACTATCAGTATGTAATTTATTGGCTAACATTACGTATTAGAGCTAGAATATTACTCTAATAATATTTTAGAAGACAAAATTGAATATGTTACCAAAAGGCAAGGGTTAAAATGTCATCATATTTACTTTGTATTGTTTCTTGAAGTAAATGAATTAACTAATAAACAGTGATGTCGCTAGGCTTTCAAAATCATGGGTCTTCACATAAATTGGCTAAGCTTTAGTATACGGCACCCATTGCTTATTGCCGTTGCCGATGTTTTGATCATGTGATATGATGGTGATTCGAAACCCGAATCAGAGTATCGATACTTTTTTCCCGTTGTATCGAAACGTAACAAAAAGATCTTCAATTGTTAAAGATCGTTTATATCTTCTCTTCTACTTTTTTTAAAGCCGCCGCGGTATATGTAAGTGAGATTAATTCTAGATTTTATTGTTTTTAAACGATTTTACAAAGTTTAAAGCAAAATTTTTTCAGTGTATTTTTATATATATATTTTTAATAAATTTACGAAGAAAGAAAGGGTAGGGCATAATAGTCATTGCTTCAGTACACATTTTTTTCATGCATCGTGATTTAATTAGGTGCATTCAGTGATTATTTATTTATTTATAATGCTTGCGTAGCAATCTACCATCGGAATACTCACCGTTACAGTAAATATTTCATGCATTTTCTGATTCATGCTCCTCGAAATAGGGGTGTCCAGTGATGATTGTTTTTGGTTTTAATGCTTGCGAAGCAAGCATACAGCAGCTAGTGTACTGATCGCAGCTTATACAAATTTTCATGCATTTACCGATTCATGCATCGCTAATTAGGGGCCGTCCAGTGATGTTTTTTTTTTGTTTTTATGCTTGCGAAGCGAGCAAACAGCAGAAAACATAGTGACCGCGGCTCCATGAATTTTCATGCTCCACGAATTAGGGGCGTCCAGTGATGTTTATTTTGGTTTTAATGCTCGCGAAGCGAGCAAACAGCAGAAAACATAGTGACCGCGGTTCCATGAATTTTCATGCTCCACGAATTAGGGGCGTCCAGTGATGTTTTTTTTCTATTTTAATGCTTGTGAAGCGAGCAAACAGCAGAAAACATTGTGACCGCGGTTCCATGCTTTTACTGATTCATGCTCCACGAATTAGGGGTATCCAGTGATGTTTTTTTTTTTTGTTTTAATGCTCGCGAAGTGAGCAAACAGCAGAAAACATAGTGAAACATAAAGAAAATGTTTCATAATAATGAAAAGTATTGTTTCATGACATTTTGATTCAATTCACGGCATTGTGAAACGATTCACGGTACCGACTCACGAACTGAATCAAAACACCATCATACCACGTGATCAAAACATCGGCAACGGCAATAAGCAATGGGTGCTGTATAGTAAAGCTGTTCCAATTAATTTATATATTAAAGACAGGGCGCGAAATTTCCGCTCGCCAGCGGCGAGTGGAATTTTTACTGTGGCGAGTAAAAATTTGGTCAAGTTATAGATAGAATTCTTACACGATACGGTGATAGAAAACATTTTTTTTTTTTATATAGATTTAAATATGGCAAAATCTTGTGATCTTATAACCTCATAATTTAACCTCTCCTTTTTCTCTTCTCGGAATGCCGAGTCAGTGTGCACTGTCCGACGACCGTCTCAGTCTAGGAAAGGAAAAATGATGTGCATGCATAAAGTTTTAATCTCTTCGGCAGTTTCGTTTCTCCCGTTCTGATTTCTCCAAGAAGAGTGAGAAGAGAAATGCGAAAGTTTGCCTATGCAATATTGGCGCATGAAAATCAGCCAGAGCCCTTTTAAAGATACTGCTTATTTTTATTTTGTTGAATAATTACCAAAAAACAGTTCACATTCTCCAGTTTTTCACTGAAACGCCAATGATTTGCGCTTGTTATGATTTGTAAGCAACGATTTTATCGAAAAAGTTATTCCGAAATGTTATTTCAAATGACAATGAACAAGCTATACACATCGACATTCCGTCTGATTACAAAAATAAAACGAATAAAAAAGACATTTCTGATGTAAAAAATTAAATAAATAAATAGGTAAATAAGGAAGTTAATCTTTCAAAATAAAAAGATTTTCACAGGATATTGTTTGACAAAGAGTTTTTTTTTTTTTTTCTTTAATGAATCTTTCCATTTATGTTATTAGATATGTTAATGTTTTTCAAATCTCAAATACAATATATTATAAGGATTTTTAATTATAGATGATTATGAAACATGATGATATACGGCACACTTTTAATATATATAATTTTAGGTATATTTGTAAAAGCATTTAAAATAGTCAGGAAAAATTAAAAACCCAAAATGCGTAAAAAAAAAATGTTAACCCTAACTTATGGCGAGTAAAAACAATTTTTGGCGAGTGTAATCTGAGTTGAAATTTCGGGCCCTATTAAAGATATAAATTGAAATTTTATCTTATTGTAAATGAAAAAAAGTTCTTTATGAATTTTTAACCAGCTCTTTTTGAGATTGTCTTAAAACTAATATTATGTAGGAAGTGGTTGCTGTTAAGAAACAAATGCAATAATTTTAAGAATGAAAATTATGCGTCCCCTGGGACACGCCACAATAAATTTTCCACGTCCTGTCTTCGATTTTCCACACAATAACAGCATCACTGAATACAACAAATAAATACTCCATCTATCATTTCCAGGCACCTGTGCCGAGACTGCCAAAAAAATCATTCATGAAACGCCACAGCTAACAAGACATATAAAAAGGTATTTCAGCAGTTACTTGTGATTAAATATAATTTATTTTGATCAGCGATGAAATATCTATATTTTAGAAACAAGCCGCAAGAATGTTAAATTTTATTTGACAATCAACCACAAAAATGTGCAAGTTTCATTAATTGATTTTTAAAAATTGACATTTTACAGAGTCTATGCAGAAGTTTTTTTAAACGAAAACAGACAAATTTATATTTAAATTATCAAATTAATTCATATTTCGAAATACTCACCTGATTCTTGTGTAGAACTGCTAAATAATTGAGTAATGAAAAACTATACAACTTGAAAAGTAAAATACTTACAAAAATAAATAGGACAATCCAAAGTTTTCGCAATTCCTTTTCTTCTTAAGCACTTCTGTTTATTATATACTAAAGCTGTCTCTTCAAATTATTCCAGCATAATAGCCCTCATTCAGCTTCAAATCCTTGTGAATACTATCCAGCTACATGGCAATTGATTTTTCTTAGTCATTTTCGTTCAATTCTTGAAAAAGTATTTTTGGAGGGAGCAGACACAATATATATAAATCCGAAAAAGAACCTAATTTGTTACGTCAATACATCAAAACTAACATAACAAATCAGTTCTCATTCAGACAAAGCCCACTTTAAAAATTAGAAATTCTCTTTATTCTTCATCTGGTCAGGCTTTCGTTACAGATAAAATCTAAAAAAAAACTAATGAGCTAATCGAAGTACAAAACTTTATATTACTTACAGTTATACAAAAATCAATATTCTATATATTTATTTCTAGCGAAATTTTTAAAAAGTAAATAAAGTGATTAAAAAATAATTACACTACTGTTAATTTTCTGAATGCAAATTCGGGCAGCATTTTAAATAACACTGCTCTGCAAAAAAAAAATTGTGTCCTGATACCATTCCCGCTGATTATTATGTAAAATGACATCCTGAATCCAAATATGATCCTTATTTTGCCCAAACTAAAATTTAGTAGATAGAATAATAATAAAAAAAGGGCCTAATTTCATATTATCTAGAATGATTAAGAAATTAATGTAGCCGCTTTTTTACTCTGTTACTAAATACATAGTACTCATATAAAGCCAGACCTTGATATAGGGTATATAAATATAAAATTCTCAAACGTTTAAACATATAATTTCATTTTTTAAACTCTCAGATAAAAAATAAATTATAAAAATAACAAATTTGTATTTTAAGTAAAATATTGTATAAAAATGAAAACAATGCATTGAAATGACTTATTGATATAAATTATTAAAACACATTCCACTTATATTTATAAATTTTTTTACTCCCTATATTAGAAATGTTAAATAAAAGATTTCCATGCAAAGTACACATTACATAATCAATTTAAATTATTTTTAAGATTGTTTCTTCAAATAAAGATGAACTTGGCAAAATTTTCAACATAAAAAATAAATAAAATATGATTAATGAAAATAAAATTTTGTAGGTAATTGTTTACAAAAGGTAATTATACAATCACATGTTCATAAAAACTTTCATTGAAAATAGTCTCTGTCCTTTGTTTTTAAACTTTAGGTTATAGAACATGAAATATATATACATATTTACATACCCCCCCTCTTTAAATCTACATGATAATGCAATAATAATAATCAGCAACAGATTTACTTAGGAAACTATACAATACACTATGTAGTTAGGTTTTTTTTTTTTTTTTCTTTTAATTGATAAATAAAATGACATCTTCTACTTTTCAAATTATTAATTTAAGGGAAAATATATCGATTGCAAATTTAAGATCGATTGCTAAGTTTAAAGTACAATTTATTGCTTTGACAGAATAATCTCATAAATTATTTATGCATCAAGCATAAATAATTCATTCAATTGCTTATATTATGTCCAGATTCGTCTATTTTTAATTTAGTTTTGTTCCTAGTTTTGTCTAGTGAAAGGAAAATTTATAAAAAGTAGGAAAAACAACGATCCTTCCTGCAAAATTTACTACGGCCAAATTACTTAATAATTCAAGTCATTTGTAAAAGCAATAAAAATATAACTACAAAATAATATATAAAATGAAAGACGTAAATATCTCTTTAATCGTTCGCACTAAAAACCATATTTACATATTTTAATCCCTGGCAATATTGTTTAAGAATTCTAATGAAAATTTAATAAGACATTTCAACATTACACTCAAAATATCAAAAACTTTCTTTTCTCATGCAGAAAACATTTTTTAAATGTAGTACATTTTTTTTTTTATGATTGCATGACAAACGTAAACAAGACCTTTCAGATGTAGATTTAAAAGGCTTAGCAATCCTGTCAGTTTTGTTATGCAGTTTTTAAGCGAAATTTGATTGAAGGATCTTCAGTAAGACTATTGGAAAAAATCGAAACATAATAACTTATATTTACCTTGCTTATTTATCAATATTCATTCAATTTAAATTTAATATTACGTAAATATTTACTCAACAACATTCATCTAGCTCGCTTACCTTAGGAGCAGAAAACATTGATGGATTCTTCAATTCCTGTTCTTTATTTCTCTTCAAGGCTTTCTTATATCCTGTGTCGCACCCATACACAAAACATATTCTAGAGCTGGACATATTGCGATCAAATAATTAATTTAATATTTAAAAAAATGTAACTTTCACGAAGATGCTAATACAAAAACGGCATAAGAACTCACATCAGCGCCACTATGCGGTGGTTTGCGCGTTAGGCCCATTTTTGCGGGAAATCGCCGTAGAGGAAATTCCTCCTTCTCTCTACCTTCATGCCCAATATTTATAGTGCTACCACGAACACATCGAAACGTTTCGATCGTCGAAAGATGACGTAGATCGAAACTCTTTCGTTACGACGGGAGTTTTTCGATAAATCGCATAAGCGGTACTCTAAAGTCATCGATCGAAAAGAGGGTTCGTTAACGAAAAGGAATAAGCTCCACCCAAGCGGACATGACGTCCAGGATAAGGCGGAACTTAATTTGATTTCTTCTTCTTTTTACTCTAGCCAATGAAAATTCGAGAAATATTTTGGGAGATCTCTTTAAACAGTTAACTGTAATCCAGTTCATATGAATATTTGTTGATAAACAAGAAATCTTGTACTCATGAAATAAATAAACAAAAGAGAGTTCACAGTTATTTACTATTGTATTTCGCATGATTCATTTTATAAACATATCGAAATAGCCTTTGTTTTTAAAAATTGTTAGTTTAAATTATAAACGCATCTAAACCTTCAAGATGTGACATTAAAGTTAGCAGTAAAATTATTGAAGGGCTAGCAATAATTCGTATTTAAAAGATGTACACAGAATTCTGTTTTGTTAAATAAATATATGTCGAGTCTTTATGCTGTTTATTAAAAAGTGAGACGATGATAAAAATTAGCGATAAAACTAAAAAACAAAAGAAAATGGGGATATGTGATTCAATAATTTTGTTGCCGACTGTATACTCATTTTCTTTTATTGAAACAGGAAAATTGCTCTTCAAAATTAGGTTATTTTCCTTCACAAGTCTCAGTAAATACTTATTTAAAAATGTACTTTTATGTACTAATGAATAAAATATTTTTCAGTAAATATTTTGCTCATTAGTACATAATTTTAAAATTTTCACATATTACTGATCACTTTACTGCTATCCAGGTTTGTATTTCACTTGTCATTTTGGCAGTCAGCCTGACTCATATTTACAAATGTATTTTGGACTATTTTTAATTTAATTACTTTAAATATTTATGAAACTTTTGGATAAGATATCTTTTTAATAGATAGTGTAGTGAAACACTTTAAAATTTCTGTTGACATATTACAAATGCAGATTTTGTAGATGCAGAAGGTGTTGAATAATTTTTCCTTTTTAAAAAGTTTTTATGCAAATAATTTCCATGTGAGTGTTAAAAGTAAAGTATAGAGGAATTTCATTATAATTTTTGGTAACAGTCAATGTTATTTTTGTTCAAAGATTTAAACCTGTAAAGGAAAACTATTTTATTTTCAATGAAGTACTAATCTTGTGATTTATTTTCATGTTATGTATCATGATCATAAGGACATTAAATCCTTTTTGAATTTACATTCCCCTTACACAAATACCCGTTTTATTATGTATTATATATTTCTATGGTGGCCTCACAAGATAGCTACAGCCCTGCCTTTTTACTCTGATGCTCTCACTAGTATATTTGTATCATGATTTTTTACTGTATTAATTGTGCAAAGTTATTAATAAAAAAACTCGTGGGACCAGGGGAAATTGTGTAGCCCCCAAGGAAGTCATGCTCATCAGGTTAAGAATTGCAACAAAGTCTCCTTACTTTTAATGTCTATTTCAAAGATTAAAAAATTCTGCCATTTGTGCTATCTCTATTTTTACACAGAAATTTTCACCATAAGAGATTATTGTATAAAAATAGTGGTAGCAAAAAAAAAAAAAAAATTCTCTAAAAGTGTCATGAGAAAAGATGGAGACTTCAAGTTCTACAGATAACTAACTTGCACTTAAAAGCCATAATCTAATGGCACCATACGAAAATTCTTTTATGTGTCAGAAAAAATTATCAGTTGATTGCCAGAAAAAAATTACAAAACAGTCAGTCAATTTGACGTATTGCAAAATTCGTCAGTATGTTCTGTAAAGAAAATCTCAAAATTTATTTATCAATTACAAATGAAATAAAAATTTGCTGATTGTCAGAGAAAAAAAAAAGAGTGATTTTCGCCTATTCAAAAAGGAGTTGTAAATTTTATCCATCGATCGCTGGGGAAAATATCTTACATTTAATAAATATAAGAATAAATGTCTATAGACATTAAGAATGTAAACACAGACACAGATGGACAAATGTTGGTTTCACGCTGCTCCACTGTGCATATAGATTGCATTTACAAATTTTTTGTTTTAATAAAAAAATGAAATGTTTTTGATGCATAATGCTAATTAAAAAATTATGATCAATTTTTAAATGATCCTTAAACAAACAAAAAAAAAAAAAAAAACTCAGAAACTTTATTTAATTTAAGGGGCGAGGCACTTTTTTTAAAGCTATTTTTGTATATTTATTATTTATATCCAAATTAAAAAATTGTTTACTTTTTTTAAATCAAATTAGAGAAAAATTACATGAAAGAAATGGAACAGATTTAGTATAGAATTCCCAGAGCAAAATATGAAATTTAGCACCAAAATAATTCGGAAATTCTTGCCAAGGACTTTACTTACAAAACTGCGATAAATATTTTAATTCATGGCCAAAATGGCAAAATAAATTTAAAAGTTGCCAAGAAAATCTTATGCTAAAGCTGGGTGAAATTGCAGTTAGTGGTGCCCCTTGGCACAGCTTAGCGACTTTTGCAGCGTGATCTGTGCCAGCTCGTAGGCATAATTTACTTTCCAAATGTAAATCACACCAATGAGCTAACATGGATTGCATCAAAAAATGTCAGATTCAGTCTAATAAAGAAAAGTGCTAAAATATATATTTTTAAAAGAAAAAAATTTAAAGGCTTCTTTTTTTTTTTTTTTTTTTGCCATGAAAATCTGTAGATCAAAGTGGTCAGTATTTCGGTTTATGCTCACATTCCAAACATCAAAACAGAGGAGGGAAAAAAATGTTACTGAAAACCGTTGATTTGTTATTTGTGAAAATCTGTACTGTCACAATCAATATTTTAATGTGTGCTTACTTCAGAAACATTAAGATTAAAATAAAATAATTAAAAGATAAAAAGTACTTTTTAATGTATCATGTTTTTAAATTTTCTGAACACCCCAAAACATGTAAATCAGGTGAAATCTCGACTTCCACTTTCGATAATATAAAAGAACTTTAAAATATCTTTCGAATGATCTATTAAAAATAATTTAATCATAATTAGAGTTTGAAATATTGAAATTTTAAAATATCACAGCGCCATCTGGCGGTAGAAATTTCTGTAATCTACTGTTCGATTCAAAATCAACAAAGCTTTCTAATGATGTATTACTTAATGAAATTATTTTAATTAGTAGCTGAGATACAAAAGAAAACCCATTCAGGAGACCTCAAAATGTGTAAATCAGGTAAAATCTCGAATTCCACATTCGATAATATAAAAGAACTTTAAAATATCTTTTGAATGATGTATTAAAAATAATTTAATCATAATTAGAAATTGAAATTTCAAAATATTACAGCGCCATCTGGCGGTAGAAATTTCTGCAAGTTACTGTTTGAATCCAACTCAACAAAGCTTTCAAATGATGTATTACTTATGAAATTATTTTAATTAGTAGCTGAGATACAAAAGAAAATCCATTCAGGACACCTCAAAATGTGTAAATCAGGTGAAATCTCGACTTCCACTTTCAATAATATAAAAGAACTTTAAAATATCTTTTGATTGATGTATTAAAAATAATTTAATCATAATTAGAATTTGAAATATTGAAATTTTAAAATATCACAGCGCCATCTGGCGGTAGAAATTTCTGTAATCTACTGTTCGATTCAAAATCAACAAAGCTTTCTAATGATGTATTACTTATGAAATTATTTTAATTAGTAGCTGAGATACAAAAGAAAATCCATTCAGGACACCTCAAAATGTTCTGAGCTATTCTAAAAATTTCATATGTTTAGCTTGTCGGGAAGTTACATGATCATTGAAAAATATAATAAACGCTGCCAAAGGCAGCGCGGACCCGAAACATATGGCTAAAAGTATTGTAAAAAATGGATTGTCACCATGTTCTGAACTATTCTGAAAGTTTCAAATATCTAGCTAGTCGGGAAGTAAGTTAAAAATAAATTTTCTTGTTGAGTCATATAAACGCTGCCGAAAGCAGCTGGGATTCAAAACAATTGGCTTAAAATATGCTCAAAATTCCCAATCGCGGGAATTAGCAATGTGTATGTATGCTTCGCATAGATAGGGGGAAAAAAAGAACACTGGATACTCATATCTCAAAATGCATGAAACTTGAACATGTAAAACATTTTCTAGTTCAGCAGTCAGTTAATAAAACTTAGAACATACAATCACATGATATAAATACTCAAAATTCCAATTGGCAATATCAGTAATACGCATGCCTGTACACTTTGCATAGATGAAAAATTAAAAAAAAAAAAATGGATATCCCTATCTCAAAACACATGAAACTCAAAGTTTTAAAAACTTTGCAGTTTAGTAGTCAGTAATATGTACTTATGACTACACTTCGCTTACATGATAACGAACAAATAAAAAAATAAAAATAAATAAGCATCATTATAGATACCCCTATCTTAAAATACATTTTTTTGTTGAAGCAATCAGTAATATGCATGTCTGTACATTTCACATACATGAAAATCAAATAATAAACATCACTGGATACCCATATCTTAAAATGCATAAAACTTAAAAATATACAAAATTTTGTAATGCAGCAATGTGCACGTCTGTATGCTTTGTGTACATAAAAAAAAAAAAAAGAAAAAGCAACAGTTTAAACAGTTTTTAACCAACAAAAATCACATTTTATAAACTATTTAAAAAGCACAAAAATACGTAATAATCAAACATATTTTTCAAAAAACAAGTAAAGCAAAAATTCATGGATATTTAGATATTTTATAAAATAGAAAATCACAGCTCACTTACCTCTGTTTCATGTCTGTAATTCATGAAGCACCTTCGCCTTTGATATACTCCCCCCCCCCCCTCCTCCAAACTTCCTTCTGATTTAATGTCAATATCTGTCATTTGATTGGGGGGGGGGGAATAACCAAATGACTACTAGAAAACCACAACCCTTTCTTTACATTATGACACATATTATGACTCATTTCTTTCACTTTAAAACAATTTCTATACATCCATGCAAAACCATTGATTTTAACTTTACATTCTGTTAAAATCATATTTTCATTACACACAGGCCAAACATAAAAAGACACAATTAAACTCTCTTTCATACACTACTCAAGCACACCCTTATTTCCCAAACTATGCCAATAGAAAAATATCTTTCATTGTACTTATCATATTTCCTTAACATTCATTGACGGTAATATTCATTCAGAAATACGGAATGGACAGCCATATGGACTATTTAAGTAATATATATACAGAAAGTACCTTTAACCAACAAACCAGACCACCACTGACATAAACGTCAGAAATATGTCTAAAAATTCAAATACTTTCTTTTTCAAAGAAAAAAAGAAAAGAAAAAACATGCATGCAGTCATGCTAAATAACAAACTTCAACCCAATCTGTGTTACGCAGCAGTGAATTACATAATAGATGATGCAAAGAAGCAAAAGTAAACAGAAAGCTCATAACTTCTACAGAATGTTTATCTAGTGTACTCACGAAATATTCTAAACATAAGAGGCAGTAGAAAGTCAATCTTACCCTATTTTTTTATTTTTCCAACTTTTATGCAGTATTTATATTATAAATAAAACTCTTAACCTTTACTTAAAAAAAAGAAAAAATTCCTTTTTAAGAGTTTGAAATAAAAATGTTGATTATGCTTTGCTGGCCCAGCTCATATAAAAATTTACTTTTGTTTACTAGCTCATCTTGTTCAGACTTCTGATTCACATAAAACAATCTCATTCTATGAAGTCATTGTCCTGAGAGATGTGTCTTGCTAAAATTTATAGGTAGTGCACAGAAAATTATTCATATGTGTTAATTGCTTGGAATTCCAAAGAAATTTTTTACAAAGAATATTGCGAAATAAATAAAATAAATGAAAGTATGTCACAAACACACATTAATATGGTATATGAAACTTCAACATCATTTCAACAATCTCTTACACAACTTATGAATTTTTTGTAAAAGTCAGGGATCAATCAAGGCAAAATTTGGGTCCCTTTTGCGGCCCTTCATAAATTTCTGCATCATAAAAAGGGACCCTTCACAAAATTCAAATTCATAAAATGAGCCCCTGCACAAGACTTTGTTTTATAAAAGTGATCCTTTTATTAAATATTTTCATGCTTTCATTTCAGTATTATTTTTAATTAATGCCTTAATTTGGCTCAAGAAAACTCTATTAACTTGACATTAAGCAGTATAAATGGTGATTGTAAAAATGGAAGATTAAACCTGGATCAATCCTTGAAAGTTTGTATATATACAAAGTATAAAAGGTTTTTTTTTTCGAAAATGCATTCATTATTGCATTAAGTGTAACACATTCACATATATTAGATTACGAAAAATTACTTTACAAGCTTTAACATATATACAGACTTAAATATCAATGGAACACACAAAATAATTAAATCTATTAATACTTACATGTATGAAGTCACTGCACTTCACATGATTTAACAACTTCTAATGAAAAATGATGACAATTTCTGATGAATATGTGATGAAATTATTTTCATTCCACTAAATTCCACAATTTTTAAATATTCAGAATTGTAGACAACACACAGAAGATACCTCATCAGGCTGATTCACTTTTGCTAACAATAAATCTGGAAATTGTTTGTAGAACTTTCTTCGAATCAAATCTTTCAATTGGATTATAGCTTTTCAAGAAACACAGACATGCCATAATGGCCCCAGTTTTGAACTTGAGAGCACAAAACAAGCATGCCGCATCACTTAAAATTTGCCCCATAATATATTATGTTTTATCTCACTTTGTTTCTTATTTACAATATATGTTTATAAATAAATAAGAAACCTAGATGCCCAAATGGTGATATTCTGTTACAAGAGGGTTTTTTCATCCAGTTAATATCAAAACAATTTAGAAAAAATTATGTATATACCTAAAAGTGAAAAACCAGTATATTTACCAAAGAAAGAATTTTATTATCCCTAAAAGTTAAAATTTACTGCCTCATTTAGCTATTTAAATTAAGAAAACTTTACATGTTTTGATAATAGGCAAATCACAGCATAATATAAAACTTTTTAAAAAATAACGATCTTTTTTTTTTTTGATTAGTTATTTTTTGATAATTAACACTTCTGAAAAATATTACCAATATAAAGTTCAGAAATTGAAATTATAAACACTGCAATCCGTCGGTGAAGTTTTAAGATATCTTTATTTAAAAATAAATAAATAACCGTGCATATTACTCCGTAATACGTATGTAGAAGCCCAACATAACAATAAAATTTACTTCAATGTACATATAGAGAAAAAAACTTATTTTACCCATTCACATTCACATTAAAAATAAAAACAAACATGTTTCCCTTTAGCAGTAGCAGACGAAAAGTATGAAGAAACGAGCTATCGTAAACAGTTTCACTCGGTAATTCCTCATCGAAAGTGTTTCGATGGATTTACCATCAAAACTTTTCGATGCGCTTGGCTCAGAGTACGAAGTGATCGAAAATTCAAATTCGCATCGAAACATTACGTCAAAGTGACGTCACATTCGATCATCGAAACATTTCGATGTGTTCGTGGTAGCACCCTTAGGTATCCGCGATTGTAATGAAATGCTCGCCCTCTGGTGGGCTAAGGTGAAATTACAATAAACTTGCTTTAATTCGAATTCCATCAAGCCGCCATCCGCGTTTGTAATGATCGATAGATGACGCTTTCTCAACTGCAGTGTGTACTTGTTATTGTGCTTTCTTGTTGTTCTACCATTGTTTCAGCGTGAAAGCTATCAGTGGTATGATAATTTCACCTTAGCTCACCAGAGGGCGAGCATTTCATTACAATCGCGGATTGCTAGCCGATGTTTAGTTTCACACATATTTATTGATTAAAAATGAATAAATCCGATAAAAAATATAACACATACTGTTGTGTGCTACAATGTAACTCCAAAGGATCAAGAAATCCAGAATTAAGCTTCCATTTATTTCCAAATGGCAAATTTAAAATTTCAGTTGCTTCGTCTAATGGAAGTAAAGAATTAATCAGATGATTTGAAACTAATATTTGTTCAGCTTCAGTTAAAAATCTACTTCCGATCGAACTTTGAATAAACTGAAATATTTTTTTCCAAAAGCAATCAATTTTCCTTGATGTAATGACGGAGAAATTATAGTATGAATATTAAGTAGAATAACATAAAGAATACACGTGGCTATTATATTTACTAACATCTGCAGTTCAGAAAGCGCCATCTATCGATCATTACAAACGCGGATAGGGTATAGATATGTATTAGTTATCGTGTGCATGCGTTAGATTAAATTATTTTTGCTGTAAAATCGATAAAATTTGAATTTTAAATTTCAAAATTCTAAAAAAAAAAAGAATGGCAAACTTCCATATTCGATTAAAAACATAAAAATTTCATTCCAAAGGATGATATTTAAACAATAAATATCCGACTAATATATTAATCAAAAGGAAAATGATAAATATTCTATCCATAGATATAGTAATATATATATAGATCTATCATCCCCATGTTATCGAGCAAAAAATTTTGATGCCGAAAAAAATGTTCTAAAATCAGCCATTAGAGAGTATTGAAAAAAAGAATAAAAAGGAAAATGAATTTGAAACTGTATCTGGAGTTTTTCATTCACCTTTACTAAATAAATTATTCATAAATTTTATTTCCTAAATTATCCGTGTGTATTCCTGTGTGTGATTTACTCGGGAAAAAGCAGCCATTAGAGTGACTTTTCCCGAAAAATAAGGTATCACTTTTTCCCTATCGCTGATCAATCTATGTCTTATTACTATATCTATGATTCTATCCTAATTTAAAGTCAAATTTGTTTTTCAAGGAGTACATGCAAACGTAACGCTTGCCAATAATTCGTGTGTAATTACAAAATGAAAATTTTGCAAGTTTACAAATAACTAACGCTTGCAATGAGTGACGCCTGTTTGCAATTATAAATGATTGCGATGAACGATAAACCAATAGGAAACAAGAAAACATGCATCGAACAACATCCGAATAAAAATTCAGTGTTTTTTTATTTTTCACTAGCAGGCTTTGCCCGCTTCGCTGGACACTATATTTAAATGATTTCTTTGTAACTTAATATATTTCGACTGGCGACTATTTTCGTCACAGCTTTAGTATGGGACCTCCTTGGCAATATCAAACATTTTTTGAACTTCTCGAATCTGTACAACAAAACTATTATTAAAACAAATATTTTCGAAAACAGTCCAATAGCTGGTGTTAATTCTTCGAATATTCTGGAAACAGTTGAAGCTGTTACTCGTCGTACAGTATAAGTCATTATTCCATGAATGTTCTGGGACAGTCCAAAAAATTGTCACTTGTTCCACAGCAGTAAAGCAAATAACATCAACTACACCAGAGCAAAAATTTTCGCTCACTCACGAAAAATGTCCAGTAGCTTAGAGCTCAATCCCTAAAGTGCAATGACTACGAATAGGTCTCTGAATAACTCTGGATCGCAGTGACTACATACTCTTTCGCAAAAATCAACTCACACCTACTTATAACTTTTGGCGATGGGGCTTGGAGATGACTCCATCGAGAATCCCTTGGTAAGCTCAAGGTCTATGTTCCCGTGTGTCGGAGAGTTTCGGAACATCGGGAATCCTAAACTATCATTTTTCACCAAATTTGGTCGCCCACTCGCCAAGTTTGTCTCCAAGACTATGCTTTCTATTAAACATATCTTTATTTAAGTATTTAAATATTAATTTGAATTAATCAAATATTTCTGCCCGACAGCGTGCAAGTGCAGTCACACACAGCAGCTCATTTATTTGTATGTTAAATTAGCGTAGTGATTGGTATATAAAAAAATAAATAAATAACTAAACATTATCGTGCTACACAACTTTATTATATCTCTCCCTTGGCGGCTTTTGAATTTTTGTCGCCATATTAGCGATTTTTTTTTTTTATTTTTCGTATAATTTCTTGCATAAAAATAGAAAGCGTTTTATCGGACACCTTTTCGTTAACATATAAGAACCCTTCATATTCTGTTTATTTTATTAATGGTTTTTAGGTTTAAAATAGTGCTTGATGAAATAAATTTTCTATTTTTAAAACTGCACTTTTTTTTCTATAAAATTATCTACTCAGATAAAAATAGATCATTTATGTGACTACTATTTCAGTTTATTTTTTTCGTTTTGTAATATTTTATAAATTTTACATTTTTCTTGAACTACCTAGATTAAAATCGCTGTTGCTAAATTAAACCTCTTAGCGAAAAATGTTCGGTGTACTTCAACGCAACAATTTAAAAAATCACCCAGGAGGACCTATAAATAAAACTGATTTTAGTACAACATATATTAGCATCGTAAACTATATTAGCACTTTATCAATGTGTAAAAGAAATTTTAAATTAAAAATGACGTCAATTTTTGTGAGATGCATAATTTACTTTTTTTTATTTTTTTATTCACGTTTAGATAAATGTATTTATTTTCCTGTTGGAAAAAAAATAAACTCGTATTTTTTTTTGGCAACAATTAAATTATGGATACAATTTAAATGGCTAATTTTTTGCTATTATTAGCTTACAAAATTGCTATTTTATGCATAAAAATAACAAAAAAAGGTTTTTTTTTCGGAATAAAAGGCAGCCAACTTTGTAAGTTAGGGTATAAGCTATCTCCATTACAAATTTCATTGAAATCCGTCGATCAGTTTTGAAATCCGTCGATCAGAAACTCAGTCAAATAAATTCACGGACATTCACATTTATAATATATATAAGATTCATTCATTTTGAAAATAAATATAACACTTTGAATGTTAATATTATATAAATAGTATATAAGATATACAAATCGGTAGTATACGTTACCAATAAAAAAATAGTATTATACATAAAAGGAATAAATGTAACTATTTCAGCTACTTGTAGTAAACTTTAAAAGTCATAATAAATAAAATTTCTTAAAAATTTAGCAAATATTCTGCATATCACATGTAATTTTTTTAAATTATAAATATATGTTACAAAATTATTTGATTTGATGAGAGATTTTTGAAATATGGACTGTAATGCATTCTAAAAATAAAATTATAATTAATCTGTACAAGTTAGAATTAAAAGAAAGAAAAATCTATCTAGAAAATCATTTTAATTTTTTAAAATGAAATATCTGCTTATCTGGAAAAATGAATGATGACTTGACTTTAAAATATACGAAGAATAGACCGTGTATGTGTACATACAGTATCTAATGCTTACAAGATTTATTTTAATAGACTGAAAGGTATGTATAGTAGATATAGAAGTAACATGTATAGTAGATGATAGAAGTACAGTTTAGGCAGTCTAAAAGTAAATCTAACACTACTTAAAATTCCCAACATTAAAAGAAATTACAATACATAAAACTTTAAAAAATATGACCAATGACTGATAAAGTTATCAGTTATCAATGAAAAGGGAAGGAATATACACATAGAGTATTAATTTGGTAAATATATGAATATAATTCTAAATTTTTATAAATAAAACTACTTTTTTTTTTTTTTATACCATTGAGAAAGATAAAGAAATGCTACCACACTGGATAAAAGTTTTACTGTACACAGTGACCAATAAGTTCTCATACACTTTCAAATTTGTATTACAATAACACAAATTAAGTCACACAAAAACTTTTTGCATCAAATTAAAGTAACAATCATTGAGTATCTTCACAATGAATGCTTTGGAATAATTCCGCCTTTTAGTTTCTTAACGAGCTTAAGTCTCTTTTCAAATCAATCACATGCGGCACGCATGGCTTCTGTTGACATTTCCTGCCTTATTTTTTGAATTACATTTTTGAATTTGCTCAAATCGGTGATTTTATAGTTATTCAGTTGGGAGAGCATATATGACCACACAAAATAATCAAGCGGGTTCAGATCGGGGAGATGGAGGGCCATTCGTTCTTTGGCAAAAAGTCAGCTAAAATTTGACTGCACCACTCATGAACCACACGTGCGGTATGAAAAGGGATACCATCTTGTTAGAAGCAGAAATATTCAGCCCCATACATACTCTGGACATCTAGGAGTAAAACTTTTTCTAAAACATCAGTTTTATAATATTGGGCATTGATTTTTACCCCCTTATCAATGAAGACTAACGGGAGTTTTCCTCTTTTGGAAATAGCGGCCCAAACCATCAGAGACGAAGCATTTTGATAACGCGGAACGTAATGCTGGCTCTCAGGGATGTTATCAATAGAAACTGACCATACTGTGTTATTTTGGGGGTTGAGACTTTGGTGTAAAATGAATAGTTTCTTGTCTGAAAATCCAAATTCATCCACAGCGTGCCAAGCAAGAATGTCTTCCACCCTTTTCTTTCTTTTCATCTTAGCAGACTCTGAAACTTCGTGAATTTTACGTTTTCTATAAGCCTTGCACCCAAGGACCTTTTTCAGAAAGTTTAACATTGATCCCCTCGATATTTTGAGCTCTCGTGCTAGTTTTCCAGCAGATCTTTGTCAGTTTCGTCGTATCCTTTTTCTGACCCTTTTCACAGCCTCTTTTGTCCGAACGGACCTCGGTCTGCCAGATCCTTTTTTCATCGACAGAGAACGTCTCATTATACCTTCTGATAATTCTAGAAATGAAATCTCTCTTCACCCCTAGGGCTTTCAAATCTCTGAAAATTTCACCTGGCTGCTCTCCTTTGATGAATTTATTTATAACAATTTCTCTGAATTTCTTCATTCTACCTAGGTTAAAAAAAAAATATATATATATATATAATTACAACATTTACACTTGCAATAGCTTTATACCTTAAACTTTCAAAAGTTGTATGAGAACTTATTGGTCACGGTGTAAATATCAGCAAATTACTAGTTTCATTTATTTTAACATCATTTAGATACAAATTTAATATATATATATATATATACATGCCATTTACTTTAATTTAAAATTGAGTTAATACATATTTTAATTAAATTTCATAAGTAAAACGATACTGAAGAAAAACTTCATGTGTTATTAGTTACATGCAAACGTAACACTTGCGAATAAATCCTTTGCAATTAAAAAATAAAAATTTTGCAAGAAGTTTGCAAATACACATTTATTCGCAACATCCGAATAAAAATTCAGTGGGTTTTTCATTCATGCATTTTGAAAATAAATATAACATTTTGAATGTTGATATCATATAAATAGTATATAAAATATACAAATCGGTTGTATATGTTACCAATAAAAAAATAGTATTATATATAAAAGTAATAAATGAAACTATTTCAACTACTTGTAGTGAATTTTAAAAGTGATAATTGTTAAAATTTACTAAAAAGTTTAGCAAATATTCTGCATAACACATGTAATGTTTTTAGTAAATTATATGTTACAAAATTATTCCATTTGGTGAGACATTTTTGAAATATGGACTGCAATGCATTCTAAAAATAAAATTATAATCAATCCGTACAAGTTAGAATTAAAAGAAAAAAAAGTCTATTTAAAAAATCATCTTAATTTTTTAAAATGAAATACCTGCTAATCTGAATAAATGAATGATTTTAAGATATATGAAGAATAGACCATGTTTGTGTGAACATACGCAGTATCTTATGCTTACAATACCCAAAACTTCATGAAATTCCCAACACTAACAGAAATGACATTATATAAAACATTAAATAATATGATCAATGATTGATAAGATTGTCAATTGTCAATATACAAGTAATAATAATTAAAAAAAAAAAAAAAAAAAAAAAACATATTAAAGTAGTTTCCCAGACAGCACATCGCCTCCCCAGGATATCTTCAAGATGTCTTCTGGATGAAAAGACATCCCAGAAACATCCTTAAGATGTACTGTGGATAAGTTAAGCCTAACTGTGCTGTTAGGGTTCCTACTTAGGTCAACAAAGAAAATTTTTATTTTAGTTAATAAACAGAAATAAGAAGTGCGCGTGTAAAATCAAATAAAAAGTCAAATAAGATTTATAAATGGACAATATTTAAGCTCGTGGACTCAGTTCAGTGATATAATAAGAATAATTACAAGATAAAAAGAACTTTTTGTATACTATGTTTTTAAATTTTCTGTTGAATCATATAAACGCTACGAAGGCAGCGGGAACCCGAAATAATTGGCTAAAAGTATTAAAAAACTTCATTGTTATTGTGTTTTGAGCTATTATAAAAGTTTTAAGTGGCTAGCTACCTAGTCGGGAAGTTAGTTAAAAATCGATTGCAAGCTTCGTACAGGTAACGGTGCCGAAGGCAGCAGAGACCCGAAACAGTTGGTTAAAAGTATTTTAAAAATGCATTTTCACTGTATTCTGAACTATTCTGAAAGTTTCAAATGGCTAGCTAGTCGGGAAGTTAGTTAAATAAATTTTCTGTTGAATCATATAAACGCTGCTGAAGGCAGTAGGGACCTGAAACAATTGACTAAAAGTATTTAAAAAATGTATTGTCACCGTGTTCTGAGCTATCCTGAAAGTTTCAAATGCCTAGCTAGTCGGAAAGTTAGTTAAAAATCGATTGAAAGCTTTGTACTAGTAACACTGCGAGGGCAGCAGAACCCGAAACAGTTGGCTAAAATTATTAAAAAAATGTATTATCACCGTGTTCTGAGCTATCCTGAAAGTTTCAAATGTCTAGCTAGTCGGGAAGATAGTTAAAAATCTATTGCAATCTTTGTACTAGTAACGCTGCCGAAGGCCGAAACAGTTGACTAAAAGCATTAAAAAAATGTATTGTCACCGTGTTCTGAGCAATCCTGAAAGTTTCAAATTTCTAGCTAGTCGGGAAGTTAATTAAAAATCGATTACAACACTTGTACAAGATATATATAGGGAGAGTGTGAACTAATAGTAGGAATTGAAAAAGGAAGGAATATAGACATTTTTTTAATGATAAATATATGAATAAACTTCTAAACATTTGTAAATAAAAATAAGAAACTTAAAAGGTTAAACTCAAATAAATAATTTTCTCTCATAAAATAAAAGCAATGTGGATTCATCTGAACTTTTATAAATAATTCTTACTGGATAATTATACCAAAACAAATTGTGGAAGGTGTAATAATCAAGAAAATCCATAGAGAGATGAGGGAGTAATTAATGTCTCATTAGTCATTAGGAGTAATTTGGTAGTATTTCTATAATGTTTTGTTTATTAATTTATTATTATTAAAGTTCAAATAACTGAACTCACTAGTTAGAAAATTAAATAATGGGCTCTTCCCACCTGACGTCAGAGGTCACATGATAGAGGAAAAACAAATAGCAGACGAAGTCTTGTTTATCTATAGCGATTGCTGAAATAACATATTGTTACGAAATTGTAAATAATTGTGTTTATTTTTGTATAAATTCTTTCAAAGAGGCTTAGTAAGTTGATAAAGTGCTAATTTTGTGCATTTCTAGTCGTTTTAGCGTTGAAATAGCCTTATTTTCCCTTAAAAACGCATTAAAAAGCCCCAGTAATGCAGGTAATGGATTTGGCGCCATATTTGGCGACTTTTTCCCACCTTGGCGATTTTTTTGGCGACCTTGGCGAGAAAATCCTTATATGGGATATACCAAATATGGAAGCTGTAAGTTGATTGGTTGACCACTTTCTAGAGTTTTCTCGAAAAATCTGGGTTCCATGGAACAGCATATACGGAGCGCTTCCTCCCCAAGGCAGTCAGTTCAGTTCAGATCTCAGCCAGCTTCGCTAGTGCTTGCATTGCTCTTAAGCCTCTTTGAGAGAGACTTGCTTCAAGTGTTATTGCTATACAGTTTGTACTGTGGATTTGCTATTGACAGCTGTTGTTTAAGCTGTGGTTACTGCTTGAATTGAAGCTGATAATTGGTTTATTGACCTGTATTTTTTCTGGAACTTTCTGTGAATAAATTACTGAATTTTTGTACGTTTGGCCTTTCATTCTCAGACAACTCACGAACCCCCAAGTACGCAACATTTCTGGTGTCAGAAGCGGGATTGTCTGTGAATGGTTATAACTAGAGCTATGGAGGAACAGATGAAGAAACTTCTAGAAAGCTTAGCTACCCAGATGAGAGAAATGAAGGAAGGACAAAGAGAGATGAAAGATAGCCTGAGTCAAGAAATGAAAGCCGGACAGAAAGAATTGAAAGACGGCTTGACTGAAGAAATGAAGGAAATGAAGGACACTATGGGTGAAGTTCAGGAAGAAATTAAATCTAATCAAGATGAGATGAAGAGAGAGCTTTCAACGGTGAAAGAATCAATCGAAAGTAAACTATCGGATATGGGAAGCAGAATAGATGGAATAGAAGAGAAAGTTTTGAAAATAGAAGGTAGTTTTGAAGAGAAAGCTATGAAGATAGAAGAAAATGTTATGAAGGTTGAAGAGAAAGCTGTGAAGATAGAAGAAAATGTTATGAAGGTTGAAGAGAAAGCTGTGAAGATAGAAGAAAATGTTATGAAGGTTGAAGAGAGTGTTACGAAAATAGAACGGAGTTTCGAGGAGAAAGTTAAAGAAAACTTTGATCAAGAGCTGAAAGGAAGGTTTTCAGAGATAGAAGGTAAACTGAAGAGAATAGAAGAAGATCTGGAGAGAAAAATGAAAGAAAAGTGGAACAGAGAAGTAATAGGGAATGAACTGCAGAGCAAGATTCGGAATCTCGAAGGAAAGTTAGAATCCATGCCTCAGGAAACTGAAAAGAAAGAGAGAAGGATCCAGAATCAGGAATTTATTAAGCTATCCACCTACGACGGCAGTTCCTCCTGGCATGTATATAAGACGCAGTTTTCCATTGTAGCTGAAGCTAACGGCTGGGACTCTGTTGCTAAGACGGCTCATCTGGTAGGGTCGTTGTGGGGTGACGCCGCAGATATTCTAGAGACCCTTTCGAAGGAACAACGATATGACTTCGAAGCTGTAACCAGAGCACTAGAGCTACGTTTTGGAGCGAAATGGTCCAAAGAATATAGTCGACTCCAGCTAAGGTCCCGTCGTCAGAGACCAGGGGAAAGCTTACAAGAACTGGCATCAAACATCCAGAGGCTTTCACATTTGGCTTTCTCAGACTGTCATCCTGAAACACGCAATGATCTGGCTCTAGAATATTTCATTGATGCTGTCGGAGATCCAGATATTCAAAAAGCCCTCAGACTCTCCGGCGTGAAGGATGTGGAGTCAGCCTTGGTGTATGCCCTAAAGCTCGAGACTGCCCAACAAGCCTCCTGTAAACATCGCCAGAACAGCACAGCACATAAAGTGAACGGCTCTCAAGATGATCTTAAAGAGATTCAGGAAATGATTGCAGAAATTAATCGAAGACTACGCATTCTTGAGAGAAAGAAAGAAGGGAAGACGCCAACAACTAAATGCTGGGGCTGTGGAAAAGACGGGCATATCAAACGAAGCTGCCCAGTAAGAACACCTAGAGAAGCAACCAAGAATGTCTCTGAAGTATGCCACCCAGAAGGAGCGCTTCGGGAAAATTCAGATGCATTCTTGCGGAAGTCTCCATCTGAAGATCATAAATACATCTCTAAAGCCGAGGATAAACACCAAAGAATAAAGCCAGTTGTTCGCCAAGTTACTATCGCAACACCATCAGATCAAGATCCCGACCCATGGAGTGACGGAGAATTTAGAAAAGCCCAGATGAAAGATCCTGACGTAAGGCCAATATTACAGCTGAAGGAGACGACCAGCAACAGACCTACCTGGCAGGACATTTCCAGATTCAGCCCCATTACGAAAAGTTATTGGGCACTTTGGGACTCTCTTCATATCAGAAACGGCGTATTATACAGAAAGTGGGAATCTGATGATGGGAAAAGCTTCAGATGGCAGATTTTATTACCAAGATCAAAAATTCCAGCTGTTTTAGAACAACTGCATAGTAGCTCTACCGGAGGCCATTTTGGGGTAATGAAGACTCTGCGGAAAGTTCGGGAACGCTTCTACTGGTGCAAGGCAAAGGAGGATGTGGAGAAATGGTGTAAATCCTGTGATGCTTGTGCGGCACGTAAAGGCCCGCAGAAACGAAGTCGAGGAAGACTGCAACGGTATACCGTGGGAGCACCATTTGAACGGATTGCAATCGACATCTTGGGTCCTTTGCCATGGACCTCCAGTGGAAATAAATACATCCTCGTCGTGATGGACTATTTCACCAAGTGGCCTGAGGCATATCCCATCCCCAATCAAGAGGCATGCACAGTCGCAGAGGTCCTAGTGCAGCAATGGGTGTCAAGGTACGGCGCGCCCCTACAACTTCATACCGACCAAGGTAGGAACTTTACCTCTGATGTTTTCAAAGGACTGTGTCAACTACTCGGCATAGACAAAACACGGACAACACCCTTACATCCCCAGTCGGACGGCATGGTCGAGAGGTTCAATCGTACCATGAAACCACCGGCTATACTCCAGCCCAGATGCTGTTCGGACGTGAACTTCGTCTCCCTTGTGATCTCCTGTTTGGTTGTCCACCCGATGCGCCTTCATCGCCCGAGGAGTACATCCAAGATCTCCAGGCACGATTTGAGGACGTACACAACTTTGCTCGGGAGCGGATTAACATGGCAACGGAGAAAATGAAGACAAGGTACGATCTAAAGGCTACGCAACATGAGTTCCAGGAAGGAGAGAAGGTCTGGTTGTGGAATCCTGTTCGACGCAAAGGACTCTCTCCCAAGTTACAGTGCAACTGGGGCGGACCGTACACAGTCTTAAAAAGGCTGAATGATGTAGTGGTGCGGATCACTAAAACACCTTCATCAAAACCGAAGGTGGTGCACTATAACAGGCTAGCCAAGTACCACAATTAACGGTAATATTAAAATTTAAAAATGTAAATACTGGTAAAATTTGCGCATGCGTAATGTAAATATTTGTATATAAATATTTGTACATATTTGTGAATTTTGTAAATATTTGTATATAAATATTTGAACATATTTGTGAATTTTGTAAATATTTCTCACTTGATTTGTATTTCTATTTTATCGTTATATGCAACTTAGTTTTTGTGTTTTAGATTGTGTAAATTTGTTTAGTTTCGCCTCTTGACCAAGGGTTGCACTGCCCGGGACGTGCAGTCCTTGGGAGGGGGGCAGTGTTACGAAATTGTAAATAATTGTGTTTATTTTTGTATAAATTCTTTCAAAGAGGCTTAGTAAGTTGATAAAGTGCTAATTTTGTGCATTTCTAGTCGTTTTAGCGTTGAAATAGCCTTATTTTCCCTTAAAAACGCATTAAAAAGCCCCAGTAATGCAGGTAATGGATTTGGCGCCAAATTTGGCGACTTTTTCCCACCTTGGCGATTTTTTTGGCGACCTTGGCGAGAAATTCCTTATATGGGATATACGAAATATGGAAGCTGTAAGTTGATTGGTTGACCACTTTCTAGAGTTTTCTCGAAAAATCTGGGTTCCATGGAACAGCATATAAGGAGCGCTTCCTCGCCTAGGCAGTCAGTTCAGTTCAGATCTCAGCCAGCTTCGCTAGTGCTTGCATTGCTCTTAAGCCTCTTTGAGAGAGACTTGCTTCAAGTGTTATTGCTATACAGTTTGTACTGTGGATTTGCTATTGACAGCTGTTGTTTAAGCTGTGGTTACTGCTTGAATTGAAGCTGATAATTGGTTTATTGACCTGTATTTTTTCTGGAACTTTCTGTGAATAAATTACTGAATTTTTGTACGTTTGGTCTTTCATTCTCAGACAACTCACGAACCCCCAAGTACGCAACAATATTTTCTATTCTTATTTTTGATCAATCGTATTTAATCTGTGTTATTTATTTTTTTTTTTATATATACATCATCATTTTTAATCCATTTTATATAATAATTCATCATCTTTTGTTTGCTGTATACATTTACAATCATCATTTACTTTATGTTTGTTATTGATGATCATGAAGAATATGTTTAATATTCTGATTTTTGTACTTAAATCAGTGACAGTGCAATATCGTACTGCGTAAATCCATTTAGACCAGTAACTAAGTTAATTAACCTGTTGTAACACCTTTATGCAATTAAATTAAATGAAAACATTTTAAAATTTCAAATTATAATCCATAAACATTCCACAAGAAGCTATTATTTATTGCTAGATCAGTTAATGTTACAGTTACACTACAATTTACAAAAATCGATTCTTATAGGTAAAAATAAATAAACACATAAAATGTTTTTTAAAAATTATTAAATTTACAAATGCAATTATTCTACTGTTTACAAATGCACAATATTATTTTTATTTTATTTCATATTAAATATTAACATTTTTGTTCTTAAGAACAATATTTAATTGAATTCGATTCTCAGAATTCGATTATTCGTTTTCCTCTATCACGTGATTGAACAGATGACGGTGGAAAGAGCCCATTAAACAAAGAATAATTAAGCAAATTCTACCGCAGCTTTACCGTAGATATCAACAAATTTCTAGTTTTATTTACAATAAAAGTCTTTAGATAGAACATACTTTTAAAAATAATATACACGGCCTTTAGTTTAAGACTCAGTAAATATACATTTTAAAATATCCAGTTGAATGTTTTGCAGATAAATGTCATTATTTTAAAAATAAAAACCATAAAATTTTGGAAAATAAAATGGTACTTACATTATCGTTTCAAAGAGATAAAAATGATATGCTTCTTTATAATCTGAAAAAGAATTTAATATGTTATGTCAGTGTATTAAAAACGACATAACAGAAAAAATTCTTATTCACATATGGCTTCATTGGAAATACATCTCTCAGGAATCGTGCAGACTCTTTTAATGAACGATAGTTTTCTTATTTTTCTTCACATGGATGCAATTTTGTTAAACTTAAAATTTTTCGCCGTCAATAAAATTTTTTGAGCAATATTTCCGTCATTTTGTCTAATTAGCAGTTGCAACCGGCTTTGCAAGAGGTCTGAAGCTCTTACAAATTTGCAAGGGTGTTTGCAAGCGACGTGTTACGTTTGGCGACGATTTTGCATTGCTAACGGCTTTGCAAGCGGAAATGTTACGATTGCATGTCTGTCTAATGGCCGTATTCACCATTAACTTCAACTCCCGGTTCAATGCAAATTCTTGATAAGCGTCTAAAGGCAGGGTACAGTACAGCTTTCCAGCAAAATTTGGCACGCTGTTTCTGCCATCTAGCGTCGAGGATTTCATATAATCTTTGATTGGTTATTTTCACATAAAAAATCTGAAAATAACTATACCGCTAGATGGCAGAAACAACACGGGAAAATTTGCTGAAAATTTAAACCCCGCCTTTATAAGCTTTTTAAATTTTCATGTTCAACCTGGAGTTGAAGTTATTGGTGAATAAAAGCCTAACGGCCGTATTCACCATTAACTTCAACTCCCGGTTCAAAGCAAAAACTTGAAAAGCATATAAAGGCATGGTGCAGCTTTCTAAAAAAATTGATTGGCTGCTTCTGCCATCTAGTGACGAAGATTTCATATAATCTTTGATTGGTTATTTTCCACTAAAAATACGGGAAGTAACTGTATCGCTAGATGGCATAACCAACGCCTCCAACTTTTCTGAAAAGTTGTATTCTGACTTTTTGCGATTTTCAAGTTATCGTGTTTAACCGGGAGTTGAAGTTATTGGTGAATACAGCCGTGAGTCAGTACATGAAAATCGACATAACGGAAGAAACTTTCATTCTGATATTCTTTCATTGCAAATGTATATCTCAGGAATCGTACAGCCTCTTGGGACAAACGATACTTTTCTACAAATTTAAATTATTTCTTCAAAGGGTTTTGTTTTATTCTTAATCAATCTCTTTAAACAAAAAAAATTTCAACGTTGATATAATTTTTTGAGCAGTATATCCGCCATCTTGTCAAATTTGTTTGCAACTGCAAAAGGATTTGTAAGAGGTCTGAATCTCTTGCAAATTTGCAATTGTGTTACGCTTTGGTACGATTTTGCATTGCAATCGGTTTTGCAAGCGGAAGTGTTACGTTTGCATGTAACTGTAAATGTCAAAATAAAGTACCGAAGTGTGACGTCACTGACCTTCTCTGGGCACACACCAACCAGTGTGTTCGCGTGCTAATTGGCCATTTTCCGAGATTCAGTGGGAAATGATTGGTCCGAGAGTCACTGGTGTGTGCCCAGAGAGGGGGAGTGACGTCATCACTTCGGTAGCGTATAAGGTACTAATATGTTGCAGCGGAATAGATTTCATATCTGTCATCCTTGGCAGAAAAAAAATCGCCAAATTATCTGGCGAACATATTTAATTCCTTTCAAAAATCATGGTTATTTTAACAACTTATATTAAGAGATTAATGAATAATATGAAACATTATTTCGTACAATGCATATTACGAAAATATACATATGGCATGTATTACATTTTTTATCGCCAAATACAAAAAAAGACAAGGACGACAGAGTCTTGAAATTTAAAGTTAAAATTTTGTCAATTTGACAGCAAAATAACCCAATCTAACACATGCACACGATAACTAATACATATCTATACCCAAATATGGAGATTAAAATCGGGAAATAATTTTCCTCGATTTTTAATAATATTTTACAAAAAATCCAATGGGTGATTAACATAGTAAATCTTTTTCTTGCATCCACGGACATAGATATAATAATTCATATAATAATTCATCCCCATGTTAACAAGCAAAGATTTTTGATGCTGAAAAATGTCGAAATAATGCATAGCTTTTAATCATTCTAATAAATATATGAAAAGAAATAGATAAGTTATCATAAGTAAATTATATTTGATTAAATTATGAAAAATATAGTTTTTATAATCAGTTGCTTTGTTATTATTATAGTTTAAATACTATTTTGAATTTTAATCGAATACTTTTTTCAAAGTTTGATATTTTTAAAGATTTTATATTAGTAAGTAATATAGAAATTTCAAAATTCTTTTAAATTTAGTTAGCAGCGACGCAGGTAAAGAACGTTAGTTTTAATATATAAAAAAGAGTTTAAATATTAAGTAAATTAATAGATATAGTAAAAAAATTAAAGAAAAATGAATTCGAAACTGCATCTGGAGTTTTTCATTTACCTTTAGTACATAAATTATTCATTAATTTTATTTGCTGAATTATCCGTGTGTATTCCTGTGTGTAATTTACTCGGGGAAAGGCAGCCATTAGAGTGACTTTCCCCGAGTAAAAAGGCATCACTTTTCCCTTCTCGGTGATCAATCTACGTTTTATGACTTTTGCTTGCAATTATAAATGATTGCGATGAACGATAAACCAATAAGAAACAAGAAAACATGCATCGAACAACATCCGAATAAAAATTCAGTGGGTTTTATTTCATTCATCTATAATATTAAAACACAAAGCATTTTCTGTAAGACCAAAATCGCACGATCTGGGCATGCGCAAGAAAATTTTGAACCATTTCGGAACGGGAATATTCTTTTCTCTTTATGCAGTGCACTACGAATACCGATGATAGACCGAAAGTACGACATTAATATTTCAACAGAGCAGTCGCACGTGACGTCACTGTGACAGATGATTCCGCACGTACTTTAGAATGAAGGCAAAAGGTGGGATAAAGTACCATTGGAAAGGCAGATATTTTGCCTACAGTATGCGCAAAAGTAGCAGAATAGAGTCGCTTGTTTATAAACATGCGCCTGCTCCATATGTCTGTGGCAGACGCCTAATTAAAGCTCAATCAAAAAGATAATTCACACGATTAATTTATTGATTCAGACTTTCCAAGGAAGTATATTATAAACAAAGCAATTCGTGAATACGTATCGGTTACCGTCGTATGTAGAACTCAGGAGCCTTAGTCGTATGCATTTTCGCTAAAAATTTCTTTACACAGGTTATGGCGCCATCTGTTGCCATGGCCACTATATTATACCATATTCCTAAAATTACTTTTTTCAATTTCTTAAAAGAAAATAAAAATCTTTTAAAATTAACAAATTGACAGAGTTTATTGTTCTTTAAAAGTTAACTTTTATCAGTTAAAAACTTTGTTTAGAAAAGATGAAGATAAACATTTAAAATCAAAGGAGGTTTTATTTTATTTTATTTATTTATTTTTTTACTCTAATTATTATGGTCTCTGATACTTCATTTCGATACTATATTACAGTAAAAATAATTTATAAAGAATAACATTAAAATATTGATATTTTATACGAATAAAAATTTACATTGTATAATTTATTATTAAAAATTTAATGATCAAATTAATTTGCTAAAGTATTAAATTCATTCTTATTTATTTATTTATTTTTAACAGTATATTTTTGTCGAAATATACTATTTTGATAGAATAAAGTGTTATAATACTATTCCAGTAAAAACAACTTTTAACTTTATTCCGATTTGCAGTTTATTTTTAGAATACAATGAATTAATATTTTGGATTATATCAAAGTGGTTTTACAAATATGGGAAGGAAAATCAGAATCAAAATTATTATTTTACTCTTAAAATGCACTTATTATTGTCTTGGCAAATTAGAATTAATGATATAATTTTACTAGTGAATGAAATATTTGTCTTTCATGTATGTCTTTTATTAAAAAACTGTGACCTGTCATCGTTGATAATAAGTTAATATAATTATAATCTGGTAGTAAATCTTTGTATTCATTCATTTCGCCTGAAAAGCAACGAATAAATTTCACAGTAAACATAAAACGAGTGCAGTTCTATAGATTATTAGTCGATTTGGTGTGACAGGGAGGAATTCTATTGTGGAATTAATTTAGATGTTTGATGCTTTGATAAGTATTATCACAAATATTAATACTATCTCATCTATATATATAAAATCGTTCTTCCTGACTGACTGACTGAGTGAGTGAGTGAGGGGGTGATTCATCATCGCCCAGACCAAACCCCTGGACCTAGAAGCATGAAATTTTGTGACAATGTTCTTTCTATGACGTAGGCATCCACTAAGAAGCTATTTTACAAAATTCGCCCCCCCCCCCCCAAGGGGGAGGGGGGCAAAGCGTGAATTCACAAAATCCTTCATATCTCAAACAAAAAAAACAGATATCCGTAAAATTTTTGCTTTAAAATATAGCTAATACAAATATCTAAAAACCAATTTCTGGAATTTTCAAAATTCGGTCCCCAAGGGGGGCGGGGGGGGGGGCAAAACGTGATTTCACATGCGTAAAACGTGATCTTCCATAATCCTATATATCCCAAACAAAAAATAGATACACGTGAAATTTTTGCTCTAAAATATAGCTAATAAAAATATCTAACAACCGATTTCTGGAATTTTAGAAATTCAGCCCCCAGGTGGGGCAGCAAGGGGGGGGGGCTATGGGGCAAAAACAAATAGAAATACAGTTAGGCCGTTCAAAATTGGTACATATGGGTTTTAAAGACCTGCAAGTGGAATTGGGATATTTTCGAAAGTGTAAAGTTATTAGGAGGGCCGGGAAGGGGGGAGGGGAGGGGGCAAAAAAATAAAAATAGAGTTAGATCGTTCAAAATTGGTATATAGAGGTTTTCGATACTAAAAAATCGATTGCGGATATTTTCGAATTTTTAAAATTATTAAGTGGGGCGGAAAGGAGGGTAGGGCAGTAAGGGGGGGCTATGGGCAAAAACAAATAGAAATGCAGTTAGGCCATTCAAAATTGGTACAGATAGGTTTTAAAGACCTGCAAGTCGAATGGGGATATTTTCGAAAGTGTAAAGTTATTAGGAGGGGCGTGAAGGGGGAGAGGAGAGGGGGGGGCAAAAAAATAAAAATAGAGTTAGATCGTTCAAAATTGGTATATAGAGGTTTTCGATACTAAAAAATCGATTGCGGATATTTTCGATTTTTTAAAATTATTAGGAGGGGCGGGAAGGAGGGGAGCGGTAAGGGGTGGCTATGGGCAAAAAACAAATAGAAATACAGTTAGGCCGTTCAAAATTGGTACAGATAGGTTTTAAAGGCCTGCAAGTCGAATGGGGATATTTTCGAAAGTGTTAAGTTATTTGGAGGGCCAGGAAGGGGGGAGGGGAGGGGAGCAAAAAAATAAAAATAGAGTTAGATCGTTCAAAATTGGTATATAGTGGTTTTCGATACTTACAAATCGATTGCGGATATTTTCGAATTTATAAAATTATTAGGAGGTGTGGGAAGGGGGGGTGAGGCGGTAAGGGGGGGCTATGGGCAAAAACAAATAGAAATACTGTTAGGCCGTTCAAAATTGGTACAAATAGGTTTTAGAGGCCTGCAAGTCGAATGGAGATATTTTCGAAAGTGTAAAGTTATTAGGAGGGCCGGGAAGGGGGGGAGCGGAGGGGCAAAAAAATAAAAATAGAGATAGATCGTTCAAAACTGGTGCATAGAGGTTTTTGATACTTACAAATCGATTGCGGATATTTTCGAATTTGTAAAAAAATTACGATAGACGGGAGGGGGGGGGGCGAAGGGGGAAAATAATAGAAATAAGAGTAAGAGCATTTTGGGAATTTTTCCGAAGGCAGTGAGAACCCGGTGCGACATTTTTCCTAATCATATTTTGTTTCTCTCTCTTTTTTTTTTTTTTTTTTTTTCACGTGATAAAAATTAATGCAATTTTGAGAATTCAGTAATTATAGTGATTCATTTAAAAATAGGGACCAGCGAAGCGGGCGTTGCCTGCTAGTTAAGAAATATTGATTCTTTCGAAGATTTATATAAATTCTGCCTTTCTTTTAATTACTCCTAACATCCTTTTGGTCATATTTAGAGTAAAATTAAGAAAACCTTGGGATTTTATTTTTATTATGTGGAGTATGATTAAATTTGTATAATTAAATTTCATGAAATTTATCCCTCCTCCCTCCAACCAAAAGATAATTGATTAAAGCAGGGGTTTTTAAACCGGTTAAGAGCAATGTGAAATATTAAAGCAAGGGTGTTTAAAACTTTATGTCATGAAAAGATTTTAGTTGCACATCATCCGTCAAATTTTGGCGGGTATTAACTAGTACTAAGACAATTAAATAAAAAGTCACCGCTAACATGGCGACAAAAATTTAAAAGGCATCATGGGGGTCCTATAATAAAATTGTACTGCCTGCGGCAACATGAAACTGGGTCGTCAACCATGAATTTTATTTTGGAAACTTCCTTCGAATGATTTTGGTTTCACCATTGCACAGTATTAATTTCATTCTAATAATAATTTATCTTCCGGTAAATTTAATTTGAATTAGGTGATGAAATTGGTATAATATTTGTGAGTTTCGAATTTTAAAGGTAACTAACTATAAATAAAGTGCGAAATTTTCGCACGGGGTTTGCTAGTTCATTTTGAAAATACATATAACATTTTGAATGTTGATATTATATAAATAGTATATAAAATATACAAATCGGTATAGTATATATTACCAATAAACAAATAGTATTATATATAAAAGGAATAAATGTAACTATTTCAACTACTTGTAGTGAATTTTAAAAGTGATAATTAATAATATTTACTAAAAATTTTAGCAAATATTCTGCATGTGTAAGAGGTTTTTAGTAAATAATATGTTACAAATTTATTTGATTTGGTGAGAGATTTTTGAAATATGGACAGTAATGCATTTAAAAAATAAAATTATAATTAATCTGTACAAGTTAGAATTACAAGAAAGAAAAACCTATTTAGAATTTTTTTTTTTTTTTTTAATGAAATATCTGCTAATTTGGATAAATGAATGATTTTAAGATATATGGAGAATAAACCATTTTTGTGTGAGCACACAGTATCTTATGCTTACAATACCCAACACTTCTTGAAATTCCCAACGTTAGCAGAAATGACACTATATAAAACTTTAAATAAAATATCAATAACAAAAAGAAGGAATATAGACATTTTTTAATGATAAATATATGAAAATACTTCTAAACTTCCGTAGATAAAAACAAGCAATTTAAAAGGTTAAACTTAAAAATAATTTTCTCTCATAAAATAAAAACAATGTAGATTCATCTGAACTTTTATAAATAATTCTTACTGGATAATTATACAAAAACAAATTATGAAATGTGTAATAACCAAGAAAAGGAATTGAGAGGTGAGGGAATAACTAGTGTCTTATTAATCATTAGGAATTATTTGGTAGTATTTCTATAATGTTTTTTGTTTATTCATTTATTATTCTTTCTTTTTTTTTTTAAGTTCAAATAACTGAACTGATTAGTTAGGAAAACAAGTAATTAAACAAAGAATAATTAAGCAAATTCTACCGTAGCTTTACCGTAGATATAAAAAAATTTCTAGTTTTATTTGCAATAAAAGTATTTAGATAGAACATTCTTTTAAAAATAATATACGCTGCCTTTATTTTAAGACTCAGTAAATACACATTTTGAAATATCTAATTGAATCTTTTGCAGATAAATGTCATTATTTTTAAAATAAATACCATAAAATTTTGGAAATAAAATAGTGCTTGCAATATCGCTTCAAAGAGATAAAAATGATATGCTTCTTCATAATCTGAAAAAGAATTTGATATGTTATGTCAGTATATTAAAAATGACATAACAGAGAAAAATCTTATTCACATATGGCTTCAATGGAAATACATCTCTCAGGAATCATGCAGACTCTTTTAATGAGCGATAGTTTTCTTATCTTTCTTCATATGGATGCAATCTTGTTAAACTTAAACATTTTCGTCGTTGTTGTTGTTGTTGTAGGGGCACGGATTAAAAGAGGAGGATGTATTACTAATGTTACGGAAAGGTAGTAATTTTCATCTTACAGATAGAGGGCGACCAAATCTCGAAAATACACCAATCAGCGCGTTTTTACATTTCTGGCTGTTCGTTCGTTGGATGACTGAAACTGAAGGGGCGGGCTTTCCCTTTCTTCCGATAAGTTTCAAAGATACTACACCAGGCGGCGATCGAATCGCTTTCGTGGACTGGCTTGAATTCATGCGGAAAGGGAAACTTCTTGTCCCGCGCTCGCTGCCCTATCATGTTTTAATTCCTATAGACTCTTCTTCCGTGTGTAGGGGTATGCTTTGAGACTTATAGCTGCTGGGGCTGCTGTCTCAACTGTTCCATAGAACATTTTCGTCGTCGATAAAATTTTTTGAGCAATATTTCCACCATCTTGTTTAATTTGCAATTGCAACCGGCTTTGCTACTTAGGGCAAAACAGTGACATTTCTACCTATAATGTAGCCACGTTTCCTAAAACTAGCAGTGAGGACGAGTCCAAAAAGTTGGAGGGGAGCCAACTTGACCGACAAGGTGGAACTTGAAAAACATCCAATAATTCGGCGCTCTGTTATCGATTATTTTCTGTAAATCAGATGGTTGTCGACACTATTTTAACACTGGACTCGTTGAGTTAGCACTTGCGCAGATGCTTCCATGGTTTCATGAATTGTGGTCGAAGAATATATACGGGTTGTTCTTTTGCCCTTAGTGAGTGGCAAAGATTGATTGACGGAGCGTTTGTTTGTAAACATGCAGTTTCTTTATTGCAAATTAGACAAGATGGCGAAATGCGAAATATTTCTCAAAAGATTATATCGACAGCGAAATATTTTCATTTAAAGTAGATTCAGATTGCTTAAGGATGACACAAATCTATTTGAAGACAGAGATGTAAAATGAATTTAAAATTGTAGAAAAATATCGTTTATCAAAAGAGGCTGCACAATTCTGAGAGATACATTTGCATGGAGGTGCATCAGATTCAGATTTGCACCTGAATGAAAAATTGGTCTGTTATGTCGATTTTAATGTACTGACATAACATATTAAGTTTTTTACATTCTTCTATATTCAATAGAAGAAAGTATTGGATTCATTAAAATTTTCCACTTCCGGTTTTCGACGGATTTACACGTTTTGAGAGGCCTAGAACACGATTTTATCAACTTTAGAAAATATCTGTCTGTCTGTGTGTATGTGACAAAAATTTTGTGGCAACTGTGTCACCGGAACTACTGCTCAGAATTGCATATAAATTTATACCTACATGCACCTTGACCTAAATTAGCGCCTATCAACTTTTGGCGTGGTGTCAATCACTCAACAGGTAGCGCTGCTATACAGCGATTTGCGCAATTTAAAGGGAGGCTATATCTCAGGTTCTATTAAGTATAATAAAACAAAACTTGATATGTAAGAAGGTCATTATGAGAAATTATGCTGATTCAATTTGAATACTTATCGGCCAACAGGTGGCACTGAAATACAGCGATTTCTGCAATTTAAGGGAAGGCTATATCTCGGGAACTACTGCACAGAATTGCATATAAATTTATATGTAGATCCACCATGACATAAATTAGTTTTTATCAACTTTTGGCGTCAACCGCTCAACAGGTAGCGCTGCTACTCAGCGTTTGCTGCAATTTAGTGGAAGGCTATATCTCAGGTTCTATTGCGTTTAATCAAAGAAAACTTGATGTGTGAGAAGGCCATTATGAGGTATTATGCTGATTCAAGTTGGATACTTATAGGCCAATACACGGCGCTGCTATACTGGAAATTCCCTCGATAACGGGAAGGGAAATATAGAAGAAAGTAGTGTGGTGTTTTTTTTTTTTTTTTTTTTTTTTTTTTTTTTTTTTTAACTTTCTTCTATACTCAATAGAAGAATTGGATTCGTAAAATTTTTCGACTTCCGGTTTTCGACGGATTTACACGTTTTGAGAGGTCTAGAACACGATTTGACCATTTATAGAAAATGTCTATCTGTGTGTGTGTGACAAAAATTTTGTGTCAACTGTATCTCCGAAACTACTGTTCAGAATTGTATATAAATTTATATGTAGATGCACATGGATGTAAATTAGTGCCTATCAACTTTTGGTGTCAACTGCTCAACAGATGGCGCTGCTATACAGTGATTTCCGCAGTTTAAGGGAAGGCTATATCTCAGGTTCTATTGCGTATAATCAAATAAAACTTGATATGTGAGAAAACCAATATGAAACATTATTCTGATTCAATTTGAATGCTTATCAGCCAATAGGTGGCGTGGCTATACAGCGATTTCCGCAGTTTAAGGAAAGGCTATACCTCAGGAACTACTGCTCAGAATTACATATAAATTTATGTATAGACCTATATATACCTTGACATAAATTAGTGCCTATCAACTTTTGGTATCAATCGCTCAACAGGTGGCGCAGTTACACAGCGTTTGCTGCAATTTAATGGAAGGCTATATCTCAGGTTCTATTGCGTTTAATTAAACAAAACATGATATGTGAGAAGGCCATTATGCTGATTCAATTTGGAGGTTTATTGGCCAAAAGATGTCGCTGCTATACTGCTAATTTCCTCGATAACGGAAAGGCTATATCTCAACTTCTATGGCATATAACTGTACGAAACTTGATATGTGAGATAACCATTATTAAAATGCATTTTTAAAGATATTATTCGTAGACAATAAAACTGTCTTTCTTTATACATTTAGTGTTAGTTTTTTCTAAGATGAAAACCATTTGCATTTATCATGTTAGATAATTTTCTTAAATAATAGTTTTAATGAATTATTTGCACTTAGTGAATTTGTGTGGGACAATATAGAAGAAAGTCTTGTGGTGGCCACAACATACTAGTTTTCTTTCAGATTATGCAATAATGCATATAATTCTGGATGTTTTATTATTCTGAAGTAATATTGTAAGAATTGTTTAACTTTTAAAATTGTATAGTTTTTATTATTGAATACAGTCTGCAGCAAAATTATTCCAGCGATAGCAACAATTCCTATGTAAAAAAAGTACACTTAATACTGCTTTGTTTAATAAATCCTTGTCGAGTCATGTTCTTTGTCAGTCTAAGAACATCATTCGACAAGGCTTTATTTAACAAAACATTGTTAAAGCTTACTTCAAACTCTGGCAACATACAGAGCTTCAAAAGTCATAAATTATCCATTGTCCGAAATTGACCCTTGCACACATTTACAATGAAGGACATTACTTTTTATTGCTCTTTTACAAAAGAGACCCCTTCTCATGCAATTATCGCACTAGGAGGTTTGTGAGCTTCGATTCCAGCGAGCGTCGATCTCCTAAACCACATCAAAGAAATATCAATGGAACCGCACTTGAAGCTTTCTAAGTTGCCAGAGTTTGAAGGCAGCTTAAAGGCCGGTTTCCACTAGGGTTGAAACTTCGAGGTTCAAAAAACCATTAATCACGCTTCCGACACAAAGAGCCAAATGTCTTGTCATTAGTTGTAGCCCTCTTTTATCAGATTGCGCAGTTACTTCAAAGGAAAGCATGCAAAACTGACAAAGATATCTGCCTCTAGCCCCTCAATTATCTCAGTGGGGGTTAGTGCCGGGGACTTCTCCATCCGTCCAACCACGTTCGACAGGTTTAGAGCCCTGTTGACCACATCAAAAGATTCTGAATAGCACTGTTCCAACAAACCGCTAGGGAAAACCGGCCTTAAGTGTACTTTTTACTTTCTTCTACATTCAATAGAATAAAGTATTGGATTCGTAAAAATTTTCGACTTCCGGTTTTCGAATTTACACGTTTTGAGAGGTCTAGAACACGATTTGACCATTTTTAGAAAATGTCTGTCTGTCTGTCACTGTGCGTGTGTTACAAAAATTTTGTGGCGACTGTATCTCCGAAACTCAGAATAGTATATAAATTTATATGTAGATGCAACTTGACCTAAATTAGTGTCTATCAACTTTTCTACTATTATTTTACAGTAGCGTTTTTTTTTTTTTTAAATCGCATAAATTATGCTATTAGACAAAACGAAAATTACTGTTCGAGAATATTGGGATAAAATACATAAACTGTATTCACTATGTACGATACGTATATAAATTGTATAATCTGAAAGGATCAGGTCAATATCAATGGCCAGATAGCAATTAATGGTCAGACAGAAATAATAAATTACAAAAATAATAGTTTATTAGACCCTATTACTAAAGGTAGTGTAGTACGAAGTAACCTAATACTGAAAAGTAATTATTTTCCCCATCTCTTATATATATACATATAATTTTATTACTTATAAATCACTTGTATAAGCACTTTCAAACTCAATAGCGTTCTGTGCAGTCGGTAACAAAAGTGTCCGAACACTAGCAAAAATTCCTATGTAAAAAAAGTACACTTCATACGGTTTTGTTAAATAAATCCTTGTCGAATCCTGTTCTTAGTCAGTGTAAGAACATGATTCGATAAGGATTTATTTAACAAAACCGTATGAAGTGTACTTTTTTTACATAGGAATTTTTGCTAGTGTTCGGACACTTTTGTTACTGACTGTAACTTCATCATATAATTTCAGGCTCAACACGTATTGAGTATTATCTGCCTCTCCCAACCTAGCCAGCCACATTATTGCATGCTTCAAAGCCAGTATTTATTTATTTTAATACGTATATATGCTCAATGCATTTCCCCCATGTGAAATCCTTTTGTTAGCTAACTGGTAAAATACAACATTTTTTTCTTTTTACATTTTATGTGTAAGTTATTAAATGTATGGCAGCTGTTTGGAGAGGAGAGCATATCACATGGTTGTCCGAACAGGACATCACAAGGTATGCAAAGTGTTCTTACAAACAGCATTTCTGATGATATCCATTCCGTGTGTTCATGCAGAGCACTTCTATAGGCAAGGAGAAATATCGGAAGGTTAAGTCCCAATTAGTTTTGTTCTTGGAAACAAAAAGAGACTAGTGGCGTCGCATGAGTGACGTTTCGATGATCTCCATATGTGTGGTTAGAAACAGTCTGTAATCATGGAAAGTTCATTCATCTGATTGGCTGTTGGAATGCCGTCATACCTACGTTGCTCTATAAAAAAGGCGAATCAACCAATAAGATAAATACATATTCCATTTCAATGCACTGTTTCCAGCCACTCGCATAGAGATGACCAAAAACGTCATTCACGCGTCGCACTGAAAGAGACAGATTATAAGGTCTGCTTCAGACCCCATGTTAACATGAACTTAATTTAATAAAAGACTTTACGAGACTCCTTATATAAATGCAAATGAAAAAGTTTATTGCGACTCGAAATATTGGAAGGAATTGTTCATGGAGAAACTCAGTTAAATAATCAGATAAAGGAATTAAAGAAACATAAAGATTAATCTCACCACTGGTGATTGACTAGGTCCGGCAAAAAACTGGCTACTTAGCTCTCAAGAGGTACCGTCGAATTAAAGCCCCATCAATGAAGAGGAATTATCTAACGTCACGCTACTTATTCCACACTAGAGCGACAACACTACGACAATCACTAGATTCGCTCAACACTCTATCTCGCAATAATCCCCTACTCCATACGCCACCAACAACACACACTCTCTTTCCACACTTCGCTATTTTACTACCTTGAAAACCGACAATCTCCATCACTTTAATTCACTAACATCAATAACTAATCGTGTTCACACACCCTACGCAAACTGCGTGAGTCCTACTTTCCTTTCAGTGACTCCTTGCTGGCGTAAACTCATCCCAACTCCAACATATTGCGTCATTCTGTGCTGGGCCCAGTCTTCGCGTTTCGACCTCCCATCTACTTCCATTTTCCCCCACTGGTTACATCCTTTCGTCTCAACTCCGGCGCAAGGTTACGATTTTACTTTCCATACTGTTTACCTGCGGTGACATGCAATTAACCCACCCTCTTACCTAACAAGATGATTTAGAAAAATTCGATTAAATCTCTCAACCATGTCATCGGACTCAAAGTCCTTTTGTTAGCTAACTAGTAAAAGACAACTTTTTTATTTCTTTTTACAAATTATGTGTAGTTATAAAATGTATGGCAGTCGTTTGGAGAGGAGAGCATATCACATGGTTGTCCGAACAGGATATCACAAGGTATGCAAAGTGTTCTTACAACAACATTTCGAATAGCGGTCATTCCATGTGGTTTCATGCAGAGCACTTCTATAGACAAGAAGAAATATCAGAAGGTGCAAGTCCCAGTTAATTTGAATTGCCCATCTGCGCAACACTAGTGCGCCGTAAAATCCAATCATCCAACCATCCATCCGAGTTAGTTTGATTCTTGGAAACAAAAAGAGACAGATGATTTAAAAAATCCGATTAAATCTATCAACCATGCCATCGGATTGCAAGGATGTCGTCCGGGTCTTCTGTATTCCAAGACATCTAAAAAGTTCGCTTAAATTAGTACTTGATCTGAATGAAAAATTATAGGGACTCCATAGCGTGACACCCAATCTTACAGAAAGTTATCCGTAACAGTAGGAGCTTCCTAATCTACTGGTATTGGTATAGCCTCAGGTCATTTTGTGAAATAATCCATTATCACAAGGGTATATCGGTTACTTTTAGAGGTCTGAAGCAGTGGTCCCAGTATATCTAAAGCAATTCTCTCAAAAGGCGCGCCAACATTATAGGACTGCAGACGTCCTTTGATTCGAGATTTCTCTCCTTTTCTTGCTCTACATGCATGACTTTCCCTACACCATTTTTCCACATCATTTCAATATCGATCCCAGAAGAAACTTTCTTTAGTCTTATTCAAAACTCCGAAGTGTCCTGTTGGGTTATCATGTACTTCTCTCAGGATGTATAATTCTGCATTTCAGGAGTATTGATTTCCAACGAGGAATTATAATCTTTTCTACTGCAACTACACTGCATGAATTAGAGCACCTTGCATTAATTGTAAGCATAGGAATTTCTTCGCCATCTGTTCGTAATTTATTCTTTCTTAGGTCGATAGTAAAGTTGAATTTCTAATGGCCGTATTCACCATTAACTTTAACTCCCGGTTCAAAGCAAAAACTTGAAAAGCGTCTAAAGGCAGGGTACAGCTTGCCAGCAAAATTTGGCACACTGTTTCTGCCATCTAGCGTCGAAAATTTCATATAATCCTTGATTGGTTATTTTCACCTAAAAAAATCTGAAAATAACTATACTGCTAGATGGCAGAAACAACACGGCAAAATTTGCTGAAAATTTGCGCCCCGCCTATATACACTTTTCAAATTTTCATGTTCGACCGGGAGTTGAAGTTATTGGTGAATAACAGCCTTAAAGAAATCTAATCCCAGAATGCACTGGTCAAATATGTCTGCAATGTAGACTTGGTGTTCGAGGTTTCTGGAACCCCATTTTTAACGTCGCAACTATCTTGCCATGTAACTTTGCACGCACGCCGGTAACACTGCTTCGCTTGAAAATTGCTTCTGACACCATTTCAGCATATTCTTATGTAAAATGACCTCATGAATCCTAATATGATGCCCGGTTTGCTCTATCACCCACCGTTTTTTGAGAACGGCCCCCTATTTTTATAATTTTTTGGTTATTTTATGGCTATAAATTTGATTTTTAGGAGAGGGGAGGATTATTTTAACCGTTAAATATCTTCTGAGGGGCTATAGAGTTGGAACATTGTAAACCATGGATATTTGCGACAGTTGAAAAATTTTTGGGGGGGATTCGCCACTGAAATTATGTATTACATATCTTATATCTTTTTAATCTGTTATTAATGTTATTTTTTAAAGTTTATGTATTTTTGTTTTTTGGTGTTAAATTAATTCTTTTTAATTTACCAAATCAAATTTATGGTCATAAAATTACCGACCAGGGAAAAAAATTGAGGGAGGGGGTGGTGTTTTTAGGAAACGGTGGGTGACTGGGGAAAATGGGAATCATATTCGGATTCAGGAGGTCATTTTACATAAGAATTAGTAAGAATGGTATCAAAGCTCGATTTTTTTTTTTTCAGAGCAGTGTGTAACAGTCTTTAAAAAAACAGAAGGAGCAGTATAGATAAATTTTTCTCTCAGACCTTTAGCCAAATCATTTCTTATCTATGTCGCATTTGCTTCCGTATCAACTAACACTGAGCACGAATGCCATTTATGAATCAGTAAAATTCCTATTGAAACCAAACCAAATTTAAATTAAAGAGAAAGGTCGAAAACATAGGGTTGAGCGCAAATTTTGCCTGTAAAACTACTTTCACTGCAACAGAACATTGTGTAGTGCAGACTGTTAATCAATTTCCTTTAAAAAATATTTTAACTTTAATAATATACATTATATTTATCACAGAAAAAAAAAACTGTATTTAATATTTATAAACAGGCTCTATTAATTTTATTTTACTTTTATTTTTTCATTCATACCCAGGTGAGAGAATAAAAAAGAGAAGGAAAGTTTATGCGGCTCACATCGATTATAAACACTTTCTAATTATATTTGCCCGATACAACATTTAACTTTCAAATATTAAACTTTGTTTCAAGTATAAATAATAACGAAAAATCCCACGGTGCACAATATCAACACTTTCCAACTGTACTTACTGTTGTATCGTATAGCCTTCAGTGTTCTTTACCTACAACACAACGCACAGACAGAAGTACAGACACATATAGACTAACTAGCAGGTTGCACCCGCTTTGCTGGTTACTTTTTATAAATGAATCTCTATAATTAATAAATTCTCAAAATAGCATTATTTTTAATATGTAAAAAAAAAAAAAAAAAATCTGTTCGGGAAAAAGGTCGCACCGGGTCCTCACTGCCTTCAACAGCGCAGGCTGTTGTGCGCTGCGCGTGCGCATTTATGTTTGACACTCTTAATGAATCACTATATTATCGTAAGGGAAAAACATAAAAAAAAAAAAATCTTCTCTCATCAATCGGTCCGCGCCCCGCGTATTTTTTCGCCTACCGTTCCTGCCCCTCCTAATTATTTTACACTTTCAAAAATATCCGCAATCGTTTTCTCGGGCTTTTAAACTTGATAATTCTAATTTCCAACGCTCTATCTGAATTTCTTTATTTTTGCCCCGGTGCCCGCCCCCCTTCTCGCCCTTCATAATAATGCTACACTTTCGAAAATATTCGCAATCGATTTATCGGGCCTTAAACCTAATAATACTAATTTTGAACGATCTAACTCTATTTTTATTTTTTTGCCCCTCCGCCCCCCCCCCTTTCCACCTAATAACTTTACACTTTCGAAAATATCCACATTCGACTTGCTGGCCTCTCAAACCTATCTGTACCAATTTTGAACGGTTTAACTGTATTTCTATTTTTTTTTAATTATTATTTCCCTCTCTTCCCGCCCCACCTGGGACGAATTTCTAAAATTCCAGAAATTAATTTTTAGATATTTGTGGGAGCTATATTTTAGAACAAAAATCTCACATATATCTTTTTGTTTTGTTTTGTTTGCGATATAAAGGATTATTTGAAATCACATTTTGCCCCTTCCCCACTTTAGGCTTTGAATTTCTAAAACTCCAGAGATCGGTATTTGTAAAATTATAATGCTAAAATTATTATGCTATTATTGTTATATTTTAGAGCAAAAATTTCACGTAATCTGTTTTTTTTTTTTTTTTTTTAAGATATATAGGATTATGTGAAATCACGTTTTGCCCCCTTCCCCCCCTTGGAGACCGAATTTCTAAAATTCCAGAATTTGGTGTTTGGATAGTTGTGTTAGCTATATTTTTAAAGCAAAAAAATTACGGATATTTTTTTTTGTTTGAGATTTGCAGGATTTTGTGAAATCACGTTTTGCCCCCCCCCCCCCCCCCCAACCTTGGAAGCGAATTTTGTAAAACTGCTTCTTTGTGAATGTCTACGTAGCAGAAGGAACATTGTCACAAAATTTCATGCTTCTAGATCCAGGGGTTTGAGCTGGACGATGATGAATCAGTCACTCACTCACTCACTCAGGACAAACGATTTTATGTATATAGATTGAATACACTAATTCAAATACACTAATTCAAATCATATTCACACTTAAAAATTATTAGAAAGTGTTGAAAATGCTTAATGTAATCGAACATGCAAATTTTCAATAATAAATTTCCAATAATGAATCAACAAATTTTCAATAATAGCCCTTAATGTAACTGAATCCTTTTGTGTGGCCCTGTAAATTTTTATGCTAATCATACTATATTCTAAAGAAAGCACTTTTTTGTGCAAATGAATAACATATTTCAATTTCATTAAGATTTGTACAAACTAAAGTTATTAAAATATGGATTATAGAAATACATTTCTTAAAAGCAATCAGCTTTACACTTCAGCAACCTTTGCACTCATTTCTGTTGAGAATAATCTATCCATCGTCTTCGGACTTTTCCTTTTTAATAGATAATTTCACAAAATTAGTTTATAATCAACAAATCCATATTGGCAAACAATTTATTTTATAAATGATGTACTTATACATAATTTTTTTCCTTCATTCATACAAGTTGGTTAAAATTATATTTTCGAGTATGAAAATATGCAATTTAATGTACATATATATGTATATATATATTTTAACTGCGGCATGTAAAACATGAAAATGTAGTTTTAGCTGCCGAATGTTTATTTATTTATTTATTAGTACGACAGACAGTGATTTTGCGTTGTCGCCATTTATTTTTGGTTATATATTCTGGATATAGCCAACAAATATTCAAAAACGTAAAAAAGAAAAAAAAAAAAAAACTTTTTTTTTTGCCTGATTGTACTGTTCAAGGCCAACTGACTATGCTAGGGTCCTAGGCCTATAGGTGGAATGCCCTCCGTCGGGATCTTTCGAAGGGGTCCGTCCTAGCCCGTATTTACGCGAATTTCGTAGAAAACCACCGAAAACTCCGAACGGCTAGGTCGATGAGTGGGACCTTGGATCGAACTTGGCACTTCCCATCTACCAGCTTTGAGCGCCGAACCGCTCGGCTGCTAGTGAGCTTTTTTTTTTTTTTTTTTTTTTTGTGTCTGTGTGTGTGTTATAGGATTGTAATTGTAATATACAAATTAGTCCTGGTGTACTAAATTAAATTCTGCTTTTGACAGAATTATTTTTATTTATTTATTATTATTATTATTATTATTATTTGTGGGGGGAGGCTTAGGAGATATATTTTGCACTTAATCGCTCGCTGAAGTTCTGACCACGTCCCTGTTCCTGAGTTCCTGCCGAAATAAATAATACTCCATGAAGAAATCAATCTGAAAATGAAATTAATATTATAGTGCTGCCATCTATGATCAATCAATACAAATAACACTGCATTCGTATTATACTTACGGAAGTTACCGGTTCTCGATGGATATGCTTTGGATATGATCTACCTAATTATTTTTAGAAAAAAATTCATCTGTCTGTATGTATGACACAAATTATCTGCAAATTCTAGCTCAAGAACTAATTCATGGAACTTCATAAAAAATTATATTCATTTGCGATTTGCACCTTTACACAAACTGGTGGATATCAACTTTCGGTACTAATCGCAGAAAAAATAGAGAAGTTATGCTATTATTTTTCCAATGATTTATGGAAAGACTGTATCTTCGATATGCAAGAAGTCCATTTTGAGCATTCCGATTCAATTTCAGTGCATATGGTCTGACAAGTTTCCTCGCTATTCTACAATTTTCCTCGAATAAGGGCAGGGCCTGATTATCCTAAAGGCTCAGAAAGCACAAGCTCCCCCTCTAAAATTTAAGAGGGGGCCCCGTAATGATTAAAAACATGGTCTTGAATTTTTTGTTTCATATTTTCACACTGAGATTAAATTTTCTCTGAGAAAGGTTACCTAAAACAAGACAAAACACTCACTATTTCGGGAAAAATCTATTACTTAACCTCAAAAATCTGAATGTTCTTAGTTAAAAAGTTATTTGGTTTTAATGTTCTGTGAAGAAACCACCCACATGTATGAAAAAATAAATAAAAATAATAAACGCACACTATTTTTTGGTCTATAGCATTTTTATATTACAATATGTAACAGGAAAACAAGATTTTCCGAAATGAAAGGGGGCCCCGAAATGATGCTGAGCTTCCCCTAGCTTCAGAGCTTAATCGGGCCCTGAATAATGGAAGACTAAATCTCAATTTCTGTTGTGTTAAATGTCAAATCTCAGATCTGATTGCGTTAATTTTCATATGTAAGATGGTCATGATGCGAAAGAATGTTGACTCATTTTGGTTGAGGAATCTATGTGAGCTGCATTCACGCATTTTGGTGTGTGGGTTGGTTATTTGCTTGAAACACCAACTTTGACAAGATTTTGCGAAATCATCCCTTTTTTTCCCTCTGAGTGTGGGTGGGGGCAGAAAACAGTTTTCCAAGCGTAAATCTGTAATCTCGACAGGTTAAATGAAGCAATTTTTGCAAAAGATTCAACGATTTGTATTTTACTTGAAAATACAGATGGAACTGCGATTTTCCCCCCACAGTTAACATGTACATTATAGCCCATATTTAAAGCAAAAGAAATTAATTAGTTGAATAAATTAGTTTTTTAGAGATAATTAACTTTTTATATGTCTATATGAAAATTTTTTAACAATATGTCCATGCGGTATACTTAAAATCTATTTAAGATAGAGAGATGAAATTTTCCAAAATTGTGTAACTAATTTATTTCTATAAAAATACCCAACAATGTAAATCTGGGTGGAAAATGTTTGGAAATAATGAGAAATATATTCTCAAAATTTTTAAGATTTTCAAAGTTATTTAGTAAAAACATTTTTAATATTATTTCTTTTCAACCAAACTTAAAATTGCTGCTTATTATTCTCAAATAGTACATTTTCTGCTACCATACCAAATTTTAAGGTGATAAACTCAATAGATTTTTAAAAAAGTGTATCGAATGGACATATTGTTAAAAAAATTTTCATATAGACATATAAAAAGTTAATTATCTCTAGAAAACTAATTTATTCAGCTAATTAATTTCTTTTGCTTTAAATATGGGCTATAATGTACATGTTAACTGTGGGAAAAAAAAAAATCTCATTTCCATCTGTATTTTTAAGTAAAATACAAATCGTTGAATCTTTTGCTAAAATTGCTTCATTTAACCTGTCGAGATGTTCCATGTACCCGTAAGATTTTTATGCTTTTTGAGAATTGTTGAACAATATTACAATGACAAAGTTTTGCATTAACATTAAAAATAATCAATATTTTGTTTCAATGTTAATCTATAGATGGCAGCACCATACATTATGCTTGTTCCTCACTAGACCCACATGTGGGTCCTCGCCTCGTCTGTTTCTCGCTTCAGAGGAAAATTATTTCTTCTAGTTTTCAAACTTATCTAATGAAGTAGATCTGTAATCAGAGCAGATAATCCGGGAATCTAAAGCTCCATCATTTTAGAATGAAAAAAAAGCAGTTTTAATTTTGTTCCCAAACTAGAATAATTAAATAAAAATAATAAAAATCAATTCCGTACACAGAGCTTTATTAGTTTCCAATCATACTAAACGTTTGGAAAATTAAGTATTTGTGAAAATTTCCAACTCGGTTTTTTGACTTTTTATATGTTTTGATGTTAAGGCGGGAAGGCAAGTCTTTAGCGGACAGCCTGTATATATGATAGTTCTCAAAAATTCAATGTTTTTGTAGAAACAAGAAAATCAAGTATGTTATGTGGCCATTAGGAATCTTTTTTCTGTATCTATATCAGTTCAATACCATTTTATATCTGGCCGGAAAACTACGTTAAACCTGAAAAAGACTAGAGACCCTATATTAGATATATACATATGTTCATAATACGAGATCTTTAAAAAGAGCTAGCAGCTAGCATAACAGTGTCACCTATCGGCCAATATGAAGTCAAACCAAACTGAACCAACAGTTTTTCATAAAAGCCACATCACATACATTTACACAATAAAATTTGAAATATAGCCTTTCCGTGGATGAAAAAATATGCAGCATAGCAATACCACCTTTTAGACTATTGACTATGTCCACTCAAATTTAGTGAATGTAATTTTTTTTTTTTATTAGTAGCCATTTAAACCATTATCTGCCAAAACTTTTTAAATCTGTTTTTCTCTTTATTATTAAAATTTATAAGCTTGAGCAAAGGATTAAACTAATTTGTAAACATTTAAGATTGAAGTATATTAAAGTAGTTACAGACCAACCCCTTTTTAGGAATAATGGCAAAATACACTGTCTAAAATAATGTCTAAAACAGCATGGCTGCGCCACCTGTAGGGCTATATACCCCAAAATCTAATCAGAAATAATTAATATAAAGATATAATTAAATTTATAATTCAGTGCATTCACACACACACATATATATATATGTAGATAGATAGGCATATATGTAGATAGATTAATATATGTTACTTAAGTTCTCTATGACATTTTCTCTATTAAAAATGACATAAATAACGCAACCGTTTGTATGCAGGGATTCACAAAATATTTCAGATGCATTATGGATTGTAAGAGCTTTTTGTTTAAAGGATATTTCGATACATAACACATAGTATGCTTTTGTGAGATTCTTTCCTCCATAATAAAAACAAAGTATGCTTTTGTAACTTGCAGTTTTTGGACAATATATAAGACTATAGCAATCTGTCGATGGTGTATAGTTTTCTTTGAAAGTAAAGTTATAAAAATATTTTTAAAAAAAGATTTCTTTCTCGACACTAAAAAACAAAATATATTTTAAGACCTCATGAGAGAATTTAAAATACATTTATAAGTTAACGATAAAATGCATAAGGGCAGTTGGAATGCGTTTATAATCTATGCCAGTGACGTGATTTTTCTTTCTTGTTCAATTGATAGCAAAACTTTTTCCCTTAGCAACTGCGAAATAAGTATAAAAACTTTATACCTCTAAATTTATCCGCTAGATGTCTCTTATAGCATTTCCTCTCGCGGTGTTTTTCATTCATAATCAATGAAAAAAAATTTGGAAGTCCGGCTGGCGCTCGCACAGCTGGGGAATTGTAGTAAGGACAGGTGATAAATAAATTTCCTGTGGAATGTTTCTTTGTTGATAGAAAATAGAAGTTGAAAATGTATCAAAGCTGATATTTCACAAGTGTGATTCTTTAAAAGTTAAAGAATATCATAAGTAACTTCATAGAGTAAGTGTCTATTCTTTTCCTTATACTGAAATATTAGACCGCTTTTGTTATGCATTTTCGGCGGATGATTTCTTGTATGTCTTTGAGCGGTATTTGATATTCGCTATGATTATCGAATGCTTTTTTGGATCGGCTCACATTTTATTATCATCAAATGTAAGGATTCTAAAAATCATAATTAATGACACATTTTTTTTTAAAACTATTTATATTTAATTGTATTTAAATCTTTAAACTTGTGTTCCTACTATTAAAAAACGTGTTCTTATTAATTATTTTTTTCTTGTAATTTTTTTTTTTTTTTTTTTTTTTTTTTACGAAATTCTGGTACATATTTAGATTTTAGAGCAGAATAAAAAGAATCTATTATTATTATTATACGGAAATTATAAACATTTGTATACTATTAAAGTATTAAGTTACATTTTAATAAATAGAAATGTTTATAAAATAAACTTTGATGTGTTCTTTACATATGCACATTTTATGAAAAGGTATATGTAAAAATAATGTTTATCTAAAATGCTTTTTAAGATAATTTTCATTCATATTCTTCCCTGTAACAACAAATAAAAAAAGTTACATTTTATTATGTTTATAATTATGTGTACTTATGCATATGATAAATATGCACATCTTTATTCCTGTTTTGAAATATTTGCAAATTTTTTACATGATTATGAGTTATATTATTATAAACATTACAATGGTATCAAAATGCATTTATCAGCTGCATACTTGAGAAAATTGTTTTATATAGTAATTGAAACTTATATCCAGAAACTAGTTGAAATTTTTTTTAATGTGTGACATATTTTTTCTCCTTAAAATTTTCTCTTTAGTGCTACAGTGCAATTTTATGTATATCATATATTTTGAAATACAGTGGAGCACCGTTTATACGTTTTTTAAGGGACCGTTCCTAAAAAACGCATAACTGAATAAAACGTACAACTGAAAATTCTTTTTAACATTAATACGCAATAAAGTATCACATTATTAAAAGTCTAATCAATTTTCATGATTTCCTTTACATTTATTCTAATAAGATATATTTTTAATTATATTTAAAATATTTTTAAAAGGTTGAATAAAAATTAAATAATAATTAAAAATATAGAAATTCAGAAAATTTTTTCAAGATTTCGATTTTAACCTTTAAAGACAAAGCCTTTTGTTCTCTAAACGAAGATGACATTTTTGCAAACGATTAAAAGGAAGGAAAGAAAAAAAAAAATTGTTTCTCCAACCGTAATGTCAAATAAACACGATAACAAAATCTTCCAAGTAATAAATCTTCAAGTTTACAAAATGCCTATAAAGTTGTGGGCTTTTTTCAGTTTATACTCCATTCCTGGAATCAATTAAAAGAGAAGTGGAAGGTCTTCAAGTGGTCACTGGCTACTTGTATACCTACCATTCAACCCAGTCGCCAACTGCTTATCTCTGAAAATTTCTCGAACACCCCTTCCCCTGGGTTACCCATGCAAATCGCACTTTGTTACCATAGTTCTAAGAAAAAATAATCGAAAAAAATAAGAATAAAACAAGAGCATTCATCTTTTTTTTTTTTTTTTTTATCCTGGAAGGAAACTCAAACTTGGGAATCTACAAGGAGAAAAAAAACGTATAAGTGAAATTAAGAATTTACTTGTGTTGTATAAATGAAATATTTTAACATTAGAATTCAATGGAATGATTTGGGACCGAAGTTGAAAAACGTATAAATGAGAAAAACGTATAAATGAGAAACGTATAAAAGGTGCTCCACTGTATTTGCAAATTTCTTACACATGTTTATTATGAGTTATATTACTGTAACATTCTGAAGAGGTATCCAAAGTTATTCAACTATGTGTTTCAGAGTATTATTTTATGTAATTGAAATTTATATCCAAAAGCCAGCTATATTTAAAAAAAAAAAAAAAAAATTACCCTTAAAAGTTTCTTTTTCTGTTTCAATGTAACTTTGTGTAGCTTATATAGCTAGAAACTCACATGATGTATATGTATACACATGTACTATGTCTATAAATTTATCACTCAAGATATTAAAACGATTTTAAAGTAAATTCCATAGTGAAAGTTATGTTAATCATATGCAAGGATGAGATATTTAATAAAGAAGCATCACAAAACTGGCGTTGTAAAAATTATTACTTACAAACTTTGAATAAACACCATAAAATGCAATAAACTCGCAACAATTGTTTCGGGTCGAAAAAACCACGACCCTTCATCAGGCGAACAAAGTAAGCACGAGTGCTGCATTGATTGCAGCACTCGTGCTTACTTTGTTCGCCTGATGAAGGGTCGTGGTTTTTTCGACCCGAAACAATTGTTGCGAGTTTATTGCATTTTATGGTGTTTATTCAAAGTTTGTAAGTAATAAGGATGAGATATCCTTTTTTTATTTGCCAACATTTCCATATTGAAATCTTTTACCTGTATTTCAGGAATGAGATTATTGTAGGGATTTTAGACTTTTTTTTTTTTTTAAACAAATTTTCAGGTTTTTTTTTTTTTTTTCTTTTATGTAAATATTTTTCTCGTTTAATTTTTTTGTTTTGTCATGGTCTTAAAAAAAATTGTTATATTTTCTTCATATTTACTTATCAAAAGTATCATTTCTTGTGTATGTTTCTTCTTTTATGGCAAAAATTATCGTTAAGTTTTGCATGTATTTTCAGCCTTTTCATCCATTTTACCAAGTTTTTATTAACTCACTTTCTTGTTTGTTTGTTTGTCCAGTATAAATCTTGCAATCAATTTTTAACTAACTTCCTAACTAACTAGACATTTGAAACTTTTAGAATAGCTCAGAACACTATGACAATGCATTCTTTTAATACTTTTATTGAAGTAATAAATGTTTGAAGATTTCTTATAATTGCTTTCTTTATTATGCATTTTATCATTTTCCTTCAAGTTGATGAGATAATTCATCAAAAAATTTTTATTTATATATAGAATTGTCAAGTTTATATGATTCAACAGAGAATTTAGAAACATGGTATATAAAAAGTTCTTTTTATATTGTAATTATTTCATTCTTATCCCTGATATCTACAACCATTTTTTGTGATTAAATACGACAGTACGTACTTTATTGTTAGAAAATAGTGGTAGCAAGTATATGTTTAAATCTCATCCTTATATGTGACTAGCATAACATGTACAATATATAGAATGACCCCCTATATATTCTTTTTGTATTTCTTAGCACCTACCTAGAAGAGCATGTTTGGAGTAGAGCATATAATGTTCCTTTCATTTTTTTTATTTGTTTCCTTAAAACCACTTTATTTTTTAATGATTAAATACAAATTTAGGAAAAAGAATTTTTTATTAAGTTTAGAAAAGAGAGAGAGAGAGGGAAAAAAAAAAAAAATCTGAATATACCTTTTTTGTGAGGCCTTTAATATATATATATATATATTCTAATAATAATAATAATAATTATTTTCTGTATAATTCATAAATAAAAGTAGTATTTCTTTTGTTTGTTCTGTGGAATTTGTTGAATATTAATTAGGTTTTTTGTTTTGATAACAAGGAAGCAAAATTAATTTTGTATTAAATTATTAAGTTTTTAACTTAATAGTATTCAGTATTCTTTTTCTAACATTTTCTAGGCCATATGCATAATTTATTTTGAACAAACTCAGGATGCCAAGTCATATCATTGCCAAAAGTTCATCTTCAACCTCATCGTTCAATCATTTGAACCAAGCCCAGCCTCAAAATAACAGTTCCGCCAATGTCACTCCATTCAGCATTTTTCAGCACAGTAGTAAAAGCTTCGAAGAAATGACTCTAATAGGCAATGGAGCCTATGGCACAGTTTATAAAGCAAAAGATTCTGGCAACAATGGCCAATTTGTAGCACTTAAAAAAGTTAGAGTTCCTTTAGAAGAAGACGGAGTTCCCATTAGTACAATCAGAGAAATATCACTTCTGAAACAATTAACGGCTTTAGAACATCCCAATATTGTTAGGTAAGCTTTTTTTTTTTTTTTTTTTTTAATTGATAGCAATTGTATGTATTGAAAATATGAAATACTATTTCAAAAGTAGTGATATTTGGAATTTCTACTTGAGATGCAACATGCTTTGATGAGTTACCTTATAATAACTTTATATAAGATAATTTGCAATCAATTTCCTAGTGGTAGTTAATTTTTGTTCCACTCTAAATACCTCAAATATAAAATAATTTTTTTTCATTATTGGATTTCCATAGATTAAGATAATTTGCAAATATATTGCCCATGATTGTGTGTATTCAAAAATCAATTCAGGAAAAAATTTTGGGTGCTGTAGATGTTTGTGATGATTAATGGTGGAAAATTTCCAATAAAACAGTCTTTTCTCTTTTGCAGGTTGCAGCAAAATTTAATATTACGTCATAAACTATTTTTTAGGAATTTGTATAAGAAAATAGATGACTGTATGCGCACAATTAGTGCAATAAAATACAAACACGTGAAAGTGACGAGAATGGGACAGGACACGCTTCCACTGTCTCCCACACAGCTCTCTCTCAAACACTCACAGGGATGCTCTCTGTGCATCCCTTTTACACCCCTTTAAGGGTTACAATAATATGTACTTCCCTTCATAGGGGCTACCATAAAAGTGTGGGACTCGCCAGCTCACAAAAATTCAGATGAGTAAAATGATCCCTTTCACAAAGTTTAAATTCATATATATAAAATGGGTACTTTCACAAAATTCAAATTTATGAAAACCGCTCTTTCACAAAATTTTGTTTTATGAAAAATTTATACTCTGTGTATCTATTATTCCAAATAATTGCCTATACTCGATTTGGTGAAACATCATTAATTTTATATTAAATATGACTTAGAGTGACTGCTAAAATGGAAGGTTTTTACATATATTTATTATGGTATATATATATATATGAATTAAAATTTTACAAATATATTTTATTTTTCACAAAAATGAACCCCCAAACTTAACACCTGAATCAATCCCTAGCATTCTGTATTTTAAGACAACAGCTTGCAAATTGTCATCATCATTATTATTATTTAGTTTAATTTTATTCTTGTCATTTTATTTAAATTATTCAAATGCTTTATCATTTTTCTTGATCACCTCTCTGTATTTCAGTCTTATTTAAGCAATTGTACTTTCTTATTTCAGTACATTAATTTAAAAATTACTACAGCAATATAAAAATTGAGTAAAAATTCTGTTAAAAAAAAAAAAAAAAAAAAATGTTGGTTGCAGTAATGTGTTCCAGCTTTGATTAAATTCAAGTTGTTAGTATTTGAAATATATTTCAAGAATATTTTTCGCATATAGTAAGGAAATTCTACTTGGTAGAATTTTAAGGATCAGTAACTCCTACATCTTAGTCAATTATTTTTATGCAAAAGAAGGATGTTTTTGTTATGAAATCAAAGTTTTTGTTTGTGGACTTATGGCCCTGAAACAGATGGATAGATTTCGATGCATTACAAAAATGAAAATGGTTTAATTAGGATTATTCTTAGCTATTGTGAAAAAATCTGTTCACTTCAGATACTAATAATTTGGGAGGGATAATACAAATCATGCTTGGGTCAGGAAGACAATGGTGTATACAAGAAATAATAGATATAATAGCATATCCAGAAATTTGTTTCATAATTAAAAGCAAGCTATATACAGTAGAACTTGGATCATTCGAAGTTGAAGGGACCAGAGAAAATTTCGAAATATCCAAAAATTCGAATTACATATACTATTTTGTCAAAAAAAAAAAATTAAAAATTAAAATGCTACAATCAAAGATTTAACATATAAACTTTATATCTAAGAGTACTGCTAAATCCCCCCCCCCCCCTCCCCATTAAATCAATATTTTTTATGAGCTTAATTATTCAACGCTTTTTAAAAAATAGTCAGATACTTTTTATTTCTTCTTTAAGTACAATCTTTGTGTCATAGCATATGACTTGATACAAAAATAGAATTTTCTTCATTAGACATGACTTTCAATTAAAAAAAACCCCTCAAAGTTCATATATATGCACCATATCTTCTGATGCACTAGCTAGGGGCTTCTCTTGTATTTCCTTATCTCTCTTTTAAAAGACTGTTAAAATATATTAGCTGAGAAAAATCTTGGAAACAAATTATACAGTAATATTTTAAAGGTAATCGTATGAAAAATTCGAATTACCCAAAATAGAACTTGAATTATCCTCGATTTTTTAACATTATTTTAATACAAAATTCAAGGGACCGAGTAAAAAATTCGAATTATCCAGAATTTTGAATTAAACAAGTTTGAATTATTCAAGTTTCACTGTATATATAAACTCTGACACATAAAGTATGAATTCTCTGTAGCATTATAGTTCATCAAATGAAGGAGCTACAGTTGAAGATCTTTATAATGGTGATCTATGTAATAAAATCAAATGTAAACATTGTGTTTTAACTTTAAGAAACTCCTTCATTTTGCATTGTAGAAATATTCTCATTTTCTATCAAACAAAATTTTTGACATTATTTCACTTTTTTTTTTATTGTTAATTACATTTAAATCTCCCCCCCCCCCCCCCCCCAAAAAAAAAAAAAAAAAAAAAAAAAAAAAAAAGGATGTTACGGACTGCAGAAGGGCATGTAATAATAATTATAACTTGGAAATTTCAACATGCAGAAGAAGCAAACTAAAACAGCCATATTCTGAAACAGAGTCAAATGTTAAGGGGAAAAAAAACAGTAATTTAGAATGTTTCGTTCTGCAGAAACTGTTTTGAATTTATTAAAACAGAAAATTGGGTAACAAATCAAGAATTTTTGTCTATTATCAAAACTTAACTAAAGTGCAGAAACAAATAAACTTTGCAAAGGATTTTTAAAGCAATTTTAAGTATAATGTTAATATACTTTCTGCTAATTTATTTAGATATGCATTTGCTAAATTATAAATATTATTAAATTGTATAGCTTAGTAAGAAAAACATTTGTATTTTGAAATTATCCTTAAATTTTATTACAGTGATTTATTACAGGCACATCTCATCGTGTCTCATATGGGTAAGTTTTACAGTATGTAATATGATCTGTAGAATGCAAAACTCCATAAAATGCATTACCTCAAGTTTCAAGGTGTCTGCTATAATGATCTTTGGGTTGTTCGGGAAATAATTTTGTTTTTTTTCCCAACAAAGGACTTAATTGTATTTTTTCACAGCCAACTTCACACTTAAGCCGCATAATCATTATATATTTTGACAGCTGATATAGCAAGGCTTGCTTGTGAAAAAGTTTGATTCTACACAGTAGTTTTTGGTTGGTACAATTTCAAATATGTAAAGAGAAAATTAGCATTTTCGGCATATTTTACTTTTTTAATATTGAAAAGGTAAAAATGCTGTTCAAACAAGAAAAAAAATATCCAATGTCTATGGAGAATGTTTGCAAAATTTCAATTTGGCAGTTTTGATGTTGAAGATGCACCATGTTCTGGAAGACCACTTCAAGCTGATAAAGATACAATAAACACATTAATTTATGCATACTGGCAAAGAACAACTCGTGAGATTGCTAAGAGATTAAATTTATTGAATTCTAACATTCATGATAATTTGAAATGTCTAGGTTTAATCTCGAAGTTCGACATATGGATTCCTTTGGAAAGAAATTTGTGCCGTTGCATTGATGTTTGTGATTTCCTTCTCAAAAGTCAAGAAAATGTTTTTGAAGCGCTTCATCACTGAGGATGAGTAATGGGTTCTCTACAACAATGTTAAACACAAGAGATCATGGAATTAAAAAAATGAACCGGCTCAAAGCACTTTGAAAGCCAATATTCATCAAAAAATGATGATATCTGTTTGGTGGGATTTGAAGGGAATAATTTTTTTTAGCTTCTACTAGACAACACAACAATCAATTCTGAAGTGTACTGTCATCAGCTGGACAAATTCAATGATTCATTTAAACAGAAAAGACAAGAATTGATCATTTGAAAAGGTGTAGTTGTTCCACCAAGATAATGCGAGACCTCATACAAGTTTGATAACTCGAAAAAGCTTTTACAGCTTGGATGGGATATACTGCCACACCCACCATATTTTCCAGATCTGGTACCTTCTGATTATTATTTGTTCTGGTCTCTACAATTTTTTTTAGATGGTTAAAAAAAAAACCTTTACTTCAAATGAGGTGAGGGGGTCAAAAATCACATGGATCAGTTTTTTGTTAGCAAAAAAACAAAAAAATTATGAGCGTGGTATCCTTCTACTGCCACAAAGATGTCAAAGGCATTGGACCAGAATAGACAATATATAATTCAATAAGATATTTGTTCACTATAAGAAAATCGTCTTTCATTCTCATAAAAAAAAAAAAAAACCTTTCTGAATAACCCAATACTATATTTTAAGACAGTTTATTTAGTTGGAAAGTTGGTTTAACCAGGTTTTTTTTTTTTTTTTTGTTTGGATGTGTTCTTTGATAATGCTTCATGCATCAGGATTTTTGAGATTTTTATAAAGCTTGCTTTATACTTAATTATCATCTTCAGTATATACCATATTCAGTCATTTATTATACAGTCATAATCATGACAATCTTCTCTGGTTTTATTAAAATTAATTAGGCCTTTCCTCTATAACAAGCCTGTTCAATCCAAGAGTCTTTGAGGGGCCGTATTGAAAATCCATTTTATTTTAGTGGGCTGCTAACTTGCTTTAAAGACAGATGTTAAAATATAAGATTCTTATATAATGTAGAGTTTCTGTTGAAAATATCATTGTCGTCTTTATTATTTCCACTCAGAAGAATCGGAAAAGAATCCTTATTTTTTCTCAGTTAACATACAATATCATTTTATAAATCTAGTCTGTTATGGGCCACAAAATTTTACTACAGAGGTCATGTGCGGCCCAGGTGCAGTTGGTTGGCCACCCATGCTACATATAGTCCAAGCAGCGGTTGCAAAGAAATCGACTTTATAAATATAAAGCTGCTTTTTTTTTTTAATACAGATAAAATTCATTGTCACAATGAAAATCTGATTGGGTTGTCTGGCCAAAGCCATCAAGTTTAAGCGAAACAACCTCACTTCCAGTCAAAAATTTCATGGTTTACTTACTATACACACATAAAGATGAAACCAGTGCTAAAATATAGAGAGTAATATGTTCTTTAAAATGCCATAGGGTTGTCTGGTCATGCCATCAAGAAACAGAGGTTGCTTCGAAAATAGGGGACGAATTTTAGCGATTTACTTACCTCTCCCACATAAAGATTAAATCGGTGCTAAAATGCAAAGAATAATATGCTCTTTGAAATTGCATTGGGTTGCCCGGTGAAAGCCATCAAGAAACAGAGGTTGCCTTGAAAATAGGGGTCGAATTTTAGTGATTTACTTACCTCATGCACATAAAGATGAAACCGGTGCTGAAATGCAGAGAATAATATGCTCTTTAAAATGGCATAGAGTTGCCTGGTTAAAACAGAGCCTCAGTAGTAGAAATTTTTCTGCCAATCTGTGACAACTATTTGGGCATTAGAAAATAATTTGCATTATAATTTCACAATAAATTACAGAAAAAAATTACTAGATTCAGTAAGCATATTTTTATCACAAGTTTGCATTTATCTAATGTTATTAATCTGTTAGATGTGTCAAAGCATTGTAGTTATAAAATTTCGATTACACAGAGCTAGGTAAAGAATTGGCATTAGCCACATTATCCTTCATTTTGTATGAAAACTATCTTTGTTTATGACTTTGTCGTACTGACTCTAGTAAAATACTTGTAGTAAGAGACTCTAAACATGGAAATTAATGCAGCTTTCTAAAATTTTCTGGTTCCTGTGTAACCAGATGGACGGATATTAAGACGTATAAACTTTCTTTTATCAACAATTACTGCTTGTTTGCAGTGGCGGATCCAGAACTTGACTTTTGGGGGGGGGCTAAGATTTTTCAAAGTGTTATTCTAGACCAATAAAAAATTTACAATTGCAATATTCAATTGTGAATGTCAGGGTTTTGGGGGGGGGGGCTTCAGCCCCCTAGCCCCCCCCCCCTTAAATCCGCCACTGCTTGTTTGTCATTGCCATCTCTACATCTTAATTGCATTTTGCTCACCATCTAAATGTCTGAGTCCCAACTTTTACAGAAATCTTCCGATACTGGAATTGAAATTGCAATTTTAAGTAACTTAATAAGCAAACAGGTATTTTCTTTGACAGCTCACTAAAAGACTTTTCGTAAAAAACCTGTGATCCTTTCAGATCCACTTTCTTCTTCTATAGTGCTAGTGATTCATTTACAAAAACACTAGTATTCAAGCAAAAAGGTGTCAGGATCATCAAACTTTGAAATTGATACAAAATCTTGCATATATTTAAAGAAGCAACAACAAAAATTGCATGAGTAGTGAGTGATATTAAACAATTCTACCTCTAAACAGGTTCTGCAATTTAATGAAACAAGTTTAAACAGAATATTGACAGTTAGGCTGCATACAGAGAAGATTGAGAATCACAACACTTCTGCTGGAAATTTCATTACCGATCGGTTCCAAATGGTAATGGGGAGGAGAGGGGAGGGGCACCAAAAAAATATTATATGAATGAGAAATATTGAACAATTCTACTTCTTAATACATTCTAGAATCTAATAAAGTAAGTTTAAAATGAAGTTGACATTTATGCTGCGGATGGAAAACAATTGAAAATCACAATGCTTCTGTAAAGCGCTTGATTGCCGATCATTAGCGTAGTGTGGAGTTGGCGGGTGGGGGTGGGGGAGGGAGTAAAACAAATATACGAGTGAGAGATATTGAACAATTCTACTTTTTTTTTTATGTTCTGCAATCTAAGTAAATAAGTTTAAAAAGAACATTGAGATTTATGGTGCGGATGGAGAAAGATTTGAAATCACAAGAATTTCGCGAGGGGGTGGGGAGGGGGGTCACAAAAAATTATATGAGTGAGATATGTTGAACAATTTTACTTTTCATAGGTTCTAGAATATAATAAAGCGTGTTTTTAATGAAGATTGACATTTATGCTGCAGATGAAGGAAGATTAAAAATTACAACGATTTTGTGGAACGTTGGATCACTGATCGTTATTCGGGGGGGGGGGGGAGACTAAAACAAATAGGAGTGAGATATTGAACAATTCTACTTCTTTATAGGCTCTGGAATCTAATTAAGTAAGTTTAAAAAGAATACTGACATTTATGTTGCTGATGGGGGAAAAAATTGAAATTGCAAAGATTCCGCGATCTGTTTGATCGCTGATCTTTAATAGGTGTAAGTGTGTGTGTGTGGGGGGGGGGAGTCACAAAAAAATACTTGAGTGAGAGATATTGAACAGTTCTACCTCTTTATAGATTCTAGAATTTAATAAAGCGTGTTTAAAATGAATATTGACAATTATGCTGTGGATGCAAAAAGATTGAAAATCGATATCTTTCCTGCCAAAATCGAGAGATTTGGGAATTTCTGCGTAATGCTGATTTGGAAATAATCTGCAGGTTTAAAGAAAATCTGCGACGCACGTCGTGCGTCTCGCATTTTCTGCTATGGGGAACAGAGCTTGGCTCGAAAATAGGGGGGCGAATTTTAGTGGTTTACTTTTCCCACCAGAGTTCGTGATTTTTTTGATATTTAAAAAAAATATAAAAAAAAAATCCGATTTTTTTGATTTAAATTGGATTTTTTTAAAAAGTCTACAAATTTATAGTTACTCATTAGATCTGTAAAAGTAATCTATATCTTAAACAATGTCTGAAAACATAATTTAAGTAAATTTCATGCCAGAAGCTATGCTTTTTATAATCATATGTACATCAGTTTTAACTCTTAACACTGATGGATAACGAAATTTAACATTTAAGACCACAAGAATTATAGTCTACTCAAATCAAAATACAAATTAATAAGCAAATTTAACTTGAAATTGTACCTTCTCTTTTAGTTTTAAAAACAGAATATACGAAAAACAACTGTCATGTTATATAAGCATTAACTTTTACATTAAATGCATATTATTATAAGTTCTTTATTTTATATAAAGATATAGATTTTTCAACTCATCATTTTGTAAAATCATATGATCACTTTATTACTAAAAGATGAAACTTCTCATTTTAACCAAATACCTTTTATTTAAAATTTAAAAATACAAATGAAGCAGACAATTTCCATATTTAAAAATAAACGTCTCTGAGTGTTATGGAAGAATAAAACATTTCTTTGATCATTCTGATTCTGGATAACATACTGTATTATTAATTTAATGGATCTATATGTAATTATCTATGGTATTATTATAAACAAAGTTAATTATGGCATGAAAATTAACACTATCTAAAAAAAATTGAAATATGCACAATCCCAATAATGCACGTAAATATGCAAAATAAAATGTTATCGAAGAAAATAACTGAAGATTAAGCATAGGTCGATCCAGGTTTTATAGTAATAGTGTAATATTTAAAGTAATTGGTTCATAAGTGCCAACACACACACATACCTATATATATAGTTCTGCTAATCGAAGGTTGTAAATGCAACATATTTTGTATTTGAAACTCATTCTAACAAGATTTAAAAAATTTAGATCATAAAATGTTTTGAAAAAATATTCAAATTTAATAAATGACTTTTTTAAAAAGTCAGTTGATTTAAATCAATGATTTAAAAAAAAAAATCCATTGATTTAAATCAAGATTTAAATCATGATTTTAATCAAGCTGATTTAAATCAACGAACCCTGTTTCCCACACACATAAAGATGAAACTGGCGCTAAAATGTAGAGAATAATATGCTCTTTAAAATGACATAGGGGTGTCTGGTCAAAGCCGTCAAAAAACATAGGTTGCCTCAAAAATAGGAGGCAAATTTTAGTGATTTACTTACCTCACACACATAAAGATGAAACCGGTGCAAAAATGTAGGGATGCTGTTAAAATGACATAGGGGTGCCTGGTCAAAACTGTCAAGAAACAGTGGTTGCCTTGAAATCAGGGGCGAATTTTAGAGATTTACTCACCCCACACACTTAAAGTTAAAACCGGTGCTAAAGTATAGAGATAATCTGCTCTTTAAAATGGCGTAGGGTTGCCTGATCAAAGCCGTCAAGAAGCAATAATTGCCTCGAAAAAACTAGCTACTTTTAAACGTTTTTAACACAATGTGGAAAAAACATGAAAAATATTAAAAAGAGAATAAAGATTAAATTTTGGATACTTAAAAGATGAAAATACCGGTGAAATTATGAATATTTCAAAAATTAGATTGGTGCTAAAATGTAAAGCATGGAAGTTTCTTTTAAATGGCATAGGTTTGCCTGGTCAAATCTGGCAAGAAATAGCAGTGAGCTTTGTAATATCAGGAAGTTTGAAAGATTACTTAACCAATTGTAAGAAAACAGGAAAATTAATAAAAGAAGAGTAAGATGAAATATATAATTTTATGAATATTTAAAAATGAGACTGGTGCCAGAATGTAGAGCATAGATGTTACTTTAAAATAGCATAGGGTTGTCTAGTGAAATCTCTCAAGAAATAGCAGTCAACAGCAAAACAACTGGCAAGTTTTAAAAATTTCTTAACCAGGCGTTAAAAAAAAAAAAGTATTAAACAAAAGAAGGAGGATTAAATCTTGCATATTTAAAAGATGAGACTGGTATCAGAATGTAGAGTATTGGTGTTACTTTAAAATGGCATTGGGTTATCTAGTCAAATCCATCAAGAAATAGTGGTCAAAATTTATCTGAAACAAATTGTAATAGAGTAGAAAGAGTAAGGGCTATAAAATACAATGTGTCAAAACTAAAATATTTAAAAATGCTGAGATACAGCCAACTTAAAAAAACATAGAGCTCAAATAACAGCAGCCCCACCTCTCGTCCGAAAAATACTAGAAATTAAGTGCCCGTAAAGGAAATTAAAGCGGGAAAGACGCTGCCGTGGGAAACAGGTATTTGCTGTGTGGTTCAGAGGATTTTCAATGGATTTCTTTTAGTTTTTATTTATAAAATATTATAAAAAAATCCTTTTTTTTTTTTTTGTGTGTGTGTTAACAAACTTCCCTTTTACCTTCTGGCACCAATCTCATCTTTTAAATATAAATCTAATTTCATATTTATGCTTTTTTCCATATTTTTAAGGTTTTTTACACTTGGTTAAGATATCTTTAAAACTTGCCAGTTTTTCACGGTTAACCGCTATGCTTGAAAGAAAGATTTGACCAGGCAACCCTATGTCATTTTAAAAATAAAGTCTATGCCCCAGATTCATCTTTTAAATAATCGTAATTTCACAGATATTCGTTTTTTTTTTTTTTAATATTATTTAAGTTTTTTACATATGCTCTTAAAAATCTTTTAAAATAGCTGGTTTTTTTCAAGGCAGACCGCTATTTTTTGATGGCTTTGACCAGGCAACCCTACGCCATTTTAACACATTTGCAGCTTATGTCATGTGACTGCCGCTTGAAACAATACTATCATGAGCTGGCGCATGATCTGCACCAAATGTGTTAAAGAGCATATTATTCTCTACATTTTAGCACCGGTTTCATCTTTATATGTATGAGGTAAGTAAATCACTAAAATTTGCCCCCTATTTTCGAAGCAACCTCTGTTTTTTGACGGCTTTGAGCAAGCAACCCTATGCCATTTTAAAGAGCATATTATTCTCTACATTTTAGTACCGTTTTCATCTTTATGGGCATGAGGTAAGTAAATCACTAAAATTCGCCCCCATTTTTAAGGCAACCTTTGATTCTTGATGGCTTTGACCAAGCAACACTATGCCATTTCAAAGAGCATATTATTCTCTGCATTTTAGCACCGGTTTCATCTTTATGTATGTGAGGTAAAAAAGTCTCTAAAATTCGGCCCCTATTTTCGAGACAACCTCTGTTTCTTGATGGCTGTGACCAAGCAACCCTCTATGCCATTTCAAAGAGCATTTATTCTCTATATTTTGGCACTGGTTTTACCTTTATGTATGTGTGGGGTAAGTAAATTACTAAAATTCGCCCCCTTTTTTGAAGCGACCTCTTATTCTTGATGGCTTTGACCCGGCAACCCTGTGCCATTTTAAAGAACATATTATTCTCTATATTTTAACAATGGTTTCATCTTTATGTGTGTGGGTTAAGTAAATCATGAAATTTTTGACCAGAAGTGAGGTTGCTTTTATTTGATCAGACAACCCTATCAGATTTTCATTGTAACAATGAAATCTATCTGTATATATATATAGTAATGATGATCTATTAAGCATAGTAGAAGCCAAGCAACAGATACAAGATCACTGAAACACCAATGACCAATAAGATTAAAAATTTCTTTATGTAGGAGAACAGGGTGGCGACAATCAGGGAAAACCCGGAAATCATGGAAAAATCAGGGTACTTTATCAATCTGGAAATATCAGGGAATTTTGTAAAAACACCCCAAAATCATGGAAATTTTCATTTTTGCACAGCAAGTATGACTGTAAGATCGCCAAACAGATGTTTTCTTGACCATGATTGCACAGGATTCGCTGCTTTCTAGTTGAATCAAACCAAGTTAACATTAAAAAGAAAAATTAGTACAGCATGTGGATGGAATAATTTTATGTCTTTATGTTAATATGTTGTGCAATTAAAATGAGTCATTTTTTTTTTTATAGAATTTTGCTAATTTCTCCAACATTTTGAATTTTATTTTCCTTTTTAAGTGAACAAAGAAAAAAAATATAAAGACAGATATTTTTGCCTATCAATATAGATTTGGAATTGCAGTGATTTAGCGAGTATGTTACACAAGAGTATGATATACATGCAATTATGGAATGTATATAATAGATAACGGAAATCATGGAACTTTGTCAGAATTAGTCATGAAAATCAGGGAATTTTTTTTCTCAATTTCTGTAGCCACCCTGGAGGATTTCAGAAAAATGAAAAAAATTTTCATCACGGGATCGAAATACGCACACCTAAAGAAACCAGATTTATTAACCAACAGCCTGCAAAACAAACAAATCAATAAACTCAAAACAAAACTTAAAAACATAAACTATATCGAAATTTATAAGAAAAATAATTTAAGAAACCCAAGAAAGGAAGGAAGGAAACTCAAAATTGTAAAAAGTGCAATTTATAGAATTCTGATTTGTATATTATCTCATATTTCTCATTACACTTTAACTATTTTTTTTTTCTTTGCCAAAAAAATCCCCTTTCACAAGAATAGCTTTTTCACAAACCACATTCAATTCTACCAATTCCTTCAATTTTTATAAATTTTTAAAATTTCTACGGACTTATGGGACACCTGGTACATTTATAACTAACTAGTATGTTGTGGCCACCACAAGACTTTCTTCTATATTTTCCTATATACATATTCAATCAGTAACAATATTAAAAAGAAAAAAAGCGATTTTTTTTTTAAAGTTTTTTTTTTTTTTTTTTTTGTTAAAAGTAATGCATATTCAATCAGTAACAAAAAAAAAAAAAAAAAAAAAAAATTTCTTTTTTTTGTTAAAAGTAAAAAAAATCGATAACTTTGTTTTAAATTATCACAGATTGAAAGTTCAACCATTCGTTTTAAAGATATTGACGAGATCTTTCGAAAGATACCCATCTTGAAAATTCCCCCCCCCCCCGGGGGGGGGGTACTTCCCCCACAGGGGGGGAAGCTATGCCTCCACATGCACAAAAGTTTCTCCACATGCACAAAAGTTTTTCCCTAGTTAACTATTGCTATTATCAACGAGACCTTTCGAAAGATACCCATCTTGAAAATTTACCCCCCCCCCCACCGGGTGGGTACTTCCCCCCCCAGGGGGGGGGAAGCGATGCCCCCACATGCACAGAAATTTTTTCTTAGTTAACTATTACTATTATCAATAACTCATATTAATTTTACAATCACAAGTTAAAAATAACTCTCTTTATGTACATTTATACGAAATTTTGTCCTATACTGCCATGTTAAAAATTTAGAAAAAATGCGATCACAGCACCACCTGTTGAACTATTGATCCCCAAATGTAATCAGCACCAGTTTATGTCGGGGACCAACTAAATACCAACTTTGGTTAAATTTCGTTAAAAAAAATCGATAACTTTGTTTTAAATTATCACAGATTTATAGTTATTAGTTCAACCATTCGTTTTAAAGGTATTGACGAGATCTTTCGAAAGATACCCATCTTGAAAATTTAACCCCCCCCCCCAGGGGGGGAACCGGTGCCCCCACATGCACAATTTTTTTTTTGTAGTTAACTACTACTATTATCAATAATTCATATTAATTTTACAATCACAAGTTTAAAATAACGCTCATTATGTACATTTATACGAAATTTTGTCCTAGACTGCCATGTTAAAAGTTTACTTAAAATGCGATCACAGCGCCATCTGCTGGGCGATTGAGCCCAAAATCTAATCAGCACCATGCCCCGTCAGGTTCCAACTATATACCAAGTTTGGTTCAATTTCATTCATCGGTTCGTGAGATACGGTGAAAAATACGAAATTTTGCGATCACAGCGCCACCTGCTGGACGATTGATCCCCAAATCTAATCAGCACCATGCCCCGTCAGGTTCCAACTATATACCAAGTTTGGTTGAATTTCATTCATTGGTTCGTGAGATACGGTGAAAAATACGAAATTTTGTCCTATACTGCCATGTTAAAAATTTACATAAAATGCGATCACAGCGCCACCTGCTGGGCTATTGATCCCCAAATCTAATTAGCACAATGCCCCGCCAGGGTCCAACTATGTACCAAGTTTGGTTGAATTTCATTCATTGGTTCGTGAGATATGGGGAAAACACGAAACCACAGACACAGACATTTTTTATAAACTATCAATTCGTGTTCAGGACATCCCAAAACGTGTAGATCCGTCAAAAAACGGAGGTCGAAAATTTTCGCGAATCCAATTCTTTCTCTATATGACATATAGAAGAAAGTAAAAAAGCAAGAGAAAAATTGCTTTCAGTAAATTTTAATTTTGATACATTTTTACTTTCTTCTATATGTAATATAGATAAAGTATTGGATTCGCGAAAATTTTCGACCTCCGTTTTTTGACGGATCTACACGTTTTGGGATGTCCTGAACACGAATTGATAGTTTTTAAAAAAGTCTGTCTGTTTGTGTGTCTGTGGTTTCGTGTTTTCACCGTATCTCACAAACCAATGAATGAAATTCAACCAAACTTGGTATATAGTTGGACCCTGGCGGGGCATTGCGCCGATTAGATTTGGGGATCAATCGCCCTGCAGGTGGCGCTGTGATCGCATTTTTTCTAAATTTTTAACATGGCAGTATAGGGCAAAATTTCGTATTTTTCACCGTATCTCACGAACCAATGAATGAAATTGAACCAAACTTGGTATATAGTTGGCACCTGACGGGGCATGGTGCTGATTAGATTTGGGGACCAATCGCCCAGCAGGGGGCGCTGCGATCGCAAAATTTCGTATTTTTCACCGTATCTCACGAACCAATGAATGAAATTGAACCAAACTTGGTATATAGTTGGACCCTGACATAAACTGGTGCTGATTAGATTTGGGGATCAATCTCCCAGCAGATGGCGCTGTGATAGAATTTTTTCTAAATTTTTAACATTGCAGTATAGGACAAAATTTCGTGTAAATGTGCATAATGAGCGTTATTTTAAACTTGTGATTGTGAAATTGATATGAAATATTGATAATAGTAATAGTTAATTAGGAAAAAATGTCTGTGCATGTGGGGGCATCGGTCCCCCCCCCCATCGGTGGGGAAGTACCCCCCCCCCGGGGAGGCAAAGTTTCAAGATGGGTATCTTTCGAAAGGTCTCGTCAATACCTTTAAAACTAATGGTTGAACCATAAATCTGTGATAAATTAAAACAAAGTTATCGATTGTTTTTACTTTTAACAAAAAAAAAACCTTTTTTTTTTTTTTTTTTAACGAAATTTAACCAAACTTGGTATTTAGTTAGTCCCCGACATAAACTGGTGCTGATTACATTTGGGGATCAATAGCCCAACAGGTGGCGCTGTGATCGCATTTTTTCTAAATTTTTAACATGGCAGTATAGGACAAAATTTCGTATAAATGTGCATAATGAGAGTTATTTTTAACTTGTGATTGTAAAATTAATATGAGTTATTGATAATAGTAATAGTTAACTAGGAAAAAATTTCTGTGCATGTGGGGGCATCGGTCCCCCCCCCCCCCCGGGGGAAGTAAATTTTTAAGATGGGTATCTTTCGAAAGATCTCGTCAATACCTTTAAAACGAATGGTTGAACTATAAATATGTGATAATTTAAAACGAATTTATCGATTTTTTTACTTTTAACAAAAAAAAAAGAATTTTTTTTTTAAAAATATTTTTACTGATTGAATATGTATTACTTTTAACAAAAAAAAAAAAAAAAACTTGGAAAAAAAAATCGTAATTTTTTTTTTTAAATATTGTTACTGATTGAATATGTATATAGGAAAATATAGAAGAAAGTCTTGTGGTAGCCACAACATACTAGTTATAAATGTACCAGGTGTCCCATAAGTCTGTAGAAATTTTAAAAATTTATAAAAATTGAAGGAATTGGTAGAATTGAATGTGGTTTGTGAAAAAGCTATTCTTGTGAAAGGGGATTTTTTTGGCAAAGAAAAAAAAATGGCTAAAGTGTAATGAGAAATATGAGATAATATACAAATCAGAATTCTATAAGTTGCACTTTTTACAATTAACACAACTTATTTCATATTTTATCCCCTAATTGCTCATCTGTGAAGGTTTTAAATGCAATCTACCATAAACCATTATTGGTGAAGATACTTTCTATCAGGTAAGAACTGTTAATTGAAGCTGCAGTTACTGGTGTTGTAACTCATTTTCAAACTGTAGTTTGGAGTGATGGTGGACACATAGAATAGGATTTATATACCTGTAAACATTTGCAGGCAAATAAATATAGTTTTTCATGAAAATGTGTGACTTGCTCATGAACAGAGCCCTCTATCAATGAAAATTTTAATTATATTTTTTTTCATTACCAAAAAAATCCCTTCATGAGAATAACTTTTTTTTGCAAACCGCGTTCAATTCCACCAATTCCTCCAATTTTTATGAATTCTGGGGACACCCAGTATTATGCACATTAATAAAAATTATATATATTGTAGTTATTAAATTAGATTAAATGATATATTTTAAACTATTTCTAAGATATAAGCTGCGATTTAATTACCAAATTTTTCATAATTGGAAGAGGATGGATTTATTAAATATATAGCTGTGTTGCTATGTACACATGTGTTTCTAAATATGATTTAAAAAAGAGTCCCTCCATCTCTCCCCTGACTAAAACTTTTATTCTGGTGCCTCTGTGTACAAAGACAAAACAGTTAAGGAGTCACTAGTCTGCTGAATTTTTAATTACAAAGGTATATTTCGAGCTAATAATTGTGATTTAAAACCATAAGAAATTGAAAAAAATGTTTTAATGGCTATTATTAATACTTCATGTAATTTTATAACTGTTTAAAAAATTGCTGTCAAACAGAGACCACCCAGCCACTGGTTTCTGCACTTTGCCAAATAAATTTAGAGTTAGCAGTATCAAATGATGGTTTTCATTTTTCTATAAAGCCAAGAGTTCTTAGAAAATTGTCTGAAAATTATCCTTTTGAATCAACTTTTAAAACAACCTTTGAGTACAATTCTCTGAAAAGTTGTATATAAATATTTAACCACAGCTCAAAAATTCTAGCTTAATTTAGCTTAGTTAGTTTTAGTTTATTCATTCTTATATTATAAATTTATTTTATTTTATTTTAACTATGTGTAAGCATACTATTATGTAAAACGGCGATTTTATTTAATAAAAAATACTTTTTCCTTACAAAAACTTCAAGTTTTTTAAGGTGCACTTTTTGAGCACATTGCACCATAAAAAAAAAAAAAAAAAAAAAAAAAAAAACTGCACCCAAACTGGATTCTCAACATTGCATCAGATGGAGCCAAGTAACAGAAATTTCAATATCTATCTCAGGGTTCGCACTAAGGAAAAAAAATGAGTGGGATTCTCCCACTCTAACAAAAAAATTAAGTGGGATTTTGAAAATTTAAGTGAGATTTTTGAAATTTAAGTTAGTAATTACATTTTACAGAAAAAAAAGTATTTTCAAGAAAAATGCAAATTACAGACATGGGATTGCTGAAATTAGAAATTAGCTGAAAAATTTTCACTAATATGATTGATTGGATGATTAGTTGAATATTGATAACGTCACTTTCAATAAACTGATGACAAAAACATTTATATATATAGTTTTTATCTACATTAAGCATTTTCAGGATTTTTTCATTAGCGTAAAAAAATTCTTCAATATACCGGCAATAACTTTTATGTCCAGACAAAATCTTATTAAAATTTCCCACCAAGAGTAAAACAAATTTTTCAAACAAATATAGAATATGATTTTTATATATGTACATTAATCATTCATATAAAAATAGCAGTAGCTAATTATTAGTTTCAAACGTGCATAAAACCAACTGAGTATTATTTTTCTTAAATTGATTTGGATAAAATTTTCTTACCTGAAAAATCTATTCTTTATTTCCCCCATGTTTACAAGTTTGGTATAGGTATGACACCCCATAAAGATTTAATTTAATTGAGAAAAAATAAATAGATTCATTAAGTTCATCACTAAAGGTCTAAAAATACTTACATATGTCAGAAATATTGAGCACTTCTATTGCTTTATTGTTTCTAGAATTGATCATTGACCACAATCTGTATTCCGGAGATGGGAAAGGGGGGGGGGGGTTAAAGAAAATAATTACAGAGTAAGAAATTTTAAACTCTTTCAATTCTACATCTAGAATCTAATAAAACAAGTCTAAAATGAATATTTTAAATATAATTTATGTTTGATGGGTAAATATTCGGAAACAAGACTTCTGCAGAACATTTGATTGCTGATCGCTAGATGGAGATAAATAAAGGGGGAGGTGGGCAAAAAATAATTACATGAGCAAGAAATATTTAACTATTGTATTTATTTACAGGTTCTAGAATCTCATAAAGCAAGTTTGAAATGGATATTAACATTTATGTTGTGGATGGAGAAAGATTAGGAATCAAATTGTATTTATTTACAGGTTCTAGAATCTCATAAAGCAAGTTTGAAATGGATATTAACATTTATGTTGTGGATGGAGAAAGATTAGGAATCAAGCTTTTGTAGAACATTTGATCGCCGATTGTTCCATTTTTATTTATTTATTTATTTTTTAACGAACGATATCCGCGATTTTTTTTTTAAACGGAAAAAATAAATTCGCGGAGTTCAATGAATTAGATTAAAAAAAAAAAATAATAAATAAATAAATAAATAAAAAAAATCGCGGAAAAATAAGTGCGGGAAAAGCGCGCATATGAAAAATTTTTAAGTAGGATTTTTTTTTAATATTGCGCGATTCTCGCGATCCCGCGCTCTAGCGCGAACCCTGTAATCTGCAGTGAAATAAAATTTATCTGCAATCCAGAAATGCCTTATCAAGTCAGATATCAGAAAAAGTATAGCAGTTAATAAATTATGTAAAATTTATATCTGTAAAAGAAAGAAAATTAAGAATATGCCATAAGTACACTAATTCTAGAGACATAATGCAAATTATATTTAAATATTTTTTAACTTAGCATTTCTTTTTGAATTGTTAAATTAATCTCCAGAACTTTAAACAATCTGCAGCATTCGCTGCCGTGCTAAACTGTTTCTGCTGCTGGGAGATGGAGAATTAAATGTGATTAAAAATGTGCCCTATTTATAGAAGAAATGGAAAATGCTATCATTATCTTAATCATTTTAGTAAAAATATTTAAAAACTATGAATATTTTAATTATTCTAAAATGACCCTATATAAGTGAGTTAAATTTTATGTTATGCCAAGAAAAAAAAAATATTTTTCAGAATAAACTATCACCAGCAAAAGATGCTAAAGGTAATCTAAGATAGATTTGCAACCTGTGTAAAAGCAATAAGATTATTTAAATGATTCCAGATGCACACAAGGTTAAGAAAATGATCAATTTCACCTTTCAATGAAAAATTTCTAGAGGTTTTTTAGGGAACATTAAAAAATCTCTACATATCAATTCTCAGCGTACATGCAAGCAGAAATTGCATCAAAGATCAGTACTTGCTACTTTTAAATTTTACTTACTTACTACCTAATAATTTTTATCTTTTGAAGGCATGCACATAAAATCCTTAAAATCTACCTTTTGATTTTGTTAACTAAAAAACAGATTTTAGAGTTTACATTTAAAGGAAAAAAAAAAAAAAAAAAATCTTAAAATACTATTTGGGTTATAGTGACATCTTGATAAATAAATGCCTTTTTCTGTAAGTTTGAGCTCATCTAGTGATGGAATGCTCAGTGTTCCTCCGGCCTTCAGCTGACACATATCAGAGTTCAAGCACTTAGGTCTGTTGTGATTTGGAATCCATTTTAAGCAAAAGGTCCTGGTCTGATTACAGAGTTAACAATCTACAAGTTTTAAATAAAGAGTTTTTTTTTTTTACTTTTTATCACAGTTTCTTAGACATATTTGATAGTATAAAATCCTTAAAAACAATGTCTGATTTTGTAAATTAGGAACTTTTTTTTTTTTTTTTTTTTTTTTTTTACAAGCTTTTAAGCCTAATTGCAAAAAAGCTTGAAAACTATCAAATTAGTCTTAAATTTTTTATTCACAGGGGAAAAAAAAAATCTAAAAATCTAAAATGATTGATCTAGGTTAATAACTTTATTAAAGCAATCACAATCCATTCCAATAAAGAGCATTGGAAATTGTTTGACTGATGAGCTTTGTATACAAACACCATAAAATGTATAAACACACAATATTCTTTATGTATTTTTATGCATAAACAATATTGTGTATTTGTGAAATTTATTCTTCTTCATTCACTATTCATATTAAGAATAGATTTTATCTACGAAATTGTATGATATAGAATCTAAGGCCACACTGTTTTCTAAATTAGCAATGTATGGAATGCTGCATGTGAGATGTATTATATTGGAGTTTTCATCGCAAATATGGTAGTAAATTTATGGATGTTGCCTCATTGGAACAAGTTGGGGCACTTGCCCCTCCTGAAAAATTCTTATTCACTGATAAATTGTTCTTTTTTTAAATCTTTATAAGAAAAAACTTTAAGGAAAATTTTCACTCAAATCTGCTGTTGAAAACTGAATAAAATTCTTTGTTGGTTTTCCGACTTGCAAAATATTAACTTTTTATAGAAAGCTAAAAATGAGATCTTCATATGGACTGATTTTAGCTTTTAACTATACATCAATTATGCTTACTTTTTCATTCATGGTTTGTTTAACTTGGATGGAAATGATTTGTAATGTCATCGATTTCTGTTAATAATTAGGAATAAATTATATGTGAAAATTTGAAAATAGCTTGCATCAATCTATTAGGAATAAAAACTGTTGTGTAAATAGAATGACCCAACAAATTATGGTGCTAAAACGGACATAATTAGTCAGTTTAAATAACGGGTGATCAATAAAAATCTGCAATATGTTAACTTTATTATATTTTTTATTAAACACAATTATGATACAAGTAAACATATGCAAATTATAAGACTGGATAAATACTAAATACTGATAGTTTTATCTCTGTTCTATTACACCATTTCTGCGGATATAATCAATTCTTTTCTTTGTATCGACTGCAAGCTTCTGTACAAGGTCTAAATTAATTTGTTTTATGTAATATCTGATGCGATTCACAAGTTGATCGTCATTTTCTGCCCGCCAACGAAATTGTATAAACTTTCATAAACTTTCCCTTTTAAAATTGACCATAAGTCCTCAATTGATCTTGCCTCTGGAACATTAGCGGGATTATCTTCTTTAACCACAAAGTCAATTGATTCTTAAAGGAGATAATTGGTCACTTTTTTAGCATAATGAGAACTGGCCAAGACTGGCCAAAATATATAATTTCTTTGGTAATTAGCTCGAATATAGGGAATAGACGCTTTTTGATACATTCCTCAAGATAAACATCTTGATTGACCATCATATTTGAACTTCGAATGAAAGGCTTGCTCATTCCTTTTGGACCAATGGCAATCCATACAAGAACTTTGCTTTCAAACTTTTTTTTCGTTGAATATTTAACATCTGGTGGTGTATCTGATATATTGGAAGAATAGAAACGATTATTGCCATTTATTGAGGAATTTGAAAGAGTAAAATATGATTCATCATCAAGAATCCAAGATCTTTTTGAAAATTTTCGATAGAGACGTCCACACTTTGTTTTTGCTGAAATTTGTTGCTTTTCATTTCTTTGTGGAATGGTTTTCTTCTTTCGACAACTTATCTTTGCTTTCTTAAGGACATAATTAATCATTGATTGTGAACATTTGTACTTTTTTGCTGCTTGACGCTGAGAAATTCGATCCTTGTGATCAAAATCCTTTTTCAAATTTCCAATTTTTTTACGTGTGAAGATTTTTGCAACTCTTCCAGAGCCAGATTGGCGAAAAGCACTCAAACTCCTTTCATAACGTTTCAAAATGTCATAAATAGTTCGTTGCGGTATTTTTTCTTTCATAAAATGTTTCACAGTAAAAGATTTACATGACGAAAGATTTTCTGAATAGAACTCGTACACACGAGATCGCAGATTGTCTTCATTCAAAGTCATATTACCTGTAAAAAAAGAAAATATTTTGCAAATGATGTGAATATGTCTACAGTAACTAGTAAGGTTATGTTATAATTCACATTAAAATTTTAGCAATTTGTATCATTTATTGACAATTTGAATGCTGTTAAATTTATTGCGGATTTTATTGATCCACCCGTTAGTTCATAATAGGTTTTAAAAATAGAAATACTGACACATTTTTCTCTGTGGAAAGCGAAATTTTTTTCTCGAATCACTGGTTGGTGGCCTCTCTTCTGTATCATCTATATAACAACAGTGCCAACTACCGGCTAATATGAACAAAATCGGATCTTCTCGCATTAAAGATTTTAGATATGTAATTTCGTACAGTTTTGACCAGCTGAGAGATATGGAAAATCACAGAAGGTTAGTAATCGCAGCGCCACCTGTTGGATGATATTAACATAAATTAACTCGGCTGCTTTTTTTTAATAGCCATCTCATATGTCAACTTTTGTGCAATTTTATATTAGAAAAGCTGAAATGTAGCTTTCTTGTACACGTGAAAAATGCATAATAGCAGCGTAATCTGTCGCCCAATATGTGCTCAAATTGAATCTTCTGACATGTCAAATTTTGTGCAATTATACCAATTGAAGCTGAGATTCCGGTATATCCTTCCGGTAATTGATGAATTCCGGAAATTAGGCCCGCCACCTGTCGGACGATATGCAACAAAAGTTGATAGATGTAAATTTTTGTGACACATAGGCTGACACAGACAGGACGACGGACGTTTTGTAAAAATGACCAAGTCCCGTCCAGGATATCATATCTCAGAACATATAAATCGAAAACCAGAAATCGAAAATTTTTTACAAATACATTCTTCTGTAAATACCAGTGAAAGTAATAAGCTCATTTTGACATACCATCATCATTGGAAGGAGGGGAGGAGTCTCTCGTACCATATGCATGTCCGGCCCTGCACAGCCCAGTTTGACAATTAAAACCTCAGACCGGCTCGATCAATAAATAAATAAAATAAAAATAAAAGCTATTGCATACATTTCTATGCAAGGATTTTTTTTAGTATCGTACTTTTTGGAAGTTTTATATATTCAAGCAATAAAATATCGATTAAGAAAACTACTGATCACTCAGAAATAGACAGTTGCATACAAACAAATACATAATGATCGATATATAATAAAAATCGTAATAATAAATATCTCTAATTAAAAAAGTGAAAAATTTGGAGTGTGACTATACTGGACTTTCCCAAACGCTTAGTAATTAATGGTTGTTTAAATATAAATTTAAATGAAAGAACTTGTTGAATAAACAAAAAGAGAAAATCATAACAGGGTGTTTGATTATTTCTTCCCAAGTTGTATGTCGTTTGATGAATCCATCGTAATGTATTTAAATTCTTCTCTGCGTCCTGTAAAATATTTACAAAGGGTAAATTCGCAATATCAAATATATATATATATATTATTTTAAACAATTTTACATTACTAAAGCATACGTTAAATAATTTGTTGGCAGCTATGGTTTAGGCGTTATTGTGTTCACTTACACGCATCACCGTAAAAAAACAAAACAAATGAACTGAGGAGACCTCAAAACGTACATATACACCAAAATTTCATAGTCGATTTTTTTCATGATTACAATATTTTCTTTACAATAAATGTATGTTCCGAAAGTAAAACGGTATTTACTTTTAATTTATCAAACGAAAAAATAAATAAAAAATTAATGAATTAATAAATATAGTTGCATGCAGCTTTCAAAACATAACTATCATAAATTTTTAGTACGGCAGGAATATTGCTTTCAGCCAGACATTTCATATCGTCATCATTTGCTGTGTTTAACCTTGAATATTTCGGGGTTTTTTTGCTATACGAAGCTACACTGTTCAATCGATCGCTACGAAAATTGGTATAAGCGTATTAATCAGGACAAAATATAGCTAATGCCTTATTAGTTCAATCCGATAATTGGTTCAAAAGATATAAAATTAAATCCTCATTTTTAAAATTATTAAAAAAGAAAAACAAGTTGATGCAAGGGAGGAAAAAAAAAGCAACAATTTTTTCCTTTATTGTAAAAGGAAATAAATTTGTTTGCACATGAATAATAAATATGTATTTTTTATGTCGAAAAAATGAACGTGTAACAATTTTCTTTTATGTAATTTAAGGAAGACAATTATTGTATGTAATTATAAAAAGTTTTACATATTTAAAAATTAATTGTTAACTATTGGGTTAACAGGTAGTTGAATAATTAAACGAAAGTCTCCTATTTTTGAGGTGTGTGTGTGGGGGGGGGGGATATATCATAATTTAGGGTTAAAATCAAAATTCGTTGAAAAATTAGATTATAATAAATAAATAATGTTTGTCATATACTACTTCTGGCATCATTTTCATTAATTGAAGTTTTACAATCGTATTCGAAATCATGGAGTAAACTATTTTTCATACGTTCTTGCATTTAAATAAATAAATTTCAATTTAATTCATTTGGTTTATTTGTTGGGGGAGTATTCTAATGTAGATTTTAGATCAGAAAGCGGGAAAAAATTAAAAATTACGGACCTTGATTTACGAACTAATCCAAAACACTATACGCCGTCTAAAGGTGTGCGAACGGAGATTTGTACGAGTGTGTACAGTTATCACGTGCATTTATGTAGAAGAATATATATATAAACTTTTATAACAAACCAAATAGTTTTGTCGTACTAAAATAAATTTTGTCTCTGACAGATTTTTTTTTTTTTTTTTTTTGGCTTGCTTTTCCAGATTTTCTTTTAAATTATTTTTTTATTAATACTTTTCCAGTAAGAAATATTTCTGTAATATTTAATATACCTTAAAATTTTTAATAGAGGAATAGGAGATAATTGATTTATGGTGTTTAAGCCACTGTATAAAAGAAACATAAACGCTAAAATATGACTTTCTGTAGGAAATATGTGTAGTTCATTGAAAGTAACACCCATAATTTTTTTTGACATTTGGTTTACATTTACGAAGATAAAGTATATGACGGACGATGGTCACACAGGCAGAAAATCAAACAGATAACATAATTATTTGGCAAACAATGTTGGAAAATATTAAAAATGCTTAACACTACTAAAAATCTACTTCAGCCGTTTCCACTTATCCGTAATGTAACAGAACTCTTTTGTGCGATTCAAATCATTATCAGTGGAAAACATACATTTGTGCATCTGAAAAATCTATGCTAATTTTATTATATTAAGTGCCCTATAAATAAATTAAAAATGTGATTAAAAAATATCCCTCATAGACCATAGACTCTGTAGACATATAGGTCATATAAACCCTCATAGGCTATAATGTATATAAATTCTTTTGTATATAGATTTCTATAAATTAGTAGCACCATTATTACTTTAAAAATAGAAAACATGATATTGTGATCTTCAATAACACGTATCGGTTTTCAGAATGCTAAGAATATTTATTGAATTTGGAGCGCGAGCAGATAATCAGACGAACAGACAATCTAATGGAAATTATGAACACTTTTTAACTAAACAAAATTTTAGTGACGTATTAGCATATAAAGTTATATAAAAGAAAAGAAAAATAAACTCTTAACATTTGCGTTCTTTATTAATTAATGAGAAAAGTCAAAGTGAAAAATATTTTTGGGCCGACTTCACGGATAAAATGTAATCCAGACCCGGCCCCTTGTCCTGACTACCAAATAGGCGCGAGAAGCACATTTTTCCCCTAAAAAAGTTTTGAAAAGGTCCAAAATTAAGAAAAATAGGGGCCACAACAATTGTATTTATATCATCTGACTACATTTCTCAGGGTAGCCACTAGTCAGGGAATCCTAGAAAAGTCAGGGAATAAGTGAGTCTGGAAAAGTCATGGAATAATGAGGTAATTTCATGTAAAGTCAGGGAATTTTGCAAATTTTCTGGAAATAGGCGATATTTAAAAGCTCGTTATAATAAATTGCGAAATCATTCGCTAATTTTGTGAAATGTTTTGGGAAAATAATATTATACTTTTAAAAAATTAAAGAACACGCTTTTATTGAAATTTGAACTAAAAAGCACAAAATATCTATCTTTATACTATTAAAATGCAGGGTAAGAAAAAATCGTGTGTGTGACACACCAGAATATTTACATCTTTTATGAAAATAATTTAGAATTAAACAAAAAAACATTTTTAAAAAAATCTCACCTGACTGGGCTCGAACGTTAGACCTCTAGGTTCGTAGCCCGGAGCTTTACCTCACAGCCACAGCGTTCACGTAGGGAAAGTCTTTTTTTTTACAATATAGATTTTTTTGTTTGCTCCCAGAGTGGTTACAAACATACATACAGGTGAAGCTAATAAAAGCGTGTTAAAAACAGCGTAAGTCAGGGAAAAGAGTGAAAAATAGTCATGGAAAAGTCAGGGGGAAAATATTTGAAAAAAAAATCTAATATTGGTCACCCTGATTTCTGATTATAGAACAGTCATTCGCAGATTATAGAACATTAATGAATGAAGCGTGAACACATGCATTTACAATGAAATAATTTGATATAACATACATAATTCAGACTTTCAGGGACTTTCCATTTTAGTGCTAAGTGAATTTAATAGTGTACTTTTTCTGCTGTTCTAACTAATTATAGTTTTTATTTAATGAGAAAGTGATATATTTTCCATAATGTTTTTTGTATTGTTTCTGACTTTCAAAGGGAGCCCCCAAGAGAATTCGTGCTTCCCTACATTTGATAGGTTAATCGGGCCCCTGCCCTGCCCGGCTGCTCGAGGATAAAAAAATAAAGCCTGACCCGGCTCTCGAGCCTGTGGTCCTGGTCCGTGCAGACCTTTACCTAGAGTCTCCAAAAATCTTAGGCATACCCTGTATCTTGGATTGGAGCATTTAACCTTTCTTTCCAAGTTTTTCTTAAACGCACCGGAAATGGAGCGGAAAAGAAACGGCAAGACCTCGACCCTTCTGAAGATAACCTGAGTTAAACTGGAATCGCCGTAGTAAAAAGCCCAAGGTCTCTGCTATATAATCGAATTGCTGGGTTTAAAAAAAAAAAAAAAAAAAAAGCCGTTTTTTGGGTGATTTTAAGGAATGATGTTGAGCTGCTCAGATATTCAGGTAGTCTTTTAAGTAAGAAAAAGGGTGGGAAGAGGAATGTCTATTCTTTTCTTCATTCTTGATGATTCTGATGCAACTCAGGTGTGTAATGGCTGACTTTTGCAAAAATTTAAGATATATGGCATGCAATATTTTAGAATTGCATACAACTGTTTTAATAAAATCTCCGCCTTTTTTTTTTTTTTTTTTTTTTTTTAAATTTAAAATGATTTTATGTGATAATGGAAATAATTTTGTTTTTAATGATCTGATCTTAGGTTTTGAGATTTTATTATTTAGTTGATTTGGCGTTTTTGCCTAAATGTGATTTCGTGTCTGAGCTTTAAAACTTTCACAAATATTTTTTTAAATCGTTGAAATTTGAATTTCTCAGTTTCAGAATCAGCGACTCTATAAATAACCTGAAAAGACATTGCTCATATGATGTAGTGCACCGGCTAAGTGTAATAATCTTACTTAGTCTTCAAAGTGCGTTTGATCTTGGTGGGATATTTAGAATCATTTAGAGTCCTCTGCTTCCTTGATAGTCACTTTAGTCACAAATTTTATAAAGAAAATTTTCTTGAAGATTTTTGTGGTATTTTAGCATGAAAATCTTTAGAAAAATTTTATTTTTAAAAGTTGTGGTGTGAGTTCAATAAAAGAATCTTAAAAATATAGGAGCGCTATGACCCCCGTTCCCACAATCCAACCCAACCCAACCCAAAAATTTTCTGTCAAAATTAGCGGGTAGTTGAAATTACCTTTTAAATTAGTTTAAAAGAAATTATGTCTCTTTTCCAAAATTGAAAACTTTTGTTGTCAATCTCATGATTTTTTTCCAATAACTGAACGCAAGCGCGATCTCTATTAATAAGAATAACAAAAAAAAAAAAAAAAAAGCCTATGTGTTTGTTAATCCTCACGTTTGCGTATAGAAAGATGTGGCCTAGATTTTCGAAAATTTATGCAAAGTTATAGCTTTGCTACACCAGTTGCTTTTCAGAGCTAGGTAGACAAAATGTCGGGTTCGGACCCAGGTTGCCCGCGTTGGCCTAACCATGTTTTCTACGAAACTTACATGAAAACGGACTAGGATTAGGATCCCCTTAGAAACATACCACGGAAAAAAGCATCAGCTACCCAAGCACCATGGCCATATTAAGTTTTGCGAGCTTTTACAGAACCCGACGAACCCAAAAGTGGGTTCAGGGCCCAATGCACATTTGGGCCTCTTACCTATTAATTTTTCCATGGTTTTTACCACTCTTTAAAGAAAAGTTTTAACTATTCCCATTATTTCAGCCAAAAGTTCATATTGGAGTTAATTATTAGCTTTTTATAACTTTTTATTTTGCTTTCAGAAATAACATTACCGTGAAATGTTATTTTCAAGAGCATTTTTATTTAATTTTAATTATTATTATTATTTAACTGTAAACGAAATTCCGAGAGTCCCAAGTTAAAAGAACCTCAGAGCCACGGCCATGTTGGACGGTCCGTTAAATCTGCCCTGCTTAGATATCTTATAGAGGCTAAGATTTAGCTTTTTTGTAAACGGAAAATATTGCAGCATTGCAGTGCCACTTGTGGTGCGATATGTATTCAAATTGAAACAACATAGTTTTTTTTTTATCATGACGCTTATACATATGAAGTTTTGTGCAGTTATATTCTATATAAGCTAAGATATATCCTTCCCTTAAATAGGGGAAATCGCAGCAATAAAACTCCACATGTTTGTTGATATATTCCAAAATGTAATCAATACCTATTTAAGTCAAGGTTCACCAAATATAAAGTTTGATTAAATTTCATCCATTGATTCCTGAGATACAGAGTCCATGAATTTTAGTAACACACAGACAAATATTGTCTAAAAATGGTCAAATTAAGTTCAGGATATCTTAGAACTTGTAAATCCTTCGGAAATCGGAGATCGAAATATGGCCCTTTGAAGAGCGGTGGGATAGATAGATTTTATACCACCTAATTTTAATTCCCAGCTGTAAAAATTCGCACCGGAAATTGTTATTAAACTTTTATATAACATAAGGGGAAAAATTCATTTATTTTTTTCTCCGAACCTTGCTCATAATTTGATATTAAAAATATCACATTCTGCTTATGTGTTATTTTTAAAAAATTAATATTAAAAAAAGAACGTATAGCGACATAACCTTTTTTTTTTTACTTTCTTCTCCCTCTCTGTAAGAAAGTACTGGATTCGTGAAAACTTTCGAGCTCCAGTTTTCGATGGATTTACACGTTTTGAGATGTCCTGAGTACGATTTGACTGTTTTTAGAAAATGTCTGTTTGTGTGTGATGGGCATCACAAATTTTGTGGACGTTGTATCTCACGAACCAATGGACGAAATTTAACCAAACTTGGTATTTAGTTGAACCCTGACCTGAGCCGGTGCTTATTATATTTGGGGATGAATCGCTCAGCAGGTGGCGCTGCGATTCCATTTTTCTTTCTTTCTTTCTTTCTTTTTTTTTTTAACATCTCAGTATAGGACAAAAATTCTTATAAATGCACATAATGAGAGTTATTTTTAACGTGTGATTCTAAAATTAATATGAATTATTGATAATAGTATTAGTAAACTAGGAAAAAATGTTTGTGCATGTAGGAGTATCGCTTCCCTCCCCCACCCCCCTTGGGGGAAAGTACCCCCGAGGGGTATAAGTTTTCAATATTGGTATATTTCGAAATAACTCTTCAATAGATCTGTAATAGTTTAAAAGAAAGTTATTGGCTCTTTTTCATTTTTAACGAGGGGGAAAAAAAAAAAAAAAAACCTTCTGATATTGGCACAAAATTGACTTTCTTTCGACATTTAGTGTTATAATTCTGTTTCTGTGAGATGAAAGTCGTCTGCATTTATCATGGAAAATAATTTTTATAAATAACAATTTAATAAATAATTTGTACTGCATTATTTTGTGTAAGATTATATAGAATAAATTCTTGTGGTGCCCAGCCCACAACATACTAGTTAAAGTATGTCCCCGTAAAACTGAAAATTGTACTGAATTAATATCAATCTAGCTTATGTCGCATCTCGTATTTCAATTCTTTCTTCTATGAAAAACACCTTTTGGAACTGAGAGTTGAATTAAACCGATTTGAAAACTGATTGATTGATTTGAACGAATTATTCTAAATATCTAGTGATTTTTGCTAGTTTGGCTTCAAATGTACCAAACTGGTGATTACATCGGTTTGACAAAATACGATAATTTTCCCGTAAAAGATATTAAAAGTGTTACTTAACATTTTGAAACTAACGGATAAAATGTTTCATCTAACCGAGCTAAAATGTTTCAGTTTGAACCAAAAGGCGTATCTAATATTTATCTTTGCACTCTATCGGAATCCTTTGTTGTTGTTTGGATTATCAGCATTCCACCGTTGGCACAATTGTTAAATTTTAAGTTTCGCTTAAAATTGTATTTTCTTATTAATATATATATGTATATATATTATTTTTTCCCCCGAATAATTAAAAGCAACTATAAAACATAACATTTTAAAAAAGTTAGTAAAAGTTTTTGTAATTTATTTTAAGAGATTATACTTCTACTAGCTAGACTTCGTCCGCCCTAGGCGAATTCTCCAGTGGTTGACATTTTCAGATTTAATTTTTCTTTCCTATTTAGCTCTCATGTCAGTTTAAATCATTTCGATTTCACAAAGATTTTCGTAATAAAATAACTTTTTTTAAAAAATCATAAATGCATTGTAATATTTTTTGTCAACCCCCCCCCTTCAAAAAAAAAAAAAACTAGTATGTTGTGGCCACCACAAGACTTTCTTCTATATTTCCCTATACAAATTCACTCAGTAACAATATTTAAAAAAAAAAAAACATGCACAAAAATTTTTTCCTAATTAACTACTACTATTATCAATAATTCATATTAATTTTACAATCACAGGTTAAGAATAACTCTCATTATGTGCATTTATACGAAATTTTGTCCTATATTGCCATGTGAAAAATTTAGAAAAAATACGATGACAGCGCCACCTGTTGAGCGATTGATCCCCGAATCTAATCAGCACCATTTTATGTCAGGGGCTAACTAAATACCAAGTTTGGTTAAATTTCGTAAAAAAAAAAATCGATAACTTTGTTTTAAATTATCACAGATTTATAGTTCAACCATTCGTTTTAAAGGTATTGAAAAGACCTTTTGAAAATTTACTCCCCTCGAGGGGGGACTTCCCCCCCCCCCCAGGGGGGGGGTGGCGAGGCTCCTGCACATACAAAAAATTTTTCCCAGTTGACTATCTCTATTATAAATAATTCTTGTAAATTTCATAATGATTACCAAAAAATAATTCTCTTTATGCACATTTATTCAAAATTTTGTCCTATATCACCATGTTAAAAATTTAAAAAAAGCGGGATGGCAACGCAACCTGTAAAACAATTTTTACCAAAAGTTGATAGGCACTAATTTATATCAAGATGCAACTACATACCAATTTGTATGAAATTCTGTGCAGTAGTTCCAGAGATACAGTTGCCACAAAATTTTGTCACACACAGACAGACAGACATTTTCTAAAAATGGTCAAATCGTGTTCTACAGCTCTCAAAGCGTGTAAATCCATCAAAAACCCGAGGTCGAAAATTTTTACGAATCCAATACTTTCTTCTATTGAATATAGAAGAAAGTAAAAAAAAAAGATATATATATACACTAATGAATTGCTTATGTGCATGTGACTGTTAATCATAACTTTTTTGCATAAAAAAGGAGTGATCTAAAATTACACACACACACACACACACACACACACACACACACACACACAAAAAAAAAAAAAGTGAAAAATCCATCCAACGCAGAAATGATTTTTGATTTTGTTCTTGAGTTTAATTTTTTTTTCAAAATCAATGAAAAATGACTTCTAAATAAAGACTTGTTACTGTAGAAACGTCAGTGCATGGAGGCCTTCCTGTTTACTTGAGACTGAAAAAGTTTCTGGGTTCAGTGTGTCTGTCTGCACCACAATAGCCGATTCAGCCGAAAATTAACCCAACTGACCTGCAGATTGGTACACGTTAACATGCCACACAGAATTAACTGTAGAATTTTGGGTTTATGTGGTTTATATATTCTATTTGAGGTTTGTGTATCGGGACGCACCAAAATTTTACTTATCATTACAGCCTATGGAGAGAGCTGTCACACACAGACAAACTCTTTTATCAGTATAGAAACCAGTTATTTTTATTTTTTCTTATTTTTTCTTTACCCTGTTCTAATGTGGACTCCGGTTAAAGTCCTATGGAGATCTAGTAATCTTGATCCGCACGACTCATATATTATAAAGTAATATTAAATTTATGTTACAAGATACTAAATTAAAATTCGAGTAATCAAAATAGTCATTGAACAAATCTTTTAAAGCCTTAAATATTATGTAAAAAATGTCAAGTATATATGTCTAGTTAAAACAATACTTCAGGTTACAATATAACAAAATTTTAAATGTATATTAAAACTTATTTTTAAAAAATCCACTGTTCCAAATCTTTGACAGTATAAAAAAGTAAAGTAAGGAAGCAAATATACATTGGAAGACAAATAATTTTCGCTTATAAAGTTTTCAACGTTAAAAATTATTAACGCAATTATAATTAAAACTCATGTTATAAGTTATATTTCATTGAATTACTGTGCAGAAAGAGAATAACATCCAATATATGCATTCAAAAGTTTAAATTCATTAAAGAAGAAGGATAATTATAAGATAAAAAAACTTTTTATAAACCATGTTTTTAAATTTTCTGTTGAATGATAGCTGTAGAAATACATTAGCACTTTATCAATGCGTATAAAATTTTTTAAAGTGATAATGACGTCAATTTCTGTGAGATGCATAATTTAACTTTTAAATTTTTTAACGTTCACGTTTAATTAAATGTATTTATTTTTATGTCAAAAGAAAATAAACTCTTTTTTTTTTTTTTTTTTTTTTTTTGCAACAATTAAATTATAGCTAGTATTTCAATGGCTATTTTTATAGCTATTGGGAGGTTATTATTTTCATATTTTAATTAATTAAAAGAAACCTAATCAAAAATTCGAAAATCGGACTTCCAAGTATTGTGTTGTCACCGGGTTCTGAGCTACTGTGAAAGTTTCAAATGTCTAGCTAGTAGGGAAGTTAGTTAAAATTCGATTGCAAGATTTGTACCGGGCAAACAAACAAACAAGAACAGAAGTTAATAAAAACATGGTAACATGGTAAAAAAAAAAGAAGGGGAGGGAGGAAAAATCATGTGGTTCGCATAGTTTATTAATACTTTCCAACTGTACGCACTCCTTGCACCGTTTAACCTTTAGTGTACTTTGTCTTCGTAATCGTACAACAGACAGACAGCGAGACTAACTGAATTCATAATAACTCTTAAACATTGTTGAAAAGTGTTAAAATGCCTAAATACAAACGTAAATGCAATTCCAGCAATTTTCAGTTGTAGCTTTGCATATATCTGAATGTTTTAGTGTAGCCCTGTAAACCTTAATGCTAAACATACCATATTCTATAGTACAGAAAACACTTTTTTAGCATGTGAGCAATAAGTGTCAATTTCATTATAACATGTACAAAGTTTTTAAAAAATTATTTATAAAAAATATCTTCATGAAACCCAATGCATTGGTGTTCTCGGGTGTCTTTGTACAGAAACCATTTATGCTGTTTATACCATTTTAAATAGGGAACTGGCCATTTGAAAATCATATATCATTTTTAAGAAATCCTGAACATATCAACGCACGGACTCATGGAACATATAGACAGACGGACAGAAAGATAGACATATGGATTAATTTAAATCAAAATCACTCTTAAACATTGTCAGAAAATGTTAGAAACGTTTAATAAAACTAAAAGGCATTTCCAGCAATTTCTATTTTTAGCCCATAATGTATCTGAATATTTTTGTGTGACCCTGTAACTCTTAATTTAATGCGAATCATATTATATTTTATCGAAAACATATTTTTCTGCATATGAATTATAAATGTCAATTTCATTATATTCGTATAAAAAGGAAATTATTTAATAGAAATACCTCTCATAGAACGCAATACTTTCGAATTCTTTTGAGTGTCCCTGTACATAAATCAGTGATGGTATTTGCCCCTATTTTCAATTGGGAATATCCCATAATGAAATTGAATAACCTACATCAGTTTCAAGGAATTCCATGAATATTTATGGGAGTAGGTGTGCGGGTAGAGAGACAAATCAAAGTTATAAATATTTTTACTTTCTTTTTTATTCAATACAAGAAAATATTGGTTTAGTAAAAATTTTCGACCTTAAGTTTTCGATGGATTTACACGTTTTGAGAGGTCCAGAACACGACGTGACAATTTTTGGAAAATGTTTGTCTGTGAGTGTGTATTTTACAAAATTTTGTGGCAACTGTATCACAGGAACTACTGCACAGAATTTCATACAAATTGATATGTAGATGTACGTTGACATAAAGTAGTGCCTGTCAACTTTTGGTAAAAATCGTCCAACAGGTCCATTGCCATCCCGCTTTTTCTAAATTTTTGACATGGCAATATAAGACAAACTTTCGTATAAATGTGCATAAAGAGAATTATTAAAAAAAAAAAAATCATTAGGAAATTGAAAAGAATTATTTGTAATAGTCAACTGGGAAAGAAAAAATTATGTATGTAGGTTGCATTGTTTTAATCCCGCGAGGACGCCTCCCCATCCCCTCCCCCAATCCCGAGGGGGGGGGCAATTTTTCATTATGGGTATCTTTCAAAAGAGCTCGTTAATACCTTTAAAACGAATGGTTGAACCATCGATCTGTGACAATTTAAAATAAAGTTATCGATTTTTTCATAAAAAAAAAAAGTTATACAGAGAATAAAATTGACTTTCTTTGGATATTTCATATTCAGTATTATACTTCTATAGAATAAAAATGATCTGCATTCGTCAGAGGAGATAATTTTAATAAATTATTTTTTTTGAGGTGAATTTGTATGGGAAAATGTAGTAGAAAGTAATGTAGTGGCCACAACATATTAGTTCAACTTTGTTGGAAAGTTTTAAAATCAGCATAAAAAGTTCTTTGAAGAAAATATTTTGTGGATAAACCCGCAGGTCAAAAATTAATGCAAATCCGACCCGCAAAGCCAGTAGTCGACCTGATGACTCTAGTCCATTCTCGATTCATATTTAATCAGAGGGTGTAAACTTAGATTACTTTGTTGCTATAAATATCTGGAAGGAGGGAAGGAAATCTCATCTAAAGAGTTGACGAACAAACACAAATGTTAGAAAAGCTATATCTTCTTTCATCTCGAAAAAAGCATTTTTTTTTTTTTTTTTTCCTTTTTTGCCTGTCATAATTATGTGAATGTAATCAAGATTATTTTTACACGATACATTAACTCAGTTTTAAACAAGTGTAGAGTTAGTTTTATAAAAACTTAGACCTGGAATTAAAATATGATTTTTCTGTATGATCTGCACTGTAAAAAATGAACATGCTAGATTACATCACAATGTGCGGGTAAAAAAATCGCCAACACCATGTGCGTTAAATTTCAAGTGTGATGTAAATAAATGCGTGCTTGAATTTTCAAAGAGGCTGTTTTAATTTTACAACACGCTGTGTTGTATTTATTTTTTTCATTCAAAAAAAAAAAAAAAAAAAAGGAGTGGGGGGGGGGGTTACTATATTTGTTTTCTTTTTTATTTATTTATCTTAATCTGTATGTGTTTTAATCTTTATTTAAGTTATTTTGTTTTAATTTTTTATTTATTTCACCTTTTTTTATTCTGTCAATATAAGTCGGAAAGGTTACGAATTTTTACATGAAATATAATACCTTTAAAACTTTCAATAAATTCTATTTTATGAATGAATATTAGAATTATAATACAGTAACGACTTCGTTTAAAAAAAAATATTTAACCATTTAAATAATAATAATAAAAAAGTGTTTTATTAACAAATTATATTGCTATTACTATTAATAATAATAATAATGCATACATTTTTAATTCACTAAAGAAATATTAAACTAGTATGTTGTGGCCACCACATGACTTTCTTCTATCTTTTCCTATACAAATTCACTCAGCAACAATAATAATATTAAAAAAAAAAAAAAAAAAAAAAGTGGGACTTTGACAAAATTTTGGGTAAAATATGAAAATTATTCTAAGTTTGTCAAAACACGGAAACCGTGGGACTTTGACAAAATTAGGGGAAAAAAGCAAAAATTGGTTTAAGTTTGTCAGAACACGGAAACCGTGGGAGTTTGATAGATTTAAGGGGAGAGGAAAAAAAAAAAAGATGGGACTTTAACAGATTTTCACATTTTACCCAAAATTTTGTCAAAGTCCCACTTTTTTTTTCCCTCTCCCCTTAATTCCATCAAACTCTCACGGTTTCCGTGTTCTGACAAACTTAAACAAATTTTTGCGTTTTCCCCCCAATTTTGTCAAAGTCCCACGGTTTCCGTGTTTTGACAAATTTAGAATAATTTTCACATTTTACCCAAAATTTTGTCAAAGTTTGTCAAAACACGGAAACCGTGGAACTTTGACAAATTTGAGGAAAAATGCAAAAATATGTTAAAGTTTGTCAAGACACGGAAACCGTAGGACTTTGACAAAATTAGGGGAAAAAAGCAAAAATTAGTTTAAGTTTGTCAGAACACGGAAACCGTGGGAGTTTGATAAAATTAAGGGGAGAGAAAAAAAAAAAAAAAAAAAGATTTTTTTTCTAAGTTTTTTTTTCGTAAAAAGTAAAAAAAATCGATAACTTTGTTTTAAATTATCACAGATTTATAGTTCAACCATTCGTTTTAAAGGTACTGACGAGACCTTTCGAAAGATACCCATCTTGAAAATTTTTGCCTTTATCACCCTGTTGAAAATTTAGAAAAAGCGGGATGGCAACGCAACCTGTAAGACGATTTTTACCAAAAGTTGATAGGCACTAATTTATGTCAAGGTGCAACTACATACCAATTTGTATGAAATTCTGTGCAGTAGTTCCAGAGATACAGTTGCCACAAAATTTTGTCACACACACACACACAGACAGACAGACAGACAGACAGACAGACAGACATTTTCTAAAAATGGTAAAATCGTGTTCTACATCTCTCAAAACGTGTAAATCCATCAAAAACCCGAAATCGAAAATTTTTACGAATCCAATACTTTCTTCTATTGAAGATAGAAGAAAGTAAAAATTAGTCAAATCAGAAGCATTATATTTAATAAGTACATCAAATAATTAAAACTTTTAATTAATATTTTTTAGAACGCATGAAAATTAAAATGACCGTTTTCCAATGCTTTATTAAACTACATTTTGTAGCATACATATATCCGTACAATTTTAGCAAATATATTAATTTTACAAAATAAACAAGAAATAAAAACTTTATCAATACATTCTACGTAACAAATTACAACGGAATTATCAGAAAAAGCGAACAAAATTTAAAAAATAAAATATAATCATAATACATACAATTTATAAAGGAAACTTGAAAGAAACAAAACAAAAAAGTAATGAAATACTAAAAAACGTACAAAAATTTCATATTAAATATTTATTAAATAATGTTCTATTTTAAATGCCATAATATTTTTCAGAATTAAAAACTAATACATCATTTTTCATCATCAATAAGTAATAGTAATTTAAATCATTTTTAAAATAAATTAGTCTGAAAATGTTGGAGTTTAATAGTTTTATTTCGAGAGGAAATAATTATTGCGTTGGAAATTTTAATGCGCATAATTCAAAATGCAGTTTCATGAGACAGAGCTTTTAAGATTAGATTTCATTAATAAAACGCAGGCCCTTATCAAACTTATATTGACAGAATTAAAAAAGAGAAGAAATAAAATCAAAATTAAAACAATTATAACTTACTTGTTACTTTAAGTTTTGTGTTGGTCATAATATGAATCCTAATCGTGGCTTCGTTCCTCCATTTTTTGCGTTTTCCGTTTATGATAGCAAAAGGCGTGGCGTAACATAACAAACATTTAAAAGTTTTAGTTCATGTTTGAAGGTCATTGGTGTATCTGTGTCACATGACTCTTTGACGCCATAGTGAATGTAAAAATACAGCACGTTTTGCTTGAAAATTTTTTACAGCACGAATGCGTGATTTTATCACATCACAAGATGAGGGATATTCGTTGTAATTTTACAACATTTTTTTACAGTGTGTACTTTTCAGTTAGAAGAACGCTAGCTCGCTAATTATTAAATATCAACGCAGCACTGGTCTTGAAATTAATTAAATGTTACTTTTCTCTAAAATCTCTAATTTTCAACCAAATTTAGCGATTTTTAGATTGGAAAACATATTTTACTAATGTTAGCCAATTCACTTTCTGGTTTTGTTTGGCGCAGTATGTTCTTTCTTTGATCTTACGCCATTAAAAAATCACCCAACCGACCACTTTCTGGTGAAAAAAAAAAAAAGTTGGCATTTTTTATTTACAGTCAAAATTATGAGGTATTTTTACTTTCCGAACATACATACTTAAGGAATGTGTTGTAAACATGTCAAAAATCTGATTTTAAGATTTTGATGTTTCTATACGTTTTGATGGCCCTGAGTTTATTTTTACGAAGATGTATGTACGTGTGTGAGTGAACACGATAGCGCCTAAACGTTTTGTTCGAATAAGCTAAAAGTTCGTACGTATGTTACAGGTCCTATAACACAAACCCTATTGATTTTGGTTAATTTACACTTAGTTTTTTTACAGGGACACAAAGAAAAATTCTTTATCATGTCTTAAGGGCCCAAATTTTGTAAAGTACAATAACCAGGGCGCGACTTAGACTACATGGAGCCCCGGGGCAAGCTTATTCTGAGGAGCCCCCTTGCACTGGCATAAGAGGTCTTTAGGTTGCAAAATTTCTGCTTATGCTCGTTGGGGGGGGGGGGGGGGCAGGGCAACTCCCCCGCGTGCCCTGGCGTTAGTCAGGGCCTGGCAATAGCTTCCAAACACCTTATTCGTCTGAGATGAAAATTTATACACATGTTATAAGTCATCATCACACGAACTGTATAGATTTTGGTGACTCTAGCACTTATAGATTTATACAAGGACACAAACAAAAATTCTTTATCATTGTGGCCTATAGACTCAAATTATTTAAAGTGTGATAGCGCCTAAATGCCTTATTCAATTAAAACAAAATTATTGCTAAAAAGCTTTTAAAATTCACAAAGTTAATGATTATTGGAAAGCGACATAGATAAATAATTTAAATCTTAATAATTAAAACCGTTTAGTTTGTAGAATTCAATTTCTGAATTATGACTTTCTGAACGAGCTCTAATTAAACAAAACGTGGATGGAACATGGATGTAAATTTGATGAAAACACCGCTGAAAGTTTAATTAATTGAAAGCTTAAAAGTATAATTAAAAGTCTACAAAGATTCGAGCATACAACTTTTTAAACACACGGTTTAGGCAAAATGAAACCTTTTTTGGCAAACCTGTTAAGTTTTTTTCTTCTTCTTTCGAAAAATGGAGTAGAATAATTATAACATATGAATACAATTTATAGATAGAAAAGCATATTTTAAATTTTTTTTCCCACATCATATTTAGTGCTTGTGATTGGTTGGTTGTAGGATTTAAGGCCGATTGACTCCTGATGTGTCCTAGGCCTAGAGGGGGAATGCCCTCCGTGGGGGTCTTTTTAAGGGGTCCTAGCCCGTATTTACGCAAGTTTCGGAGGAAACCACGGAAAACTCCGAACGGCTAGGTCGATGAGCGCGACCTGGGATCGAACCCGGCACCTCCCATCTACCAGCTTTGAGCGCAGAACTGCTCGGCCGCTGGTGGGCTAGTGCTTGTGAGTTTAAAACTTGGTCAAAATGTATTATGAATAGTAAATTTATATTTTTGAATTTTTATCGAATTTTTTTGCAAGATTTAGCGACTTCGTTAGATGTAAGTCCAACTGTAGTTTTGAATATTATATATGTATATATTCATAATGTCATTCATATACATCTGATCTGTGATATACTACTTTTATGAATTGCGTTTATTAGAATTTTATAAAAATTCACAGTTAGTTGCACCTGTGACTGTAACTTTTGCTGCATATCATTTAACCAGTGACGCTGCCATGCTGTACTTTCCTTTATTTACGGAAAGTCGAGATCTCAGCTTCTGTTGTGCATAATTGCACAAAATTTAATACATGAAAAGGGTCATGAAAAACTGCGCTGATTTATTTTGCGTGCGTAATCGCTTATAGGTGGCGCTATTCTGTTGTAATTTTTTTCGTTTACCAGAAGACTATATCTGAGCTTCTATAGCGAATAAGTGTACCAAATTTGATATGCCAGTTGTTCAGTATACTATATATATAAAAAAATAAAATAATAAAATGGTAACTTAATTTAAGTGTATACCGGTCGACAGGTAGCACAGATATTACTTACCTTCCGCGATTTTAATATGGGTATATTTTAGCATATCTGTTGATTAAATTGCACCAAACTGCATGCATAAAATTTTTATTCTGAGAAGTTATGTTGATTTTATAATTTTTATTCTGAGATAAAATTTTTATTCTGACAATCTCTCTCTCTCTCTCTCTCTCAGAGATCTCTTTTGCTACTGTACTTTTGTAAAACTTAATGTTTCTCTCGTAATTGTTATTTAAAATCACTTTATATTTGCATAAAATTATGAAAGATAAAGGCAATTTAAATGAATTTTGAAAGGTCTAAGGGAGGATCATGTCCCTCTTCCTCTGTCATTGTCTATAGCACCCGACGCCTATTGGTCGTGTACTCGTTAATTTGGCCTCCCCGAAGAGGTAATTAAATTTATGCACAAATTCAAGTATTCTGTCATTTTCTCATGCAAAGAAATAGACTGCTCTTTCTCTTAATTTTTGGTTTCGCGTGTTGACTATTTATGATTTCAGTTGTTTCTTATTTCCGCACCCATCCATTGACCTTCTAATCACGTTCAATCGATGTAAGTTTCTCCAAATTTTTCACGAAAAAAGACTGATCGTTTATTGTATTCAGATGATGTGGGTCCCTAAGACAAAAGGCAGGAAGTGTGTAGCGATTTAAAGTGTCTTTTAAAAGGAAATGCGCAGTCTTCTGCCAGTCTGACCTTCGCGATAGCCGTTGATTGCTTCGAGGAACCCGGCATACTTTTTTCCCGCCGAAGGAAATCATCATGTTAGTCTTCTTTACTTCTCACTTCTCATACTTAATTTATTCCTATTATGTTGTATTAAGTTATATGAAAAACAGTATCATGGTAAATATGTACTTTAGTCTAGTCAATATCATAGCAACCAACTATTCCGACTTTTGAATACCTGTAATTTTTTTATGGTATTTTTCACCTACTCATCGAAAACTGCTACTAAAACTTATAAATTATATACAGGGTGTTCCAAAAGTCCCACACCCCTCCCTCCTAACTCGAAAATGAGTTGGAATTGTGAAAAATGGCGAAACACGTATTCAGTGATTCAAGAAGGATCTCTTTTGGTGAAAAAAGTTTGGGGCTAGGGGGGCTGCTAGGGGAGGGCAACTTAAAAATTTCAAATGGGAAGGTATGTCTTGTGATACATCCTTGGAAACGTCTCTTCAAAACAATGAATTTGATATAAATAGTTTCGCCCTACGGCGATTATTAAAGGAGATACTTGAGTTTTTAGACTTTTGAAATGGGATTTTATACTTATGTATGCTCTTTAATAAAGATTGCAGGACAAAACTATTTATATCAAATTCATTGTCTTGAAGAGACGTTTCCAGGGATGTATCATAAGACATACTTTGCCCAAAAAAGTTTGGGCCCGGACAAGGGGGTGCTAGGAGTGCCGCTAGGGAGGGCAACTTTAAAATTTCAAACAGGAGTGTATGTCTTGTGATACATCCCAGGAAACGTCTCTTCAAAACAATGATTTTTATTTAAATAGTTTTGTCCTGCAATGATTATTAAAGGGTATACATAAGTATAAAACCCACATTTCAAAAGTCTAAAAACTAATATATTTCCTTTAATAATCATCGTAGGGCGAAACTATTTATATAAAATTCATTGTTTTGAAGAGACGTTTCCAGGGATGTATCACAAGATATACCTTCCCATTTGAAATTTTAAAGTTGCCCTCCCTAGCAGCCCCCCTAGGCCCAAACTTAAACACGTTTTTCGTCATTTTTCACAATTCCGACTCATTTTCGAGTTGGGGGGGGGAATTTTGGAACACCCTGTATATATATAATACTAATATTAAAAAATCGGAATGGTTTGCAACTGTTTAATTAATATCCAGAACAGGATGTAACCATAATTCAGACGTCCCCACCCCACCCCATCCCAATTTTATTCCCCATTTTCATTAAGTTTTTATGAGCAATATTAAGATATTATTCATTCCTCAATTTATTTGCAATGCATCTATATTTTGCTTTGCTAAAATCTTTGGATATTTCACCGGTTGCGTCTTCTTGACTTTACTTTACCTTTGTTAAAAACGCTAATGTGAATGTAAGATTACTAACATTAGTAACATCAGGATGATTCAGCGCTTGCAATCAGTATGCCATAGGTAACCTTTCGAATTTTTGAATTAGATTTATCACAGACCAGTAATTTTTAAAAGGAATTTGTCAGATATAATTTTGACCATTATATAATTGTTTAATTATAAAAATATGCTGATATGAAGTCTTCCTTGAAAAATGGGAGATTTGGCATCTATGGTATGCTCTTTTTGTAGTTTATAAACTACTTAAAATTCGTTTATACGATCTTACGCTATCTAGACCTTTGATTTGTTCACTCTGAAAGACTTCTGGGCCGTGCACTGTGTTATTCCAGGAAAATACTTTCAAATAAAAAATATCAAATCCATTTATTGTATTAAATTCGCACTGCTGTTCAAAATTAAGCAGCAACCTGTTCTCTCGTTTTCTTCTTTTGCGCATAACTTTTAAACAAATAAACGTATATGAACATAAACTTTGGATGACATGTTCGTTGTAATATCATTAATCGAATTTTATATAGCTTTAGCATGAGTAATAATTTTTAAACTAATAATTATTCAAATTTTCTCAAAAGTAAGCTTTAGAAATAATGAAACATTTCAACAATTTTAGAGAAGAAAACTTAGTAAAAAATAGTCATAGGATGCAGTCATAGGTGACGGAAAAATAGTCATAGGTGAAGATACACATGCATCCATGTGCTAGATTAAAACCTGTGTTTTTTTCCTGTATTCACTTTTCTGATTCTTCTTTTTTTAGCATATGAATAACTTTTTAAAAATTATACATACAAACATGAGAATTGGTGTTCATTATAAAATTATTTATTGACATTTTTATTATTCTAGTGATGCTCATAGTTTATAAATTAGTAATTATATTTTTTTCAAAAAGTCCGTTGTAAGAGTAAAATAAAAGTGAATACGGAAAGAAAAATCGGGATTTAATTTAATATTTTTGAAGGTATGTACGTCTTCACCTATCTATAATGCAGCCTTAACACCATTTTTAATTAAGTTTTCTTTTCTAAAATTGTTGAAATTTTTTATTTTTTCCAAAGCTTACGTTTGAGAAAAATTGAATAATTATTAGTTTAAAAATTATTACTTATGCCAAAGTTACATAAAATTCGATTAATGACATGCTAACGAATATGCCATCCAAATTTTATGTTCATGTGTTTATTTGTTTAAAAGTTATGTGCAAAAGAAGAAAACGAGAGAACAGGTTGTTACTTTAATATTAAACACCAGTGTACTTACGGATATCAGCACTTTTTGTCAAAGCATCCATAATTACGCTATTTGACAGCTTTCTTTCTTACAAAGTGCAGCCATTTATTCTTGTTCTGTATATTATGTATTTTGAAATTTTAGAAATGGATGTTATGAGAATAATACTTATTTTCAGATAAATACACCCAAATAATTTGGATAGCTTTCTCAAAATCAAGCGGTATATTGAATATTCTTATAATATATAGTTTCATAAATGGAGCTCCACAAGTGGCCAAGAGATTCTGCTTTCGAAGCTGATGGGCGGGAAGTGACAGGTTCGATCCTAGGTCGCACTCGTCGATCTAGCCGTTTGGAGTTTTTCATGGTTTTCTCCAAAACTCGCATAAATACGGTCAAGGACCTTTTTAAAAGAATACCCCCACGGAGGGCATTCCAACCAGGCCAATGACTCATGTGCAGTCAATCGGCCTTAAATCCTACATCACGTAAATAGATGTATTATGTAAATTTGAAATTTTCATTTGGTTATTATTTTGAAGCAAGATTACCTTTATTTCTCTCTGAATATATACGTGCTATTCGGATACAAATACATACAGGTAATTAAAAGAAGCCTCATAGTCATATGCGCAGCTGCAATTGCATTTTAAGCATTATTCTTTACAGGGTGATCTCAAAGATTGTTTTTTAGTAGATGTAGTACTCTTTCTTTGAATTTGCGACCTTCAATTCCACCTTAAATATGCCAGGATACCTGCTAATATCTAATTTTACCTTTAAATTTCCTAAACTCTCTTAAAATATTATGTTAAATATGTAAAAACTTTTATATTTTATAAATAAATATAATTATTATCAACATTATATTATAATATATTACATTATATAAATAAATAAATTAAAATATAATAAAATACATAAATAATAATAATAATAAATAAAGAGCGTGCAATTAAAAAGTAATAATAATAATAACAATTAGAATAAAATTGAGAAAAATCGTGCTAAAGAAATGAAACAGCTTTAAAATAGAACCCCTTGGCGAAATTTGAAACTTGGCACCGAAGTAGCTCGGACGTTTCTCGCCAAGATGTTTACTTACGCAATTGCGACACCCTATTTTAATTCATCATCAAATTGACGACAAAAATATAACCGTCAAGGAGCTCTTATGCTAAAGCTATATATACCAAAGTAATTTTAAGAAATGAATATAGTAACCGATGCTAAAGAATGAAATACGGTTACTGCATGCCTTTATATGAAAGAATATATTAAAATAATTTCTGTCGCACTGTTAAATTGTGTTTACAAAGAATGTACGCAGAATTTGTTTTTTCTTTATTTTGTTACTGGTCCTTTTTTTTATTTTCAGCACAAAATCTTCTTTGAAATATGAGCTCTATCATGTTGTTTACAAGACCGAAATTTCAGGGCTATTCGTCAAGTATTTTTAGCTAGATATTTGATAAATCATTTGCAATTAAATGTGTCCGTTCATTTATGGCAAGGTAATGCTAATGCATTATTAGTAGGATTTGCATCGCTGAATATTTTGATAATAAAATTACCTGTGTGTATGTAAGTTAAAGATTTGCACGGCCACGGGCCCGAAATTTTAGGCCCGGGTCTGTCCTGCCCCGCATGGTGACAGTCGTGGTCCTTTTCCCTGGTATTGTGGTAGCAATCTTGGCTCGTCCCGACGTCAAAATAATAATTAGAAACTAAAGTCGAAATATGTCTTCTATAGATTTTACCAGTTTCGTCCGTCTTGTTTATATTTTTCACTACAAACATGGGAGATATTTCATAATTTACGAGTGATGCGAGATTTTATTGGTGTTAGTTTCAGGTGTAATATTGATTAATTGGAAATCATGAATTGTAGTCAAAAATTATATATTTATATATGTATTAATGTAATAATGTAACTATATATATATAGATAGATAGATATGCATTATTAAGAACGACTGGAAATTAAAGTAGTAGAATGAATTTTTTTTTTTTTTTTTTTTTTTTTTTTTTTTCTATGTTGTCGGGTAGGATGGAAAAGTATTACTTAATTCATAGAAAGAACACATTTTTTTTCTGTACTAACGAAAATCTAGGCAGATCCCAGAATATGACGCATAAATGAATATGGTTAAGAATAACATTTCTAACCTCAGTATCATTTAATTTAATCAGAATGAATTATTCTTAATCATTTGGAACAAAAACTAATTTGAATTGTATGAAGAAAGAAGAAGAATTATATTATTCGAAGACGCTGAATTTAATTACGAGCGGGACGGGAAAGCGAGCAAGAGAATGAAATAAAGAAGGTGGCGGATTTTATTTAATGGTAAACAAAAATATACTTAATATTTCCACTCCCCCCCCCCCCCAAAAAAAAAAAAAAAAAAAAAAAAAAAAAAAAAAATCATAAATAATTAAATATATATATATATAACATTTGTATTGTTTTTTACACAGAAATGACTTTGTTTTAAAATATTAGTTTAAATTTTGTTAAGACACTTTTAAACATTAATCTCGGCGATGTTTATTAATATAAATTTAAGCCTGAAAGATTTTTTGTTACAACTTTTAAGTTGGTTAAGAATATTCTGGAATTTGTGTTATGCTTGAAAAAATTCATGCTGTGCCGAAATATTTGAGAGCGATACTATTGTCGACCTCTCTCATGGACTTTCCAATCGCTTTCAATCGGAGGCCTCGGTTAGGGTTGACCTGCAGCCCCTTTTCAGGTAGAGAGAGACCCTTCCACTTCCGTTCTTATTTTATTGCCAGTATTTTCATAAAAACATAGTGAAGCATAGATGCTATATGAATTAAATATCTTCGTTCTTGTTATTAAAAGAGAATGCAGATTTTTGAGTTGTCAATTTGCGTTTTCCGTGTGCATTAAAGAGCCGTGAATCAGTCATAATCATATGTGTTATAATGAATCTGAATTTATCTTAAGGGGACAGCCTACTTTCAGCCTACTTTAAAAATGTGAAAATGAAGAAATTTTTGATCAACTTTCAGAATTTTTTGAAAAAGAATGAATGCGTGTACAAACTTTTTTTTTTTTTTTTTTTAACTAGTAGGACATTATTTCTATTGATTAAAAATATTATTTTGGTTTGCTTTAAAATAGAAAATTATTTTTATTGCAGATTATTTAAAAAAAAATTCAAGGATGCTTTCTCACTGCGTGCAAGATATCTCAATTACAATTTCCTTTATCGTTATAATTTTTACATTAAATGAAGCAAAACATTCAAGTTAAGAATCTGAACTAAAAGGTTTTAATTATTTTAAGAATATGAAATTTAATTAATAATTAAATTTGAAAGATGAAATTACCATTAAAATTTTTATATTTCCACAATCATATTTTTTTTTTTTTTTTTTTTTTACTAGGGGGCTCTGCCCCCTGCTCGCTCCGCTCACCAACCCCCGAGGAAGGCTTTCCCTCACCCCGACTTGCTTCGCTCATTAACCCCTGCTGGATTTTGCCCGACTATTCGCAACTTTGCCTTTCATTGAATTGGAATATTAATAATACATAACACAAGAGAAAAGTTGAACAATATTATAGAAATCCACCATATATGGTATCACATTGAAATACACAATATTTAATATTATATCGTTTAAAATATATGAAAAATCTGTCTTAACGTTCGACAGTTTAATAACAATTTGCCATTATTTTGAGAGAAAACATATGTTAAACAGCTAGACACACAAAATAAACAACGATAACACCAATTGTTTAGAACCGAGAGAAATTCTTATCTAAACGATTTAGCGCTACAGCTTTGGTATACGATCCACTTGTTAAATTTTTGTCACTGTTGGACGATGAATTTTTCGGGTATTATTGCTTGATTAAAGAAATTATGAACTTATTTTTTCTAATGCCTATATTTTTCACTATTGAATTTTTTTTAGTTAATTTAGGGCAATATGTAACACTCTACATTTATTTCTAATGTACAACAAGGTTTAAAATGGTGCTTATAGCAGTAAACATGCAACTTTTTAAAGTGCATTTTTCCTAGAATATGATTTAGTCAGATCTATTGAAATTAAATATCTTATGTGATTATTGCAATTATTTTAAACATTTCATTAGTAGTAGTAGGACAGGACAATCTTTCAGATAGCGATTTTGCATTGTCGCCATGAATGTGTCAAGATGCCCGTCAATATCTGATTTTACCATTTCTTAAACTACATTAAATACTAAGTTAAATCGGGGGGGGGGGGGGGATCACACTTTTCGAAACCTACTGATTAGTGAAAAATTCATCCTTGATTATATTGTAAAAACGAATTTCCGATTTGGAGTATTCAACATAGACTATCACCATTCATAAATTGGATGGCTTTTGAATGTTTGTTGACAATATTTTCTGAATAAATATTCATGATGGCTCCTGAATACTTGTTGGCGATATATTCTGAATAATTATTATCGTTGGCGATATCTACTGGTATATATTGAACAAGACATCTTAATAGTTGTTGGCGATATCTCCTGAACTTGTGTTAATGATTGGCTTCTAAATATTTGTTGGCTACAACTTCTAGATGTGTACTGGTTACACCTTGATTTTTTTACATATATATTATATAATATTGAATTTAGAAAGTAAAAAATGCGTGTGGAGAATGAAATATAATGATATTGGATAATATAATTTAATTTAATTTAATTTATAGAGACATCAAAGGCACAGGAAAAACTACTTTAGCCATTTTCTTTCTAATAGTACGGATAATATTTTACCTGGAGATATTTTGTATATTTAGCTCAAATAAAAAATGTTCTTCTTTTTTTCTCTCTTGAATTAAGTTAAAAAATATTTAGGCTCAGATGCTGTATCATCCACAGAGTCGCCAAGTTCGTTTTTCACCGCCAAGCGAAGCGATTTTTCGCCAAATGTGGCGCGTTTTTAATTGTGGCAACCCCTGTGTTTCTCCCAATAGGGTTACCGTTCCGGATTCATTTGCTGCTTAGATTTTGTGCTAGTTACACGTACTTTTTTTAGCGGATTTTTTCCACGTGGTTGACGGTATTGGTCAGGTTGTATTACTCTGTTTTATTTTATTGTGTTTATTGTTGTATGTTTTATTGAGTATTATTCTGTATCATGGCTTTATCGAAATGTAATGAGGATGTTCAAAAAAATGTATCGAAATGTATTCAGGATCTTCAACAAAAATTTAGTGCTTTTCCGGGATTTAAGTTTTCATCTGCTAGGCCTACATTTGGTAAGGAAGGGGTGGGAAATAGGTTTTTTTTTTTTTTTTTTTTATAAGCTAGTGGAAAACCACGACTTGTTTTTGGCTTTTTTGAAAGAGAGTAAGTTGTTAAAAGTACCTCTTTGCGGTAAATGTAAATGTAAAGGAAAATTGTAAATTTTTTTTTGATTAAAATTCATGTTAAAATTCACAGATGCGATAATTTTTATTTAATATTCCTTAATTTTTTATTTAATGTTTTCAAATGACATGTTAAGATATTATTAAATAATATAACTAGGATGGTGGGGGGGTTCAGGGGGGGGGGAGACCCCCCTGATAAACTAAAGTAATTTGCATAATTATTTAATTTTAATGTTTAAAACAAGGGGGGGGGTTCAGGGGGGTCTTCCCCCCTGAAAAACTAAATTTTGTTTGCTTAAAATTCATATTAATTTTTATTCAATCTTTATTTTATTTTGCAAAGTTTTTTTTTTTAATTTAAATTTCTTTTTTTTTTTTAAATTAATATCGTTTTTCAAAATCGATGTAGTTTTTTATCATCCGTGATTTCCGGAGTTTTTTTTAACCACTTCATAAATTTTAAGAAAAAATAAGGGTTAAAAAATGCAACTGTAATACAAAATATGCGATTTTACTCTTTGTTTTTCGTTTTTTTTTTTTTTTTTTAAAGAATTTCATGATATCTATGCAAATATTAGTTTTTAATATATATATTTGATGGGAAAAAAAAAAAGAAAAAAAAAAACTATAAGTTCGCGTATTTTGTACTACAATTGCATTTTTAAACCATTATTTTTGGTTGAAATTAATGTTGTGGTTAAAAAAAAACACTCCGGTAATCGCGGGTGATAAAAAATGGCGTCGATTTTGGAAAACGGCATTTTGGCGTGATTCCGGCGCCATTTTGAAAAATGGCGCCAAACGGTGGATGATACAGCATCTGTTTGAAATTGAAAATAAATAAATAAATAAATAAATAAATGTGCTAAAGCAATGGAACAGTTTAACCTCTTGGCGAAATTTTAAATTTGGCACCGAAGTAGCTTAGACTTTTCTCGCAAAAATCTTGACATGCATAACTGAGATAGGTAATTTAAGTCATCGTCAAAATAAATGAAAAATTTAAAATCTGGCAGTGAGGTCCTGTATCAGGCGTAACTAAAATATTTTAGCAATGCAGTTACTTCATTCCATTACATGAAAAAATAGACAAAAAAAAAAATATATATAAAAAAAAAAAGTCCTGTTGTATTAAATTAAATTCTGTTTTCTGCAAAGTTTTACATCAATGCTTAAAACACAAAAATAGGTTGTGAATTTTATTATTATTATTATTATTATTGCACTATTTTATAATTTTTCTCGGTACTTACGTATTAACGCCACCGCAGCAGAAGTTGCGCTAATGCGCCAATAAAGAGTAATCTTGTTGTTCGCACACAAGAGACATAGGGGGACAGCGAGACATGTTTTGGAATCTTATTTATCAGAGTGAACATCTATAGTATCTCCCCACAGGCCACAACTGAATTTGGCGATTTATATTTGGCGATTATAACTAAATCATAAATCTAAAAATCATAAATGATAAAATCATAAGCTAAATCGTAAATCATAAGCTAAATCAAATAATCATAAATCCAAAATAAGCAGCATGCAGGCTGCCATATTATATCTCAAAGAGTCCAGAACGACATCGTTATCGTTCAAAACGGCGCCAAAGAAAAATCGCCAAATTCAGTTGTGGGGAGATACTATAGTTGTACCTAGCTGCGGTGGCGTTAATACGTAAGTACCTTTTTCTCAGTATTTAAGGCATGGCTAGAGTTAAAATGGCTATTGTGGTTGCGTAAATGAATTCCTTGGCGAAAAACATACGAGTTTCTTCATTTCTAAATTTTAAAAATAGCTAAATTGGTCATAGTAAAGATCCATCATTTTAAATATATTTTGAGTGAAAAAACTAAATCTTTATATAAAGTAATCTACGTTGTTGTCTCGTAAATTTCATTTAAAAAAATTCTGGGCTTAACTTCTAAATTTATACCAATCGTTGTTTAACATAATTATTATATTCATTACTAAATCTTTTTCGCCTAACGTTAAAATAAAAACTAATAATATAAACTAAACTAATAGTACAAACTTAACTAATAATATAAAATAAAATAAAAATATAAACCAATTTTCATTTCATTTTTATTAAATTTTTACTTAATGTTTTTAAAATATCGGTTATTTTCATGTTTTGCTATTCTAAATAATTTTTTTCTTCTCTCGAGCATCTCAAAGATTCTAATATTTCAATTTTCTTATTTACACCATTGATCACATTTTAATTTTTCTGAGGAAAGTGACGTCAGAGACACAGAAAAAAACGTCATAAGAGAAACTTTTTCCTCCGGTGGCAAATAGAGTACCTTCATAAACCCGACGTTTTTCTTAATAACTTCGTTAATTAAAATGATAGAAATTTCTAAGCAGCTGAAATGCCTTCCTTGAAGCAGTCGGAATACACTGATACCTCTCATGATGCAGAGCACTTTGCCCTCCGCGAGAAGATGCTATCGCAGACAAAAAAAATTAAAGCCAGCGACAGTTACTTTTTTTTAATATATAGAGAAATCTATCGAACAAAACTTCTTATTTTCAGTTCATTTTATTCATTATGTCAAAATGTATGGTTGAGAAAAATTTTAAGCTCCTATCTCAAACATTTTTTAAAATATCATGCGCGCAGTGAGAAAGCACCCTTGAATTTTTAAAGAAATGTCATACTAGTTAACACACATCAGGAAAAAAAAAAAAAAAAAAAATGTTTATACATTCATTTTTTTATCATTGCATATGTATTTACTTTCTTTTAGCCAACCATATATGGTGGAGAAAATATTGTTTTGGGGTCAAATATTCGAAATTGAGGTTTTGCTATATTTACATGTTTTGAGGTCTCCTGAATCCTTAACTCTTGCAAGGGCAAGATAATTTGGCTCATTTAAAATCGACTGCCATCATTTACGAATAATTTTAGACGCCAATAACTAAATTATGCTTTTCCTTTAAGTTATAAAAGTAAAATTTTACATAAAAAAAAAAATTCCCGGGGCGAGTTTTTGCAATTAGGAATTAAAATTAGGTCATCGCCCTTGAAAGGGTTAAATTATATTTTTTGGAAGTTGTATTGTGTATGTATATGAATCTATTATCAGCATAACTCAAAACCAACCCAAATGTAATCAGCACCAGTTTATGTCAGGGACCAACTAAATACCAAATTTGGTTAAATTTCGTTAAAAAAAAAAAAAAAAAAAAAAACTTTTTTTCGTTAAAAGTAAAAAAAAATCGATAACTTTGTTTTAAATTATCACAGATTTATGGTTCAACCATTCGTTTTAAAGGTATTGACGAGACCTTTCGAAAGATACTCATCTTGAAACTTTGCACCCGGGGGACCCCCCCCCCGGTGGGGGAGGAACCGATGCCTCCACATGCACAATTTTTTTTCCCCAGTTAACTATTGCTATTATCAACGAGACCTTTCGAAAGATACCCATCTTGAAAATTTACTTCTCCGGGGGGGGGGGGGGTACCGATGCCCCCACATGCACAAAATTTTTTTCCTAGTTAACTACTACTATTATCAATAATTCATATTAATTTTACAATCACAAGTTTAAAATAACTCTCATTATGCCCATTTATACGAAATTTTGTCCTATACTGCCATGTTAAAAGTTTGCATAAAATGCGCTCACAGCGCCACCTGTTGAGCTATTGATCCCCAAATCTAATCAGCACCAGTTTATGTCAGGGTGCAACTAAATACCAAGTTTGGTTAAATTTCATTCATTGGTTCGTGAGATACAGCGTCCACAAAAAAATGATACAGACAGACATTTTCTAAAAACTATTAATTCGTGTTCTGGACATCCCAAAACGTGTAAATCCATCAAAAAACGGAGGTCGTAAATTTTCACGAATCCAATACTTTCTCTATATTACATATAGAAGAAAGTAAAAAAAAAAGTGGGACTTGCAATTGTAAAATATAAACTAGTATGTTGTGGCCACCACAAGACTTTCTTCTATATTTTCCTATACATAGTCAATCAGTAACAAAAAAAAAAAAAAAAAAAATACGATTTTTTTTTTCTAATTTTTTGGTAAAAGTAATACATATTTAATCAGTAACAATATTTAAAAAAAAAAAATTACGAATTTTTTTTTTTTTTTTTTGTTAAAAGTAAAAAAAACTAGTATGTTGTGGCCACCACAAGACTTTCTTCTATATTTTCCTATACATATTCAATCAGTAACAATATTAAAAAAAAAAAAAAAAAAAGATTTTTTTTTTTTTTTTTTTGTGAAAATTAATACATATTCAATCACTAACAATAATAATAAAAAAAAAAAAAAAATCGATTTTTTTTCTAAGGTTTTTTTTTTTTTTTTTTTTTTTTTTTTGTTAAAAGTAAAAAAAATCGATAACTTTGTTTTAAATTATCACAGATTTATGGTTCAACCATTCGTTTTAAAGGTATTGACGAGATCTTTCGAATGATACCCATCTTCAAAATTTAATCCCCCATGCACAATTTTTTTTTCCTAGTTAACTACTACTATCATCAATAATTCAAATTAATTTTACAATCACAAGTTTAAAATAACTCTCATTATGCCCATTTATACGGAATTTTGTCCTATGCTGCCATGTTAAAAATTTGCATAAAATGCGATTACAGCGCCACCTGTTGAGCTATTGATCCCCAAATCTAATGGGCACCAGTTCATGTCAGGGTGCAACTAAATACCAAGTTTGGTTAAATTTCATTCATATGTTCGTGAGATACAGCGTCCACAAAAAAATGATACAGACACACAGACAGACAGACACACAGACAGACAGACAGACAGACATTTTCTAAAAACTATCAATTCGTGTTCAGGACATCCCAAAACGTGTAGATCCGTCAAAAAACGGAGGTCGAAAATTTTCGCGAATCCAATACTTTCTCTATATTACATATAGAAGAAAGTAAAAATCGATAACTTTGTTTTAAATTATTACAGATTTATAGTTCAACCATTCGTTTTAAAGGTATTGACGAGATCTTTCGAATGATACCCATCTTCAAAATTTACCCCCCCAGGGGGGAAGCGATGCCCCCCATGCACAAATTTTTTTTCCTAGTTACGTACTAGTATTATCAATAATTCATATTAATTTTACAATCACAAGTGCAAAATAACTCTTATGCACATTTATACGAATTTTTGTCCTATACTGCCATGTTAAAAATTTAGATAAAATGCTATCACAGCGCCACCTTTTGAGCTATTGATCCCCAAATATAATCAGCACCAGTTTATGTCAGGGTGCAACTAAATACCAAGTTTGGTAAAATTTCGTTAAAAAAAAAAAAAAAATCCGATTTTTTTTTCTTGCCCCCACATGCACAAAAATTTTTTCCTAGTTAACTACTACTATTATCAACGAGATCTTTCGAAAGATACCCATTGTGAAAATTTAACCCCCCCCTGGGGGGTATTTTCCCCTTAGGGGGGGGGGAAGCGATGCCCCCCATGCACAATTTTTTTTTCCTAGTTACATACTACTATTATCAATAACTCATATTAAGTTTATAATCACAAGTTAAAAATAACTCTCATTATGTACATTTATACGAAATTTTGGCCTATAATGCCGTGTTAAAAATTTAGAAAACATGAGATCACAGCGCCACTTGTCGAGCGATTGATCTTTCGAAAGATACCCATTGTGAAAATTTACCCCCCCCCCTGTGTGGGGGGGGGTTTCCCCCTAGGGGGGAAGCGATGCCCCCCCCATGCACAAATTTTTTTTCCTAGTTACATACTACTAACACAAAAATTCATATTAATTTTACAATCACAAGTTTAAAATAACTATTATTATGCACATTTATACGAATTTTTGTCCTATAACTGCCATGTTAAAAATTTAGATAAAATGCTATCACAGCGCCGCCTGTTGAGCTATTGATCCCCAAATATAATCAGCACCAGTTTATGTCGGGGACCAACTAAATACCAAGTTTGGTAAAATTTCGTTAAAAAAAAAAAAAAAAAAAAAAAAATCCGATTTTTTTTCTAAGTTTTTTTTTTTTGTTAAAAGTAAAAAAAATCGATAACTTTGTTTTAAATTATCACAGATTTATGGTTCAACCATTCGTTTTAAAGGTATTGACGAGACCTTTCGAAAGGTACCCATCTTGAAACTTTGCCCCCCCCCCCCGGGTGGGTACTTGGGGGAACCGATGCCCCACATGCACAAAAATTTTTTCTCAGTTAACTATTACTATTATCAACGAGACCTTTCGAAAGATACCCATCTTGAAAATTTACTTCCCCGGGGGGGTACTTCCCTCCCAGGGGGGGAACCGATGCCCCCACATGCACAAAATTTTTTTCCTAGTTAACTACTACTATTATCAATAATTCATATTAATTTTACAATCACAAGTTTAAAATAACTCTCATTATGCCCATTTATACGGAATTTTGTCCTATGCTGCCATGTTAAAAATTTGCATAAAATGCGATTACAGCGCCACCTGTTGAGCTATTGATCCCCAAATCTAATCAGCACCAGTTCATGTCAGGGTGCAACTAAATACCAAGTTTGGTTAAATTTCATTCGTTGGTTCGTGAGATACAGCGTCCACAAAAAAATGATACAGACAGACAGACATTTTCTAAAAACTATCAATTCGTGTTCAGGACATCCCAAAACGTGTAGATCCGTCAAAAAACGGAGGTTGAAAATTTTTGCGAATCCAATACTTTCTCTATATTACATATAGAAGAAAGTAATAAATAAAACTAGTATGTTGTAGCCACCACAAGACTTTCTTCTATATTTTCCTATATACATATTCAATCAGTAACAATATTTAAAAAAAAAAAAAAAAAAAAAAAAAAAAAAAATTACGATTTTTTTCTTTCTTTTTTCTTTCTTTTTTTTTTTTTTTTTTTTTTGTTAAAAGTAATACATACTCAACCAGTAACAATATTTAAAAAAAAAAAAAAAAAAAAAAAATACGATTTTTTTTCTAAGTTTTTTTTTGTTAAAAGTAAAAAAAATCGATAACTTTGTTTTAAATTATCACAGATTTATAGTTCAACCATTCGTTTTAAAGGTATTGATGAGACCTTTCGAAAGATACCCATCTTGAAAATTTACTCCCCTCGAGGGGGGACTTCCCCCCCAGGGGGGGTGGCGTAGCTCCTACACGTACAAAAAATTTTTCCCAGTTGACTATCTCTATTATAAATAATTATTGTAAATTTCATAATGATTACTAAAAAATAATTCTCTTTAAGCACATTTATACAAAATTTTGTCCTATATCACCATGTTAAAAATTTAGAAAAAGCGGGATGGCAACGCAACCTGTAAGACAATTTTTACCAAAAGTTGATAGGCACTAATTTATGTCAAGGTGCAACTACATACCAATTTGTATGAAATTCTGTGCAGTAGTTCCTGAGATACAGTTGCCACAAAATTTTGTCACACACACACACACACACACACAGACAGACAGACAGACAGACAGACATTTTCTAAAAATAGTCAAATCGTATTCTACAGCTCTCAAAACGTGTAAATCCATCAAAAACCCGAGGTCGAAAATTTTTACGAATCCAATACTTTCTCTATATTACATATAGAAGAAAGTAATAATAATAAAAATCTGAAAATGTTAACAGGGAAACTCTGCTAATGAATAGAGAGGCGATACATAAAAACTTTGCTTGAAAATCTATTGAATACGAAAAATTTTATTAAACAACACTAAATAATTATTTAAATCCAGCTTTTTGTTGCAAAGGGCAAATAAATAGAATTTTGGAATATTCAAAGCACAGTTATTTAATATTTAAAAGATTTACTTACAACTTAATTATAATTTTTTTTTTAGAAATGTAAAAATGAAATTTAAAAATTTTAATTTTAATGAATAATTAACATTTATTTTTATTTATTTATGTATTTTTACTTTCTTCTATATGTAATATAGAGAAAGTATTGGATTCGTAAAAATTTTCGACCTCGGGTTTTTGATGAATTTACACGTTTTGAGAGCTATAGCGACAGACATTTTTAGAAAATGTCTGTCTGTCTGTCTGTCTGTCTCTGTGTGTGTGTGACAAAATTTTGTGGCAACTGTATCTCAAGAACTACTGCATAGAATTTCATACAAATTGGTATGTAGTTGCACCTTGACATGAATTAGTGCCTATCAACTTTTGGTAAAAATTGTCTTACAGGTTGCGTTGCCATCCCGCTTTTTCTAAATTTTTAACATGGTGATATAGGACAAAATTTTGTATAAATGTGCATAAAGAGAATTATTTTTTAGTAATCATTATGAAATTTACAAGAATTATTTATAATAGAGATAGTCGACTGGGAAAAAAAATTTTGTAAGCGTAGGAGCCTCGCCACCCCCCCTGGGGGGGAAGTCCTCCCTCGAGGGGAGTAAATTTTCAAGATGGGTATCTTTCGAAAGGTCTCGTCAATACCTTTTAAAACGAATGGTTGAACTATAAATCTGTGATAATTTAAAACAAAGTTATCGATTTTTTTTACTTTTAACGAAAAAAAAACTTAGAAAAAAAATCTTTTTTTTTTTTTTTTTTTTTTTAACGAAATTTAACCAGACTTGGTATTTAGTTGGCCCCTGACATAAACTGAGGCTGATTAGGTTTGGGGATCAACCGTTCAACAGGTGGCGCTGTGATAGTATTTTTTCTAAATTTTTAACAAGGCAGTATAGGAAAAAATTTCGTATTAATGTACATAATAAGAGTTATTCTTAACCTGTGATTGTGAAATTAATATGAATTATTGATAATAGTAGTAGTTAATTAGGAAAAAAAATTGGGGCATCGCTTCCCCCCCTAGGGGGAAGTACCCCCCTCCCCGGTGGGGTGTAAATTTTCAAGATCGGTATCTTTCGAAAGGTCTCGTCAATACCTTTAAAACGAATAGTTGAACTATAAATATGTGGTAATTTAAAACAAAGTTATCGATTTTTTTTACTTTTAACGAAAAAAAAAGAAAAAAAATCTTTTTTTTTTTTTTTTTTTTTTTTTTTTTAAATATTGGCGTTTTAATAATTTATTCCATGTTACAGCAAATAAAGAAAAAAAAATCGTCAAAACTCTGATAAAACCAGAAAAAACTTGATAAAGCCCAGTAGGCGTTTTTTTATTATTATTATAAGAAAACTTCCTTGGCCCGTTTGCACGTTACGGCATAGGTTTGAAACACATGGATATCAGTCGCATTATGCGTGAAAAGCCGCTTGATAGTGACCGTATGTAACTACAAGATAGAGGCAAATGGAAAAATATCGTTTGCCTTGTACCATACTTCAAACTTCATACAGCAAAAGAACGGCCAACACTAAATTTATGCTTAGGCCCGCGAAGCACATGCATAAGACTGTATCTAAGGAGGGACCATCCCCATCCCCTATAATTTGCAAATTTGTCGAAAATTTTTAAGTTATGTTTCATTTCTCAATAGTATGTACCCCTTCTGAAATTCTTTTTTTCTGACTACGAGCTTGCATATGCATATTTATGCTTAGGGAAGAACAAAAATTTTCAGCTTATTAAAATTTGTTAAACAATCGAATTTTGAATACAAATCAAAGTATATAAAAGCTAATGAAGTTTGTAACCGATTAGATTTTTAATCGATGATGCAAATAATTTTTTAAGTTTATCTTTACCCTTATTTTATCTCACGAGCATAATTATTTTATTAAAATAACTAGCAGGCTTTGCCCGCTTCGCTGGACATTAAACTTAAATGAGTTGTGAAAATGCCATATCTTTATTAATAACCTAAGTTCTCGCTGTGATTGGTAGAGGTTTTCTCGCTCCCAATGTGAGGAATATGGGTCCCCACTGTCTTCGGCACAACTTACCCACTTCTTACTTCCCCACCCTCAGCGGGTGAGTTCGAAGTTTTGCAAAATCCCACTAATGTACATAATGCTTACACTGTATCAATATCCACACACAAAAATTCGGCAATCTAAGATAATTCAAAGCGAATTCAAACGGAAAATCATGTTTTTACACATGTTTATTGCCCTCCGACTCCGAGAAGGGGGGGGGGGGAATTCGAATTTCGTGAAATGCAGTTACAATAAGTGCCGGATGCATACAAACAATTTACACACCAAATTTCGTGACCACAGAAGTCTTTAATAGACAGTATTATAAATAAATAAATACAAAAAGCACAGCTTAAGTATCGCAACCCTTTGGTGACTTTAAATATTTTAAGCCATTTTTGCGATGAACTGAATTGGCTATGTCAATTGTGCAATTAAAGATCTTGGCGAGAAACGTCCGAGCTACTTCGGTGCCGAATTTCAAATTTTGCCAAAGGGATCCAATACTAAAGCTGCTCCACATCGAATCTGGGTTGAAAACGGAAAAAGGGTAAAATAAATTAGAAATATCAGACCTATATTTATAAATTTGATACGAAATGAAAGGGCCGATTTTTCTGAATCCAGGGGTGCAAACAGATTTTCGATGCGACAATTAGATTTTAAAAAAATAGCTAAAGTATGGAATTTAAGTGGCAACGGGAAAACGGAAAAGGGGAAAAATAAATTAGAAATATTAGACCTATCGTTACAAATTTAGTACCAAATGAAAGGGGTGATTTTTCTGAATCCTGGGGTGTAAACAGTTTTTCGATACGACAATTAGATTTTTTAAAATTAACTAAAGTACGAAACTTAGATGGCAACACTTCATTTCAATCTTTTCATAATTTGTAGTGCGAATCACGCGAATAAAAAAGTCTTTAACTTAAGAATTTATTTTTATATTTTATTTTTCCATTCAAAGCGTTTTAGCGAAAAAATATTTATGCGCATGCGCAGGCGTTTTTTACCCACAATTTAATCACTAATCATAATTTTGAAAATTTATATAGATATAATTTTAAGTTGGGTTAAGACCTAAGTTTCTGCCAAGCGCCGTTGAATTCCGTCCTGCCGTTCTTGAGTGATGCCCGGACAAACGTGTTTTAGTCTTTTACCTCCCAGGGGGGAACGGGGTGGAATTTCTGAAAAGTTGATAGATATAATTTTAAGTTGGGTGAAGATCTCAGTTTCTGCCAAGCGCCGTTGAATTCCATCCAGCCGTTCTCGGGTAATGCACGGACAAAAAAAGCGACGGACATGATGACACACACACACACACACAGGCAAAATTTTCTGAAGTCATTTTCGGCTTCCATGGGGTGTGAAACGTGAAGATATCGCAAAATTTTTCGATTCCGACAAATTTACAGACAAAAGTCTGATTTTATTAATATAGATTAAATATGTAATGTTTTAAATCTAAAATATCAAACGAAAAACTCTAAAGAAAACATTTTGAAGCGTTGCAAATTATATGAAACAAAAAAAAAATTCATGTTATTTCAGGGGACAAGTGAGGTTGAAATTATTTATTTTTACTTTACATTCCATTGCTTCTCAAGTACTGCATGTTCTTCTGATGTATTTTTGGATGCTGATTAAGGAAAAACTATTCAAAAATTTTCATTACGTACAGTTTTGACAAAAAATGGGATTGTATGAGCCTAAAGTTCCACTTTTTCAACTCCCTTTTAAGATATTTCCCGGAATATCTAGGTGATGTGAGCGAAGAACAAGGAGAATGTACAGAAGGTATCAGGGTCGATGAAGTTTTAGATGGAGTTAGCAGATTATTGTTGGATGCTGCATAGAGAATCCCCCCCCCCCCCCTGGCAAGGCCTTAAAGCCGTGTCCAAGGTAAAATGCTCTAAAAGGAGCTTCGATGTAGAGAAACACATTAAAAAGATAATGTGTAAATAATAGCCGATTTTAATGTATTTAATACAGAAATTGTTTAGAATTTGTTATAGCCTCTGGGTGAGTTCTTCCGATTTTTATCCTCACTTTGTAAAATTTCTTACGTGATAGGGGAAAGAAAAAGGCTGTCATTTCTGAATTTAGCGGATCAGAACACATTAGAGACACCCAACGCAGTGAAAAAATAAAATAAAATAAATAAATAAAAAGTACGATTTCACAGTCTTGTGTAATTATTTTTATCGGTAGAGAGTGTACAAATTGAAATTCGTCAAAGAAATTCTCGAAATCACTTGATGATGATTGGAATTCAAGGAATTTTTGAAATACAGTAGATTTTCATTATCCATTTCATCAAGTGCTATATTATGAGCTTAACTGCTAGTTCTCTTTTCAATAGAGTATGAGAAAAGGAGAATTTTTTTTTTTTTTTTCTGTGAACTCTGAGACCCGTCGGTCTCTCTCAGAGAAAGCGGTTTTCAGAAGTTGGTATGCAATTTTGTTATCCCCCGCGGTGGCCCTACTTCTTGGAAAAAATACTTCCAGAGCACTTCCCACCTCGCTTATTTTCTCCTACCCCTGTTATAGATAGACACGATTTCAAGCATAATCGTTGAAGCCCCCTTTTCTCTACTCTTTTTTTTAAAAGGTTGGTCTCGTAACGATTATTTGTTCGGATGGAATGCATATTCTGCTTTGTTTCTAGTTTTCTATGTCTAGTTTTTTTTTTAAAGGAAAACTCAGTTAAATATGCAGACCTATAATTTTACAAATCATCGCTCTAAAACAGCATACAACAAATTCCATATAGTATAGTCCTTCAGCCTCCAGCTATACTAGTTTTGCTTATTTACATTTTAGCATTAACATCAACAACACTTATCTAGAGAATAATGTTTTTGATCCATTAATTGTAAATTGAAACTGAACACATATAAAGAATAATTTTGAAATAAATCTGTTACTTCAACTTTATTACAGAATGAAAAACGCATATTTTTATCCATAGAGTAATAAGTTTCCAGCTATTATTGTTATATGATAATTTTAATTGTAGTCCCACCAGTGACCAAAAGGTTCTGCTTTCGAAGTTGGTAGACGGGAAGTGATCGAGTTTGGTCCCAGGTCGTGCTCGTCGGACAAGACATTCGGAATTTCCGTGGTTTTCTCCGAAACTCACGTAAATACGGGCTAGGACCCCGTAGAAAAACCCTTCACGGAGGACACTCCATCCAGGCCTCATATTTCTAGTTTACTAAATTTAAGAAATCACAATCAGATTCGATTTGCTGGCCCAATACTATTAAAAAATTCCTTAGAGAATTTCCCTTCTTCTTGCTTTACACGTTTAAAAGTGTTCTTTACTATTTTAATTCATTAATTTTTCTTATTAATCTGGAGTTTTTATTGTCTTTTAGAGATGTCCTGTCGTCGTGGTTATTTTTTAGGTTTTCACACATACACATGCTGTTTATACATCTTTGAACGGAAATACTTTCTGTTCCCCTTTAATTTCCATTTCCTGCATCAATAGAAAACTGTTTTTGTTGCGGAACGGTTTTTTTTACCACCTGCTCTTATTACGTAATGTCGTGGAAGAATAATTTCTATGGCGAATGGCGCGTTCATGCAGTTTTTATCTTTTGCATTTAATTTGTGAATCCGGAAATTATAAATGATGCCCTGGAGTAAAATGTGATGCAGTCGCATCTCGCATTTCATATCTATCAGGGATAAAAATCTGGTGAAAATCAGCATGCAGAAATTTAGTTAATTCTTACAGTCACGATCGTTTAAAAAGGCGCTAAAAACTATCATGTTGTGACCATCACAGAACTTTCTTATATATTTTTCTGTCCAGATTCAGACAATGCAATTTCTTTATTTAATACTGTCGAACCTCATTAACGTGAACACGCTTAACGTGAATTACTTTTAGCATGAACTGTTTCCTTAATCCCCATCAAAATGAAGATTAGTTTCTGAGTTACTGATAGCATGAACTACTGATAATATGAACAAATTTTTTTATTCCCCTTGAGATTCATGTTAGTGAGGTTCGACTGTATTATTATTTATGAAAATTATTTTCTGTAATGACTTCAGGGGATTTTCATCTAATCTCCAGAAAGTATTAGTTTCTAAATGTGGAAAAAAAATTAATCTTATGCTCTACAGATATGCAACTATGCAAGTATATTATATAGACAAGTATACAGTACAGGCATACAGAGAGAGACATATAAATAACAAAAAAAAAAAAAAAAAAAAAAAAGAAAGAAAGAAAGAAAAACGGCAAAATTACACATTTAAACGTTTGCACTTTTTCAGGTTAATATATATATATAGATAGATAGATAAATTTGTTTACAATTATCGGGGAGGGGGGGGGGTGTCGGTGGCGATGCTTTTACATGTACAAAAATTTGATTCACTCACTGACTTAACACGGCTGGGGTGATTCTATGGAAAATGGACACACAAATTTCGATGCGGAGGTTTATTTTAGGACCCTGACCCACATTAAAATGATGTTTTGCGAATGCTCCCCTTATCTCTCCTAGGACGGGAGAGGGGGGCAGTAGGAGGAAAAATCACGTTTGGGAGCATAACTCAGTTCCAAATTACAGGTGAGTAAATTGCATATGGGGAGACTAGACTTGAGTACGAAAGAAGCATTTCATTTTTGGCGATTTTGGAATTTTTAAATTTAAGGTAGAAGAGAAAATCGATTTGTGTGTGTGTGGGGGGGGGGGGGGGATTCTCAAAATCTGGATTTTCGAGTAGAACTGTACTAAAAATGGTATAAAGAGATTGAAAAGTGTCGTGCGTCTTTTTGAGGTAAATTTTTTTATCTTAATTTTCTTTCTTATATCATCTTGCCGAGATTTTGGGGAATATTGAGCACCCCAAGTGGGTAAAACTTGTTTAACCCGCTCCACCCATCCTAAGCTGTGGTGGCCTCTACTTCTCTTTACTCTTATTTCAATTTCATTGGAGAATAAAATAATAAAAAATTATCTTTATTGGTTCTAAATGTTATTAATTTTTCTTTTTTTTAATACAAGTTCTACATTTTAATAAAATGAATACGACGATGTGGTAAATATTCCTGTACAGAGTTGCAAAATATTAAAAGTATTGTATTTGCCATCTGCAGTTTTCCAGAGTTGCCGACATTTTAATTTATTCCGGAGCATTTTTAGCTGTGCCTTTATTCCATTTCCATACCACTTTTATTTTAAAAGTAATTTTTCTTATATTATTGTAGTTATGTATTTGAGAAAAATATTCTATAAATGAAGGGTGTGAAATTAGGCGGGGCTAAAAATGCTCTGGAATAAATTAAAATGTTGGCAACAATGGTTTTCTCTTTCCAAAATAACTTGTGTGAATTTGTTACCATAGATTTAGCAGAAAAATAATAATGCTTCTTCAAATTCTTATTACTTTGATTATTTTTAAGGTTTACTTTTTATAAGTGATTTTTGTACTCTTTCTTGAATTGATTTTAATGCATACAGAATTTAATAATTAAATGTATGGATTACAGTCGAATGCATCTTGCCATATATTATATAATAATTATTTGCATATAATTTTTATTATGATTGAATTTCCATAATATTTAATAATTTTCTTTCAAATTATTAGGTTATTAGATATTTGCCATGGGCGCAGACTAGAAAATGAAAGACAAATGTTAGTCTACCTAGTATTTGAACATGTTGATCAAGACTTGGCAACATACTTAGAAAGATGTCCTCCCCCTGGTTTAGGTCCTGACAAAATTAAAGTTAGTTTAAAGTATAAATTTAATTAATTTATTGTTATTGCTGTTTATTTTATTGTACTGTTACACATTCTTTGATTTTGCATTAAAAATCAATCTTATTGTATAATGTTTCAATAAGTTATAATTCTATTAATTATATGCTTTAAACGAAATTTTATTTTTGTGATAGATTTATTTTCTTTATTTTAAAAATTGGTGTATTCACATCAATTAAAATTTTAAATATATTAATTTTAAATGAAATAAAAATGAATTGCCCCCTTCCTTTTCTTGCAATTGAAATTACACTGACTTTGCAATGTACTTTCCAAACTGACATACTCTGTAAGTAAAATATTGTAATCATGAAACAATCCATGATATTTTGGTGTGTGTATATGTTTTAAGGTCTTCTGAATTTATATCTGTTATTTTTATGTTCATGTATGCAAATAAAAGGAGTATTTACATGTGTGAATGGATATGATAGCATTTAAATACTGTATTCAATAAAGTTCAATTTTTTTACTTTATATGTTACAGGTCATTTTCACAAGAACTGTATAGATTTATAAGTGTAGAACTTATAGTTCTTTTACAGGGACACAAAGATTTTTTTTTTTTTTTTACAGCCTAAGATTCATTATTTAAGGTACACTAGTATTTAAACTCTATATTTGGTTAAATCAAATTAGTTAAGCAAGTAATAGATCATTGCTTGAAGGACTATAAAGATTTTTTTTAGCTCAAAGCTGATAGATGGGAAGTGCCGGGTTCGAACCCAGGTCGCGCTCATCAACTTAGCCGTTCGGAATTTTCCGTGGTTTTCTCAGAAACTCGCGTAAATACAGGACCCCTTAAAAAGACCCCATGGAGAGCATTCCACCTATAGACCTAGGACCCTAGAGTAGTTAGTCGGCCTTAAAAACCCTACAACCAACCATAGAAGTATTTTTATACATTACATTCTATTTATACAAATTATTTGAAGATCATTTTAGAAATGTTTAATTGTTTGAATCAGAAAAAAGCTAGTATATGTTACATTACTTTATTGAAGTATAATCATTAAGGGAAATAATGTGCATATTATTACTTACAGTTATTTAAAAGGGATACGTGTAGGGATTTTTGCTGTTGTTTTGTTATTACACCCTAGAAAAGCTAATTATATGAAGAAGGAAACTACTATGTTAGTATGCTTCAGAATTTTGCTACTGGACTTATTTATTAGTTCTTTTACAGGGAGGAATAAAAGAATTCTGATGTGTTACAGTCCACTGTATTAGATATAAAAACTTGGAAAAAAATACTCTTCAACTCCCTTTTATACTTTTCACTTTTGTTTATTTGACAATTAAAATTTATTTAATCACTTGCTAACTACTAAATGTTTGGAAAACCAAATAAGAAATACATCATTTTTTTTTTTTTCTTTTTATCTTTCAACCTTGAAGCAGCATGCAGTTTAGGTTATATGTGGAATAACATTGAAATCAATCCTATTGTATTTTTAAGATCATGTAATTTTGTTTTGCTTTTTGTCAACTTAAAACAACAAATTATTTTTGTGACAGAGTTAAATTTTGAGAAATTTAAGATTTATTTCATCTAAAAAAGGAAAAAAAAAATTAATTAAATGAATAATAATATAGCAGTTCATAGCTGCAATACTGTTCAGTTGTATAACTATTTTGTTCAATAAATGTAATTTGCATCAAAGACATAGCCAAGGGGAGCTATGGGGACTCTGGTTCCTCCCTATATACTTTGTAATTAATTATTAATTATTATTGTTATTAGACCATTGATACAAATTGAAATTAGTAAGTCAGTCTCAGCCCTCTGCTGATAACATCTTGGTTACGCCCCATGTTGGCATTACTTTAGTATCAAGTAACATTTTTTATTTATTTATTTAATAAGTTTTTATTTATTTATTTATTTCAATGTCTTCTTATTTCTTCTAATGAATGTGTAACTATTTGTTTAACTTAAAAGATTTTTTTTTTTTTTTTTTTTTTGAGAAAACATTCTACAAATGTTTTGCGATTTATTTATTTTTCCTCGTATGTATTGAATATTCCTTGTCTCTCAGTTAAAAGATAATATGTGACTAATTGTATTTAGATAGAAGAGTTTGCTATTGAATTATTGACTTGTTTTATCTGTCTATTTTTTAGGATATAATTTATCAACTTCTTAGTGGTTTAGATTTTTTACATTTTAATAGAGTTTTACATAGGGATCTAAAACCTCAAAATGTTCTAATATCTAACCAAGGAATAGTAAAGGTTGCAGATTTTGGTCTAGCTCGAATATATGGCAGCCATATTGCTATGACATCTGTGGTATGTAATTTTCTTTTATTTTCTTTCTTCTTCTTCTTCTTTTTTTTTTTTTAAATTTACTATGTTTTCATCTTCTATTAATTAATAATTTTAAGGTAAGTTTTTATTCTATAAGTGAATAAAAAAGATATATTATTCGTTAAAGGAGGTCAAAAAAAAAAAAAAAAAAAAAAAATCTATCATAGTTTATGCAAATTTTAATCTTGTCAGTTGAAAATCCAATTTTCATTTTATTTATTTTAAAGACAGAGAATTATAAAAGGAAAAAATATTAACTGTTGTCTTTCATTTTTTAAGTTTAAAATCTTGTGACATGTAATGTTTTCTTTTGATTCCTTTCTTTTAAAAATTTATTTTAACATGAAAAATATTTGCGTTTGAATAATAAAATTTTAATCATAAAAACTGAATATGAATTTCAGATAGTGTCGTAGGGTGTCCTGTTAGGTACATAGTGTGAGGTATCAACAAATTTGGACAGATATAATTGTGATAAAAATTTTAATACCTCACATTGTGGAAGGGAGAGAGAGAGAGAGGGGGGGGGATAATATGACTGTAGCATCATAGTCTAATAATGAAATTATGTAAAATTATTTTGACTCTGGAATTTCTAAAATGTTTTTTGAACTTTTCGATACAAAGGAAAATGAAATATATTAGAAAAAATTCTGTAATTGTCCAATTGTAAAATTAGTTTAACACCAGAAGTTTTAATTTTTTTCTAATCCTGTTTGTTGAATTCTATTATAAATGTCTAGAGTTTTTTTTTTTTTTTCTTCTAAATATTATTATTATACTTTTAAAAAATATTAATAAAGCTGCAATTACTATTAAGATAAAAATATCTTATAAAAAATAATAAGATATTTTTAAATTTTTTCATAATTTTTTTTTTATATAATAAGATATTTTTATAAAAATATTGTATTATAAAAATATTTTTTATCTTAATATTATTATTATATATTTTTTAAGACTGTGATGCTATATTCAGACTCAACATGATTGATGTCAAAATGCTCGTCTCAATAATATCTATTAGAAGCTTCAAAAAATCTTACCCTGCATACTTTATACTTATTACAAATATTGCTGATAAATATTATGCATATCCAGTTTCAAATATGGCTTTAATTTAAATGTCATATACATGCTATTATTATGTGATGATAATTAATTAAATTAAATCAATAGTTCTATTTCTTCTTATAAAATAAGTTTTCCTGTCTTAATTTTAAAGACAATTTTTCTGCTGTCTATTTAAAAATAAATAAATAAATTAGTTGCAATATTACTGAGATAAATGTAATTCAAAGTATGAGAAAATTATATTATAAAAAAAAAATTCAGCCTTTAAAATCTGCATGTTAAATTTGTTTCAGAATATTATCCTCTTTAACTTTAAACTGCTAATACTTAATAGCAGTTAACTTTTGAGTAGAACTCTGTATTGTAAAAAATAATCTTAATTTAGAACTTTCTCTTTTTATAATATACAAAACAGATTTATTTTGTATATTTATTATTTCAAATGAAATCTTAAAAGAAAACATTAATTTCCGCTTTGAATTTCAGTATTACATTTGTAATTTTTTATTGTAAAAATTAATAAAACATGATTTCAAATATATTTTGCTTTTGTGTATATTTTGTACTTAAGATAATATAAATTAAAGAACTTACTTAGAAAAATTTATTCATTTGTAGGTTGTAACTTTGTGGTACAGACCACCTGAAGTGTTGCTTTCTCAAGCTTATGCTACTGCTGTTGATATTTGGAGTTGTGGTTGTATTTTAGCTGAGTTATACAGAAGAAAGTATGTTATTATTATTATTCTGCTTGAAATAGTTTGTTTCAATGCATAACTTGTGCTTATTGTATTACAAATTAGATTTTGCATTTGCATATCTTTATAGTTCATATCTTTATCTGTACCTAAAATTCCACCCAGATATTGCCTTATATCAATCCAGCCACACACATGCACAAACACGACACAAATAAAGTCATTTTCTAAAACAAGAATAATCTTAGAAATATTATTCATAAATTTATCAACCATGAATATTCATTTACAGAAATTGAAGAATAAGGTTGATTTATTTTTATTTTTTATACAAACTATGTAAAAAATGCTAGAGCTGGGAATTGAACCTGGACAATCTGCTTACCGTGTGAGTGCTGTGCCACTGAACCACCTTGGCCAATTACCAACTCGTTATTTCCCTGATAAAAGCCGAGTGAAAAATGCCAAGTTGGTAATCGACCAGGGTGGTTCAGTGGCAGAGCACTCGCATGGTAAGCAGAGTGCCTGGATTGGATTCCCGGCTTTGGCATTTTTCACATAATTGATATTAAAATAATAATAATAATAATAACAATAACCTCACACTCCGATTTCTGTGTTTGTAAATCTTGTTTTATAGCATTCATTTTTGCTTTGTAAATATTTTTTCTCTTATTTTTAGTTAAAAAATCTTATTATTTAAGAGATATATAAAGCATACTTGCCAACTTTTCCGGTTTTCCCGGAAGACTTCCGGTTTTTTAACGTATCTTCCGGTTTTCCGGACAGATGATGAAATCTTCGGTTTGTAAAAAAGTCGTGGATATCGTTCGTTTTAAAAAGAAAACCCAAATGTTCTACGAAAACTCCTGATTCCCAATCTTTTTCCATCCATAACATAAATGTCAATATTCATTTCATACTTGCTTTATGAGATTCTAGAACATGTAAAGAAATAGAATTGTTAAGTATTTCTAGCTGATGTAATTATTTTTTGCCCCCCCCCCCCCTTTCCCGTCTCATTTATCTCCAACTAGTGATCAGCAATCAAATGTTCTGCAGAAGTCTTTTGTTTCCTAATCTTTATCCGTCTGCAACATAAATGATAATATTAATTTTAAACTTCTTTCATTAGATTCTAGAAGTAGAGTTGAAAGAGTTTAATATTTCTTACTCTGTAATTATTTTTGTATCCCCCCCCCCTTCCCTAGATTGTTATCAATGATCAATTCTAAAAACAATAAAGCAATGGAAGTGCTCAATATTTCTCACATATGTAATTATTTTTAGATCTTTATTGCTGAATTTAATGACTCTGTTTATTTTTCCCCAATTAAATTAAATATTTGTATGTCATATTTATATCAAATGTGTAAGCATGGGAAAAAAATTAAGAATAATTTTTTCAGGTAGGAAAATTTTTTCCAAATCAATTTAAGAAAATTAATACTCAGTTGGTTTCATGCACGTTTGAAACTGATAATTAGCTACTGCTACTTTTTTTTTATATGTATGATTAATGTACATACACGAAATTCATATTCTATTTATTTAAAAAATTAGTTATACTTTAACTTAAGGGCCCTCTTCACTCACTGCCGCTGGAAGCCGAAGCTGATGTTATTCTATGGGAAATTTTTCTTTACAAATAACTTATTAACTAATACATATTTTTAAATTCTGTTTTCACATTCTGAAAATTTCCAGTGTTAAATTGACAGACCTTTTTTAAAAAATTATTTTTTTAATTTTTTTTATTTTATGTTGAAGCTGGAAAATACGAATTTTCAATAAGTAAAATTTTTTCATTTTGCAATTTCAAAATAAAAAATAAAAAATTTAAAAAATACATTTTTAAAAAAGGTGTGTCAATTTAACAGTTGGAAATTTTCTGAATGTGAAAACAGAATTTAAAAATATGTATTAGTTAATAAGTTATTTGTAAAGAAAATTTCCCCATAGAATAACATTGGCTCGAGCTTCCGGCGACGGTAAGTGAAGAGGGCCGTTAACTAAGTTTTTTGTCTATTGTTAAATAAATTTCTTACAGATTCTGTTTTGTAGATATTTATATGTTGAAGAGGAATAACTTCATTTAAAACTTTTATATATTTAGTATAATCAATCTATAGTAAAACATTTTTATAGATTGCTTCTAAATATTAAAATTGTAAAACTGTATTGTTTATTACGTCAAAAAGAAAAAAAAAAAAATCTTCCCTTTTTTTATGAAATCTTCTGGTTTTTCAACAAAAATCTTCCCTTTTTTTATTAAAATTGGATTGGTTGACAAGTATGATAAAGTCTCTTTTCTAGATTGAATGAAAATATTAATTTATGTTGAATCTTGCTTAAAACTATATTTTATTGTTTATAATAAAATAATCAAGAATTTTTCATGTACTTCCTTTTTGATTTTTGTATAATTATTACATTTAAATAGACTTTTTAAATAAAACCACAAATATCTTTATAAATGTATGTATATATTGGATTGGTGGAAAAATTTGTCCTATTTTTGATTATAGGTAGCATTGCATTGCAAAATCTAAATAGTATCTATTTCACACTATAAAATTTTGACATTTCCAGAAGAAATGTTAGTGAGTAATGTTGAAGAAAGTTGTTTTATTGTTTTGTGTTTTTAAAATTTTTTTAAGCATTGAAATTGGTAAAGTATGAGGAACATTTTCAACATACTTTCATTTTTATTTCTGAAAAAGTATGAATGCTTTGCTGATGCAAAAGACATGTGTTGTGTACCAAGAGCAAGGCTACAGGCAGGAGGAGCTATGCGAGCTCAAGCTCCCTCCAGATAGTTTGAAATTAAATATTTTTTCATTTTTGACCATTGAAACAAACTGGGGAATTGGCCTATTCTCTCCGCCCTTTCAAAGCCACCTTAGCTCCCTGCAAGTAATGTTTCTTGTTATACTTCTGATGAGGCAGATATTGTTGATGGTTCCACTGGGCTGTAAGAGGTTTAGAAAAATTTGTGAGTTTTAATTTTTGTAAATCATGTTCTGGACAACAGGTTGAGGTTGACAGCAGGAGCAGAGGCCGCTTTACAATTTTGGCGGCCCTAAGTAATAGATTTTTGGCACCCCTCTCTAATAGATATCACGCCAGGGCAGCTTATAATTTCATGTGACCAAGTAAATTTTAGTGAAAGTAAATAGTGAAGATTGAATAAATTAAGATAAATCTGTAATCAGTAAGTTAACAAATTAATTTCTGTTTATAGGCCATTATTTCCTGGTGAAAACGATGTAGATCAACTTGCTAAAATCTTTGAGTAAGTTTTCTGGATTTATATTCTTATACATTTTGATAATTACATTGATAAGTAATACTGTTTATCATAAATAGTCATGTTATATGCAAAGGAAGATAATAAAATCATGCATCAATGGACAATTGAACTATATAAATGTTAAACTAATACAGATTTCAAATTATTCTAAACTCACAATAAGATGAGTATTTACAAATAATCTAAATCATTAAATAGGCAGCAAACTGTATTGTAAAAAGAATTTTTAAACTGTAGCGAATGCTTTGTGTAAAATAACTAATTAAATGGGATTTCCTTTCAGTTTGTTGTATTATAGTCAGTTTATTGTTTAAAGGACTGATTAAGTATATCTTTTTATTCCTTAATGTGTAAACTAATTTTAAGAAGTTCTATATTAGTTATCGGATTATATCAAATACATATAACAAACAGTCTTTTAGAATTGATGGTTATGTTTAGAATTGATGCTTACATTTTAAAATATATTTTATTTTCTAAAATATTGCAATTCTTTAAATTACAGAAATTTTATGGACTATAATGCTGCATAGATAATATATCTATAAAACATATATTTAAGTCGAATTTAAACATATATTGATCTAGGCCCAGGAAAGCAATTTTTTAGGTTAGCATACAAATGCTGACCATAGTATGATATAACACATTTTATTTGTCTTTTACTACATATGGAGAGCAGACAGAATTAATCAAATAATTTTATTTATTCTCCCTTTTTCAAAAATGAAATATTTTCTCTTGCTTTTTTTTAGTTTTCTATCACTGAAAATTTAATTTTTTAAAATATATTTTTCACCCAAGTGTAACAAATCATATATCGAAAAACATAAATTAAGCCTTGTTGGTGTGCTTGTTTATTATTAGTATTATTATTGTCTTTATAAGCCTAGCTGTATATTAATATGTAGCTGCATATGCCTTATAGCCCTATATCTATATATTAATAGGCAAGCATAAAATTTGTTGTCCCTTTTTAACATATTAATTATGGGAGTAGAGGGTTGAAAATGGTATCATTCGAAAGGTATGGATAGCCGAAAGGTGCGAATACAAATATTATTTTCTTACGATGTCAAGAAGGTATTTAAAAATACATTTATTTTTTATGCATTTTCCCCCATTTTTCCCTTTTATACACGTATTCCTTTACATTAAAAATACCTAAAAGTAGAAAGTTGTTAAATCTGGCAATTTCATAAAGCTCAAATAAAACCATAGACACAGTAATTTGTATAATGTAGCATCACTATACGCAAGCGAAGTGATGACGTCACTGTCTGTCCATGGAGCCATGTAAAAGATTTTCTATGTTAATTGTCCATAGAATTTTTTGTAAAAAATTATTAAAAAATAACGGAAATTATCTGCCGATTTTAATTCCGATATTTGGGTTATATATAAGTTACTGTCTACATGTGTTTGATTGAGTTATTTTTTCTGTAAAATTGATAAAATTTTAATTTAAAATCACAAAACTCCAGAAAAAAAATGGCAAACTTCCAGTTTCGAATGTAAACATAAACATTTCATTTCAAAGGGTGATATTTAAACAATAAATATTCAACTAATATACTAAATAAAAGGAAAATGGATTTGTTACTAACTACTGCATGTATAAGTAGACGATACGAAAAAAAATCCGATTTCCGTTTTCTGCTGAATTTACATGTTTTGAGCTTTCTTTACGTTTCAATGAACTGAAATTGGCTACTTATTTTTTTAAAAAGTGTCTTTATTGCTAGCTTTTGTGGGTAGAAGAAGCAAGTAGAAGATACATAAAAACTTTTGATTTCCATTTTTCGATGAATTTACACGTTTTGAGATTTCCTTGCATTTTAATTAAGTGAAATTAGTGAAATTGACTACTTATTTTTATTTTTTAAAAAGTGGATTTATTATTCTTTTCTCTGCATATATAAGTAGAAAATATAAGATTCAGAAATGTTTTATATTTTCGGTTTTCGATAAAGTTACACGTTTTGAAATTTCCCGAACTCAATTCGACCATTTTTGAAAAATATCTTTTTTTTTTTTTTTTTTTTTTTTTTTTTGTTTAAACACTGTACTTTATGAACCAATTGAATTAATTTAACAGAATTTGATACTTGGTTGGACCTTGGTCTGACATGGTACCTATTAGCTTCTGGGCTGTATCACACAACAAGGGGCGTTTTCACGTTGCAATTTTCTCTCATTTCAGGAAAGGCTAACATCTACAGAGAGAAATAGTTATATTAAGTAAAACTCTGCTGATTCAGTTAGAGTGAATATTGGCAAACAATTGCCGCAGTTGTGTTGCAATTGCATTCCGTTTAGGACAAGGCAATAGCTTTGCTTTGCCTCGCTTTGCAAAAAAAATGGTCAAGTTTCGACCACTGGGCGATACTAGTTATTATTAATGGGGGAGAAGAAAAGAATGGGGATGAGCTGCAATAAATTTAACCTTATGCGATGCTAAAACATGGTAATAAATATACATTTTATGTTTTTTGGTACTTTGTTTTTTGCTATTTGTAAACTCATTCTTCTTAATTATTTTTAAATAGTTGGTTGCTAAATTTTATTTTTTACATAATTTTAATTATATAACTATCACTCTTGTAATATGTTTTATTTTTTTTCTTTTGTTTCTTTTAGAGTCATCGGTAGTCCTCATCAATCAAAATGGCCAAAAGAAGTATCACTGCCATGGTCATCTTTTAAATTTTACAAAGGTGTACCTTTAAGAGACATTGTGCCAGAAATTTGTAAAGAAGGAGCAGATTTATTGAAGGTAATTTGTGATCCAGTGAATAAATTGTGCAGGATTTTTCATTTAAATTTTAAAATGAAATAATTTTATATTTAAACTTTGATATTTTGTTGGGTCATTAGGTCTTTCCCAAAGATATTTTTTCTTGAATGACATGCATCAGTATTTCTTTTCTTTTTGTTTTTTAACAAAGCAAATCATAAAAGCATTTTATGAAATTTCATTTAAATGAACACACTGTAAGTTAAATACCTTTCCTAACTGTATTGAATTTTCTTCATTGGGCCTGGAGGCACAGTAATAAAAAAAAAAAAAAAATCATAGACGGAGCTCAAAAATTTAAATCATTTTTAAGACAATTTATTAATTTAATATTAATTGATATTTATTAATTATCGATATTAATTACAAAAAATTACTAATGAGGAAATTTTAAGAGTTTAATTTTGTAAAAATAAAATAAATCATAATGTTCAATTGGAATAGGGAATGGGGGGCTTGAGCCTCCTGAGCTGTACCTTTTACTATGCCCCTGGTTGAAGCTTCTTTTATAAATCCCGGTACATCTAAAAATGTTGGCTTACTAAAATATGTCTTTATAGGTTTATTTCTTTAAGTTATTTCTAAAGCTGTTTTGCTTAGTGTGTTGGAGAAGAAAGAAATTTGTTGAGGTACTGTTGTTATTTCAGCTAGACATATTCTTTGACTTGCTTTGAGGAGCAGATTGAAATGTGAGATTATTGCATATCACCCATTAGAAGAATGTAATCATTAGTAAATTTAGATAATAAAAATGTGAATTTGTATTAATAGATAATGTTTTTTTATATTTTATGTACATTTAAAAACTGAAATTGACATTTGCCTGAACAAAAATAAAATAAAATTAATAAATTAATATAGCTGGCAACTTTTCGAAATTTTAAATCAAATTTATCATCACTATTTTAAAAAAGAAATGCCATATATTTTGCCCCCCCCCCCCAAAAAAAAAAAAAAAAATGGATAATCATAAAATATTTCTGGTATGAAGTATTTCTTTAAAAACGGAATAGTTGGTAGATATGTAATAATGAGGGAAAAAGGACAATATCGTAATTTCAAATAATAAGTTATTGTAAAGTATTACATTGTCTGTATAAATTTTTAGTAACCACTAATTTTAATCTGAAGATTGGTATTATAATTTAAATTTTGTGATCCAGCTTTTAACTATTATATAAAAATGCACTTTTGTCAGTATGGCTAAATTACAAATGTCTTACTAGTAATACAGATTATATTTCAATGAAATTTTCAGATAGAATGAAGTTTGGCACCTAAATTAAAATATAGACACACTTGTGCAATTTAATGCAAAACTTAAAAATAAATAAATGAAAATGCTGTTTTGCTTTCATTTTTGTTCTTATTTTATTTCATAGCTTTTTAATCATAAAAAATACATTATGATAATTCAGAGGAAAATTATCAAATTAACCAAAAAAAAAAAACTTGCCCACTCTCCTTTATCCTTATGCATTTCTTTATTTTTCTGAGCAGAGCAATTTAAAACTATATATAATTTATCAAAAATTTCAACAGATCAATTTCTTAAGCAAGATCTTTTTTGCTTTTGATGAGAAAAAAAATCTTTTGCATCTCCAAAAGATAGCACTATTTTTAGTTTATAATTTAATAGTGTTAATTACTAGATTTTTACTTATTGATTTAAATTTCACTTATGCATATAGATTTCTAATAATTTAAGTCATGGATTTAACTATTAAAAACTGGCATATCATATGCAGGTATTGGCAGGTTTTCGACATATGATATGTCGAAAACCCGCCAATGTTGTTTAGGCCTGAAAATGTCACTTATAATATAATCTCTGTTATTTTGATCCTTCAGTGTTGGCAGGTATGAATATAACTCTCAGTCATCATTAATACTGGATTTTTTTTTTTTTTTTAACTAAAATACACATTTTGCTTTAAACATATAATTTTAAAGACATTTATTTATTTTTTTTAAAATCATAACCTCTTTAACAGTAAAATTTAAAATGCTAGTATCTACTATTTAAAACACTTTAATCATGGTCTCAAGAGATGCTAAATGGTATTAATTTGTATTTCATTATATAAAATAAAGTTTAAAAGTAATTCTACATTTATTTCAGTTTTCTTTATTGTGAATTATATATGATTTTCTCTCTCCTTTTTTTTTTATGCATATGTGTAGAGTATGTTAAGGTTTGATCCTCTAGAACGACCATCATGTGCTGTTGCTATGAAACATCCCTACTTTCGGGATTTCAATAGGAATCCACCTCATAGTATAAATGTTCTATGCAAACATCCATCAAAGACGTATAAAGTAAGTGACATGTATTCTATCTAATCTAGTTTTTTAATAATATATATATATATATTTTGTACATTTCTCTTCATGAAAAGTATAATCAATTATATATTTTTATTTACTTATTCATGAAGTTTTTAAAAATTATCTTAGTGTTTTGCCTTCCTTTGGATTTTAAGTCAATGTAAAGTTTTTATAGATAATTAAAATGAACATGGAGCTTGAATTATTTTTTTGTTGTCAAATTCCAAATCAAATTTTTCATTTTTCATCATCTTAAGTGTTATACAAATATTATCAAATAAAAATTTCCAGTGTCAGTTTTCTGATTCAAAGAACAGAATTTTCCAGAAAACTGGCATGTTTAGGAGTTTAAATAGGGCTTAATTTGCATGACAATGCATGGGAAGTGCAGAAGTGGTTGTGCTCAGGTAATTTACCTGATTTCAGTTTTTTTTTTTTTTTTTTTTTTTTTTTCATTTTGAGTACCAGAATTTCAGTTTTTCTTGTAGTTAAATTCACAAAATATCAGATTCATATGACAATTAAACTTAACTATAATTACTTTGTTTCATAATGAGAGAATTGGTCCTCCCTGCAGTAAATTATATATTCTCTCCCCATACAAAAACTTTTTCTCGCTAAAATATCAGGTATTTTTTCATGGAGGTGTTCCCATACATTTTTTTTAAATCAGTGAAATTTTATCTATTAGACAGAATGCATGGGAACTCATTAATGTTGCATACTGGAATTTGCCGTAGCATCATTTCTGAAAACTCAGTCTCCAAATTGTTATTTTTCTTTGCTACAATCCTTAATATTCTTTCTTTAAGGAAAACACCCAAATCTGTAATTTAATAAGGTCTGAATTGCCATTCATATTGCCATCTTTTTCTTAGCTACTTTTTCTGGCTGTAGATTAGTGATTTTTCTCTCTCACTTTATAAACAGTGGCCAGTAATTTGTACAGTTTACCACAAATAAAAACTTTGTATTTTTTTCTTTTACTCAACATAAAATACAACTATGATTTCAAGTTATACGTATTAACCCCTCAATAGCTGAAGAAAACTTACGAAATTCACTTTCCAGTGCTACTTTGTCTCTCAAATCTGAACAAAGTAAATCCTTCAAAAACACTGTCATCACCACTTTCAATGATATTTTATTGTATTGTCAAGCCGTGTCAGCAGTGGCGTACCAAGGGTGGGGCAGAGGGGGCGGGCTGCCCTGGGCCTCTGGTCATAAGGGGGCTTCATAGGAAACAACCTTATAGTATATGTATCTTGTGAAGTTGTCATGCAATTGTTTTAATTTTAAACATTCGCTTCAATTCCACTTTAAGCCGTAGGTTTCTGTCTAAAGAGCCTTAATGTAGAAAAAATGCCGTAGAACGACAATTCCAAACCCCCCCCCCCCCCAAAAAAAAAAAAAAAAAAAAAAAAACTCATTTATGCAAAGCCTGTCAAGGCAGGGCAAGTGGGGGCCGCCCCTGGCCTTCTTGATGGGTTGGACTTTTGAATCAATCTTAAAACTTACATGAGTGTCTTTCTCAAGTAATAAATTTAAGTTAAAAAGTGCAAGGGGGCCTCAGTCTAAGAGAGGTTTTAATTAGGGGCCCCCAGTGAGACTTTCACCCCGGGCCTCAAGAGTTGTAGGTCCGCCACTGGGTGTCAGTAATTTCACTGGTAGCAGTACAATACAAAACATCATACTTCGGAAAAACGTATGTATATGTTTGAGGCAGTTAACGGGTTAAAATGTAATATCAAAACCAGAAAAGGAACTTAGTTAGTTTCTAAAGAAGAAAACGATCAGTTTAACTGGAATGCCTTCCTGATTTTTGTAAAATTTCATTTGCGACTTCGAAAACTGTAGTAAATCTTTTCAAAATTTGGTCGATAAGCTCATAAAATAAGAAATGCATACAATCCAGAGATAGTTAGTGTTCCCATAATTTTTTTGGGGGTCAGAAATTAAACCCTGAGTTTAAATATGAAGCAAATGTTGCTAACACATTTTTAACCCTTTACTTTTTATGAGAATTTAACCCTTTATCTACCAATGGTACTTTACTATTAGTTTAATTTAATAGGCATATAAAATTAAATATCAAAAGTATTGATAAGAATGGAACATATATACCTCTCTTTAATATCATTCCATGGTGTTATATGCTACAATGGTGTTATGTGTAAAAATGTAGCCATTTTTATTCTAAGAAGGATTTTATAGAGTGATGGCTGTTTTTGCTTGGCATATTTCGCAATCTTCACATCTGTTATAAGAAACTTAAAAAGTAAATATTTATTACCCTTTTTTGAGGTCCTGATATCTTATTTAAGCTTTATGTACCAAAGGCACTACAGAATACTGCCTCACTAAATCTTTATTATTTACTATAATGCAGTGATATGCATTGTTTTTATTGCAGATAGCTTTAAAAAAATACTCTTAAGTAACTAAAAAAATACATTTAAAATACATTTTTCATTTGTTTCAGAATGTAGTAAATAAAGGGTTAATTTCCTGTTAGATTAATAGGCATATTATTGCGACAGATTAAGTCACTTTCCTGCCTTGATTGGATCGTTGCAGTAAAAGCAGATTTACAGTCAAAGTAAAAATCACATTCCATTCACTTCCATTAAAGTCAACCTTGGCGATAAACTTGGTGCCCGAATTTGGCAAAAAGCAATAGTTTAGGACTTCGGAAGTTTCGAGGCTGTGTCATCAGTGGCAGATTTAAGGGGGGGGGGGGGGCTAGGGGGCTGAAGCCCCCCCCCCACAAAAAAAAAAAAAAAACTCTGACATTCACAATTGAATATTGCAATTGTAAATTTTTTATTGGTCTAAAATAACACTTTGAAAAATCTTAGTGACTGTTCTATCAGACAGACTGTTTCCAGAATATTCGTTAAATAGTGATGTTTGTGATAAGAGTGACATTTATTGGATTCAATAAATTGACAGTTTTATTGGACTGTTTCGAGAATATTTGTTGGAATGACCATTTTGTTGGACTAGTAACTTGACTTGACTTTAAGAATATATGATAAATAAAGTGCCTTCATTGACTAGAACCTGCCTGCTTCTTTATGAAGTACTTTTTCACACAAAAAAGTCTAAAATTGGAAGGAATTTCAAAGATATTAAGATGAAAAGCACTAGACTAGGCACTACATGAAGCAGGTTTTGTTCAAGAAAGGTTTTGTAGTATTATGTTCTCGCTGTTTCTGATTACCATTTTTCATGATCTTCACCTGTGTCATAATTAATTTAATGACTAAAATTACTTTCAGAATCAAGTATTTTATCAGAAACAGATGTTCTGTCATTTGTTGAATTTTTCTTATAAGCTTATTTATCCTGTAATAATAATACACAAAGAATAACAGCAGGAAAAACAAGTTCAATGAACTTTACACAGGTATAGGAAATTTAGTGGACAACAAACACTGTCAACCAAAGCATGATTTAAAATCAGAATTCTATGTAAAAGGCATTGTTGTCATTGGTCAAATAATACAGAAAAAGAAATTTCTGCAGTCCTCTAATACAGAGAAAATAAACTTGAATTTTGTTGTTTTCTGATGATTGATCTTAGAATACTACTTACCCCAGTCACATTCTTAATTGTCATTAATGTTTCAAAAATCAGATTTATTTTAACATTTGTTTTTTCTTCTGAGATAATGTGAATCTAAATTATTATTTTTTCTTTTTAGGTTTCATATTGAATAAAACCTGTGAAGAATAAAAAAATGTGCCAGTTTCAAAATGTTAACTCAAGTTATATATGTGTTACGTTAATAAGATGTCAATAGACTCAGTGCCTTACATTTTTGTATTTATTTATTTTAATTTCCTTTTACACGTTTTTTCTTAGTAGTACTTTTATAGTTCTGACATTTTCACAATTTTTGATTGTGTGTATATATATTTTAACTCAAGAGTTGTATAACATTTTTATAATAATGATAAAATTTTCATTTCCATTTTCTAGCAAGTAACTAGTTTTAAGAGTAATATCATCATTAAAATGAATAACAACATAATTCACAAGAAGGAATACATAAAAGTATCAGTTCACCTGATGAAAAGAAGTTAATACTTCTTAAAAAAAAAAAAACAACTTTTTAAAGGCAATTCTAAAATCCAAAAAGTGTTCTATTATTTTTATGTACTGCATTTTAGTGTATGATGACTTACACTGTTTAGCATTTGATCTTTTTGATTTTTCCCTGACTTTTCCAGGACAAGTAAAAGTAAATTTTCCAGTGTCCTTTTCTTCCATTTTTGGGTTGACTATTTATAAATTGACTTTTTTTTGACTGGTTTAAATGAAGTTTTGTGACTTTTTTTTTTTTTTTTTAAAGAATGAGTCAAAATTTCTTTACCTTTGTAAATCCTGATTTACAAAAGTCAAGAATTCTGACTGTGTGTGAATTCTGACAAATTCTGACTGTGATTTTCCCTGATTTACAGTCAGGGAAAATCAATTCCCTGGCTTTTCCGTGATTTCCAGGTTGCTAACCGCCTTGGATGTTGATTTAATTTGTTGATACTGATAAGCTAAGAAATTCTCATTAATATACTGTGAATTATTATTATTTTTTAAATATATACATATATATATAATAAAGATGATCTATTAAGCATAGTAGAAGCCAAGCAACAGATAGAAGATCACTGAAACACCAATGACCAATAAGATAAAAAAAAATATATATGAAATATTTTAACTTTGTATTTTTGAACGACAAAAATGTATCACATCCATTAAAAAAAAAATTATTGCATTATAGTAATAATAATAAAGTAATGCTGCCACATTATTTCTTGGGTAATACATTATGGAGTAAAGCACCGTTTATATGTCTTTCAATGGATTGACGTAAAAAGGATGTATAATCGAAATTTTAATAACAACACTTTCATTACTACAAATTTAATGACACTTAAGCAAAATTTGTTTGAAAATACTAATTAATAAAGTTTCTTAAGTTAGTAAATGTATATTATACTTTTGTTAAAGACAATAATTAATTAAGAAAAAAAAAAGATTTATTATAAAATGTGAGAAAAGTCATGCTATTAATGCATGACTGGGTGCTAATTACAAATATTATATATTGAGTATTATATTACATTTCTTAAGAACTATGTGAACACATTTTGAATATTAATTATATAGCGTATCTTTAATAATAAGCATACGATTTATGTCTGTACAGATAGTTATTTAATAACATTAAAATCTTCAATTCATCTGATTTGCTGCTTGTCTATGAATATTAAAAATTCTGCTGTGTGTGAATTCAGTTGATGCTTTGATCAGTACTTTTCGATCGTTCCTGTATTCCTCCATTTAAGATGCTTTTTAGGAAAAATCCGTGTTATTTAGAATGAAAATAATGACAGGTCGTGAAATTTTGCGAATTTTAGTAAAGCTGAAAAGACGTATAACCGATATTAGCGGCATATAAACAAATAATTTTTGCATTAAAATCAAAATCAAAATGAATAGGAATGAATTGTGACTTCACTAAAAGGACGTATAAATGTAAAAGACATATAAACAAGAGACGTGTAAACAGTGCTTTACTGTATTACGTTTTATTATTTTATGTTTATGATATTACTATGTACTATTTAAAAACTGCACAACATAAATTTATCTTGTAATATATATAAGGAAGAGGATTGCCCACCAGAAAAAAAATATATATATATATATATGTACCGTAAAAACCCGAAAGTAAACACCCCCCCCCCCCTTTTTGAAAAGCAAAAAGGATAAATTTCAGGTGGAGGTGTTATAATCAAGATTCTTTAAAAAAATGAAGAAAAGGGAGGGGATGTTATATTCGATGGAGGGGGTACTTTCGGGATTTTATGGTACTTACTTAAAAGGAAATATTAAAGGTAATTTCTTACATTAAAGGTAAAAAAAAACTGTTTAATGATTCCATTGATAACATGCATCCGACACTTTTACAAAAAATTAGTTAAATTAGAAATAATATATAAATATTAAAACTTAATTCAATGCCAACCTTAACTTGCAATGCCGACGTATCGTAAGTGCACCCGAAGATTGGATGTAGCTTTGTTGGATGGTGAAAAAAAGAAAGGTGGGGGGTTACTTTCAGGATAACAGAGACATTTCACTTTCAGCGAGAAAAGGGTGGGGGGGGGGGTTACTTTCGGGATTTTACAGTATATATATTTATTCAATTTGCATAATTTATCTAATAAAGAATTTTTTTAAATAAATATTTAATCAAGTGAAATTTTCCTTGCCCCCTTTTCAAAATAAACAAGATCAAAATCAATTTGTTCATATTATTGATACTGTTCTTATTTTTTTTTAATGATGTATTTTAATATTTATATAGAATGGAAAAATTAACATAAAAAATTGTATTTAACATTATTGAAACATAAAATTCTTATTTGTGTTAATTTATAATGAAATTATGTACAAAAAATGTTCATTGATTTGATAATTAACTATGTTTTTGAAGATACGTTGTTGTTGAACTTCATGTTTGTTTTTATCATTTAATCTTTAAGGATTATGCCTTCTTTATAATTATTGTAAAAATGTTTTTCCTTATTATTATTTAGGAGTAGAAAAATTAATTAGTGTAGATGTTATTCAATAAAACTTACCAGTATTTGTAAAAAAATGTGCCATTTATGTTTATAATATTTATTCACGTTCATAACTTTATTCACCTAATAAAGAAATTACCTCTTTTATTCAATGTCTAACTCACTGTTTTAATTAACTGTGTTAATGTATGTTTTAGCAAATAATTTCTCATAGTTTATATTTTAAACATATTTATTTACATACCATTTGCATTTATACATATATTTTTTAAATGTATAAATACTCATTTAAGAAATGGCATCATTTGCTCAAAATTATTATTTTATTTATTTTTATCACAGACTTCATGTCATTTTGTACTGAGAAGTTTTTATTTAAAGATGAAGAGATAATGAAGATTTAAAGATAAAGATAAGACTGAGTGATGGTTAATGTCATTACTATTATAAACAATGTTGCAAATGTAGCTGAAGTCTAAACATGCCTGTAGACAGCATGGAGAGAGATTTTATTTATGATCATTTAGTAATTGGAAGAAAAGCATGTATGTACATGTAAAAAAAAACTGTTAGTAATAGAATTAACTCTTTAATGTGCATTGGTTTCATACTGAAACCAAATTTTTTTTTGGTATTTCCCCCCTTGTTCTAATCAGTTTTTAAACATTTGGTTTTTCTCTTTTCGGTAGATGGCAGCACTTCTCCGAAATTTAACACAGTTTTTCCGAGGAGTCTAAATGCACTAGGTATTTAAATTTCTTTGTAGGTGCAAGTGTGCAGTTGCTGCTTTAATAATGTACTACACATGCCTAGTTTTTTCACATGATGAAAAGCTGTACTATTATTTTGACCTGAAACAGCTTTTGGGAGTTATAAATTTTATTAATTAAATTTTTATTTGCATTTAATTGGATTAACATATATATAGACATTTCAAACAAAAAATTTCACAGAAATTAAAAATTGCCAACTTTTTACTTTTTTTTACATACTTTTGATCAGCTATATATCTAATAAACCATATTTAAAATTAGTTTAACAATTAGTGAATATTAAAGGGTAAAATGATTTTTTGAAAATTAATGTTTGAATGAAACTTTAAAAAAAATCTAAATAATCTGGTTGTTTTTAATTTAGACGTCCCTACTGCATTGTTGCATATGTGTTAGATGTGCAGTGATTTTATCAAAATAAGACTGAGAAGAATGAATGTTTATTTTTTATTGCTGTGTTCTTTCAGTGCCAGAATATCTTGACAGCCACTTCTTTTCAGAATGAAATCTTCAGCTGGTCATATTAGTGCTGACTCTAGGCTGAAATTCTACTCAGTGCCATCACCCAGTGTTCTGAAAAGCATTGTAGCACCTTGCAACATTTTAATTGTGAAGAGGCCTTAGATTTTTTTTTTTCTTCATCTGAGGATATGTTTCACTACATTCCTACAAAAAAGTGCTTCCTTGCATATATACATGAGAAAGTAATAGTTTATTATTGTCATGTAAAATAATTGCAACATAGAGGGGCAGAAATGTGTAAAAAAAAGAATGATAGATTTTAAAGGAGGAAGACAAAAATGTTGTTCTTCAGGGGTTGATTCAGGCAAAATTAGGGCCCTTTCGCTGCCCCTTCATAAAATATTTTATAAAAATGATCCTTTTATAAAATTTTTAAATTAATGCCTATATTTGGTTCAACAAAACTCTATAATAAACTTTGTATTAAACAATATATGGAATGATTGTTAAATACATTTTTTTTCTCTCTCACAAAAATGAGCCCAAAGAATTAAAACCTGGATCAACCTTTGTTTTTGAAATTAGTTTGCCATTTTTATCTGGTACCCTTTTATTTTAGAGCCAGTGCTAGACATGTATGATTTACATTTATAAACTGACAGAACTACTGGGATCACACCATTCCTATTTTCTTTTTAATGTATGTTTTGTTTCCACTTTTTTCAAACAGTAATTTTTAACATACCATTATAGCATGAAAACCTTTACAGTAAATTGATGGTGAAAATATAAAGTGCATGCAAAAATGTAGGAACAATGCAAACACTGGAACTAACAAGGGAACTCTTTCAAGTGATAATCACCGATTTCCTTCAAAAAATTACAGAATATAGTTTATGTTGCACTTAATTCACTGGTAAAAAAATTAGTTGCTGAATCGCAACAGGAAAGCCGCAAAAAATTATTAAACTTTACGTTTTGAACGCCAAATACGAAAAAAGTCATCGCCAAATCACATTAACCTTCCTTAAATGATGCCAAAGCGTTTAAGTATAGGAGGGTAGTATTTTCTATCGCTCTAGGGGTTACTGAAGCAATGAAGCCGTTCCCTCTGCGGAGGATAAAAATTAAGATGTCATGTCTCTGGAAAGTGTGAATATAAGACAGTCTTTAATTTCCCACTGCGTAGCTATAGTGCGACGTTAAAGCCCACCAACACTCAAGATATTTTCTGAAATCTAGAAATTTCTATTTAGAAAAAGTGACGTTATGTTTTATGTTAGATCCAATATTTTCAATTATTTTATGTAATGTTTCAAAATTGCATTTATTTAAAATAATGAAATTTCAATTTCAGAGTTACTTTTACATTACACCATCTTATATATAATCTGGAGTAAATTAATGTTTGAAGCTCTCGGCATGTGCATTTATATAAATTTGCAGACAATTTAAAAACTAATCTGCTTTATAGGTTGGTTGGCTACGTTTTACGTCGCACTAGTGCTGTGTTGGCAATTGGCGACCAATATGAATTATAATATTTGATTGAACATTTAATTATTTGAATAGTTGATTGAAATTAATATTCAAATAAATAAATCAAAATTAAGATATTTGAGGTTGAGTAGGTTTTAAGTTTTAATTCGCACTACAGCTATGCAAAGGCGACAGTCTGGGACATATTCCTAGAGATGGTCCTTAGATGTGCTATTACAATTTTGATCTTTTACGGAGAGTTTATTTAAAATTGGAAAAATATGTGCATAACTACTACTTTATGGCTTCTTACATTTCTGGCAATTTATTTTATATATGTTTACGAATAATAATATAAAGAATTTTGTAAAAATATGCATTAGAATTTCATAAGGTTGGTCGGGTTTTACATCACACTAGTGCTGCACAATGAATTTCATAGAGAATTATTAACTGCGAAATCTTGTTGTTTTAAAAATAGTTGTTATGCTGAATGCAGACCCTCTGTGGCTGAGTGAGTATGTCACCCTTGCTAATCGCTTTCAAGTGTAAAAGAATGGGTTAGATTCCCCAGCTGACCCAGGGTGTTTTTTTTATTTTTTGTATTTTAATCCGGTTATGTTATATCTATCCTCATCTCGACGAAATTTACAGTGGTATGGGGCGGGGGATGTGGAGTCAAACATACAAATCGAATGTATATATTAAAAATAAATAACATACAGTCGGTAACAAAAGTGTCCGAACACTAGCAAAAATTCCTATGTAAAAAAGTACACTTCGTACGGTTTTATTAAATAAATCCTTGTCGAATTCTATTCTTAGTCAGTGTAAGAACATGATTCGATAAGGATTTATTTAACAAAACCATATGAAGTGTACTTTTTTTGCATAGGAATTTTTGCTAGTGTTCGGACACTTTTGTTGCCGACTGTACGCAGAATGCAATCATTTATCACCTGCAGATGTCACCGGACCATCCTCAGAAGCTCATCACAAACCGTCGCCAATTGCCCATAGTGCAGTACTAATGCGATGTTAAACCCAATCAGCAAACAGGTCGAAATTTAGGGTAGAATCATAAATCGTCTCCAATTGCTCATTGCGTAGCTCTAATGAGATACTGGATCCACACAACTCATAGTCTGTTGAGTTGCTTGTTCGTCGAAGGTTGGTACTGCCCAATAAAATGATCAGACTTATAAAAAAAAAATGTGTTCGGATACGAAATGCTCTCATTTTAGTTAAAAAAAAAAAAAAAAAAACCACAGCTTTGTGTTTTAATATATAAGGTTTTATTTTATTTAAATTTATATAAAAGTCTTGATCATATATTTTTTAAATGTCGTTATTAAAAACTTGGCGATAATGCTCTTGCAATTGTTATTGACACAGCTTATTTAATTGAAATATTAAATATTATTTAGAATTTCAACTAAGTAAGTCTCAATCTGGTAAATTATCTGGTTTTTGTTAACTATTCTGAATTCTCAAGTGCTCGACAGCGTATGGAGTTCGTTTGGCTATCAAGTAGAAAGAAGAACATCTACATCTATTAAATCTTCATTGCAATGAAATTCCGAAGAATGCAGTCGCCAAACAGGCGTTTTTTTGGAAATATTGCAGACATGCTTGCATTATTAATAATTTTTTATAGCTTATCTATTGCGACTCAGCAGCTAATATTTTAGGAAGATGCTATTCATGATTGAATCTTACGCCAGAATTTTTTTCAAGAAAATCGGCGATTATCACTTCAAAGAGTTCCCTTGTAAGTCTATTTCAAAACTGGAGAAGAGTATTGCATAATAGTCATTCTAATTTTAATATGTCTGCAGTTGATTCACAGTATTACTGTCTACATATAATGTTCAATAAAACATTTTGATAGCTCCAAGCAATTTATTGTGGTATTTTCAAGTGTTTTAAATAAAGAGAATGGCTATTTTAACTTATACAGTCGAACCTCGTTAACGTGAATCTCAAGGGGAATAAAAAATTTGCTCATATTATCAGTAACTAATCTTCATTTTGATGGGGATTGTGGAAACAGTTCATGTTAAAAAGTAATTCACGTTCAAGCGTGTTCACATTAACGAGGTTCGACTCGGTTTTTAAGTTTGTTCAAATTTTGAACATTGTGCATTTGTAATTTTTCTATACACATCTCATATTACTGAGAATGATTAATTTGAAATGCGTTACTTATATATATGTCTTAGCCCTATTTCATTCTTTTATTATGTGTTTCTGTAAGAAAACATAAAACAAAACTTTATAATTGTATTTTGAAAAAAGAAAAAAAAAAATGTGTAGTTTTAATTGAATATTGTAAATATGATTTTTGGTGTTATATCAATACCTATGTTTGAAAGAAAAGTGTCATCAATGGTTGATTTTTATACTGCCAAATATTTTTCTACCTCTTGTTTAAATATTTGCAATGTTGAAAAATAAAGTATTTTAACTTTGCAAAATGGTGTTTTATATTTCAGACTTTAAAATTCATTGACACTGTTTAGAAAAATTTCCACAAAATGTATATTTAAAATTTCAGTGATAAGGAAGGAAAATAAATTACATGTTCGTTTAAATTAAGACAAAAGTACAACATTAAATAATGAGTATTAGTGCCCACTAATGGGAAACAAAATGTCCTAAGAAATAGTCTGTTCAGTATTAAAACTAACATACTGTGGCTTTCACAAAAACTTTCTTCTGTCATTATAATTGAACCAACATAGCTTCTCACAATATGCAGTTCAGCGTAATTTTGACCAATGGATGCTAAGTTGGTCATCTGAGAAAAGCAGTGTCACCTGTCATAGCATACATTCAAATTGAAAAAGCATAAAGTTTTCTTAATACCTCATATACAAAGTTTGGTGAATTTATATAGTATAGAATCTCTGATATAGCCTCAGGGTTCACTGATCAGATATTTAGAGCAATTCTTCAGATCTTTAAATTTTAAAATTCATCCACACTTTTAGTATGTGAAGTACAAACTTTTTAAATTCTTTTTAAATGAAACTTATTTCTTTAAATACAGTGTACTGTTAAAAGAGCATTATCTGCAGAATAAGATCCTACACAATTAAAATGGTGGAAAAAAAAAAAAAAAAAATGCAAAATTTACAGGTAACGGGATTTTTATTACAACTGCACCAAATATATAACAGGAAAGTTTTTATAATGGAATTTTTAAACTTCTAACATATTTTGTTATCAATTGGAGAAAAGAAAAACCTATCAATTAGCATTTTTAAAAAATTTAAATAATGTTAAAAATTACAAATGTAATCACAATTAGTGTAGCAAATTATGGAGTTATCACTGAATGTAAATAATAAGCATAATTATTCTGTTTGTCTAGGGTATTTATCAAAATTGGAGTTCCTGCACAGGTCATCAGGTTTTATCCACAAAATGAATTTTGTCTAATTAAAACACAAGAAATTTCAACCTCAAACAACTTTCATTCAAAATAACCAAACTCATAAACAGATATTTAACTAAAAGTAGTTTGTTGTGACCATTACAAAATATTCATTATAATTCTATATAACAGCACCACATACTGGTTAACATGTATAAAAGATGCTGAAATGTGGAAAATAACAGAAGATGAGTTAAAGCAGCATCACCTGTCTGCCGACATATACACCCAAATTAATCCAGCATTTGTTTTATGACTATTTCTGATATCAAGTTTATTGCATTGATATGCTATACAATCTGAGATATAGATTAAATAAGAGGAATAGAAGTACCATCTGTTGAGAGATTTGCATCAAAAGTTAATTGTCACTAATTTATGTCAATGTGAAATTCAATATAAAGTTATGTAAAATTCTTTGCATTGGTTCTTCAGCTAGAGCTGTCACAAAATTTTTGACACAGACACACATTTTCTAAAAATGTACAGATCATGTTCTAGATCTCTGAAATGTGTAAATCCATCAAAAAACGGAAGTTAAAAATTTTACAAATCCATTATCTTCTTATAGTGAATATAGAAAAATGCAATAATGCCATAATTTGGTGCTAATATATAACAATCATTAAAAAATTCATAAGATTTTTTTTTTTTTTTTGGTGAAAGATAAATTTATAATAATAAAATAAAATTTTTTTAATGTAAATCGTCATCCCAAAACATTCATCGGAATATTGGAGTACAACTTTTTAGAAGTAATGTAACCAATTTTCAACAATTTCTCAAGAAATAACAAAGTAAATAGGATCAGAATTCACTGAAAAACTTATTGATGCAACTGCAGATAAAAAGTCTGATGGTCAAAGTCGTGAAAAGGAGCAAAAGCAATATAAATATACACTCCTGCTCAAGAGTTTAGCAAGATTTGCAAACGATCAGTTTTTTTACAATTTAAAAACTCTTGATGAAATGTTTTCGAACATTGGGTATTTAAAGAACTGGGTCTTCCTCATGTTTTTCAGTGAAGATTGGTTTAAGACAACAACATTTAGGGGGCAGGAAACAAATTGAGCAAAATTATCTGTAATTTTAAGGTATGTTAATATATACTCAGTACAATTTGTGGATGAATTTGTGTGACGATAGCATGTTAAATAAGGAAGATAAGCATTTATTTTAAAACTAAAAAAAAATCAGCATGTTTTTTATTTATAATATACAGAGTTTTAAACGAAAATTATTCCCACTTTCAGAAAAGTAGAAAAAACACTTTTGAAACAATATACTGCAATTGGAATACAAATATCTTAAATATCTCATGAAATATGAGCATTTTTATGAAAAACGTTTTCACTGTGAATATGCGAAAGATAGAAACAAATTTATTACATATGTTAAAAAGCTAGATTATATTGGGCAACTGTTGTCAAAAGTACATTTGATTATACAGTGGAGCACCTTTTATACGTTTCTCATTTATACGTTTTTCTCATTTATACGTTTTTCGACTTCGGTCCCAAATCATTCCATTGAATTCTAATGTTAAAATATTTCGTTTATACGACACGAATAAATTCTTAATTTCACTTATACGTTTTTTTTCTCCATGTAGAATCCCAAGCTTGAGTTTCATTCAAGGATAAATAAAAAAAGAAAAAAAAAAGGGAGAGAGAGAGAGAGAGAGAGAGAGAGGAATGCTCTTTATGTTTTATTCTTTTTTTTTTTTTTTTCGATTATTTTTAAGAACTATGGTAACAAAGTGCGGCTATAGAACAAATTGCGACCTGCATCGGTAGCCTGGGGCAAGGGGGATGTTTTTCAGAGATAAGAAGTTGGCGACTGGGTTGAATGGTAGTAGCCAGTGACCACTTGAAGACCTCCCATTTACTCTTTTAATTGATTCCAGGGATGGGATATCAAAGGGAAAAAACCCACAACTTTATAGGCATTTTGTAAACTTGAAGATTTATTACTCACCTCCATTGGGCGACTTGGAAGAGAAGTTGGAGAAACAAGGATTCCCCCCCCCCCCCACCTTCTTTTAATCGTTTGCAAAACTGTCATCTTCGTTTAGAGAACGAAAGGCTTTGTCTTTAAAGGTTAAAATCGAAATCTTGAGAAAATTTTCTGAATTTCTGTATTTTTAATTATCATTTAATTTTTATTCTACCTTTTAAAAATATTTTAAATTTAATTAAAAATATATCCTATTCAAATAAATGTAAAGAAAATCATGAAAATTGATTAGACTTTTATTATTAATATGACACTTTATTGTGTATTAATGTTAAAACGAATTTTCAGTTGTACGTTTTTTTCAGTTATACGTTTTTTAGGAACGGTCCCTTGAAAAACGTATAAACGGTGCTTCACTGTCGTAAAAATTAAGCAAATTATCCAAAAAAGAGTGAGCTATATTTTAGATATTTTTCAATAATTGAAATTTCCTAATGGGTTTTTCACATGCCGTGTAATTAATTTGAAGATCCAATTATTTCAACCATGTTCCAAAAGTACTTTTTTGTGAAAAATCCCTTATAAGCTTGTAACTCTAACATATTTTTGTTAATTTCCAAGATTTGTGAGATAAGGGTTTTTCACAAAAAAGAACTTTTGCTAAGTGGTTAAAATAATTGGATCTTTAAATTAATTAAGCGGCATGTGAGAAACCCTTTATGAAATTTCAACTCTTGGAAAATACCTAAAATCTAGCTAGATCTTTTTCAGATAATTTGCTTAGTTTTTACTCTATTCAAATGCACTTTTGACAAAAGTTACCCAATATATCTAGCTTTCAACCTATGTAATAAAATTTTTGCTATCTTTTGCACATACACAGTGAAAACGTTTTTTATAAAAATGTTCATATTTCATGAGATATTTAAGATATTTGTATTCCAATTGCAGTATATTGTTTAAAAAGTGTTTTTTCAACTTATCTGAAAGTGGGAATAATTTTCGTTAAAAACTCTGCATATAAATAGAAAACATGCAGATTTTTTGGGGAGTTTTAAAATAAATGCTTATATCGCCATTATTTAATATGCTATCGTCACACAAATTCATCCACAAACTAAACTGGGTCTATATTAACATATCCTAAACAAAGTTACAGTTCATTTCATTCACTTAACGATACAAGGTGATCACAAACATTGATTTTTTGTTAAAGGCTCCTGAATGTTGTCTTACACCAATCTTCACTAAAAAACATGAAGACCCAGTTCTTTAAATACCAATGTTTGAAAACGTTTCATCGAGAGATAAATTTTTAAATTGAAGAAAACCGATTGTTTGCAAATCTTGCTAAACTTTTGATGTTTACTAACGAATGCATTATATTGAGCTTGTGCTGTTATAGAAACTAATGTGAAAGATAAGTACAAATTATCTTTCACGTTTCTAAAAGTTTTATTGGTTGCAATACAACAATTCTTTAAGATATCACAATTAAATTTTACAATTAAGTTTACAAATAAGAATGGAACGTAAAAAGGCATCTAGAAAACTGTACACATAAGCCTACTAATAATTTAGCACTTTAATTAAAATTTTTTTTTAAAGAATTTTTTTAACCCGTTAGTAGTCGCTAGTTGGTCGATTTGCCGCCCATCCTTCAGTTTTTCCAGATTTTTTTATTCAACAGCCACCAAAAATTTTTAGAAGTGGCATTTGATATACATAAAACGCGAATAAAAGCGATTTAACGTCGATCACATCACTTCTTAAAATTATTGGTGACAGTTAAATAAAAAGTTCGTAATCTGTAATAGGTGGCGCTGTTGATAGCGACTACTAACAGGTTAACTTAGCTGAAAACCTGGCAGAGCCCTTTTGGGGGAAAAGAATAAAGAGAAAAAGTCTAGAGGATTAAAAATAGATATTTTTTGGTAAGAAAATAAAAAAGTAATAAGCTAGCTAGGAGAATTCATTAAGCATTTGGAAGTTTATATTAAGAATAGAATTAAGATTTTAAAGTCAAAATTTAGAGATGGAAAATTTTTGCCTCCTATATATATATATATATATATATATATTTTTTTTTTTTTTTTTCTTTTTTAAGTGAGTACAATGCAAGGTTGTAAGTATATTTAGAAAAGTCACAAAAACTTAAGTACTTCATATCTTTAATGAAAACAAATAATAATAATTATTTTTTTTCTTTATTGATTAGAAATGTTAAGTACTTATTTATAGCAGAGCAATATTTTCCACTTATAATTCTGAATTTGGAAGAGTTATTTATTTGCTAGCAGCCCTGAACAACCAATTGTTAACATTCTGGCTATAGTAAACTCTCACTTGGCTACATCCCTTCAATATGAATCTGACGAGTTGCTTTAACCAATTCTGACTGCGAAAAAACTCTCAAACCCATTACAACCATGATAATGGCAAAATTCCTTTCTAGGGTACCTTTTATTAGCAGACAGCCTATTCAAGTTCCATAAAAAATTTGACTGTGCCAACTATTGTTTGCTTGCACCATTATCCCTATGTATTTCATTGAACACTAAGCTCACTTATTTACTTTAACTAAAAATCTGGTGTGAAACAACCATACGACTTCCATTACCGATATTACACGTATTATATGCATTTTTTAAAAATAATGTGATCAGAAGACATAAAAAACTGGCCTAACTAAGTAGACACCTAACAAGTTTTCTATGAGAGAAAGCTGATATAAAAACATGTAAAACAGAGTTTACATAGTTAAATTTACAGAGTTTACATTACAAGTAAAACAGAGTTTACATAGTTAAATTTACAGAGTTTACATTACAAGTAAAACAGAGTTTACCGAGTTAAAAAATAAGGGAAAATAGTTATAGTTATTTTTTGAAACACCAATTTCCGAGATCTAAAACTTACCTATCTAAGCAGATCACTTAATTTTCCTGTAGTAATGCACAAGAAAGGATATCTAAAATGGATTTAAGAAATAATTTTTAAGAAAATCGTTAGAGCCGTTTTTGCGATACCAACTTTACCAAAACTTGGTATATGCAATTACTGACTGGAAAACATTAATTACATACAAAAGGATATTTAAAAGGGAGTTAAATATGTCAAGTTTGAAAAAAATCTGTACAGCCGTTTTTAAAGGAACACGCTTGTGAGACCTGAAATTGAGCTATTTATACAGGGTGTCTCTCAATTTTTCTGAACTAACCAACTATATCATTCGAAAGGACATCTGATAGAGTGTTTATACAGCAAATTTGAAGAAAATCGTTAGAGCCGATTTTAAGATACGGACTTACTGTCCCACTTCCGGTTTTTCTATTTTCACCAAAGTTTGAAAAATTCATCTATACACCAGTCCTGTCTCAATTCTGAAGTTTCGTAGTTCTATCTTTATTAGTTTCGGAGATATGATAGCTAGAAAGTTCCACACATACACACACACTGACCAATTGCCAAAAACTAATTTTTTGGACTCGGGAGACCTTACAAACCTGTAAATCAGATGAAAACTCAACATTGAATTTTTGGACCGAATACAATACTTCTATTACCTACGGTGGTAGTTGGGTAATGGAAGTAAAAATATTGTTAGTAAAAAAAAAAAAAAAAAAAATCTTTAAAGTTTCAGTTCTATATGAATTTTTAAAAATAAATATGATGGCAATTTACCAAAAAAAATTTTTTTACATTCATTTTTCTTATCAACTACATGTGCTCTTAAATGTGATTTTTCACCAATTTGGCAAAAATCTGAAATGACATATGCCAATTTCAAAAAATGCTTTCTCATGTTTAATTTTCTATGCATAATTATATATTGGCATTTTAACTATGATGCCATTTACCACAGATATTCGAGAGACATAAATTAGGCTCTTTGTACGTGAATAGATCTTATACTGACACAGCTGTGTAGAAATTTTAAATGGACCTTAGGTTAGCTCCTTTTCTGCAGAAAATACAATTACAAACACACACACCGACAATTTGATTGTTAATAGATTTTTTTTTTTTTTTTTTTTAAGCGACTTACTATTACTATGTAATAAAGAAAACTGGAGGAAATAAAACTGATAATTATACAATATTTTATTACAATTATAACATTTACAAACATAACAAAACAAATTATTTTTTAAGATAACACAGTTTATGAACACAGAGTTTTGGATACTTATGTAACTGCTCAAATTACATAATACAGACAAGGAACAACATATCTATGCATCAGATAATGCAGCTACACCAGGCAGTGTTTTACCTACAATGAGAAATATGTTAAAATATTTTTTGCAAAAATTAATATAAAATATATTTATATAACTAAGAACTTAGTAATTTTGTTATTTGTATCTATTCTAATTTTCAAACAGAGCAGAAAGAGAGAGGAAGGAGGAAAAACATACACACAACACACACACAAATCACAGCTAAACAAACAAGTAAATATTGGTAATTAATAATTAAATAGTCAAATTCATCATATATAACAAATAACCTGCAATAGATATAAGCACTGTAATAATTTATTCACTTATAAAAGTGCACAAAAATTTCGATCTACAGTAATTCTAAAACAGATGGAGGGCTTCCTCAACAAATATAGGTGGATGCTGTTAGGCAATTGAAGAAATAAAGGGAACTAGTATCGCCCAAGATCGAAACCCTACCACTTTTTTGCAAAGCAAAGCAAAATGAAGTAATTGCCTTTTTGTAAATGGAATTAAATTGTAACACAGCAGTGCCACTTGTTGGCCAATATGCACCCAAATTAAAACATCATAGTTTTTTTTATAATATCTATATCATATTCATGTTTGGTGCGTTTATACAATACAGAAGTTGAGATACAGCCTTGACTTAAATGAGGTGAATCACAACATAGCAGCACCACCTATTGGGTGATATATTCCAATGCCAATGGGTCATGTTGTTATGTTGCAATTGGTATTGCATTTTAATCAGCACCAATTTAAATCAAGGTCTAACCAATTACCAATCATACTTAAATTTCGCCCATTGGTTCATGAGATACTACAAAATTTCCCACACACATCATAGACAAATAGTCATTTTCTAAAAATGAGTGAATCATGTTTAAGACATCTCAAAACGTGTAAATTCATCGAAAACTGGAAGTATTCACGAATCCAATACTTTCTTCTACATTATTTTATATGACAGTGCCACTTACCAATTAACATGAACAAAAATTTAATATATTTTCTCATAAAATTTAGAGCAATTTTCACCAACAGATGCTAAGATATAGCAATGAGCAACCACATAAAATATCAACAATAAAAATAATTTTTGATATGTACTCATACATCAAGTTTGGTACATTTATATACGACAGAAACTGAGATATAGCTTTCCCATAAACGGAAAATATTGCTGAATCACAGCGTCACCTGATATGCATCCAAAGTGAATCAGCATAATTTTACCTAAGAACAAGAACCATCTCACCTGCCAAGTTTTGTACATTTATATATTACAGAAGCTTATAATCTTCCCCAAAGTGGTGTTAAATTGCAACTTAACAGCACCAACTGTTCGCAGGTATGCACTCAAACTGAATCAGCCGTTTTACATTATATATTTAAGTAATGAATATATATATATATTATATATACCTTATACTAAGTTCAGTACACTGTAGATGCTCAGCCTTCCCTGAAATGAGAGGAAATCATAGAGTGGCAGTGCCACCTGTTGGGTGATATAGCCCAAAAGTTAATAAGCACCAATTTAAACCAAGGTCAACCAAATATCAAATTCGGTTAAATTAAGTTCATTGGTTCATGAGGTACAGTGTTTGAAAATCTTTGCTAACTCTAAAAGCAAGCTTTTTTAAAAAAATGGTCGACCATGTTCAAGAAATCTCAAAATGTGTAAATTCATCGAAAACCAAAAATTAAAAATTTTTCCGAATCTTATACTTTCTTCATATGTATGCAGAAGATATAATAAATCAATGCATTTAAAAGTAAATAGTCAATTTCAGTTAGTTGAAATACATTATGTTATAGCTAAAAAATGTGTCTTCAATTTAGAGCTGACATAAATCACAAAAAAGAAATCATAAATAATAAAAAAAAAAAAAAAAAAAAATAGAACTTTCATAAATCAAATCCTTTTTTAACTTACGTAAATGTTCAATAGTATAAAACTTTGATCTATTACTCATTCACTCATAATCATTTTTACAACTCTAATGGCTATTTTTTCTTAAAATGAAAAATCTGTAGTCACGAGTTTAAGAATGCTACATCTATATAAATTACTTCCATGGTTTTATATGAATTTTAAGTAATTGCCAGATTTAACAACTTTCTTCTTTAGGAATTTTTTAATACGAAAGAATGTGTGTATAAAATGAAAAAGTGCAAAAAAATAAAAGTATTTTAAATTACCTTCTTGATAATCATAAGAAAATTTTTGTATTCTGCAAATCTGGCTAATCACACCTTTCGAATGATACCACTCAATCCTCTACTCCCATAATTAGTAGGTTAAAAGTACACGGAAAATTTCATGTTTGCCTATTAATAATAGATTATGAAATTTTATGGCATAACAGTTATTTCACAGTATTTCTGCCAAATGTTATGGAAACTATCATGATGCAAATTTTTTATGTGAAAGTGTCCCTTCAGAATGCAAAACACAATTGTATGAGCCAATCTCCTCTCCCTGAGTAACTCCTGAATCATGGTGCTGATCACTATACAATCCAGTGACATAGAGCATCTATGTCTACAATGACACAAAAATGACATGAACAAAGCTTGTCTACCACATTTTGGCATCTCTCATTTAGTTCAAAGCTTTTAAACAACTTGTCACTGTTTTGTAAGGCAATGCAGATTTTCCACAAGCCTCTTGAAAATCTTTAAGAAACTGTCCCTGTTTCAGAAACATTGTAACAACACTACATTAGATTATCTGCTATCCAACACTCCAGTGCACACAAAGTCATACTTGTGATCTATCATATGTGTATATAGATCTTTTTTCATACCTCAATGCACATGCTTGTGATGTAAGGAAAGATAATCTATTATTTCTAAAGTAATGTAGATATTAACTAACAAGTGGTTCAAGTACCATTATTTGATTCTGTTATGTTGCATCTCTGAAGCAAAATTCAAACCTTCATACATTAATAAGCAGAAATGCTAACTAGAAATATTTCCTACACATAAAAGTTGACAAAGCAAAAGCACAATACTTAAAAATAGTGGATTATTTTTTTATAACAAACCTTCCAACAATTCTAAGCTTGCTCCACCTCCAGTGCTGACATGACTAACTTTATCTTCTGTTTTCCACTTGGCACAGCATGTAGCTGTATCACCACCACCTGAAAAAATAATTTTTTAAAAGTTAAGTATTAAATAGAATTTTATTGCACTACAAATATCTTATACATGTGAACATGGAATTTTATTTTTCAAACATAAGTAATATGTAAAGAAGACTGTAACAGGAAAAACTTTTTATATTTATTTTGGTTATATCAATATGTTTTGAGGTCTCTTGGAATCCTTTATGCTATTTTTATGGTGATGTATAAATTTAACTAAAGAGTGTAGCATTTAAATACTGCATTAGATTCAGCTTAAATTTGCTAGGCATTTTATAGATTAGTTTCACAAACTGTATAGATTTTAATGAGAATAGAATTTATGATTCTTAAATAAAGATGCATGAAAGAATTTTTACATATTGCAGCGTATGGATCAAATTATTTGAATAGTAATAAAGTTAAATTATTAAGAACAAAATAAAGCTCATATTTGTTACTTTACTTCTTTGGTAAAGTATGGTCATGAGGGAAGAAAAACAATGTGTGTACACACACACAAAAAGTGGTCTTGCATGGGACCCGGTGCGAGTTTTTACCCGATGATAAAAGACGATTTTTAAAATTTTATTTTCTTAATAATAAAAGTTTGAGTTGAGAAAGAATATGTGTGCACAGCGCACAACACGTGCACACACAGCACGCATGGGTCTGCGATGCCGAAGGCAGTGGGGTCCCGGTGTGAGTTTTTATGCAATGCTAAATGATATTTTTCTTTAATTCCTTTTCTTAAGAATGAAAGTTTATGAGTAATAACATGGAATTTTGAGAAAACATAAGGATGGTGAAGGAATACGTGCGCACAGCACACAGATCTACGCTGCCGAAGGCAGTGAGGACTCAGTGCGACATTTTTCCCGATCAGAATTTGTTTTTTTCTTTTTTTATCACATGATAAAAATTAATGCAATTTTGAGAATTCATTAATTATTGTGATTCATTTAAAAATAGTGACCAGCGAAGCGGGCGTAGTCTGCTAGTGAGGAATAAAAGCAGAGTAATTTGCAAAAACTCAAATAAGGGGGCAATTTTTGAAGCATTCTTTGTATTCACATAACTGAAATAACCAAACAGTAGACATTTAACTTTTTTATTCTGTGTTTAATAATCCACCTTCTTTAAAAAAATAAATAATTATAAGGCTGTCTCAAAAATTTGGCAAGTGATTATGGAAAAAGCTGCAATCTGTCTAAAACATGAACAATGCACAATTTGCTGTAGTTTCCGTTATGTCTCACAAATTACACTATTTGTTTTATAAAATTGGTTTAAAAAAAATTCTAATTTTAATTAAAATTAGTAAAACATACTTCAGAGTATATTTTTACTCTCTCAAATAATGTAATAAGTATAATCTTACCCTGTTGTCATTTCTTCCCCTAATCTTTCAAGAAAAAAATTATACACATGGTTAAAAACAGGGATACAAAAAATAAGTATATATAAGAGATAGTTAATGGGTAATAGAATTTTTGAAAAAATAATTTTAGTATAGAATCTTATTCACTATATTTAGAAAAAAATGTCTGGCATAATCCATGGTTTCAAACCAAAATATTATGTTTATAAATATAGCATACATTAAACAACTAAAAATAGTATTTAAGTATAATTTATATGAAAAATGAAACAAAATTTTTATATACCAATAATAGTAGTAGTTCCAGATTTTGTGACTTCCACAACCTTATCCATTACAGCTTTTGTACCTTTTGCAAAATTATCAAATTCAAATACACCAACAGGTCTGGAAAATATAAAAAAGCAGAACATGACAATTTGCATATAATAATACACAATATAAAATTATGTTGCCATGAAGGTATATCTGCCAGGGCTTAACCTGGCAAAAAAATTACTTTAGCATTTTAGCGAAAATAGGCCAGCACTATTTTAGCTTTTTCAAAAGTTAATTCTTTGGATACCATTGATTTCTTTTACTTAGCTTTGTTATCCTCAGTTTTGTTTTCTATTCCTTTTGTTCATTGATGATTTTAACCAAGCATCCATATTTGTGACTTTAAAAATACGAATCAGGGAAACTATGTTTTGATTTTAACAATAGAAAAAGAGGTACTCATATCATATGTGTAAAATGAAAAAGCAATTGAAAAATTAAGTAAAGTGTAGTGGTAGATAATCGTGAAATACTAGTGCTAAGAATGCTTCTATGAATCAAATTCTGAATTCTGACATACTTTTAAATATTTTTACATTTAAATTCAATCATTAAAAATTAAAAATAAATCCAAATTACTACATAAATAATCATTCCCAAAAAATTCAGTCCTTTCGTAGTTTCTACCTGCAAATATTACAAAAAAAAAAAAAAATCCAAGTTATTGTAGAGATATTTTATACAGTTATCCAGTTTTAGCTTTTTAGCGAAATTCTGACCAACATGTTTTAGCAAAATATGATACCTTTTAGCAAAATGCTAAAAAAAACTAATGGCAGTTTAAACCCTGATATCTGCAACAAAATATTATTTATTGTATAATGCATATGAAACTAATATATATTTTTTTAAACATTTTATATAACAGTTCTTGAAATTTTTATTACGCTATCATAACCAAAATATTGGTAACTGCATTTGTAAGCTATTAATAGCTTTTAAAATAATAATATAGCAACTTTACTCAAAATTTTTAGAAGACATTATTTTCAAATTATTTAAACAGTTTTCTATAAATTGATACTATAAATTTATATTTCATATGGTATTTTAAATTGCATTAAAATATTATTTGAATTACATTAATGTCTTTAGGTTATTTTAACCTCTAGACAGGGTAAAAATTTACTTTGACACAAAAAATTTATCACATTGGAAGTTTTAATAATACTCCTTTTTTTCCTTCTTTGTGCAGTGGTGGCTCGTGAACCGCAAATAGGTGAACAACTCAAAAATAATATTTAAGTATTTTTAATGCATAATTTTTATTAAGCATGGTCTTAACTAAAATTAACTAAAAATACTTATTTAAATGTGAATTTATATTCTATAAATGAATACAGTGTGCCTCTTCACCTATTTTCGGTGCACGAGCCGCCACTGTCTCTGTGCATAATTTGAATTTAAAAAAGAAAAAAAAAAAAAAAAATGCTGAATAAATTCCGCTTTAAAATTGTATATATGTTTCCTTAAATGCATATATTTAAATTAATTACATAAAAAAAAACAAAAAATAAAAAAATAATAAAAGCAAAATTGAGATAGCAATGTATTAGTAATAAATTTAAAAGAATAGACACTTTTGGATTATGTCATTACTACAAAAATTTCAAACATTTTCTTTTAATAAATTATAAATTCCTTTTTATCATAATAAATATCAATGAATAATTAAAAACATTCTATTAATTTTATTTTTAAAGCGTAACCTCAAGCAAAATAACAAAAGTAAAATCAACTGAATTTAATAAAAATATTCATAATATAATACAAAGAAACAAATTCTACAATTTTCATTTTGAAAAGATCAGAACATAAAATCATAATAATAATAATAATAATAAATTACGTGATAAGAACTTGAGCAATTCCATCTGAATTCCAGAAGAAAATTTAGGTTTTGAATATTTTGAATTTGAAAAAGCAACATTAAACCTTAATGAGAAAAGAAAGAACTGCTATTTTAAAATTTACTTGATTTTTGCAACTGTTTGATTTGCATTGCTTTAGCATTAGACCTAGAGGTAAAAAATATAGCTCTCTATCTAACATAAATAGCTACACAATATTGCAAAATGAATTTTTCAATTTTCAATTAAACTTTTCTTTGCATCATCTGTTCCTATATCAATGTTTTTTCAGAAGAATTCTCAATATACCTTAAATATATTTAATGGAATTTAAAAAGGCATTTTCAGTTTTATGAAAATTTACAGAGTGACTAAAATTTTATTATTTTATTTTTACTATGGGAAAGGGAATAAATAAAAGTTACAATTCAGCAATATTTAAAAATGTATGCATTTTTTCAAAATCCTGAATTTACAACAGTCTAGCAAAAAAAAAAAAAAAAAGGCTATAAATATTAATTATGAGTGCACAATCCAAAAATCTTAATTTAGTGGTATTTACTTATGATATTAATTAAAAACAAAATATTTCTTTTAAACTGTTAGATGACTTATCTTTAAAGAGAATATTACTATTAATTTTAAATACTAGCACATAACTAAAGAAGCTGTAATTTAGAAAATAATATTCGATTTTTTTTTTTAATGAAATCTCAAAATAATAATAATAATAGTTAAAAATTTAGAAAATAATCTGATTTAATAGATACAAATTAATTACCATAACATTATTTAGAAGTTAGCAGTTAGTGTTCTCCCCTTTCCTTAATAAAATGAAAATATGATTTAGATATTTTGAAATGTAATTATAATGAACTCCAATTGTTTTAAATTTTAACACATGATTTAAAAATGTTTCTACTTATTATTGAAAATGACTGAGAGATGATGCTAGCAACAGCTTAAAGTCAATAAGAATAGCATTAAAATTCGTGCATTCTAACCTACAAAACAATGTCAGATACATTACTGAATTTTTGTTGGAAGATCAGGGATTGATCCAGGTAGAAAACTGGAATCTTTAATTGCCCCATCAAAATATTCCACTTTATAAAACGAATCCTTTCATAAAATTAAATAAAAATGGCTCTTTAAAAAAATATTTAGGGTTGACTCTACAATTAAAGGGCCGCCAGGGAGAATTCAATAAAAAGGGCATTATTCGCATAACTTGCAGTCTTCTATGTTGTGATTTTTGTACATGACAAAAGTAAATTACTAATTTTACATGTATATATATATATATATCAAATCGCTCGATTCAATAGACAATATTATGACTTTTGACTTTCAAGATCTTTTCAATAATATTGAGTTATCAGATCTTAGTAATATCATTTACAGTCTTTTTCAAGAATAAAGCTCAAATTAATCTTCCTTACAATTTTAAAGCAGAAAAATTTAAAACACTTCTTAACTTTGTTATCCATAATAATTATATCTTCCACAACAACAATATCTATTTGCAACAATTAGGCATCCCACAAGGAGGTTGTAGCTCCAGTATTTTGGCAGATCTCTATCTTTATTATTATGAAAAGCAAATTTGCAATGATGATGTTCGATTTTATCGTTACATCGATGATATTATTGTATTTTATCTCAACAAGAACTCACAAAATGGCTTTTCCTTCAATTATCCACCTAATTTAAAGCTAACTCAAAATACTCTGACTAATCAATCAATTAACTTTTTAGATCTCAAAATAATCATCGATGGTAATAAACTTTACACAGATATCTATGACAAACGGCAAGATTTTTGTTTTAATGTAAACTTATTTACACATTTTAATTCATGTCTGCATCTTTCGGTATTTAGAAACATCATCATTAATCATTTATTTCGAATTAATAATTTATGCTCTGCAAAGTTTAAAAACAAGAATATTAATAAACTGATCACAGCTACTGCTAAAATGGGTTTTCCTAAAAACTTTGTATTTTCTATTTTATATCCTTAACCATGTCTCTGTCAGTACAAAAAAAAAAAAAAAGCTGTGTAAAAAATTATAAAATAATAAAAGACAATAAAAAAGGTGGCAGTTGGGTGGGCAGATATTTGATTACGGAGGTGGGGTGGTGTTGTAAGGCTGGATGGTTGGGTGGGTTTGTGAAATTAAATAAAAAAAAAAAAAAAAAGTAGAAGGCTTGTTGCATTTGCTTTGTGCATTTTCTATGCAAACTATCATTTCCCAATAAAATTTCAGATTTTTCCGTTTTGAGTTGTCAACTATATTTAATGTTCTAATTATACTGTTAAACACAATGTGATCAATCGGTGAATTTCATTGTGGCTTCATGGTTTCATTGTTGTTCATCTGCTTTGAAATTTTGCATTTTTAAATCCATATGGTTCCTGTTCTGGTTGTGGCAGGCTGGGGAAGTGTTGCCGGCATAAAACTAGTGTAACCCCACAGGCAAGTCACAAGTCTTGCCGCCTGCCTCCTTCTTCCTATCTTGTGTTTCTTGGGTTGTTTTTTCATTAATTTTGATAAGTTTATGGTTTTAAGTTAAGATTTGTTGTTTTACTTTATTGATTCGTTTGTTTTGCAGGCTGTTAATTAATAGATCTGGTTTCTTTACATTAGTGTATTTCATCCACTGATGATTTTTTTTTTTTTTTTTTTTTTTTTTTTTAAATCTTATTGGTCATTGGTGTTTCAGTGATCTTGTATCTGTTGCTTGGCTTCTACTATGCTTAATAGATCATCATTATTATATAGACTATATACATTTGATACATTTGTTCTTCCAGGAATGCTGTAGAACTATTCCTAGAAGGTTGAAAAGTCAGAAAAAAAAGTATCTAAAGACCGTTGAGTATTTAAAATATTATAAAAGGCTACTTGGTGCCAAAATGTTTTGAAAAGGGTCACAGGGTGCTAAAATATGTTGAAAAAGGGAAGTAGGGTGCTAAAATGTCTTGAAAAGGCAGTAGGGTGGCACATCCTGCCAAATTAGCCTAGGGTCAGCACTAGGACTGGGTGATGTAGCGATTCTATAAATTGATTTATCTTCCATCTAATATCGCGATATAGAGACAAATCGATTTAACACTGATTTAGAAAAAAACCTCCTCCCTGTCCCTTCCTACATATACAAGTCTTTTAATCAACAATATATTGACAGAAAAGTGGTGCTGCTATTACTCATCTTCTGCAATTTCCTATATGGCTATAACTCAACATCTATTGCTTAAAATTACGCTAAACTACATGTGTGAATTTTTTTATACAGGAAAGTTATGTTGATTAAACATTTCTGGATGATTAACATTACACTGTAAAAAATATGTCCTATTTGCTGCCAGAAACTTTCTATAATTACAAAAAATACGTTCTGACAACGTAATTTTTTTGTAAATTACACGTATTTTCTGAAATTATAGAGAATTTCTGGCAGCAAATAGGACATATTTTTTAAAATGTAGGGGGCATTATAAATATTGATATTAAAGAGAGTTTTTAATGGCCAGTGGCACAATTGTTTTTGCTGTGTGCGTTGCTGCTTTGTTTGCAGCACTTGTGCCTACTTTGTTTGCTCAACGAAGGTTTTTTTTTAAAATTTCGGCTTGACAATTGTTGCTAAATTTTTTGCATTTTATGGTGTTTATTTAAAGTTTTAACGAATTACTTTTCAACCCTAGTCCTCTAATACACTTTTGTTATTGTTAGTTTTTATAGAATCCTTGTTTTTTTTTTCTTTCTTTTAACTGTTTAACGCTTTTTTTGTGTGTTCCTGATATATTACGGAATATTGAACTTTGTATTTTGATTTATAAAAGCTGTCTTTTACCACAGTCAGTTAATTAAATTTCTGCTTTCTTTAAAAAAAAAATTAAATTTTCTTCCAAGTCTATTGATAAATTCTACGTGGTATTTTTGAACTCTGCCCAGTTAATAAGTAGTAATAATTTAGCAAAAAAAATTTGAAAGCTGGTTTTCCCAAATTTTTTATAATTTTACTAAAAATTATCAAAATTTCTGCTATTTTGGGTCTTATTGCTGAAATACGTTATATTTTGGCGGTCATTATCCATTTTGTCTGTAGGATTAAACCACACATCATTCTGAAAAAAAAAAAAATTTGAAAAAGAAATTTAATTTTAAATGACGGAAATTTTTTTAAAAAACTGTTTCTTTTTAATTGTATTTTTTAAGTATAAGCATTGTAGATTAAATTAACTTCAATAAAGTTAAATTTGAAGCTTATTAATGGTATTATAACGAGCGTAATAAAAAGTATGTAATAAGGATGTACATAATAAAATAAGTAGCACCATTAAAAGTTCTTGCATACTTTCTTTAAAAAGTCCCCCTTCTTATAAAATACTGATAACAGAAGTGTCTGACAAAGCCAAATTATTGAAGAAATAATAATGTCGAACAGATATGTCATATTGTACTAGGCAACTATTTTTATCGTGATTTACTGTATTCTTAAATATTGTAAAAAATAGATTTATTTTCTATTTAATATAATGACAAAAATCTGTATATTTATGTTAATATTTATTACAACAATGCATACTGTAAGTGCCGAAAATAATTACTTATTACAAAAAGAAAGAAAATATTACTCAGCAAACAAATTGGAATCTCCGTAAAACCACAGGAAGTAAAAGAAAAAAGTTTGGAACAGTTATCATTCATCTACAATTGTATTTTCTTTTCTCCCCGATTTAGCATAGCAGCGCTTTGTCTCTCCTGTAGCATAAACGGAGCACACGACAGGACGATTTAAGCGCATTGCCTCTGTAGTATCTCCTTTGAATGAAAAGCCGGCACGTAGAACAATTCATATTACTCTAAATCGTAAGACAGCTTTTTCACTTACAGTTAAATCGTTTTCGCTAAATCGATAAGACTTCCCTTCATGCATTAACTCACAAACGCACCGAGGTAACTTGATGTCTGGCTAACATCGGATTTTCCCAATTCCATAACACTAAATCGATGTTGCATTACATCGCCTAATATCGTCATTCCGAAATTTCGTAATAGATGTTATCTTTAAATCGGTTCAC